>JANAVB010024999.1:9430587-9686566 GCA_029216955.1 Iris pallida | reverse complement strand
TGGTTTGGTCGGCGACTGGCAGATGGTCGGGGAGTGATTTGCTAGTGGTGATGGGGAGTGGTAGTGGCATTGGCGGCTGTGGTGCACAGGGAATGGCAGGAGCCAATGTGGTGGTGGTCGTGGGGTCGATGATGGTGATGGGGGTCCGGCTAGTTAGCCGTGGTGTGGTGTTGGTGATGTAGATGGTGCTGGTTGTCGGCTAGTGGGGGTGGTCGGCCACAGGGAGGAGGTTGTTTGGTCGGTCGGGAAAATACAAAGGAGTGGGAGCGGAACTCTGGCCAGAGACGGGGCCAATGATGGTGTCGGGCTTCCTTAGCCTAGGAATGTGTGGGGGGTTTGGGATTAGGTTCCATGTAACATTGGGAAGAGTGCATATTTATAGGATGGAAAACCCTAAAAATTATATATATTTTATATATATATATATATATATATATATATATATATATATATATATATATATATATATATATATATATATATTCATTGTAAAACCCAATTCGATAATCCTTATGTAAAAATAATATTTATTTACAAAATTATATTTTGGCAACATTTTATTTACTTAAATCAATATTCATAATATACGTATATATATTCAAGGGAACGAGTTAAATCATTTATGATAAATCACTATAAAAGTAACTACTTATAACTTTATACAATTTCAAGAAATTACAGGGACTTATTTAGCACAAAAATATCATAGAATATAGTTTTCTTAAAACCAAAGACCTACAAGCACCGATAGCATAAAACAATCAAAATACGTTTCATATTATGTTTCAAGATTTTTGGAAAAATAAATCAAAAATAGAAAAGTACAAAAATTCGATTATTGGAGGTTACAGTGCCACTGGGCACCCTCCGTGTACTTCGAGTTGATGAGTTGGCAAATAAAAAATGCCTTGTTGCCAGCCGTCTTCCTTTCGTACAGCGAATGTAGCTTCTCTCTAAATGTTGTTGCCGAACTCTCCATGGACACGTAGTGAAACAACGAATCATCCAACCATTGGCGGATGAATCCAACTTCCTTTCGATCCAATCGTTTTCAGTTTTCAGTAGCTTTGTTTGTTGGCTTTGCGTTGTCGCCCTCCAACGGACCATGCAAGTCCTTGCATCAGAGTAGATTCTACATTCTTGGCTTCCAAATTGTCTAGTTTTCTCATGTAAGGGTGATCATATGAGTGTTCATTTGTTCTATAGACATGGTTGCCAGAACCTTCAAAGCTCTGATACCAATTATTGGACGCGTGCGGAAGCGTTTGCCAACCCACCTGACCAAAACCAACCCCCGTCTAACGGACACCAAGCACAAGATGAAGACAAGTATATGTTGGTGACGTTACTTGGACAAATCCCAACCTTTAATAACTCAGATAAAATTACAAGGTTGACAGAACTCACGTTGAACCCTTTGCCCTAATAGGTTCAACTCTCTTACCACTCTCAAGAAGAAAAATAGAAGATTACAATTGAGATCACTCACCAAACCGTAGCAATCTTCCTAGCCGAAGTTGACGACTCCTCGATTAGATCTTCTTCTTCCTTCTATCTTGGATGACGAAGTCCTAAGAGCAAAGTACAAACTTTCTCTTAGATTTTTTTGTGGACAAGCACCCCGAATCTCCACTTTTGTGCTTTGTGCTTATTTTTTGTGCCTCCACCCTTACCCCATATATATAGGATGAAAAAAAATTCTATTTTAGGTCATAATATGATTTCTTAATTAGGAAGCCCTCAAATAAGAATCTTATTACACCTAAAATAGCTCATCAATTATCATATTTTAGATCATAATAGGATTTCCTAAAGTAAGAATTATATTATATCTAAAATAGCACAACACCAATTATGGACATCCAAATTTAATCAAATCAAATATTTAATAAGATTTGGATTCCATAAGTATGTTGTTACCAAATCCAGACTGGACTCCAATAGTCGCCAAAGCTATTATTCATTGGCTATTTTTTGCTCTGTAGTTGTCAATGCTAATGGCTACTCGCCATTACTATTGGCACTTTGGCAACATTCCACATTTTAATAGAAAATTTGCTCAATGTCACCAATGTTAATGGCTTTAATGTTGTCAATGCTAATGGTTGCACGAGTGCATGCACTCATGTGCATTTTACAAAACATTTTTATCTTTTTTATAATTTATTTATATTATTACTTTATTCTATATAAAAATTGCAGTGATGGTGCATGCACTCATGTGCATTTGACAAAACTTTTTATCTTTTTATAATTTATTTATGTTATTACTTAATTCTATATGAAAATTTCTGTGTGAAGGAGAAAATTCAGGAAGTGTGTCAAATGTTTACTATGAGTTTTCAAGCTAAAGGAATTGTTTGTATGGCTGTAAATATTATTGTTATAGCAGTATTTATTTAAGCATTTATATCAATTATATACATTTTTTGTAAATGATGCCACTTACGAACTATTTTTTTGGGTATAATTGCTTATTATTTCAGATTTTGTGACAACATTTATATTAAGTATAATGTTTGTTTAATTTGTTGTAAATAATTTGACTTAGTGTGATAAGTGCTTAAATATTATCCGAACTTTTACAGTATTGTCGAATCCGAATAACCCTTGTGGTTGTGGTCAGCGGAGAGAGACATAAAAGCTCTTGCTGGATTGTCATGACCCGCACCCAGTGGAAGGGCACGAGACCGTGAGTATGTCCAGCCTACGCCGCAGTGTCGGCGGTAGAACGTTGTCCTAGGTCTCAACAACATCTAACAATAAGTGATCAATGAACCTGTCTAAATAGATATACTCTCCAAACGGAGGATAACTCAGATGGATACAACTCAATCACAAAACAACTAAGATGGATATAAGCACGAAATGAAATAGATAGAAAGATCACAAAAAGACACAATCCAGAATGAAAATGAGTTAAGTGTCATCAACACCACAATAGAGTACAAATCAAATACATAATAAGAAACTAAAAGACATCCCAACAGTCCTAGCAGTCTACTCCAAGCACTATTGGTATCTCCTCTAGGCTAGCTGGATCCTCCAAGTTCTCTGTAAAATTTTCAACGTTATCCAGTCATGATGGAAATGAACGCATATCTCTGAAAGTAGTTCCAAAACATGGTAGGAAATATAGAGCTAACAATAGAATAAAGTACATGACGTGTTGTAAAGAGAAGTACATGAATATAGGAGATATGGATAAGTAAACTGAGTACATTAAATATAATAAAAAAGCTATGAACTATAATAAATATAAGTGTTTCAGAGCACAAGATAGTTATATGATTGGTTTAGGTTTGTACACGAGTATTCTACGAGGTCTCCATTATATGTGAGGGTATAATAGACATGTACACGAGTATACCAAGAAATGGCTCTGCACAGCAGGGCATACCAGACAGAGAAGTAGCCATAGGCCCGAGCCTCCCTTAAGCAAATTAAACCCATCAAACCATCTCAAATTTCCCACAGTACATTACACACACCATACCTAGTATATTAGCAACCAAAACAACTAATTACATCTAAAATTTAAGCAAGAAAAGTCCTAAGAGAAATTTCGTCAAACACTTGGTGTGCGTATCCGATATTCTCGTGATACGTAAATTAAACGAATCCGAAATTGACCCAACTTCTTCCTAATGCAAGAGGGACCCTAAATGGATGCATCTACAATAAGGAATGTGAATTTAGATGGTTTAGAGGGCTCTTACCAATTGGGAGTTGGAATCATAATGAAAAGTTTCTAGATCTATAATCTCCTCCAAGCTTCAAGGCTCCAAATTCTTCCTAGCTAGCCAATAGAGTCTTCTACTCTCCAAGGGGAAGAGAATGAACCTAATTTGGGGAAATTTGGATAAGAAAAGGGTGTAGGAGCAATTTGGGGATGATACTAAATTAGAGTTAGGATTTCAATGAAAGGGGAAAGAAGGGGCTAATGATGATATAAATAGGGTGGGGAGGCTGTTCTTGGCCGGCCACAAGGTCATGGGTTAGGACTTGGTTGGTTACATTGGCTAAAAGTCTCTCAAATTGTCATTTGGAGGCCTTTTAGGAAGAAGGCCCAATGGGTGTTTAATAACTAAGTCAATACTAGCCTACACATGCTATTCCTAATCAATTGGAGTCCAACTAACAAGTCCAAGTCCACTAGCTAGGTCTCAAATGTCATGGTTAGCCTCTAGTCAAGGTTGTTCTAAGGTTTAACTAACTAATGACACTAACACATTACATTAAATAATATAATATATACAAATAATCAAGAATTCACCAATTGATATCACTAACATGATTTAATCCTTTAATTAATAACTAAAATAATCAATTTCGGAAAAGTTCAAAAACACACTCATTTTAGAAAAGTGACAGTTACATGGATGGCGAAAAGATCAGTGGATCGAGTTATGGGAGCTCGTATTATTTATTCCATTTATGGTGAGAGTTGGGGCCCATTTATACGTGGAGTTAGGGCAGTGATGCATAAAAGCATCGAACTTTATGTCGGACACCGTAAAAAAAAATTATAGTATTTGTAGCAGCCAATTACATGCTCTCTTTTTTTTTTGCAGAAACCTAATCTTGAACCTAGGGCGCCTCCATAATCTTTCTCGCTAGTTCCAACTGTTGTATCACCCTCGCTGGCTATTCTTACTTTTAGGTCTCGTTTGGTTTGCAGAAAGGAAAGAAAATTGATTCTATGATATTTTCTTTCCTTTGGGAGATTACAATTCCAATCTTCTTCTTTTTTCGATGTTTGGAAAAACAAAAAAAATTGGGAGAAAAAGTGAATCCTTAGAGGGAAAAAAAAAATGAATATTGGGTTGGTGGGAGAACCACTTTTCCTCCTATTTTTTTTTCTATTGGAAATCAAATTCATTTCCTCCCTATTTCCCTCGACATCCAAATAAAGAAAAGGAATCGATTTTCTTTTCCAAGACTCCAATTCAACAAATCAAACGAGGCTTGTTGCAAGAGATTTTCATTTAAAAGTGTAGAGGTCTTAGGATTATGTTGCATTAATTAATAGTAATTATGCATGAACTAGAAGCGTTATATAAAATTTTGCATAAAATAAGGGGCATACGTACCTCAAATTCAATAGACAATAACATTTGGATTAGAAAGCATGACAAAAAGTCTGTGAAAATGTTTTTAGAAAAAATGGAAAAAAAAAAAATAGAGAAGGACATAAAAAGGGCTTACGTCGCTAAAAACAGTAAGATTTATAAAACAATTGAGGTCAGCTGGTGGTTTATGGAGAGAAACCCACGCTTTCATTGGTAAATAGTCAAGATAACAACAAAATAAAATTTCTTAATTTTATTGTGTTGTTATTATATTCATATATAAGTATCTAACAATAATGAAATGTTAAGAAGTTGGAAGATGGAAGGAAAAGGGGCAACACACAGGACAAAATGGAACGAAACCAAAACAGCTTGCTATTAATACCATCAAATGCTAATCTATGCTATATTTAAGTAGATAATTGAGAAGAGAAAAATTCATGGATAATGTTAACTAAGGCACGCACATGAAAACATAGAAGAAAAAAATATGCATTTAAGGGTGCATTTGATTGCAAGGTGAAAAATACGTGGAAAAAAAATTAATTCCATGAAATTATTTTTTTAGGAAAAAAATTCTATAGAATTTTAAAAAAAATTTATGGAAAACTTAATTTGGGTGTTTGATTGCCATTATTTTCCACAGAAAAAAGTTATTTTTCATGGAAAATGATATTTTCCTATGGGTTGGACAAGTTTCATTTTCCACTATTTTAGATGAAAATATGGAAAATGATAGTTTTTTGGAAAATAATTCCATGAAAAATATAAGCTATCAAACACTACAATTGGTGGAAAATTTGTGATGAAAATATTTTCCATGGAAAAAAAGCTAATTACCCTTGTTAGCAATCACCCAAATAAAATTTGTATTATTCGCAAAAAAATTTGTATCTTACACAAACCTTAATAATGCGTACTTTTGAAATATTCGAATCAATACTTAAATTTTAAGCATGTGAAGTTTTAAATGTATTCTGTCTAAATTATTGAAAGTTTTGGCACAAAAACGTGGTGGAAACATGTTTAATTAACCAAATTTGACAATATATTTAATTGAATGTGAAGTTTCTAACTTCAATATTTTTATTTTTCGAATATTTGATTGAATTTTTTAACGCATTTTATTTACACTGGGCTGATTTATACTCCTAATTTTGTCGTCCCGAATTTTTTTCATTTGCCGAATTGCTAACAAGGATGCTTACTTGCATATTCAATAAATCAAATTTTTAATTAAGATGTGCATTTATTAATATAGTGATGGAAGTATCTATGTAATTATCGATATGAAATCATGTGTTATTAGGATACATGTTAACATAACAATCTTTTCTTATTAGTTCTTTAATTATAATTTTACATATAAATACTATAAAAAGTTTAATTCCTTGTGAGTAGAGACTTGGCACGAGAACTTGATATTCAAGAGAGCAGGAAAAAAAAAAAAAAAAAAAAAAGGGGGAAGGGGGGGGGGGGGGTTGAATTTGAAAGCAAAATTGTCAGTAGATATAAATCTGTTGAAATTTTATGATGATCAAGATTACCGTAGATAACCAAGGACTAGTACCTTGATCCATGTCGGTTTGGGAGTAATTCTAACAAATTGGTATGATTTAGGATACTTATGTAAAGATAGTAGATTACAAGGGGCATGTACGTAAAAAAATTATAAATTTAGTGACAGTGCATCATACAAATTGTTATTTGTAATTTTTAAAACTTTGACAATATAATTGTTTTCAATTAGAAGTTTGCTAAGTGTTTAATAAGTAATATTTTCTCCTCCAAACATCTAAGATCAGGTTTGGTTTGCGTCGAAGAGGATATTGCAAAAGAAAAGTCATTTATTTTCTGTATTTGAATGTCAAAAAAAAATAGCATGGAAGAAAAATGGTTCAAAGAGAAAAAGAAAAAGAAAATTAGGGAGGAATGGTTCTCCCCATGCACTACAAGGATTCATTTCCCTCCTAATTTTTTGACCTTTCCAAACACCGATTTTTCTTTTATGTGAACTACAATTTTCCAAAAAAAAAAGAATTGATTTTCTTTTATTTCCTTTCTGGGCCTAAGAGCATAAACATGTATGCATGTAGGGGTGAGCATTATTCGATTTTGGACGAAAATCGAATTGAAGTGAACCAAATAAAAGATTCGATTCGGCTTCAAAAAAATCTGTTCGGTTTAGGTTCTGAAAATACTAAAATTTCTTATTTGGTTTCGGTTTGGATTTTCGATTTCGATTTCGATCCAAAACCGAAACCGAATAAGATTTATACAATTATGTAAATATTTTCAATTCTATATATGCATATCTTGTGATTAGAAGAAATATGTATATTTTGAAAACAATAATTTTATGAATGTGTTTGAAAGTCCAACTTTGATAATTTAACAACTAATCCAATTTTGTACATAACTTTAAAATTCAACAAATGTGTGTATAAATTATAATTTCTAATATAATCTAACCACGATTCCAATTTTAGATCCGACTCATTAAACAATATAGAAATTGTCTAACTGAACAAACTAAAATTGATTACTCGGTTCGGTTATGTTTCGATTTTGGCTCATCCGGTTCGATTCTCGGTTTTGACTATTTCGAGTCGATTAAAATCGAATAAATCGAACGCTCATCCCTATATGCATGTCAACACGAAAAAATATATTATTACTGGTAACACTTATCGAGGAATTATAACTCAAAAACATCTTCATCCATATAAAAATTGTGTGTTCAAAAGTTTTACTGGTTTACACTTGTTGGCCTCCTTTTTAGCATTATACTCATATCACAGGACATTAATGCTGTAATTGATACTGACAAAGATATTGACAAACTTAGATCCCTCACATCAGTAAGTGGACTATTTACGCCGTGCGCGCGCTGTTGCTTCTGCTTTAATGCTGTTGCTTCTGCTTACACTTTCCACAGTAGTTTAGTGCATCCACTGTTTTCCTGTTCTATTTATTCTGTTCTGTTATATCCGTAACTTTTTGTCTACAGAGCAATGCGTTAATAACAAGAGCTTTGCTGCTATGCCTACAACCAATGTTACAACCCCCTTATAACTTTGCCACGTGTCGGACTTCGATTGGAGGAGAGGGAGAAGTAGTGGGACCGGGTGGAGCCCATGTAGCAGGGGGGGTGAGAGTGGTGATGGGACCCGATGGGACCCATATGTAAGGGATGGGAGAGAGTGGTTGTAAGAAGGTTGTAAAAATTTGGTAGTAAACTTAGCATTTTCCTAATAACAAAGAGGAATGCTGTGTCAATTGGAGACTGACATGACGATTTTTTATTGGGGAAGACTCAGGAAAGCTCCGCAGGAGGGATGGAGTCCAAAGACAAACGCTACGGTAGAGCATCAACAGTGGAAGAGATTTTAAGTGTTATATTTTAATTTTAGTTAAATTTTATAATATTTAAAGGCTGTAGTGTGCACTTATTTATACTTAAAATTACTAGAAAGTTAAAGAGTAAAGAGACACTCCAAATTTAAAGTGTGTCATAGCTCCGCTACATTAATTCATAAACCCACCAAATTAACCTTTCTTACCAAACATAGGAAGAAAAATAAAGAGCAAAAAGAGGAATAAAAAATCTTACCAAACATTTAAGAAAAAAAAAATGAAGGATGTTAATTTGAAGTATTTGTTTGGAGTGTACCATTGTGTGTCAATATCAAAGAGACTCCAAAAATAATAATTTACATAAATTTTAATAATTTGGAGTATGTGTTTGAAGTGTTACCATTGTGGATTCGGTCGATAGTACATTTTCCTTCTCTATATTGATTGATCATTCATGTAGGGCTGGTTGTCAACGGATGCTTATCGGTACGGATAGTACAATATCTGTATCCAATTTTATTTGTGATATTCGAATCCGATATTCAAACGGATATCTCTTTTGATACTTCGAATTTGTATCCGTCTAGTTTAGCAGATATCAAATAATATCCGATCCGATCAGCTAAAAAATTCAATGTTATTATTCGAATATCGGAAATCCAAAAATTGAAATATTAAAAATGAGTCTTTCATCTTTTGTTGAAAATTTCAAGAATATTCAGCTGACTTGCTCTACATATTGTTCTATTTGAATTCTTTCATCTTCTGTTGAAAATTTCAAGAATGCTCAATTTGAGGCGACCATATATATTGCTCTATATATTTGAGCCATTTCATCTTATGTTCTAAATTATAATTAATATATATTACTATTATATATATATTATATTATAATATAAAGAAAGAAAAGTAATAAATGAATTGAATTATGTAAAAGTCAGTTGAGAACAAAATTATTTAATCCTCTCTAGCAATTAATATATATTGTATATGCATTATATATATATATATATATATATATATATATATATATATATATATATATATATAAGTTTGGATATATGAAATTTGCGATATGAAGTCGGATCGGATATTAACGGATTTGAATGTCTTAATATTCGAATTCGTATTCGAAAGAAGATAATGTGTGAAAAATATTCGAATATTCGAATCCGATGTACGAAATTTCAGATAATATTCAAAATTTCGATAGAGAATTTCTGACTATCCACGGAACTACATCCCTGTAATATAACTAAAAGAAAAGGGAACAGATCTACTGTCCCAATTTAATTCTGTCTAATTCTATTTTTTATTATTATATGTGGATCATGAAAGTAGATACATGAATGATGGCCCACATATAATATAGAGAAGGACAGCATTAAATGGGACAGCATATATGCTTTCAAAAGAAAAAGGGAAAAAAAAGGACACTTGGCTCAGAAATCCCAACGCTCAGCAGCAAATAAAAGAGTAAACAAACAGGTGCTAATCATTAACGTCTCTGCCACTGCCTTTATTGATTGGTTCATAGTTGTCAGTGAAAGCTGTTAAGTGCAGTGCAATGGGAGAGAGATTTTATTACATCAGTAAATTAGAAAAGGTTTATGTTAACATATGCCGCAAGACATGTTAATACATTATGATAAATATATATTTTACATCAATATTTTTACTAATATATTTATTATTATATTTCACTTAAAATATGTATTAATAAAAAAAATATTAATAAAATTAATGGTAGAAGTATTCATATAAAATGTACATTTTTAACATCTGCCATATACATGTCAACACCTAGACCATTAGAAAAGAATAATTATATATATATATATATAAAGAACAATTATATATATATATATATATATATATATATATATATATATATATATATATATATAGCATAGACCTATTTATATTTTATTTTTATTTTTTTAAACCAGTACAAGATTATTTTTTCGCACACGATTTTTAACCGGTCGTCATGTCGCTTCGGACACTTCGGACGGATCTTATCCGCACTGGCTTTTTCATCATCATCCCACACGTACGTCTCGTGCAATCTGCGCGCTCCAGAGCCTCTCGGGACGGCCAATGTCTTTCGACGCCGGCAATTCAACATCTCGCTTCGCCGAAGGCGCCCCCGAAGTCTTCACGACGCCTATACGACAGCCGATGCCGTCCAGCCACCCGTTCTATGCGCACGACGTCTTCCCGACACCCATTGGGCGCCGCATGACGGGCCGCGTGGTCGGCCGTCGTTTATATCCGTGGTAGAATGGTGCCGGTTCTCGACCATCGTTTATATCCGTGGTAGAATGGTGCCGGTTCTCGACCGTCCACGCAACGTCCTAACCGTTGAGTTTTCATGCACGGGACGTCACATTCTGTTCCACGCTAGCTCAGATCGTAACCATTTTTCGTCAATCCTACGACGTTGTAGAGGGAAAAGATTGCATGTGAATGGCACTTGAATATGGCTTAGCCGATCCTGAGGCCATCTCCAATAGGGGTTTCCATCTCCCCCATTTCTATGCTATAAATCCATTTTAGAAAAAAATTCTTCCAACGGTGGTTTATATCCCTATTTCTATCTTAGGTGACATTGATGTAGGATAAAAAAAAAATTATGAGAGTTTCTAATATAAATTTTTTATTTCTCATGGCAATTATTATCGGGTCTCACACTATTAAATTGATCCTTTTATTTTGTAACACCTAGAATAGAAATTAGAATAGAAATGGAGAACCATTGGATTTTTTTTTTTTTTTAATCTACAATTTCAATGTAGAAACTCTTCCAAGTAGGATAGTGTCAGCCCCTGTTTTTCAAATTTTTGTTAATTAGTGATAATTGGCCATTGATGATTATTTTTAGTATTAAGATATTTTATAGTAAATATTAGGAATTTTTCCTGTATTTTTAAATGATTTTTAAATGGTTTTAAATACATAAAATACCTTTTTGCAATAAAATGAATTGTTTTATATAGGTTTTGCAATTTTTAGAATTGTTTAAATGCTGTTTGTAATTTTCCTATTTGTTGTTTGCAAATCTAATTTGCATAAACTAACTGCGGGAGGGCTTTTGCAAATTAATATTTGCATAACCCAATGGAAAGGACCTAGACATAATTTCCTAGATCCTAGGGGGTTTCCTGCTAACTACTCATCTCCCCCACCGCCTTCCCCTAACCCTAACCCTAACCCTAATCCGGCCGTAACCCTAACCCTAACCACCGCCCACCGCCTCAACTCCCCCTATAAAAAGACCCCCACTCCTTCCCCGACCAGACCATCACCACCTCGACCCTCCACAGCCCCAGCTCCGCCCCCAATCCCCACTTCCAGATCCAACCACCACCCAACTCCGGCGAGCCCCAGTCTAGCCTCCACAGCCACAGTCGTCGTCATCCACCACCACCATCACCTTCGTCTCGACGAGGCGAACTCAGCGCCACCGCTCCGCCACGACGCCGACGCCTCCTCTGCCTGATCGCCCTCTCGACAGCAAGTCGAGCTCGGACACGTACGTATCACTTCGTCCCCGTGTCGAAACTCGACTCGTGTACACGGACACAGACTCGCCCAGCCTAGACGAACCTAGTGGTAAGTGTGGACACGCGTAGATCGTGTCGTGCGTGTCGTGCAGTGCATGGACACGTCGACACGGTGTCAGATTTCATATTCTCGTGTCCTGGACTGTATGGACACGAGCGAACTGTTATTTAGAGAACGGGTTTGGGCTTTGCTTAACGGGTAAAAACCCATTTAATTTCTGTACTAAATAAATGAACTGTAACCCTATTCCTAACAAAGCGGGCCGCTGGCCCACTGGCCAGCGCGCAGTGTTTAAACCCCCCCCCCCCCCGCTGGCCTGAGTTCGAGCCCCCCCTGCTGTGTTTGTTTTTATTTTTATTTTTCTTTTCCTTTTTCCTTTTTCTATTTTCTATATATATATTTATATATATATGTGTATATATATATATATATTAGTATATATATATATTTTATATACTGTATTTTGACAGTATATTATATGTATATATAATTTTATAATTAGTAAACTTTTATATATATATTTATATGTATTTATATACATATATGTATATATGTATATATTTTCTTGTATATATTTTTATAGTTAGTAAATTATGTATATATATGTTTTCATATGTATATATACATTATTATACACTTTATAATTAAATGTTTCATTATATATATATACTTTATAAATTGATTATTTTCCTTACATATATATATATATGTAACTTTTAAAATATGGATATATATATATCCTTGATAAAAATATCTATATATTTATGTATAAATATAAATATTGTAGATGTACTTTTATATATATGTTTTACTTTACTTAGTGTAAAATATCTTTATAAAATAGGTTGTCATACTTTTGTAACCACTATGTATAATTTTGCCCTATTAAAATAATAATATTTACTTTGCACTTTTATCAATTTGTATTTTTGTATATTTAAATTACTGCAACCATTTGATGTCCAAGCCTAGCATGGATATTTGGGCTCAAATGTGTTTTCACACATTCAAGACCTGTACAAGTCATATTGGACTTGATTCATGGCCTTGGGTCCTGTATTTGAACTTTGGTTCAAATTATATACATGGACAAAATACGCAGATAATTAATTATTGTGTGCATTACTGTTTTTGATTTTCTAAAAATACTTAGAGTATTGCTAAAATTATGGAAAAATAGTTTTTAGATACTTTGTTAAGTTGGCTAATTTAGTATAATTTTTGTAGTATTTAATTTATTGTTTTGCCCCTAGTTTGGCATATGAAACCAGAACTCACTTTCTGTATATTTATGAAAACTGATTTTTCTAAAATATTTCTGTTGGGTAATAAATCCCAGAAAAATTATAATAAATTTCTATAAGTAACAAGGTTTCTGTCAGTATATTATTTCGCATTTATTGGAGATTTCTAGTATTTTCTAAAATTGTTAGAACACAGTGCACAGAATGTTTATTTTACCAATAATTATGACTAAGTCATGACTTGTGATTTTTGTGTATTTCTAGTATTTGGATTGCTAACCAGCCTTAATATGGGAGACCCATGTGTTAGTTTAGATGCCAAATCACTTCAATTTGAACCCCTAGGCTAAGTTCACCTAGCCAATGTCCAATTTGGCCTTCTCACATCACTAGTGTATTTATATTGTCTTGTAACTTAGAGTCTGAGTATATACATGTTTTCAGTGCCAGGACACTCTACATCTTAGCTTTATTGTCATTGCATTGCTTTGCTCCAGGCAAGTACATCTACAAACTCATTTACTGTCTTTTAATGTTAAGTACATGTGACAACCTTGTTAAATTACCATTAATCCAGTTGTAAGTCTTTTATTAATTGTACATGTTAAAAACACTGTTATTTGATAAAAGAATGCTAATTAACCCATGTGAATGCTGATCCTTGGAGTAGCAAGTCAAATCATAACATGTTACATACTATTGCCAGTTCCCACCATGCTTTACACTATTTCCCGTATCTTTTACATGATGATTACTGGGTTATGAGAGAGTTGATAGTATAGTTACTGGACTCGTGGAATGTACTCACTTACATTGCAGTATGCTAATTGTGTAGTTCTGGACTTGTGGAATGTACTTACGTACATTGCAGTAAACTAGCAGTGCGGTTTCTGGACTTGTGGAATGTACATACGTACATTGCAGTAAACTGAGAATGTAGTTTCTGGACTTGTGGAATGTACTTACGTACATTGCAGTAAACTAACAATGTAGTTTCTGGACTTGTGGAATGTACATACGTACATTGCAGTAAACTAGCATAGCACCTATTGACCGATCTCGTACCTGCTCCAGTTTTAATACATAATGTACATATGCCACAATTGACAAGAGTATCTTAAAATGATAATCAAGATATACCATAATTTCCCGCTTTATATGATTTACCCTGATTCCAGTATGTCTATTTTTCAGTCTTATCATACCATGTTCCTGTTGTACATCTCTTGCATTATACATTCAGTACTTTAGTAGTAGAGGTTGTACTTGCTCCCGTCCTGACAGGATAACGTTGTAGGTATTTTGACCGAGGAAGAAATGCTTTGTGACCCGTACTATGGAGCTCCAGTTGAGGATATTCCAGCAGGGAATCCTGCTTAGCTGCTTAGTTTGACTTAGTGTTGGGTTATTATCACAGACGCTGTTTTGTACCTTTAAACTGGACCTTGTCTCCAGTCTTACATTTTGGTTTGTATTATTATCAAACTTAGTGGTTTTTCATCTATATAGAAGCTGTGTTGTG
This sequence comes from Iris pallida, assembly GCA_029216955.1. NCBI lineage: Eukaryota > Viridiplantae > Streptophyta > Magnoliopsida > Asparagales > Iridaceae > Iris > Iris pallida. The sequence continues at coordinate 9,671,804 of JANAVB010024999.1, read as the reverse complement.
ATCATTCTTAAACTATCTTAATTATTAGCACATTTATCATTATTACCTGACTGTCTAGAACAGCTTACTGCGCTTTATCTTAAGCGTAGGCTGGACATGGCTCGGCCCGGCCCAACAATTTGGGTAACGGGTCGTGACATGTTTTTTTTGGCGGCCCATGCAAGGTCCTGACTAAAGTTGTTTGGTTACGTTACTGTACCAAGCACGCCTGCAAAAATTAAGGATAACTAGATAACACTAGGAACAACATCTAGAACACCTAGAGGATTTCTAGGATTGCAACATAGGAAAACTCATCACAGCATAGGACCAGTAGTGTAACTAAATTGTTTGCTTATGATTGCTTACTTTATTCTTATAATTCCTTTGTCGTTTATAAATAGATGGACCCTACACACTCTCCCGATTCCGCCACCTCAGGTGACGGTATACCACCCCCACCTCCTATCATACCTCCCCAGACTGTTGTTTCCCTCGACGGAACCCAATTACTGGCTTTGATCCAGGGGCTCCTGAATACTCAGCATACCCCTGTCTCGTAACCTATAGAACATCAATTGAGGCTAGGTAGTATCAAGAGTTTTATGAACCTAAAACCGAAGGAGTTTCTTGGGACGGAAGGCATAGTTGTAGCTGATGACTGGTTAGATTCCGTAGAGAGGAAGCTCATAGGGGCTAGATTACCTGACGACCTTTGGGTCGAGGCAGCAGGATTTTTGTTAGCAGACCTGGCAGGGGTCTGGTTCAGAAATGAGACGATGTTCATTGGCGGCAGAGGAAACTGGGAGCAATTCAAGATCCAGTTCAAGAGGAAGTTCTTCTCCACCACCGCTAGAGTTGCCATGGGATTGCAATTCCAGAACCTGCAACAGGGGAGCCGTACAGTCGATGAGTACGCAGGTGAGTTTAGCAGACTCAGTCGTTTTGCCCCGAGCTTAGTAGCCGACCCGGAGGAGATGGCTCGCAGATTCTGCCATGGTCTTGTCCCAGACATTAGCATCTTACTAGTGGCCAACGGGATCACAGACTACTACCAGCTACTGGAGAGAGCCCGAGGTATCGAGGAGCGTCTTTTGTCTTGCAAGAGGCCAGCTACCACACATCATGACGGGCCGTCCAAGCGCCAGACTTTCCAGCAGAGGACGACTACCCAGCACCAGCAGGCCTATACTCCACCAGCTCATCCTCAGCGTCAGTTATCATTTGCCCGAGATCCGGGGCACCAGCAGCAGAAGTGGGTCTCTTGTGCCTTCTGCAAAAAGCCAGGGCACGATGTCTCCATCTGTAGGAAGAAATTGAGCCAGTGTCTTACTTGCGGGTCTTCCACCCATATGATTCGGGAGTGCCCGAAGGCGAAGCCATTTACCAGAGGACCTTCAGGGAGAGCATACCCTTTAGCCATCCAGGCAGCAGTACCAGTGCAGGGCCCAGAGCCAGAGCCAGAATACTTGACAGACGGTGCCACAGGTTGGATTTATTTGCATATGACTGTTTGATTCTAGTGCCTCATTAAGTAACCTGTCATTAGACTTTTACCAAACCATCATTTAGTAGCTGCACTCATAAGACAAACCATTGACCAGTAGACCTGTTTCATAGACGTTCCATCATTAGGAGATAGCCTTAGTCATCGCTGTAATTATTTTAAAACGTTAGTTGCCTCGCGTGTCTTCAGTTCTTGTAAATTTCGAGGACGAAATTTTTTCAAGGAGGGAAGACTTGTCAGCCCCTGTTTTTCAAATTTTTGTTAATTAGTGATAATTGGCCATTGATGATTATTTTTAGTATTAAGATATTTTATAGTAAATATTAGGAATTTTTTCTGTATTTTTAAATGATTTTTAAATGGTTTTAAATACATAAAATACCTTTTTGCAATAAAATGAATTGTTTTATATAGGTTTTGTAATTTTTAGAATTGTTTAAATGTTGTTTGTAATTTTCCTATTTGTTGTTTGCAAATCTAATTTGCATAAACTAACTGCGGGAGGGCTTTTGCAAATTAATATTTGCATAACCCAATGGAAAGGACCTAGACATAATTTCCTAGATCCTAGGGGGTTTCCTGCTAACTACTCATCTCCCCCACCGCCTTCCCCTAACCCTAACCCTAACCCTAATCCGGCCGTAACCCTAACCCTAACCACCGCCCACCGCCTCAACTTCCCCTATAAAAAGACCCCCACTCCTTCCCCGACCAGACCATCACCACCTCGACCCTCCACAGCCCCAGCTCCGCCCCCAATCCCCACTTCCAGATCCAACCACCACCCAACTCCGGCGAGCCCCAGTCTAGCCTCCACAGCCACAGTCGTCGTCATCCACCACCACCATCACCTTCGTCTCGACGAGGCGAACTCAGCGCCACCGCTCCGCCACGACGTCGACGCCTCCTCCGCCTGATCGCCCTCTCGACAGCAAGTCGAGCTCGGACACGTACGTATCACTTCGTCCCCGTGTCGAAACTCGACTCGTGTACACGGACACAGACTCGCCCAGCCTAGACGAACCTAGTGGTAAGTGTGGACACGCGTAGATCGTGTCGTGCGTGTCGTGCAGTGCATGGACACGTCGACACGGTGTCAGATTTCATATTCTCGTGTCCTGGACTGTATGGACACGAACGAACTGTTATTTAGAGAACGGGTTTGGGCTTTGCTTAACGGGTAAAAACCCATTTAATTTCTGTACTAAATAAAATGAACTGTAACCCTATTCCTAACAAAGCGGGCTGCTGGCCCACTGGCCAGCGCGCAGTGTTTAAACCCCCCCCCCCCCGCTGGCCTGAGTTCGAGCCCCCCCTGCTGTGTTTGTTTTTATTTTTCTTTTTCTTTTCCTTTTTCCTTTTTCTATTTTCTATATATATATTTATATATATGTGTATATATATATATTAGTATATATATATATTTTATATACTGTATTTTGACAGTATATTATATGTATATATAATTTTATAATTAGTAAACTTTTATATATATATTTATATGTATTTATATACATATATGTATATATGTATATATTTTCTTGTATATATTTTTATAGTTAGTAAATTATGTATATATATGTTTTCATATGTATATATACATTATTATACACTTTATAATTAAATGTTTCATTATATATATATACTTTATAAATTGATTATTTTCCTTACATATATATATATATGTAACTTTTAAAATATGGATATATATATATCCTTGATAAAAATATCTATATATTTATGTATAAATATAAATATTGTAGATGTACTTTTATATATATGTTTTACTTTACTTAGTGTAAAATATCTTTATAAAATAGGTTGTCATACTTTTGTAACCACTATGTATAATTTTGCCCTATTAAAATAATAATATTTACTTTGCACTTTTATCAATTTGTATTTTTGTATATTTAAATTACTGCAACCATTTGATGTCCAAGCCTAGCATGGGTATTTGGGCTCAAATGTGTTTTCACACATTCAAGACCTGTACAAGTCATATTGGACTTGATTCATGGCCTTGGGTCCTGTATTTGAACTTTGGTTCAAATTATATACATGGACAAAATACGCAGATAATTAATTATTGTGTGCATTACTGTTTTTGATTTTCTAAAAATACTTAAAGTATTGCTAAAATTATGGAAAAATAGTTTTTAGATACTTTGTTAAGTTGGCTAATTTAGTATAATTTTTGTAGTATTTAGTTTACTGTTTTGCCCCTAGTTTGGCATATGAAACCAGAACTCACTTTCTGTATATTTATGAAAACTGATTTTTCTAAAATATTTCTGTTGGGTAATATATTCCAGAAAAATTATAATAAATTTCTATAAGTAACAAGGTTTCTGTCAGTATATTATTTCGCATTTATTGGAGATTTCTAGTATTTTCTAAAATTGTTAGAACACAGTGCACAGAATGTTTATTTTACCAATAATTATGACTAAGTCATGACTTGTGATTTTTGTGTATTTCTAGTATTTGGATTGCTAACCAGCCTTAATATGGGAGACCCATGTGTTAGTTTAGATGCCAAATCACTTCAATTTGAACCCCTAGGCTAAGTTCACCTAGCCAATGTCCAATTTGGCCTTCTCACATCACTAGTGTATTTATATTGTCTTGTAACTTAGAGTCTGAGTATATACATGTTTTCAGTGCCAGGACACTCTACATCTTAGCTTTATTGTCATTGCATTGCTTTGCTCCAGGCAAGTACATCTACAAACTCATTTACTGTCTTTTAATGTTAAGTACATGTGACAACCTTGTTAAATTACTATTAATCCAGTTGTAAGTCTTTTATTAATTGTACATGTTAAAAACACTGTTATTTGATAAAAGAATGCTAATTAACCCATGTGAATGCTGATCCTTGGAGTAGCAAGTCAAATCATAACATGTTATATACTATTGCCAGTTCCCACCATGCTTTACACTATTTTCCGTATCTTTTACATGATGATTACTGGGTTATGAGAGAGTTGATAGTATAGTTACTGGACTCGTGGAATGTACTCACTTACATTGCAGTATGCTAATTGTGTAGTTCTGGACTTGTGGAATGTACTTACGTACATTGCAGTAAACTAGCAGTGCGGTTTCTGGACTTGTGGAATGTACATACGTACATTGCAGTAAACTGAGAATGTAGTTTCTGGACTTGTGGAATGTACTTACGTACATTGCAGTAAACTAACAATATAGTTTCTGGACTTGTGGAATGTACATACATACATTGCAGTAAACTAGCATAGCACCTATTGACCGATCTCGTACCTGCTCCAGTTTTAATACATAATGTACATATGCCACAATTGACAAGAGTGTCTTAAAATGATAATCAAGATATACCATGATTTCCCGCTTTATATGATTTACCCTGATTCCAGTATGTCTATTTTTCAGTCTTATCATACCATGTTCCTGTTGTACATCTCTTGCATTATACATTCAGTACTTTAGTAGTAGAGGTTGTACTTGCTCCCGTCCTGACAGGATAACGTTGTAGGTATTTTGACCGAGGAAGAAATGCTTTGTGACCCGTACTATGGAGCTCCAGTTGAGGATATTCCAGCAGGAAATCCTGCTTAGCTGCTTAGTTTGACTTAGTGTTGGGTTATTATCACAGACGCTGTTTTGTACCTTTAAACTGGACCTTGTCTCCAGTCTTACATTTTGGTTTGTATTATTATCAAACTTAGTGGTTTTTCATCTATATAGAAGCTGTGTTGTGATCATTCTTAAACTATCTTAATTATTAGCACATTTATCATTATTACCTGACTGTCTAGAACAGCTTACTGCGCTTTATCTTAAGCGTAGGCTGGACATGGCTCGGCCCGGCCCAACAATTTGGGTAACGGGTCGTGACAGATAGAGATCTCCTTAAAGTACAAAACCAAGTATGATAGAAACTCAATTTTAGAAATCACCATTGGAGATGGTCTAAGAGCATCCATAGTGGAGGCACTCCAAACATGTACCCCAAATTATTAGAAATTGTGTAAATTATTACTTTTGGAGTGTCTCCTTGATATTGGTATACAATGCTACACTCCAAACAAATACTCCAAATTAACATCTTCCCTCTTTTTTCTATTTATTTTTCTTCCATATTTGGTAAGATTTTTCCTCCCTTTTTTTTTTCTTCCATGTTTGGTAAAATTGGTGGGCCCAAAAATTAATGTAGTGGAGCTAACACATGCTCCAAATTTGAAGTGTCTCTTACCTTTCTAGTAATTTTCAAGTATGGACAAGTATCCACTGTAGTCTTCAAATGCTACAAAATTTGACTAAAGTCAAAATATAGCACTTAAAATCTCTTCCACTGTGAATGTTTTAAGAGATCGAAGAAGTCCTAGAACGCGTTGTAATTAATATACAAACCTAAAAAATGTGGTTAACCTGAACAGTGTTTTCTTATTATATGGTTAAAAATTCCATCACAATCAAACCTAAAAAAAAAGGCGTTATTCTTTCTGAAAGATCTATAAATCTATTCTACTATATAATAGGAAACTTAGATGGTGAAACTTTTAAATTTCGAAAATACCCTTACATACTTATACTAATTAAAAATAGTTTATTAATTTTAATAAGGATAACTTAGTAATTAGGAAGACTACCCTTTGGTCTTCCTAAAGAGTCTTTCTAAACTAATTAAAAAATGTTAAAATACGTACAAGACACGTGCACATATGCTTAGTTTCTTAAAAAGAGAAAAGAAAGAACTTGTAGATTGAAGCGGATAAGACGTTATAGGGACCACTGCGCATTAACTTAGATATAAAATGATAAATGTCCAACATAAAGGAAAAAAAAAGGAAAAAAAGATTCCCACGCGTTTTATTTTTACAATATCTTTACAAGTTTACTCCTCCACAACTAGGTTGCTATGATAAAGTCCTAGTGCTAGTTCTGGACCATGACTCCAACTAGATTTGTGTTGAGATATTTGTGACGAGTTTCTATCAAATCCGCATCCTCTGCATAGGGAACTATACTCAACACTTCCACCATGATTTGGATCAGATCTAGATCCTATGCATTAATAAGTAAGATTTTTGTAAATTCATATAGTTTGGGTGATTTGTGCTCCATACTAGGGGTGAGCATCAGTTCGGTTCGGTTCAAACCGAACCGAATATGTAAAAACTGAAATAACCGTAAACCGTATTTTTCAAAACCGAACCGTTTTTATAAAAACTGAACAAAAATCGAACCGAATTAATTCGGTTCGGTTTTCGGTCGGTTCGGTTTCATGGGCCAAAGTGCATGGCCTTAAAGTTTTTAGCAAAATGCGCATATTTAAATAACAAAATTTTAAAAAAAATATATGACATTATTGTATTTATGAATTGTTATATTACATAGAGTGAAAGATATTAGTATATATAGATTGAGGGTAGATAGAGAGAGTGCTCAAAGAAGCACCGACATAGAATAGGAGAAGAGAGTGCGCTCAGTTAGGGGTTAATAAACATTAGTATATGTATATTGTGGATAGTTTGATAAATTACTAAATCTAAATCGGTTTTCGGTTCGGTTCGGTTTTTCGGATGAAAAACTGAAAACCGAACCGTTATTTCAAATTTTCAAACCGTAAACCGAACCGATAACCGAAAAACCGAACCGTTTGTCATATTTCGGTTCGGTCCGGTTCGATTTTCGGTTTTCAACCGTTATATGCTCACCCCTACTCCAAACACCTTCTTAGGTCATGCTAAACGAGTCCGAGAGTATGAATGGGTAAAAAAATTTAAAACCTTTATATTGTGTCACAACTCCCTTTTTTTCAGCTTATTCTACTTTCTATTTCTTATAATACTCTCGCTGCAAAGATGAAGATTTACCGTTTCATGTTCTTTTTTGTTCTGTAGTTCAAGTTTTGAGGCCGTTGGCGTTTCATCCTCACCTAAGGTACGTTGTTTTTATTTTTGACATCCATATAGTGTGTCTGAGCCAGCGTAGTACTTTCTTATCACATACTTTTCTAGAGGCTTTTTCTGTCACGGAGACTGCTGGTCATGGGATAGACCAGTATATTGGCTTAATGTTCTTGTTCGTTCTCTCACGCTCCCCAAGATGTCATTTTTTTTATAACAAAAAATATACAAGTAAGACATTTCTTTCAGTAGCACTACCGTGTTCGCAACAGTTTTTAACATCTAACTTGTTTAATACACAACCGAATTTGAATTCACGTCTATCCAAGTTATACTTGAATTCCAATCGATAAACATATTTCAGATTGATTTGATAGAACCATAAAGCATTTTAGGTTGAACATAACAAATCGACTAAAATTCAACCCGACTCTCTCTCTCTCTCTCTCTCTCTCTCTCTCTCTCATCCAAAATATCCATTTGAAAAAAAACTAACAATAATTTTTTTTGTGTTTTGCTACTTAAAAAGAGCAAATCATTTTTTTAATTTTCTAATACTTGAAAAAAAAACAATATTTTTTTAAAATAAATTCTATACATAATTATCTATCCATGAATAAATTTAATTAGTAAATATCGATAAAAACATTTGTAGAAGGAAAAAAAATCACCTTGAAATCTATTTTTTTTTCATCATATAGTAGTATAAATAACACATGCATATTTGCATTTAAGGTCTCGTTTGCTTCGCAGAAAGGAAACGAAAAAAAAATTAATTCTTTGATATTTTCTTTCGAAAAATTACAATTTCAATCAATTTTTTTTCGGTGTTTGAAAAAAAATCAAAAAAATGGGAAGAAAAAATGAATACTTGTGTTGGTGGGATGAACCACTTTAATCCTCTTGGGAACCATTTTTTTTTTTTTGGCATCCAAACAAAAGAAAAAAATTAATCTTTCTTTTTAAGGCTCCAATTTTGGGAACCAAATATGGTCCAAAGGTTAATATTTCCTCACTAATGACCACCACTACCACCCCTCTCTGAAATAAAGCGCTCTCCTTTTCTCCTTCCTCCCTCCATTCCTTATCTAGCAGTAGCAGCTCATTCCAAAACTACTTCCTTTACTCACCTCCTTCGTCTCTTCATCCAAAAAAAACAACTCCTTTCTCACTTCCTCATGGAAAAAGTTCACTTCTTTCCATTTGAGCACTTGCCATTCCGTCACCAAGTCCCACTCCTCTCTCCATTTCCTCATCCGGGTCATCGAAAAGATCACCTCTTTCCCACTAATCCCCGCTCTCCAATGGAAAAGGACCCATTTTTCGGCAGTGACGGCGGCGACCAGCTCCCCTCCTGCTTCCTCAACCTCAACTGGGACGGCTCCGGCGACCACGCCGCGCAATTCGAGTCGGCTCTGAGCTCCTTAGTCTCCTCCCCTTCCTCCAACCCCGCTCCTATGCCTAACGCCGCCGCCGACGGCGTCGTCTTCCGCGAGCTCATCGGCCGTCTCGGCAGCATTTGCAACTCCGGCGGCCACATATCGCCCACCTCCCATTACCAGAGCACGACAACTTCCTGCTACAGCACTCCAATCAACTCCCCTCCCAAGCTCAATCCCATACCGGGAGGAGTCGTGGGCAATTCGATGGCCTTTCCATCCGCCGCCGCACCCGACCCGGGCTTCTCGGAGCAGGCGGCGACGAGGCTGCCGTACTTCAGCGCGAGGATGTCGAATAGCCAGCCGCTCAGGACTGCAGCACCGGTGGTGTCGACGAACGGACCGCAACTGGGGAATGGGCAAGAGGAGCCTTCGATAGCCCCCGGCCGGAGGAACGGCACGGGCGAGAGCAGCACGCGGAAGAGGAAGGCCGCGCCCAAGGGGAAAGCAAAGGAGCCTCCTCTGCCACCCAAGGTTTATTCAAATTGGCTACTTGCGCATCGAGTTGTGTTCGAATTGTGCACTGAGCGCTTGAGAATTCGCAGGCAGCACCAGAGGACGACGACGCGAGAGCAAAGAGGCGCAAGTCGGGTGAAGCCGAGGCGAAGACCACCGAGCAGGTGTACGTCTTCCAGAAGCAACGGAAGGAGAGCAACGCGAAGCCGATTGAGCCTCCGAAGCTGGACTACATACGCGTCAGGGCAAGAAGAGGCCAGGCCACCGACAGCCACAGCCTTGCCGAGAGGGTACGTATCTATAGTTCAATTCCGGCCGGCGTGTCCCAATTGTCGTGACCCAGATTTTTGTATCAGGTTCGAAGAGAGAAGATCAGCGAGAGGATGAAGTTTCTCCAAGATCTGGTGCCTGGTTGCAACAAGGTGAACAAACAATTCAGCTGCCATTGTTCAAATTTTACAACCATTCAATTATGGGTCGTATGAATTGTGTAGGTGACCGGGAAAGCAGTAATGCTCGACGAAATTATCAACTACGTGCAGTCACTGCAACGCCAAGTCGAGGTAATTAAACATCACATACACACGATGACCGGAGTTACTTCGTCTCGTTTTCTAACGATCGATCGATGGGCAGTTCCTTTCGATGAAGCTGGCCACGGTGAACCCGCGGCTGGACGTCAACTTGGACAGCCTCGTCCAGAAAGACGTGAGTCGTTCTTCACAACGTTGGGTTAATTAGCTTTCGTCCTGAACTGTGGTGTGTTCTTCTGTGTGGCAATGCAGATGCACCCGGCGTTTCCCGTGGAGGCTGCCACGGGCGCACGATTCCCCTTCCAGAGCCTCGTGGCCAACCCTTCCGACCGTCGGTCCCTCCAGCAGCCGCAGCTTGACGGGTTCGTCGTCGATGCTTCGTCTCAGGTCCGATTCCTGATCCTTGTTAGCAATCACCCGAATAAAACTCGTATTATACGCAAATTTTTCTGTATCTTCAGAAACGTAATACTTGCATACTTTTTGACATATTCAAACCAGTACGTAAATTTTAAGCATGCGAAGTTTTAAACGTGTTCCGTATAAATTATTGAAAAATTTGGCACAAAAAAAGTGGTGGAAACATTTTAATTAACCAAATTTGACAACATATTTAAGACTGTGAAGTTTCTAACCTCAATATTTTTAATTTTCGAATATTTGACCGATTTTTTGAATTTATTTTATTTGCACTGAGCCGCTTTACACTTGTACTTTTGCCGTCCCGAATTTTTCCCGTTTGCCACTTAGCAATGGATGGACACATGACTACAAGTAACAACATTATGAATGAATCAATGCTTGGTGTTTCTATTCTCAGCTTGGGGCATTCTGGGACGATGACCTCCAGAGTGTGGTCCAGATTGACTTTGGGCAGAACCAGCAGGAGCCTGTCTTCTCCTCACAGGCCTTTCAAGGTTGGTAAATGCTTGTCACCATTTTGATCAGATGACTGACTGCAGCCGTAACTTTGCTGCTGCGGTTTTCGTCGATGCAGGCTCGATGCCGCCTTCGAATCACATGAAGATCGAGCTCTGATTGTACACAAGAAGGCCTTTGTACATATACCGACGACGCATTGAATTGGTCCCGAACAAGCAAACGAAACGAAGGGAGAGGAGGAGCTATGAACTAACAACACATTATCAGCTAATTTGTGCAATATATTTGTATTGAGAGGGCTATTAACATTGTTTGTGCGATGATGTTGTTGTTTAGTATTGTTCATGAGAAAATACTATTAATTATCAAATAAAAAAAATTCGTCAGTCGTTTCTTTCTGATTCAATGCAAGTCATGATTGAGGAAGGTTCCCCACCTGAAGAAAGTGTGGCAGTAGCTGGTGGAGGTGCCATTTCCTTCAAACTGTACTTACTGACGAGGAGACTAAGAAGAGGATACCAATCGCATCTAATAAAGCAGGTTGGCCAATGATTTAACATTTACAGAGTGATATAGATTCCACAGACCAATTTCTTCCATTAGAATGGTTTGAAAGCCACAGTTAATGTCCTTGCTGTCTGTGTTAAAAGTAAACTCTATATGAGACCGGTAGACATGGAAGGTTATGTGTCACTATCCATCCCCTGCCCTTCAATAGAGACGAGCATCATTTGTCGCTTTTTTTCGTCACGAATGACACCAAGTACCTAATCATCTTCAAGTCTGTCTCCGGTAAGGCCCCTAAATGACCGCCCAGTGATAAAATAAGGTAGGGACTGTTGGAGTGGGTGGGGTTCCCAACCTATGTGGAGAAGACCCCGGAGTGCGACGAGCGCCGTTCGTGTGTCGAAGAAGCTCGGGAAGTGGGCGACGTAGAGTCGCTGCTGCTGTTGCTGCCCAGGGGGAGATTCTGGAACAGGGGATCCGAGTTCGGGCCGAACTCGGTCCCATGGCGAGTTCGGGCCGAACTCGGTCTGGCCACTCCAGTACTGTGGGGTGAGGTTCTGGATGCTTGACACAGAGTTCTGGCCGAACTCTGTGTCGTCGGGGGCTGAAGCGGATTTTAGGATGAGTTTTCATCATTGGATCTAATCCAACGGTCCAGGTTGGTTGCGGGATTGGGGAGTTATATTGAGTTTTCTCAACCCTAATTCATAATCGCAAGTATTGGACAACACAAAAGTTCGAGAGAGAAGGAGGCAAGAGTGCCATTGCAACTTCGGAGAAGAAGACGGAGGATCGAAGGTCGTTTTTCGAAGGAGATCGTGTTTCGGGTAATCTCTACTCGTCGTTCTCGTTCTTCGTAGCCTTGTGATCATTGTTCTTATCTCTGAGTGTTGTGGGGATTCGATTTGGATCGGAGGAGTTTGTAGAGGGTGTAATTCTTCTATTCCATTAGTGGAGGCTTCTCAGGGTTGGACTCCGATCGTCCCGTGGTTTTTCCCGCAAGGGTTTCCACGTCAAAAATTCTCTGTGTCTGCGTGGACTGTTTTTGTGTGGTTGTTTTTGGTTCGTGCGTTGTATTGCTCGGTCCTCTCGCAGGTACTCTCCGGTTTGGGGAAAGGTTTCCACGTTTCTTTCCCAACAGAGTGGTATCAGAGCTTTGGGTTCAAAGGGTGTCAGGAGTTGACAGAGGAACCAGAGAGGAGAGATGGACGCGAAGCCGGTGCGCATGGTGAACCTTAATGGCACAAACTATCATTATTGGCGGAGCAAGATGAAGGATTTGCTATTTGTCAAGAAGCTGCATCTACCTGTGTTTGCATCCGAGAGGCCCAGTGATAAATCCGAGGAGGACTGGAAGTTCGAGCACATACAGGTGTGTGGGTACATACGGCAGTTTGTTGATGAGAACGTGTACAATCACGTTGCCAATATTGAGCACGCGAAGACGTTATGGGATAAGCTGGAATCCTTGTATGCGAAGAAGACCGGGGTAAACAAGTTGTTCCTGATCCGAACGATGATGGGTCTGCGGTACAAGGATGGGGCGTCTATTACGGATCACTTGAGTGATTTCCAGGGCGTGGTTGACCAGTTATCTTCTATGGGAGTCAAGTTCGACGACGAAGTTCAGGGACTGTGGCTGCTGTGTACCTTGCCAGACTCGTGGGAGACCGTACGAGTATCTATGATCGCTTCTGCTCCAGAGGGCGTGGTCAGTCTGGAGTTTGCCAAGAGCGGGGTGTTGAATGAAGAGATGTGGAGACGTTCTCAGGGCACTTCATCCACATCCCACCACTCAGAGGCATTGGTTTCAGAGAGCCGCGGAAGGGGCAAAAGCAGGGGTCCAGGTGGTGGCAGAGACAAGAGCAGGGGGAAGTCCAAAGGTCGGTACGAGGACTCAGAGTGTTACCATTGCGGTAAGAAGGGCCATATCAAGCGGAATTGTTTCGTTTGGAAGAAGGAGAAGAAGGGCGACAAGGGGAAGCAAGAAGAGAACACTACAGCGGCGGCCTCGACGCATGGAGGCGATGTGATCGTCGTAGGTGATGAGGTCATTACTAACCTCGCCTGCGATGACAATTCTTGGCTGGTGGACTCAGGGGCTTCAGCACATGTATCTCACAATAGGACACTGTTTGCCACTTACACGACAGGCGACTGTGGCGTGTTGAAGATGGGCAACGGAGATGTGTCGAAGGCGGTTGCCATTGGAGATGTGCATTTGAGAACGAAGACGGGTGCGGTTCTTGTTCTCAAGGATGTTCGTCACGTCCCTGATATCCGTTTCAACCTGGTGTCGGTTGGAAGGTTGGATGACGAGGGATTCTTCAGTCTCTTCGGGAATAGTCAGTGGAAGCTTTCCAGAGGTTCGTTGGTGATTGCCAGAGGAAGCAAGAAGTCCGGTCTCTACTATATGGAGGGGAGCGCACAGGGGGCACAGGAGGTGAACGCAGTCAGTGATGCGTCTACCGAGTTGTGGCACAGGCGGCTCGGCCATATCAGCGAGAAGGGGATGAGCTACTTGGTGAACAGGAAGGTGATTCCGGGGCTCAAGTCTACAAAGTTGGAGAAATGCACGCACTGTTTGGCTGGGAAGCAAAATAGGGTATCTTTCCAGAGTCACCCAAGTTCGAGGAAGCCGGCGTTGCTCGAGTTGATTCACTCGGATGTCTGCGGTCCTATGAAGGTAAAAACTCTTGGTGGTGCTTCTTACTTTGTGACTTTTATTGATGACTGTTCCAGGAAGGTTTGGGTCTATGCCTTAAAGACCAAGGATCAGGTGCTGCCTACTTTCAAGGAGTTTCAGGCCTCCGTTGAAAGGGAGACGGGCAAGAAGTTGTTGTGTGTTCGGTCCGACAATGGCGGCGAATACATCGGTCCCTTTGATGCGTATTGCAGAGAGCAAGGGATACGACACCAGAAGACTCCGCCAAAGACACCTCAGCTCAATGGTGTAGCGGAGCGCATGAACAGGACACTGATGGAGAGGGTGCGGTGTTTGCTGTCAGAAGCAAACTTGCCGGGCAGTTATTGGGGTGAGGCTCTTCTCACAGCTGCTTATATTATTAATTTGTCTCCTAGTGCTCCTTTGCAGGGTGATGTGCCTGATAAAGTATGGTACGGCAAAGAGCCGTCATACAGTCACCTGCGGGCGTTTGGTTGTAAGGCCTTCGTGCATGTACCGAAGGACGAGAGGACCAAACTTGAGCCGAAGACGAGGCGATGCGTCTTTGTCGGCTACGGTCGGGATGAGTTTGGCTATAGACTCTACGACCCAGTGGAAGGAAAGCTCTACAGAAGCAGGGACGTGGTGTTCGTCGAGGATCAGACCATGACCAACACTCAGGATTCCGAGACGCCTTCTGAGGCTGAGGAATTGCCTGAGTTAGAGTCATTTCGCTTCGAGCAGTTTCCAGAAGACATCGCGGAGGATCCAGTTATGGGGGAGCCGGTACATGGAGTTGCTCCCAACCTTGATCATCAGCCTGCTGATGGTGGTCAGGGTGTCCCTCAGGAGGATGAGCATGCCGGAGAGGTAGTTCCTGAAGGGGAGGAGGCTGTCGGTATACAGCCAGCACCAGTGGCTCCACTGAGAAGGAGCAACAGGGATCGTCGACCATCTACGAGATACTCGCCGGATGAGTATGTGCTACTGACTGACGGGGGAGAGCCCGAAAGTTTTGCAGAGGCTATGGAAGACGAACACAGGCAGGAGTGGATGGTGGCTATGCAGGAGGAGATGAGTTCCTTGCACACCAATTCTACTTATGATCTGGTGCGGTTGCCAAAGGGCAAGAAGGCTTTGAAGAATCGATGGGTGTTCAGAGTGAAGCAGACGGATGATGCTACTCGCCCTCGATACAAAGCGAGGCTGGTAGTCAAGGGCTACGGTCAGCGGAAAGGCGTGGATTATGATGAGATCTTTTCGCCTGTCGTCAAGCATTCGTCTATTCGGGTGGTGCTAGCATTAGCAGCCAGTTTCGACTTGGAGGTCGAGCAGATGGATGTGAAGACGGCGTTCCTCCACGGTGATCTTGAGGAGGAGTTGTACATGGAGCAGCCGGAGGGATTCTGTGAGAAGGGCAAGTCACATTTGGTCTGCCGGTTGAGGAAGAGCTTGTATGGTCTGAAGCAGGCTCCGAGGCAGTGGTACAGAAAGTTCGAGTCGTTTATGGGGGAGCATGGTTATGCACGGACGACGTCGGACCATTGTGCATTTGTGAGGTATTTTGCCGAGGATGATTTCATCATTTTACTGCTCTATGTGGATGATATGCTATTAGTGGGTCGGAATGCCACTAGGATAGCGGAGTTGAAGCGCCAACTGGGCGCGGCCTTCTCTATGAAGGATTTGGGCGCAGCGAAGACTATTCTTGGGATGGAGATCAGCCGAGAGAGAGAGTCCAAGCTGCTACACTTGTCCCAAAAGAAGTACATTCATCGGGTACTTCAGCGTTTCGGGATGGACGGGTCGAAGAAAGTGAGTTCCCCCCTCGCGGCTCACTTTAAGTTCACTGAGGAGCAGTGTCCATCTACCGAGGACGAAAAGGAAGATATGGAGCGGGTTCCATATGCTTCAGCTGTGGGAAGCCTGATGTATGCTATGGTGTGTACGAGGCCAGATATTGCTCATGCAGTTGGTACGGTTAGCAGGTATCTTTCGAATCCTGGAAGGGTACACTGGAGTGCGGTCAAGTGGATTCTACGATACCTTCAGGGCACTGCCGGTTGGAGACTTTCCTTTGGTGGTGACGAGCCGAAGCTGGTCGGGTATACCGATGCTGATATGGCTGGAGATGTAGACACGAGGCGGTCGACTTCGGGCTACGTGATGATGTTTGCGGGAGGAGCAGTATCGTGGCAGTCGCGGTTGCAGAAGTGTGTTGCCTTGTCGACGACGGAGGCGGAATACATTGCGGCGACGGAGGCTTGCAAGGAGCTGTTATGGATGAAGAAGCTGTTGCAGGAAATGAGACTGAAGCAAGAGCAGTATACTTTGCTTTGCGACAGTCAGAGTGCTATCCACCTTGTGAAGAATCAGACGTTTCATAGCCGGTCCAAGCACATCGAGACCCGGTATCATTGGATACGGGATGTGGTTGAGAAGAAGGACGCGGAGCTTGAGAAGGTGCATACAGACGACAACGGAGCTGATATGTTTACGAAGATTCTACCAAGGGGGAAGTTTGAGTACTGCAGGCAGATCGTCGGGATGACGACGTCCTCCCCATAGTTGTGAAGGGGGAGATTTGTTGGAGTGGGTGGGGTTCCCAACCTATGTGGAGAAGACCCCGGAGTGCGACGAGCGCCGTTCGTGTGTCGAAGAAGCTCGGGAAGTGGGCGACGTAGAGTCGCTGCTGCTGTTGCTGCCCAGGGGGAGATTCTGGAACAGGGGATCCGAGTTCGGGCCGAACTCGGTCCCATGGCGAGTTCGGGCCGAACTCGGTCTGGCCACTCCAGTACTGTGGGGTGAGGTTCTGGATGCTTGACACAGAGTTCTGGCCGAACTCTGTGTCGTCGGGGGCTGAAGCGGATTTTAGGATGAGTTTTCATCATTGGATCTAATCCAACGGTCCAGGTTGGTTGCGGGATTGGGGAGTTATATTGAGTTTTCTCAACCCTAATTCATAATCGCAAGTATTGGACAACACAAAAGTTCGAGAGAGAAGGAGGCAAGAGTGCCATTGCAACTTCGGAGAAGAAGACGGAGGATCGAAGGTCGTTTTTCGAAGGAGATCGTGTTTCGGGTAATCTCTACTCGTCGTTCTCGTTCTTCGTAGCCTTGTGATCATTGTTCTTATCTCTGAGTGTTGTGGGGATCCGATTTGGATCGGAGAAGTTTGTAGAGGGTGTAATTCTTCTATTCCATTAGTGGAGGCTTCTCAGGGTTGGACTCCGATCGTCCCGTGGTTTTTTCCGCAAGGGTTTCCACGTCAAAAATTCTCTGTGTCTGCGTGGACTGTTTTTGTGTGGTTGTTTTTGGTTCGTGCGTTGTATTGCTCGGTCCTCTCGCAGGTACTCTCCGGTTTGGGGAAAGGTTTCCGCGTTTCTTTCCCAACAGGGACGTGGAGACAACCATAAAGTTTAACCATATCTTTGTCTTATGTCACCTCACTTCGCTCTCCTTTACTTCTCTACTGAACTAGCTGATGTATCTGCTAACCGCTTAGTTCAAAACCTTTGAGTCTCCGTACCTAAGATAAGAAAGTTCTTATTCCTTCGATTCCGTCAATCATATGATCTTGCAGGCAAAGTAATCGATGGCGAGACCGATCGTTGTGCCTTGCATTGGACAAATATGTTGATTACTCGAGGCCGAGACCGATCTCCTTTTCGTGGTGGTGGTAGTGGTGGTGGTCCAGAGAGAAATGAAGAAGACAACCGTACATTTTGTTGGGGTTTTGTCATCGAAATCACTTCCACCTTCCCTCTTTCTTTCACCACTAGCATGGGGCAAAAATCTTCTTCGGCTCGGTCGGGCGGGGCCGGTGGGGGAGAGCACAGGCTGTAAGTTATCATTAGCTTCACCAACCATATCCTTGTCAGTAAATTCATCAGGCATCCGTCTCCTTATCCCGACAAGATCTTGAAAGGTGCTGTGGTTGAGTTACTATATTTACCTCGAACAAAATTGGCATCATCTACCAGTTAGTCGAAGTTTGTCGTAGCTAGAATCCAACGCTTTCGTTAATAATAATAACCGTCTGTGACATCGATCTCCCACCTGTCTTGCGATGCGACTAATAAGTAACATTTCCAAAGATCAGAACAAGATCAATAAGCAACCTTTTTCTAAGACGTAGTCTCGATTCTTGATAGTGGCTCGTCCCCTCGCAAATGAGAAGCCAGTTGACATGATCGTGACTCAACCCCTTGCCTGATGAACGTTTCGGGTTTCCCTAGATTGACACAACCCCTCGCAACTGAGCACCCGGGTTCCTGCTAGGTAACCAACTGCTAATTGCGCAACTGGTTCAAACTGTAGGAGAAGTGACCAATAGCTCTGGTCAGTCTGGTTGGGTAAATGGCAAAGATATTAAGGACCACCCTGCAGTCCTGCTGTTGGGGGTGAAGTGTAAGGTAGGGTGTCTCCATTAGTATTCCCTATAGCAGCAGAAGGAATGGACATGGGCTATTGATCCACTTGAAGGATTGCCCTCCCCCCCCCCCCCCCCCCCACCACCACCACCCATAAAACATCTTATTCACATTCAAAAGCAACTCAAGTCTGATCCGATAGCATCATGTAGCACGGACTTAGTGTTTTAGGCTACACTTCAACCCGTGCGGCGCACAAGCTTTCTACTCGAAGGTCCAGCCTTTCCGAACCCGCTTAGCTAGATCGCTAAGGCGATATTGAAAACAAAGTGGAGCAAAAGAAAGAGATTGAAAGTACGAAAACTTCACTATACTAGAAATATAATACAATTTTGGGTGGTGAGGAGCAAATGAGCCTCTTGCTTATTTATAATGCCCATAGGGCTTAGAAGAAACTTCTGGAAACATAATTCCAGGGATTATTCTAAAAAAACTCTATAACCAGGGCCGGCCCGGAACGTTTTGATGCCCAGGACTAAATACAAAATGATGTCCCTTCTTCAAAAAAAATATTGAAAATAAAGTATCAAATTTTTTTTTTGCATGATACAATAAGCCAAAGTGAACTCTTTTGGACTGGGGCCTGATACATGTCAATTAACCTTAAATTTTGCATGAATATATCTTGACAAATGGCAATACTACTTCGAAAAAAAATTCCGATGCAATATGTTATTTAACATTTTTTTTGTTTATGCTTTTCCAATACTAGAATTGAGATATATGGGCTTGTTTGCCTATTTTATCAACAACAGAGGAACTCAAGAAATATAAAAAAAAAAAAAGCTAAAATAAGAAGGAACAAAAGTTACAAGAGGAACAAAAGTTACAAAATATTTCAGTTTGAAAACGAAATCATTGTGAAATCTTAAGTGCAAAGATTTACGAAAAAATATTCAACACTAGGAACCTATAATTTTAAGTGTGAACTCTTAAGTGCATATATAAACGAAAAGACTCATCGCCATCGGCTCATAAGTATTCAACACCAACCACGTGAAGAACTTTTTGTGTTTCGATTATAAGCAAAAGAGAGAATTAAAATGAAAAATTCAAAAAAAAAAAAAAAACCCTTATTGTTGGTCATCTGGAATCGAAAGCGACGTTAAGAATTTTTCTTCCTCAGAAATGCAAAAGAAAATCTGAAGTGATGGGAAGACTAGTTTTTTTTCTTTGAAATTGAAGAGTCGAACGGCTATCCAATTCCAATAAGCCATGCCCTATTTGTTGAATTGCTATAATGATTTTTTTTTCTGACCTTGGACTTTGAAGAAGAAATCAGAATAACAATGTTTCATTATTTGTTATTATTACTAACATTTAAAAAAATTTGGGGCCCCTTGGAATTTGGGGCCCAGGGCGCAAGCCCTCCTTGCCCCTCCTCCGGGCCGCCCCTGTCTATAACCTAGATATTTATGAGGAGGATTCCAGAACATCTAGAAAGTTCATGAGTCTTCTTGAAAGATCTCGAGTCTTCTAGAGGATTCCACCATCTTCTAGAAAGTTCCGGAAGCTACCCCGTACCGTGTAGAGTTACGCAAGTCCATCTCGATGGGGCGCAAACTTTTGTGCGTGACACATAGCCTACAACTGTGACCACTCTCCCATGAGATGTATGGGGCCTTCCCAAATATGACAGACCAAAAAAAAGAGTAATAAGTTCTTGGAATAGATTTGATTAATTGCTTTAATATGAATTTTGTACCAGAAAGGGATAGTTATGAATCCAATTTCAAACCCAAATCCTCCGTAAATACAATAAAGTGCATTGTGTATGAATCCAAAACCAAGTGCATTGTACAATTCAAACCCGTGGATCAAAATGAAATCAAAAGTTACAAAAAGAAAAACCTTCTAATTGTGAAATTAGGATGAGCGGAACCTAGTAACTTTGCCGCTTTGCTTAGGAGTAACTTGCAGGTACCAGTAGAACTGAGACATAAGATTGTCTAGAACTCATCCAAAGATCAATAGTAAAGATATATAACTGCGGATATATAAGATGTAACGAAGATACATATATATGCACGTACGTTACACAGTAAAGCCCCGTATGCGCAAGTTTAGCCATGTATATTCTTTTTGCTCTTCTGATAAAGTTGCATACGATCCTGCAATTAATCTAGCATTACTGTTCTAACTTCTGATAAAGCCCCATGACATTAATATGTACAGACTCAGAAGGGCACATTGAAAGTTTGAAACATTGGCTGCAGTAATACTCTTATAATCACTAACACTAGAATTAGGCTACACTTGTTAAGTAGAAAATTGTAGTCACTATTTCACTTGGTGCATGTATACAAAACATAGGTAGATATTAATATAAAAACAAATTGCTTGTTAGATAAAACTTAATTAGTCAGTAAAGCATGTATATATGCAATTTGCTTTGATAACTTCATACCATATGAAATAGGATTATCAATCTCCACATGTTTATTTAGGAGTCGGTCTAGTAGCTGAATACTAGTTAAATGTTTATATATGCAATTCTTAACACTAAAGCTTGAATATTTGAGTATAAACTTGATAGTCATACAAAGGTAGTTTGTTAAGCTATTAACTCAATTTGTTATGCCGAATCATCTGAAATAAAAGATGATAAAGAAATAAACTACAAATAAATTACAGAGAAAGATTCGTGTCTGAGCTCAAATCTAGAAAGAACTTGTTATCTCAAAAAAAAAAAATCTAAAAACTAGAATTTTAGAGGTATTAACATAAAGCACTCCCTGAAAAGGTTTAAAGTACTAATGGCAAGGCAAGTATACCTTGCCATTAGTAGTCCAATTGTTATTAATTATTGTTACACATATGGGCAACATTGAACATGTTTATTATATCTACCGGGAGATTGTATCTGGATTCTGGAGCTACGAGCCTACACTACTTACCGAGAGACTCCATAGTTGGAGCAACGACTATTACTCTCCGGGAGACTCCATGCTTGGAGTTATAAATCTATCTACTATAGAAGTCTATACATGAGAACAGGGCTGGCCCTGGGTAAGCCAGACAAGCTATCGGACTTGGACAACCCCCCAGGCCCCTAAATCTTCACCTCTCCGTCAATAGAGCTTTCGCGGTCCATCCCAACTCCTCTCTGTAAATTCAACTAGCAATTCACTAGGCCCATGTTTTGAGTTCCCGCTAGGAAGGTCTCTAGTAGCTCAAGGAAAGGAACTCGAAATCCGAACTCCGCCACGCCATCGAGAATCAGAGATTTCGACGCTGCTGCACCGTTCCCATTAATTTTTTGATATCGTCTTTTGATGTGTCAAGGGCAAATGACAACCAAATTTAGCCCCGACTAGGACAACCCAATCCCTTGGAATATGACTGAAAATCGAACAAACGATATCGAACAAAGAGTGTTCGAATAAATTATTGAACGAGTTTGAATCGAGCCGAGCTTAAGGTCAAGCTAAAAAATAATATTCGAACGTGGTTTGTTAGAGATTTGAAAGGATCTAACTTGACTCGATTTAGCTCGCAAGCTCGGACTAACACGAACCGAACCCGAGCCTATTGGATCAGGGCCCCATTTTTCTTTTTTTAGGCTGGCTCTGGCCCGCTATCATCCCAACCTAGGAACATCGTCTCTGGGCCGAATTCGTAGACCCGATATTTGTTTGTGCAGGGTAGGGTGAAGTAAAACCTACCCAACCCGACCCGATAGCCTCCCTCCCCTCCCAGAATAAAACCCTAAAAGCCCTAAATCTCCGTCCCTCTCTTTTGGTTTCCATCTCCTCCTTTCCCCAAGATGCCGAAGCACTACAGACCTCCCGTAAGTTTTCCTCTTTTCGATATCGATATTAATTTTGATTTCGATTTCTTCTTCATAAAAGTGTAATCTTTTCCATACTCCTCTTGTTCTTCTTATTATTTTGCAGGGGAAGAAGAAGGAAGGAAACGCCGCCAAGTACATCACGAGAACAAGGGCCGTCCATTTCCTCCAAGTCAGCCTCTCCACCTTCAGGTCAGGGTTAGGGTTTGTGTCGCTTGTTTTGTTTTCGGGTTTTTATTTGCTTGCAAATTCTCTAAAATACTCAAAATTTGTATACCAATGAAAAAATGGTTTCTTTTCTTTCTTTTCCGTCTCAGTTGCGGTGATCTGGTTCTAGGAGAATGTTAGTAAAAATTCTAGACAAGCTTCATTAGCTTAAAACACTAATGAAGGAACTGTGCAGAAAAAAAAACATATTTTTTGAGTTGTATCCATGCAATTTGAGATTTTTAAAGTGGCATAGAAGCAAATATGAACTTTTCAGTGGGTAGATGTGCAAAAGCACACAAAAAGAATCCTTTTATTTATACTGATTCTGGTTTGTATGTGGTGCAGGAAATTATGTATATTGAAGGGGATATTCCCGCGGGAGCCGAAGAAGAAGGTGGAAGGGAACCACAAGACCTACTACCACATGAAGGACATCATGTTCCTCCTCCACGATCCGTTGGTCGAGAAGTTCAGGTAATTGAATGTCCACCAAAAAGATTACTTTGTGAAACTTAATTCATCATAATGGGAATGATCAAGAAAACACTGATTACTTAGAAGCACTTCATACTTACAGAAAACATGAAGGATGCCAAGTGAATTTTGAAGTAATCGAGCGGAGTTTAGTAATAGAAGCTATTAATTGTTAAAAATTAACCTGGTTTATGCAAATTATACATATAGAATGTTCCATGCTGATACTTAGCTATGTATATAGGCAGTGCAGTATTATTGCTGCAAGTCAGGAAAAATGCCGTAATAAACCTTATGAACTTATGAAGAATTTGTTGGCAAGACTATAACGATTGAGGCAACTTATGAAATGCCATATTAACATGATGGTTATCGTGCTTCACACAAAAGAAAATTTTATTCACTAATTTGTTCTCAACCTTGATTGAAATGAAAGAAGACCCAGCACTCTTGATTTTTTTTTTCATTAGTTTAATCTTAGTTGTACACTAGCAGAAGCCAAAAAAGAGATTCGATTAAACAGGAACTAGTGGGTTTCCAATAAATGGTTCCAGTGACCTATTTAGTGACCTATTTATAGCATAGTTTGCAGGCTGATACTGATCTGATACGGCCGATGCGGTTTAGCATGTCCCGATCCGGTACTGACTTATATTGACATTGGGGGTCTCTTTTCTGTCAATTCGGCAAAAAAAATGAAGGAAAAAGACCAATCAACAAGGGTATAAAAGCATAGTAAGGTTGTAAAAGCATGTAAAAGAAAAAAAAAACTTATCTATTGCAGATAAACCAATCGGCAAGGGTGACTACTATTTCATTCAATTCCAAAATTACTAATAAACAACACAGGAGATTCTTTAAATTATGCCTAAATGTATAAAATATTTTTTTACAAAGATTTTAACAATTTATTAATAATTATTTGCTTTCCGATATCAACAA
Source organism: Iris pallida (assembly GCA_029216955.1). Classification (NCBI taxonomy): domain Eukaryota; kingdom Viridiplantae; phylum Streptophyta; class Magnoliopsida; order Asparagales; family Iridaceae; genus Iris; species Iris pallida. Next base: position 9,648,093 of record JANAVB010024999.1, on the reverse strand, counting down.
ATCCTATATTCCGACCCGAAACTGCAGATACTGTCGATCCCAATACTCATAGGAAGGGTCCGATACTGATATTGCAAACCTTGATTTATAGTTGAATCTGTTTGCAAAAGGTAATACTATACTGTATCATATACATGGATGTATCAGTTAAAAATCTTGAATATCCTTCTAGATGAATCGACATTACATTCACCTTGCATTAAGCTTATGAATTCATGTTGTATAAACATATTATATCTTATGATCTTTTACTTTTGTATGTATTATGTTTTTTTTTTTTTTCTGTTTTCAGATCGAGTAGGCTCTTTTTAAGTACTATATTATATGTAACACTTACAATTTTGTTGTACATTTTTTTCTTGTGCTGCAGGGATATAAGGTCCCATAAGAAAAAGATTAAAAAGGCTTGGGCAAAGAAGAATAAGAATCTTGCAGATCGTCTAGTAAATCGTCAACCCAAATATACTCTTAATAGGCTTATATTAGAAAGGTTTGTAATGTCTCAAATTGCCTTGTGTTCTTCTTCTGCCTTATCAGGAGCTAGACTGTTCATTGATGTTGTTTTGGTGATCTAGGTACCCTACATTTGTCGATGCACTACGAGATTTGGATGACTGTCTCACTATGGTGCATCTCTTTGCAGCATTGCCTGCTGTTCAGGGTGAACGCATTCAGGTTGAACGCATTCATAATTGTAGAAGGTGGGTCTTTTTGAAATCCTTAATTATCAATTAACTTGTAGTTGAAGCAGGCTATTATGAAAGAGAGAGATTGCTATTTCAACCTAATGCTTAACCCTGCACAACATCTGTGAGACAATTTACATGATTTTCAGGGCGATCTTGCTGCACATGTTAGCACAATTTACACTTGTTTTCTTTCATATTCACTTGTCTGCCTCTCCCTCTCTCTCTATCTTGTATATTACCATTTTAATATTTATTTATTCATCTAGTTATTACTAGTTAACATTACTAGGGTATTGCAAAGACCAAACATCTACTTGTTAGCATTATGTGGAAGTATTGTTACAGAGGACGAACTGACTTTACTAATATATCTAGTTATTAAAAGAATGTCAATCGTCAGTGAACTGGTAGCGAACTTGTCAAAATGGTCAGCACAAGGATACATTGAATCCTATTCACTGTACAAAAGAAACAAGCAATATACAGTAGTTCATTATGTACTTTGCAAAGTGTTTTTTTTCCTTTAGTATCGAAGTTAATTTGCTAACCAAGATTTTAGAGCAGGTTGGGTTCATGGCGTTTGTGTGGGTTGATATCACTCAATTGATGTCTTGGTATGATCCTGCTACTAAATTTGGTACCATTACAACAGTTAGCATCTCTACTATAACATTACCACATTATTATCTATCATTGTTGCAGCGTTTCTTCAAAGTAGCGATGCTTCCCTGCTGGCCTAGTTGACAAGCATCATGGTCCCAGCAATTGGGCCACTGATCATGATCAGTAGGGAGCCAGTGAATTTTATTGCCAATTATCATTAGATTAGAGACGATGACCACAGGTTTTTCCTGTGGACATTGTACACTGGTATATATGTGTAGGTCCTCATCATGGTGTTTTATGTATATCCCCCTCAAGATTGTAGCTATCTAATACGATATGTATCCGAAGGTGTAGCAACATGTTACGACCATAGAGTAAGATTACAAGGCTACTAGCCATAATACACATCCACGACCATTATTAGTCTATTATAAGATGCAGGTATATGGTAGATGATAATTTAACAGGTCTGCAAGTTCTTAAAACAAACATATATAACAAGCTTGCTGTTAAGCATGAACATAGGCCAACATGTTACGACGATAGAGTAAGATTACAAGGCTACTAGCCATAATACATATGTCCACGACCATTGTTAGAAGATGCAGGTATATGGTAGATGATAATTTAACAGGTCTGCAAGTTCCTTAATTCATATATATATATATATATATATATATATATATATATAACAAGCTTGCTGTTAAGCATGAACATAGACCAAGCCTGAGAATAGAGTGAGATATATAAAGTACAGGACCAATCATGAGTACAAGGTCAACAATTACAGAGAGAAAAGGACAAGAAACAGGAGCACACAAAACACAACAGTGGATAATCCTTGCTATAGTTCAAAGCATTTTATATTAAAAGTAAAAAAATAATCCTGTACATGCATAGCTTGTGCCACTGATGAAGAGGATACAGTCAAATTGGGGCTTAAGTGTAGAGGGTTTAGGGGTTCTTGGCTAATGATTAGAAATTCGTTCTACAATTATATAACTTATTACTTCTGTTTTGTAAGGCAAAAGTGGGAGGCAAGGCATGGAACCTCCAAGAGAAAAGATGTAAGCCTCATGGTTTTTCTATGCTAATAAAAAACTGTCTATGAAATGTAGGGAAATTAATAAGAGTAGAATATTAGTTACACAACACTTGATTAGTTTTCGTGTTGCTAGTACTTGAAAGTCACAGTAGAAACAAGGGACCTTAAAGAATTTTCCTCTTTACAATGACACTATCCATCTAGGAAGCATGGACTCTCCAAGATTGGTGCCCTGTCCTCGTTGGATATGTATGGACACCAAAATATACTCCAAACACACTAGGATATGAAAACCTCAGTTTGATGTCCTTGCTGCCATGCCATACCTACCGTAATGTTCATATTTTCATGTCGGCACCATGTAAAGGTAAAAGACTGGTGGTACAGGATCTTATATGACTCCCAAAGTTTTGCAGCAACTGGAGTGTGGGCCTTTAGAGGATACAAGGGACCTTAAAGAAACAAGGGACCTTAAAGAATTTTCCTCTTTACAATGACACTATCCATCTAGGAAGCATGGACTCTCCAAGATTGGTGCCCTGTCCTCGTTGGATATGTATGGACACCAAAATATACTCCAAACACACTAGGATATGAAAACCTCAGTTTGATGTCCTTGCTGCCATGCCATACCTACCGTAATGTTCATATTAGCAACTGGAGTGTGGGCCTTTAGAGGATACAAACAACAATGGCTCCAAGACATTTCAAACCTTCTCTCTTTTGTACTCTGTTCAGGCCTTCAGGGAAAAGACGGTATGATTAGGTTGTTTTCATCCTAAGAGGACTAAATTGTCATTTACGAACTGATGCTATGTAAATAGAGTACCAAGTAAAGAGCCCATATCTAAACATTTTCTGTGGTCTTTTAGGAGTTTTTGGTCTCATGTTCCATGGTATAGACTAACTGATTTAATTTTTCTTATTAGTTAGGAACTCAAAATTGCGATGGTAAGAGAAAAACGTCCAGTGTTTAATCATCTAAAATTAAGCTCAGTGTTGCTGTAATGTCATTTTGATTCTGTGATGTCTGAAAATCAGAACATGAGAAGTTGGAGGAGAAATGAATTTATTTGTTTATATTTCAGTGTTATCGTATATATATATTTGTTGCTTGGAATTTAATTTTTTGCTATTTGATTAGGTTGAGCCATGAGTGGCAAGCGTACATTTCTCGTACACATAGCCTGAGGAAGACTTTCATATCTGTTAAAGGCATATATTACCAGGTAATATCGGTTGAATTGTTATGTATCTGACAAGAGATTTTTCCGACCGGTGAAATACTAGTATCCTGATGATTGGAGTTCCTTATTTTTTAGGCTGAGATTGAGGGTCAAAAGATCACATGGCTAACTCCGCATGCCATGCAACAAGTTTTGACTGATGATGTCGACTTCAATGTCATGCTTACTTTTTTGGAATTCTACGAGGTAAACTACACATTGGAGATCATTTTCTTCGTTCTTCTAGTATTATCCAATTAGTGCATGAAGAATTAGAATATTAGATTACTTTCTAAGTCAAGTTTCATTGTGAAGACCATGTAGGTAGAGTTGTTCGAATGCATTTTCTGTCACCCATTATATTCGACATTTAGTTAATAGACATGTATATATAATTCCAAATGAAATAAACAATGCAAAGTGGTATTAGGTATAATTGTCTGAGTGCATTTTCTGCCACTCATGCTATCTTCGGCATTTAGTGAATAGACATATGTATATATAATTCCACTTGAAATAATACATGCAAGGTAGTATTTGCTAAGGTTCAGAACTCGGTTTCGGGTACTTCCTGTCGGTATTGTTTTCATGGGGTATCAGCGGTTTTGAATTAGGTAGTTTCGGCGGTTTTGGACCCTCCCATTCCTATTCTGACGCCCTGAAAGATAACGATTTTGGTCCATAGCTGAGACCTTTGTATTTACTTTCTCGAAGTGTTGCTTAGGCCTAAAAATGATGAGCTTGCTTGTAGGGGTTGTTCAATAACAAAAAAAAGCTTTGTCAATTTGAAATGACAAGAATGTAAATTACAATACTTATTGTGATATTGAGGTGTTGCTTAAGCCTATGAAGGTGCATGTATGATAGCTTTGATGTTTAGTTCTTTATAGTTGCAATAGCTCCAAAACTCTGAAAGTTTGAAGTAGTACTCTGAAAGTTTCAACTAGTGTGTGTGTGTATATATATATATATATATATATATATATATATATACTAGCATATGTGCACGTGCCTTACACGTATTTTAATATTTCTTAATTAGTTTAGGAAGACTCTTTAGGAAGACCAAAGGGTAGTCTTCCTAATTACTAAGTTGTCCTTATTAAAATGAATGAACTATTTTTAATTAGTATAAGTATGTAAGGATATTTTCGGAATTCAAAAGTTTCACCATCTAAGTTTTCCTATTATATAGTAGAATATATATATATATATATATATATATATATATATATATATCCTATTTCAAAAAGTGGATATCCTATTTCAAATTCAATAATGCAACACAGGACTCCTAAATTTGCAAAAATACCTTTATTCTGAATATTAATCAAAATACTTTCCTTTTTCTTCTAAATCATGGAAGTAGTAGTACGATAAACGAAAGGAATACTTGTATTTTAATTGTGTAATGCTGCTATTACAACTCCAAAAGCTTGTCATTAACTATTATAAAAATGGTCAATAGATATGCAAAATATACACTATGCAACTAACACATCCTGTCATTTAGTATGCGTGACAATTAGAGAGTTGCAGATTCTGTGTGGACAATTGAAGGAAATGCCACCTATTTTCCATCACTGTTGTCTTACATCCACTATCAACATTGAGTAGTTAACCTCTTTGTGCTACTTATGGATGAAATTTCTAGGCATTTTAGGACGAGTTTCCATGATTTATGGTGGTTGCTGATGTTATTTGTCAGTGTTCTAAAATTCGCTATGCGGATTCGGTGCGGTGGAGGGCTGCCTAGGCGTTATACATTTTTTTAAAAAAATTTGAAATTCATAATACAAATTTAAAGTTTGAAATTCAAATTTTGAAATCCAAACATGTTCAAAATCCATATTATACTTCATTTTTTTTTTAAATTGAAAATTGAAATCTATGTTACAAATTTGAAATTTCAATGTTCTAAATCCAAATCTAATCTTAAAATACAAACAACATATCCACAATACAACTAAGCTAAAAAAAAAACTTAACATCTGCACAGCCGCACAGGTCCAAACATGGCTGCATAGCCGCACAAACCCGTTGAACAAGGAGTTTTCGGTTCGGTCTAGAGCCGCCTAGGCTGATTTTTAGAACACTGATATTTGTGTTGACGGGAGTAGTGAAATGGTAGCTTCTAAAACAAAATTGTGGATATAAATATTGTATTAGGGTTTTAAATTAGGGGCAAAAATCTGAGTATACGAAATGTAACTTCAACCAAAAGCCAAAATATAAACGAGGGCAGAGTGTATATTGATGAGAAGAGGTATCTAGGAGTGATAGTGTTTAGGGATCAGTTATTCATCATGATCCAGAGGATGAGAATACTGCTTATATAATTAAAGTATGATGGTTAAAGTGGATTGTTTCTGTACTGCTTTGTTATCACATATTCCCTTGGAGTTGAAAAAAGTTGTATAAGATAGCTATAAGACCAGCTATGGAATTGGATTGTTTTGGGCCATTTAAAAAAAGCGTCCAGAAATTGGAGTTAGCTAACTTGAACACTGATATTTGTGTTGACGGGAGTAGTGAAATGGTAGCTTCTAAAACAAAATTGTGGATATAAATATTGTATTAGGGTTTTAAATTAGGGGCAAAAATCTGTGTATACGAAATGTAACTTCAACCAAAAGCCAAAATATAAATGAGGGCAGAGTGTATATTGATGAGAAGAGGTATCTAGGAGTGATAGTGTTTAGGGATCAGTTATTCATCATGATCCAGAGGATGAGAATACTGCTTATATAATTAAAGTATGATGGTTAAAGTGGACTGTTTCTGTACTGCTTTGTTATCACATATTCCCTTGGAGTTGAAAAAAACTTGTATAAGATAGCTATAAGACCGGCTATGGAATCGGATTGTTTTGGGCCAATTAAAAAAAGCGTCCAGAAATGGAGTTAGCTAATTTGAAAATGTTGAGATGAGTGAGTGGCAAGACATCTATATGATGAGAAATGGGTGTACTTGTGGGCAGTTGATAGTGTCACCAATTGAGGATAAAATGAGGAAATCATCTCCCAGCTAGTTTGGACAAAACATAGACCAAAAAATTCATCAGTTAGAAGGAACTATAAGATATTAGGTGAAGAAGTTGCTCGAACTACAGTAGGCCTAAGTGAAGCGAACTTACATTGAGGATGCAAAAAAAAGGATAAAGGTTTTGGTAATGTAACAGAGGACATCCCTTGACAAAGAGGATCGGAAGAAAAAGGATTCAGATAGGCAACCCCACAATTTTGGGATAAGGGCTTTGTTGTTGTATTTGTGTTTATTTAGTAGATTAATTATACTTCAATATCTCTACCTTCACCCAATGGTGGATTTTTTTTAAAGAATTTCCTTATCCTGTATTATGTCAGTGCCACGTGTTAGGTCGCCTGCTTATGGAGACATCAGTGCCTTATGCCTGCTTTCATGCGTTTTTGTTCTGATTTTAGCTTGTGAATCTCTCCTCCCCTCTCGTTAACTATTTCCTTTCTGCAGGCACTATTGGGTTTTGTGAATTTCAAGCTTTATCATTCTATAAATGTGAAGTACCCACCTATTCTGGATCCTCGACTTGAAGCTTTAGCTGCTGGTAAATTATAATCCAATTTTCTTTTATTGGAACCATCCCAAATTATTATGGTTCACTCTCTCTTTTTTTTTTTTTTTTTGAGCTGAACTTTTTTGCCTGCATTAAGGGGAAGGATTACATGGCAATTTCAGATATCTATTGCATTTAATTTTATTTCTCCAAATGTATTCAGTTATCTTTGTTTATTTGATTCCATTTCATATCATCTGCAGAACTGTATGCATTATGTCGTTACATTGCTGCTGGTTCTGGAGCACCATCTGGGAATTCACAAGCCATCACTAGTGGAACAGATCAAACTCACGGTGAAAAAAATGATGCGCTATCTGATGAAGAGCTTAGGTTGGCTCAGCTTCAGCATCAACTGCCAACCAACGAACCAGGAACATTGATGCATCTTATAGAGGATGCTACTGCAGTGGTTGAGGAGGATGAAGAAACAAAGTTATGCAAGAGACTCTTCAAGAATATGAAGTTTTTCTTAAGCCGTGAGGTGAGTGTTAGACATGACGGACATTGCTGCTTAAGAAATTGCAACACAACCTAGTGATGTTTTGCTAGCTTTTTTTCAACTCAGATTTAATGATGACACATTTACATGGAAAGTTCACATTAAAGTTATCCTATAAAATTTCCCATAGCTAGTTATGCTGCATAACTTAGATGGTCTATTTGATTTAGGTCCCAAGAGAATCATTGCTTTTCATAATTCCTGCATTTGGAGGCGCTGTATCTTGGGAAGGTGATGGTTCTCCTTTTCAAGAATCAGATGAGAGCATCACACATCAGGTAGACATTATCCATCTTCAGCAAATATTTGATGGCAAATCTCGTTTTAGTTGTTAAGGAACTTGAACAAAATTCTCTTTTCATCCTGCAAAGATATTTTATGCCATCCATTAATATAAACATGTAACCCTCAAGCCTCATCGCAACTTTGGAGTTCTGGTGCAGTGGCATGGACTTAAACATGAAATCATTACCACTCATGTTTTATTCTTATCTAGTGCGCTATTTTAAGTGTACTTCAAAAAAAATACTGCTACACAAATCCTGCTTCAGCAGAACGTGGGTATTTGATATGTATCAGCAAAACATGGGTATTTGATATTTGCTGATACATTGAAATATATAAACTTAATAACCATCAACCGTCGTCACAACTCTAGAGTTTTGGTGGAGTAGCACGGACTTTAACAGAGTCATGCCATGACTGGTTTGTTTGAATTACCTGAATTTGTTGTAATGATATGTAAGAATTAAGAATCTGTCCAATTACCTTTTTTTGTTATAATCTCCATACTGTTTTCTTCCTTTGTTCACGAATGGTATTAATTCAACTACTAAATACATCTTAAATCATTTTGGATATCTCTGTATTTTCTCAGGACTAAAATTTATTGAGGGCTCCCAATTAATAAGATGAGGTTCCTGGTAGCCGAATTAGATTAGCCTCTCCTTGATTTGGTTCTTTTCTGGGCTGGCCTAAGCCCTAGGCATGTGTCCCATATTCAAGTTGGCTATCTAGACAGAGAAGGGGATGGTGCTAGGCATTAGCAATGTTTAGATGTGTAAGTAGTTGCCAAACAACTTTGGCGTCTAGAACTGCATGCTTATGCTAATTAAAGCACGGCCTGCTATTATTATACTGATACACATAAACTGATAAACATTAGCAAGGCTTAGATGGCTATCTAGGCACAGAATAAAGCACGTAATGCTAGTTTTGTTACTGATACCCTGATAAACTGATAAATATGTTATTATCTTAATAACACATGCCACCATTGACACGAAGGCCTTCATCTCCGGTCATTGTGCTAGACTACTAGAATACCGATGTTCCATTCCACTTTGTTAAGGACCATGCTCACTGTAACTTAGCAACTATCATATCCTATTTTATTGCATCGATCTATCTTCTTTCAGTTGTCCCTAACCAAAACTGCTTTGTAAATTAAGATCGTATTTCTCTCCTAACTGATGTTTCTGTCAGAATTGTTAATTTAAAACATCTATTTAGTGTTCTAAACCTTAGTGACCCGCCTAGTGCCTTAGTGCTAGTTTGCTGCCTTGTAAGGTCTGTGGTTACTTGTTACGAGCTGTTAGCTAGATGTTTGCCTCTTTGGGACAGTGAACTTATTTTCTATTTTGAGCCTTTGAGGGGAGGGGGTGTAGTCGGAATGTCTTGGTTCTTGGCAGGAATATAGGCTGCACGAATCGTCTGTTTGAAAGGAGTTGTAGTTCTAATGGAGTCATAATAAAAGCAGTAAATATTTTTGTACCGGTGACGTCTTCCATTTCAGATCTCAATTACATAGAATTGCTACAAATTTTATTAGTAGTTTTTGTGCTTATATTCGTGTTTCTACATACTTATGTTGAGGAATTTGCAGCATCATTTGAATCTGTATCACTTCTAATACCGTTATGTGTTTGTTTAGGACCATATTATTAATTATATCTTCTATTGCTTGCAGATTGTTGATAGGCCAACACAGGGTCATATTTTTCTTTCTAGAGAATATGTTCAACCACAATGGGTATATGATTGTGTGAATGCTCGAATTATTTTACCAACGGCAGGATATTTAGTTGGAAGGTATAACTCATTATATGCAGGATATGTTGATTCGTGTTGTTAATACTATATATTACTGCAGTTACAATTTTTAGGATGGAAATATTTTGGTCATTTCATTTATCTTTTGACTGCTTATTGTTTTAAATATTCTACACTTGGAATAGTATGTATTAGGTTCTTGGAGGTTTTAGAAACCTCTGCAATATGTTCTTTACAGTTTTGCCCTTCAGATGCTATCATGGACCTGTTCATTCATGTCTAATTATATGTATCTGTCAGTTGTTTCTCCTTTGTTCGGTATTAAGTTTATACAGTTAGCTATATTTTGAAAATGATTTGTAACTTATTTTGTCATTGTTTAATAGAACTGTGCCTGGCTTTGTAATTTAGCGTATGAAATGTGCATAGTGGTTAGAGTGCTTAATAGTTACTTCTTTTGGTCTAAAGTGGTATGCTTAATAAACAATAATGATTGATCAAGCTGAGGCAAAACTGAAAAGGTACAGTGACAAGAGCCTAGTTAAATGGCAATGTTCTTTATATTCCATAGTTTGTTTAAGCAGAATCCGCCCAATGCCTGCATATTAATCAAGAAAACGAGACGATTAAGTTCCGGGCATGCTTACTAGGATTGTGTGTAATGCGGGCAAGTTTTCTGTGGACTTTAAGTGCTTTATAGGTGGGGTTCAGATCCAGACCATTTTACTGGCTCATACTTTGTAAATCCAGTCTCCCACACCTAGTTCCCCCTTCTCTCTCTCTCTCTCTCGCACATTATATTTCCTGTTCTCTCTTGCGGCTCTCCATGTATCCTGCGACTGGCAGCCATGGTGTCCGCTGCGAGGGGAAAATGTTCGGTCTCTTCTACATCGTCGACAAGATGTTAGTATTCTTCATTATCATTATGGTATTTTACACCTGAAGTTAGAGAAAATAGGTCTTTTCATCTTTTCATGTGGTTGAATTCTTTTCTGAAGATATAATGACATGATTTACTAAGGGTGCCAATTGGTTTAGGTTGGGTCAGATATAGGTCACCTGTTAACTCAACCTGAATCTGACCCGTTTACGACTGACCCATTTAGGCTAGATCCGAACCCGACCTGAAATAACGGGTCAACCTGACCTGTGAAATAATGGGTCAACCAGGCCCAAGACCCGTTTATTCAATGGGTTTACTTGGCCAAAAACCTTTCTCACTGTGTGATAGTCAAACATGAAAAGTACTTATACTTAGCGGCAACACTGGGCATGGGCGCCAAAAGGTGTCCTTATCCATATTGTGTACGTACGTGTGTCCATATTCTTCAAACATAGATAACTACATTTGAACCTTCTTAAAATTGTCCATCCCGTGTCGTTTCTGCATTCATATCCCTATCCATATTCGTGCAAACATAGGTGAGCGGTGGTGCAGAAGATACTTGACCGGGATCCGTAAAGACTGGCTCTGAACCTGGCCATGTGTTCGAGTTGCTGGGAGGGAAGTGCAGCATGGGTAAGAAATTTGTGACAAGTAATAATTACGAAGACAACTTTTGAACAAGGGAGCTGTTCAAGTAACAGATTAAGTAATGTTAGCTGTTAGTAGAAAGAACTATTGACTTCCTAATTCCTATATATAGTATGTAAAGTGAGATTTTTTAGGTTTTAGGACTGCCAGGAACAGCATCTAATGCACGTATGCCAAGTGCAGGTAGAAACTAGATATTTTTTAGATTACTAAATGGGTCAGACGGGTTAGCGTCTGAACCCAAACCTGACCTGTATATTAATTGGGCTTAGACCGGTCAACCCGTTTAGACTTGAACTCGTTTAGTCCTTACACAAATCTGTCTAAGAAGGCAGATTAATGGGTCGGGTAGGCGGGTCAAACCCAAATTGCCACCCTTATGATTTACTTGGATTTCTCAAAGATTCACGTCAACAGTTATAATTTTACTTTCAAAGTCACGTCAACAGTTATAATTTTACTTGTCAACCTGATGTCAACCCTCTTAATTGGTGTCAAATTCCTAGCCAAGGTTGCTATGTACATGAGAGGATCATGCCATAAAACACAGATGGTCAGTTGGCAGGTAGTAAACTTACCTTTTGGCTATATGCAGTTTAAGCTCGTGCAACCAAGAGTCATCCTCCTAGTCTCCCTAGACCATAAAGAGTCTAGACGAAGTGGTACAATTATACGATTTGTTATGGGAAATTGTATTGATCTCCATGACAGTTGAGCCAACGAGAAAAGTATTGCATTCCTTTTCTGCTCTTGATACAAGTATACATTTTATGTGTCCTTTAAGTTTACAATTTTACATTTGCATGTGTTATTGATTGCTGCTAGATACAATGTTTACAGTGTTACAGTCGGACACTTTCTGTTACTTGCTATATTAATTATAGATTGCTGCATCTGAATGTACTGTTACTTAGCTTCTCTAGTTTGCCGATGACAATGATTATTAGAGTGTGAACTACTTTTGTGTTTATTTTAGTGTCTAACTGATCTTTTATCTATGTTTATGCAAACTTTTCTTATTTTTCTTTTTGTTGCGAATTGTTGTTATTTTTTTTGTGAGGAAAATAATCCTGCACTGCGTGGCCAATTAATCACCGCTTAATTCGGTTAATCATTCAAAACTTGGCCTAGGAAAAGATTTGATTCAGATCAGTCTGAATCGTCTTAGTGCTATTTTCCTGTTTAGTTATTTTATGCTATCTTAAGAGGGATGAATAAGGTTTTTGAAGCTTCAATTATATCATGTGAGTAACTACGTTTTCCATCAATCAAAGAAAAATGGGAGACTATTAATTAAGGGCAGACATAGTGGGTGTCGTTATCTGTTTTGCATATGCATTAAATCTGCTTGTAGGAAACCTGTTCCACATTAGCTTACCTTATTAACAAATTTCAACAAAGAAGAAAATAATTTGGTGTTTTGAAATTACAAATTAAGGGAATATCAACTCATTTAGAAAATCTGCCAAATTCCGCTTCAGAGGAAAACTTGTATTAGGTTGTAATATATTGTCTTTTCTAGGTTTCAGTTTTTGAACCAGCAAATTTCTCTGCTTAAATCCTATACAAGTCTTGTTCAAAAACTATTTCAGAAAGGGCTCTCATTTGCTATTTGCTCATGAAATATGCTTTTCCCACTTGGCTCTTGAATTCTCTTTCCAGCTAGGAAGCAATAATCCATGGTGTTTCTGTCTCCCAGTCTCAAACACATCAGATTCTAGAGAGATTCTAAAATACACTAGGACATGCCAAAATCAATGCCATGTCTCTGTTGGCCGTGTCCGTGCTGTTTCATGTCGTAATCATGTCTGTGCAACGGTAGCTTTCCACTTGATTAGGTACATAATCGGTCAAACCCAAGTAATAACCATGGTCTATCATTGGAGTGCAGGATCTCATACATGGTTAATTTCCAAATAGATATTTTTTATGGTCTGATATCAATGTTTGAACTGGGCTTTAGCATCCATCTTATGGGTAGTTATATGTTGACATTTATGTGTTCTCTTCAAAAAATAAAAACTCTGTTCTGAAATGAAGTGAACCGGTCTATGTTAATATGTAACAGAAGTTGGATATCTACTGAAAAATAGTTAATTGGCATCATGCAACTTTTTGAATTGGATAGATATTTTGTTTGAGGGCAATACTTGATATTAGGAAAGAAACACCAATTCACTGTCTATGCATTTTAAGGGAAAACAATTTAGTACTAGAAAAATCTGTGATATCAGGCTTCTCCCTTTTGAATAGTGGGGACATGCTACTATAGTTATAAGAGGGGTTTTATAAATTGATTATATCTCATGCCTCATTTGCTAACGGACACTCTTGTACATATATACATTTTCATTTCTCTTAATTGTTGTTTGGAATTTAAAATTTGTGATGAATGGTTATTCATTGTTTTCCTCATGGTATGTAACAGAGTACCCCCACCCCATCTGTCACCTTTCGTGGACAATGAAGCTGAGGGTTATGTCCCTGAATATGCTGATACTATCAAGCGTCTTCAAGCTGCAGCCAGAAACCAAGTTCTACCAATGCCTGGTTTAGATGATAGAGACTTGGATGATCCGCAGAATCTTTTGGCTGAAGGTGTTATTGATCGCTCAGAAGCTAATGACGCTGCTGAAAAGAAGCAGAAGGTATACGATATAAAATTTATATGTTATATTTTGACTAAACGAATTTTTCTTATCTGCCTATATTAAACTGAACCTTTTGATGTTTGTTATAGTGGATGTTGCTTGAGAAGCAGTACCACGATGAACTTAACATGGAATTACAAGGGATCACTTACTCGTCTTCTATCAAGAACCCGGCAGCATCAACTGAAATTGTTGATAGTAAGGATGATAAGGCCATAGATCCAGAGCAAGTTGCCGAGGATGCTCGCAATCTGTCAAAAGTTTCTATGTCTCGTAAGAAGAGGAAACTTTACGAAGCAATGCAGGTATGTCTACATCCTCACCTCCCTTCTGTTGTTTATGAATCCACAGGTTTTGCTTCATGAGTGATGAAATTTCAGTTTCTATGCATAATATTGGCTTGGTGGAATTTGTGGTGTCGTTAGTTATTTTTATCATGGTGCGTGGGTTTCATGAGAAAGGGAGAACTATGTAAGGGATGGAGGCGCCGATAGAGTATAGGGGGGCAATCCACAAAAATGAGGGAACTTCCCGGAGAAGATGGGGGAAGCGGAACACCCTATTTCAAGATTTGATTTATAACTTAAAAGTTCAAATGAACCTTGGGCAAGTTTCTGTTAATTACCCACATATTAGTTTGGAAAATAAGCTAATCGTCTGGAAAAAAAATTTAGCCATTGGACATCTGGAGAACTAATGTTGCTTGCCTGGGGAATCGAGATTTGAACTCTGGAGAACCCAAAGTAAATTGTGACTTTGGTATGGGCAACAGAAACCACTACTAATGTTTCTTGCCTGGGGAATCAAGAGAGAATGTTTTGGAGTGCAGTTCTTAGTCTCCTACGTTACTACTTTTGAATTAGTCGAGAATATCTTCAAACTTTTTGTTCATTTGTTCTTTTGGTTCCTCCTTGCAGATTGGCAAAGGACGGAAGAAGGACAAGGTTAATCTTCTTGAAGAAAGAAAGAGGAAAGCCCAAGCCAACAAGAGCGGTTGACAATACGGTCTTGATGGGTGGATGCTCTAGTTTTATTTCTATGGATGAGATCTGCAGCCCTAGTGGATCCATTTTTGTAATATCTTGTTCTCTGATTAATGTGGAGAGGCTAGTAATAGAGTTTCCAACTTAGTAAGCAGTAAATTTGTCGACTTCTGTACCATTTCTAATTAAATTTTACTGGAATAACCTGTGCCAAGATTTTTGTTTTCGATTTTTTCATTAAAAGCAGGTGAGGGTAATTGCTTTTCTACCACCTCATTCACGTCTTTTCTTCTCATACAGAGCCTTTGTTGGTCTATTGTGCAAATTGTTTTTCAATAATGCTTAGGGGGCACCCCAAAATCGGACCACATTTTACGATGTGGCGGCTTATGTGCTAATGCAGTGGTCCATACATGACCAACAGGGCGTAACATCATGTGGGCAGCAAAATGTGTACATATTTTGGATCTCTTGTGCTATTCTTTTGTTGTCTCACTTTTGTTGGTCTTTCCCACCATTGAGTTGAGACAAAACTCTTTAAGCTTTATGCTCTGAAGTTGCGTCTTCATATGAAGCAAGTAATATTGTCAACTAGTTTAAATCAGTAATGTTAGTATATGGATGGATGTAGTTTGAGGTATGTTTGGGCGGAAAAGAGTGGATGTGATCCTATAGAAATTCCAATCTACACGAACTTTTTGTTGTTCTTCTCTTGTTTCATCCAATCGATCCGATTTTATACCTTGTGGAGAAGCTGGTATTTTCGCTTGACGAGAGCTTATCCTTGGGCAAGTGTGCAACTCGGATGTGAAAAATGGAGAAAGGAGGAAAGTAAGGATACCTTGTTTTTCTAAGAAATTATTTAGCCTGTTTGTATTGTAGTTAGGGATGAACTGTTCTGTACGCACGCCTTTATGATTGACCAGTACTAGATAAACCTAACTCAAACGAAATAGCAAGATTTAGGTGTCACGAAAACGAAATTAGTGTTTTTTTTACACTTCGTCGCGTGCGGCATATTATCTTCTATTCGAAGACTAATGCAAGCCTTTCCGAACCCGGTTAGCTAAAAATGCTAAGTAATTGGAGAAGAGGGGAGCAACATTGGGACTTGTAGCTTCTTTCATTAACTTGGAAAATGCTTACAAGTTTTTGTGGTGAGGAACAAATGAGCTACCCACTTATTTATAATGTCTCATAGGATCTACAAGAAGCTTCTGAATCGACATATTCCAAGGATTATTTTAAAAAATTCTATAGCCTAGATATTTATAAGAAAACTTCTAATCTATCCAGAAAGATCATGAGCCATCTACAAAGAATCTTGAGTCTTCTGGAAGTTCTTGAACCATTTGGAGGATTCCACCATCTTCTAGAACATTCTGAAAGTTTCAAACATAATTCCGGTCGGTTGAGATTTATGCAAATTCGTTTCGGTGGGATGCAAACTTTTAGACGTAACAAAGGGCTTCAAAGGTCGAAACACAGTTATAACATTCATTTGAATTTCAAACTATGCCTTAATCTCCAATCTCACCATACAATCAACAATTTTAGCAGAATTTTGCCTCGTTATTCGTAACCCTAAATTGAAATAACGTTTTCTTTCTTTAGAAAAAAAAGGACAATAAAAGATGACGGAACGATATAAAGAGCACCACATTCCGTGACCTTCAGCCGTGGGATCGTCACCGTCGAGAGAGGCGTTGTGATGAATTAATACATTTGTTTGTGATTTAGGTTTAGGATTAGAGAATAGAGAAAAAAGGGAGATGAGCTTAAGGTAAACTACTTGAATTTGTGTTAATGAGACCGACTATTGGGTAGTACACTACTATACACAAACTAGTTTTAGTTTTTATTTTTGCTGTGCCATATCGGATCCGGTCAAGTTGTTGCCCAAGTGTACCTTCGCCCTTGGTTTTGACTTACAACATGATGTTTTGTGTTGAATAACAAAGGAGCAAAAAAAAACAAAAAACAAAAACAAAAAACAAAGTAGCATGTGAAACAAAATTAGAGCGAAAGTAGTTGAGAATCTATGAACAAAAAATTCACTGTACAATAATAAAGTTTGAAGAAATTGCACGAAGAGTAACAAGTTTCAAGAAATTACAAATAGAAAAAATTTCCGCCAGACCATCTGGCGGAAATTGGACGTGTCCAATTTTCGCCAGACAGTCTGACGGAAATCATGCAAAGCAGCTGCTCCCCCTCCTGCACCACAGCTGCCACCACCACGTATCAGCTCCACTGCGTGCCACGCGTCACGAGGTGCGCGATTTCCGCCAGACTGTCTGGCGGAAATTGGACGTGTCCAATTTCTGCCAGATCTGTCTGTCGGAAAGTTCTCCTATTAGTAATTTCTTAAAATTTGTTATCCTCCGTACAATTTCTTCAAACTTCATTACTCTACAGTGAATTTTCTGATCTATGAAAGAAAGGAAGTAAAAAACCCGAAAAGCCAGGGTAGTCGAAGGGTGCTTAATTTTTTGGAGCTGCCGTTGCTTTCAAAAGCTAATTCTGCGGTGTCTTCCTAAAAAAGCAGCAGCAATCGTGACTGGTAGGCAGTATATAATAAGCAGAAGATAAGCGGGTGTTGGCCAATTTCTCCAGAAGACCAGGAAAATAAAAGTAAAAGTAGAGAGAGAGAGAGAGAGAGAGAGAGAGAGAGGAAATGGAAGAGGAGAGGGTTAAGGCTGAGGCGCTTCGGATGATCGGACTGTTCCAAGTCCTTCCTCGATTGGTAGTCTTCGATCTCGACTACACTCTCTGGCCTTTCTATTGGTATAAACTCATCATCACCCCCACCGCTCCCTTTTTATGTTTGCTTTAATTTGATTTAAGTGTTCTTTATGCAAGTTCACGATGACCCAGATGTAGATTGCACACCATATTTTGGCTAATTTGTTAGGAACATATTGGTTGGATGTGGGAATTTGTATTGACCGTTTTGTTAGATGAAAGAAATCATGTTGACCAACATGAGAATCGTAGATAGATTTGTGCAAACCATGTTGAAATTGTATCTGACAATTTTAGGGCTAGTTAGTGTTTAGACCCTTTAGTTTATACCAGCTTAGAGTTTAAGCCCCGACATGTCCAGCTGGAAAGTTTGGACCTTGGATTTTTATTTTGTTTCTTTTTACCCATTATACCCTCCCTCCCATGCTTGACAATGATACTTTCCTATACAGGCTAGGAAGGGTATAATGGGAAAAAAGAAATATAAATTCAGGGTCCCAACTTTCCAATTGGGCATGTCAGGGCTTAAACTCTAAGCTGGTATAAAATCCATGGTCCAAACGCTAATTAGTCCATAATTTTATTCATCCACAGTGCTCCGAAGAGATTTATTACCACGCCGATTCTCCTCGTTTGAATACTTTTTCATGTTTGGTTGGATATTGTAATTTGTGTGCAACTGTTTGCTAGATTGAACTCATGATAATAACCCAGATGTGAATTACATAAAAAATTTGCTACGGTAATGTGCTTTCTTATTAATACCCACATTGAGCTAGGAAGCACGGATACTCCAAAAAAATTGTACCTTGTCCGTGTCGAATCGTGTCGGACACGTCATGGACACTCCAAATCCATTGTCGTGACCTATTCGTGTCTGTGCAGCGCAGATGTTGAATTATATCTGATATATGTATTCGTACTAGATTGACAATGCTCCCGAAGAGAGATATTTACATCTGTGATTGTGATCGTTTCATTATCTTCGTGCTTCTTTGGATATCGGATGGTTATATTTTAAACATTACGACTCTTGAATTTATGCATAACTCTTTGCATGATATAATTATCGTGTTTTTTTTTTGAGTAGTTCAGTGTGTTTGACTATGAGAACCCAAGTTTAGTTACATGGCCATTGTATTTATGACAGATTGATAATGAATGCTACAAAGATAAACCTCACCGGCTATGATTAGTTGTGCTAGCTTAGTAAGTAGCTTTATTTGATTCGACATTGGGAGATTATGCTGTATAGGGTGTTAATCCCATTCCCAATACAAAGTTCGTATCTGAGAATTGGCTATTTGCATTTCCAGTGAATGCCGCTCGAAAAGGGAGATGCCCGTTCTGTATCCACATGCTAAAGGCATCTTATACGCACTCAAGGATAAAGGAATAAGTCTAGCAATTGCTTCACGATCACCGGCAGCCGACATAGCTAAAGCATTTATTGATAAATTGGCTATTCAACAACTTTTGGTGGCTCAGGTGAGCAACCATTGCAACTCCTGCTTATTTGTTTGGTATATTGTTACTAACTTATTCGGACGTGTCAATGTCTATAATCTATATACGTTAATACTTTGTTCAATTTTGGAATTTCTGTGAAGCTTGTTGAACCGAACTCGTATATTTCTTGGAAACCAAATTGGACATATTTATGCGGAATCTGAGTCTCTCTTACAACTTTGCAGGTTTTATAATATTAATTTCATGAAGAAAAAAATCCGACCCCTTTGTTATACTTATATATGGATAGATCATCAAAAACTCTAACTAGTCACCTGAAACTTGGAATGGCCTATGCAAAGTTGGTTTTTAGTCAAGTTTAGTGCCCGTATTGGTCATTTTTTCCTCAGTAGACCGAAGTGCTAACCTGAACAAAATGTTCTGTGGAGGGCTGAAGATGGCAGGCTTGGTTGCACTTTAGCGTGTTGGTTTAGGCCTAGCTTATTGTAGTGCTTAAACTAGTTGGCCAGTCCCTCTGCTAGCGTGTCGAGTTGATGCTTCTTTGGCTGCTTCACGACTTCCTTCGGTGCTCCACGTGTTCCTTAGATGTCTTTAACTGAGTTAGATTGTCCAGAATCACTAAGATATATAGGTGGAATTAAGGATTCGTCAACTAGGTTGAAGCATGGACTGTGGAATCTATATGACCCTCATCTAAAAAGAGTACGATGCGGAATATATGTGAATTAGAAATCAGCAAATTAATTTGAATTAAAATAAGTTCATTTAAGTCTCTATTAATTGCCAAATAGTTTCTAGGTTGCCAAAATTAATGGTTATTTTAGGCAAGAGATCATAAGCTAGCATGTAACCTTAGATTTTATAGAGAATTGAATCAAGCTACCATGAAATCAAGATAGTCCTCTATTTAATAAGTAGATTGATAAACGTGCGGCTTCGCCTCGTTGCTGCTGCTTCAGGCTACTGCTACAGCTGTTGGCTGCTGCCACTGCTGCTGGCTGCTTCTACGCGGCAGCTGTTACTACTGTTCGCTGCTATAGTTGCTGCATCTGTTACTTAGAACTGTCAAAATGGACTGGCGGGGCGGGCCAACCCACAACTCGCCAAAACCTACTATTTGGCGGGGCGGGGTGGACCAACCCACCATTTTGACGGGCCTGAAAATCCCAGCCCAACCTGCCGGCGGGCCGTGGGCCAGGCGGGCCAGCCTGCTTCTGAATGGCAATGCAAATTTTAACCCACGATCAAACTAAATATACCCCAGGATCATTCATAACATATATATCATTCCAACTTGGCATAAGCAAAATCTATGAAAATAACACATATATCATACCCTTCATAACACATAGATCATTCATAACATATAGATCATTCCAACTTGGCAGAAGCAAAATTCATAACACATATATCATTCATAACACAGATCATTCATAACAACTTGATTACTAAAGAAGCTAAACAACAATCAAAATAACACAAAACTATAATTACTAATTTGCTTACAGAAGCAAAATCTCAAATTATATTTCATCAACCATTAGATTATCAAAATCATCTTCATTTCCTTCTTCAATATCCTCCAAAACATTGGAAGCCTCACTCGATTCGGTTGTCTTTTCATACTTGCATCTGCATCATCTATATACAAAATACACAAAAATAGTTAAAAATAATTAAATTCAAAATCATGCAACACAAACTAAGATATAATTTAAAAACCTATAAAATAATCTTACTTACCACCAGTAGATGCAAAACCATGCAATCAATTGCGAGTGCAAATAAGAGCTTGAAAATTTTTAGGAACCATGCAACTTCTGTACTTGGTGAGCACACGAGCACCAATAGAAAAAGCCGATTCTGATGCAACTGTAGTTATTGGGATAACCAAAACATCACATGCCATCAATGCAAGATCGGAAAATCGATTCTTCTTATCCTTCCAATATGCCAAGACATCCAAATCTTCAAAATATGAGAACTCAAGTTTTGGCTCCTCCAAATAAATATCCAATTAAGACTTTTCAGCACTTGTAATAGATTGGCTTTCATAAGCCTTAATTTCCTACATTAATTAAATATGTTAATGTCATCACAAATACATATACTATGACATATAAACAAATAAAAAGAAGAAGAAAAGATACATAAGATTACTCACATCGTAGAGTCTTTTGCCCGTACTTTTAGTCCTTCCACTTTGATTTGATGCCAACAAGTGAGAAGAAGAAAAATGTTGTGAAGAAGAACTTGTGTTGCTTCCATTAACATAACCCTCAAAAAGCTTGTGCAATTTACTTTTCACAAGTGACATCTTCTCTTGACATTTAGTAGAATCACTCTCAACCCTTGAATAGAAATACTCCAACATTTGAAGTTTTATTCGTGGATCAAGAATAGCCCCAAATGCAAGAACAATGCTATATTCACTCCAATACTTGTCGAACTTCTGAATCATAATTCCACACATACCACTTATCTTTGCATCTTCATTTGACAAGTTCTTTTTTAACAAAGTTTCGATCTTCCACACTTAAAAAATATAAGTTTGATGTAGGATAAGAAGAACCGGAAATCAAGTTGGTAGTCTCATAAAATGGCTCAAGGAACTCACATAATTTTTCTCCTCTTTTCCAATCATTTGAAGGACACCACTTATAATTTCTATCATTTAATGAAAGAGAAACAAAAGCTTTTTTTTTACTTAATGGCACTATCCAGCATCAAATAGGTTGAACTCCATCGAGTACAAAACATCCAATCTCAAGCCCACACTAGTGTCAATGTCACCAACTGCCGTCACACATTCTTCAAACTTTTTTATTCTACTTTCTGAACCTTTCACATACTTCACAGATTCTCTAATCTTCATCAGAGCATCAGAACACAATTTCAAACCATCTTGAACAATGAGATTTAATATATGGGCCGAACAACGAACATGAAAAAATTCACCACCACTCAACAAACTATCATGTAAAGAGAGTTGATTTTTTAAAATATTTTGCAGATAATCATTGCTAGATGCATTATCCAAGGTCAATGAAATAATCTTCTTATCAATCCCCCATTCCTTCAAAAATTTGAATAGTTTTGCAGCCAATTCAACCCCGGAGTGTGGAGGAGGCATATGATCAAAGTTAAGTATTTTGTAATTCAAGTTCCAATTTTCATCCACAAAATAAGCTGTCAAGACAATATAACCCTCACTTGTGCAAGCAGTCCACAAATATGAAGTTAAACACACTCTATGAGGAATATTAGACAAAACTTGCTTAAGTTTGGCTTTCTCCTTCGAATATAACTTGTTTATATCAGAAACAAGCGTATTTCTGGAAATAGAAGGTAGCATGGGACTAACATACTTTTGCCAAGTTTTAACACCTTCATATTCAACAAAGGAAAAAGGCAAATCATGTTTAATAACTGCAGCTGCTAGTAACTTACGTGCAATTTTTGGATTTATCTTTTTAGACTTTAACTTCCCATCTTGATCAACAAACATTTGTCTTATATCATGATACCTCAATATTTTGCAATTTTCCATGTGACGCCTTAATGTAGATGTTCCATATTTTTTGCCTCCACTTTTATACACTTTTTTACATCCCTTGCATTCACAAATAGCATTTTTACCAACCACTTTCTTCGTAAAATAATTCCAAACATACATCCCTTGCATTCACAAATAGCATTTTTACCAACCACTTTCTTCGTAAAATAATTCCAAACATTAGACGTTTCCCTAGACTTTTCCTTATCATCAGACTTAGTTTCTTCTTCAGTATTTTCTAAATTAATACTTTCGTTCAAAGTACTAGACTCCATTTTTTTCAAATCTGCAATAAAATAAAGAAAAATAGTATTGGTATAGACTGCAATAAAATTTCCAAAATTCCATCCCAATACAAACAATTGGAACTGATAAATAAGTTCTTTAAAATTAACAAAATTAACATATTAATTTGGAATGGAGAAGTTCTTCAAATTTTGCAGCGATAGATAACATTAAAATTTTGCAGCAATAAAATTCCCAAAATTCTATCTCACTTTTCCATAATTTTTCGGGGGGAGAGAGAGAGAGTGTTATGCTCTAATTATTATTATTATTATTTTTTATAATGATAATGATAATCATAATATTTTTCTACTTAAAATATAAAACTTTACATTTGGACCCCTAGAAAAATTTTGTAATTACAATTTTTTTTTTCTCTCACCAACTCAAATGGTGAGGTGTCATGTAAGGAATGACATGTGGCATTACAAAATGCCACTTGGTTCCCTTTCATGAAGAGCAACACTCTCCATTAAACACCTCACCCCTCTCCTCCTATATTTATTTTCTTCCCACCACTCTCCAGCACACCCATACACCCGACCACACTTTTCCCCCCTTCTCCTTCTTCCACTCTTCATCTTCCTCCCTCCATCTTCATCTACTACTACTGCTGCTCCTACCATTGCTGCTACTGCTGCTAAGCTACTGCCGCTGCCCTCCGCTCGGACCCGTCGCCTCCGCCCTCCGCCCGGACCCGCTGCCGCCGGCCACCCGCGCCCGACGCCGGCCACCTCCGCCACCTCCAGCACCACTCATCTCCTTCTTCCCTTCCAAAATCAAAAACCTAGGTAAAAATTCCCTTTCTTCTTCTCAAATTCTTTTCCAATTCTAAACCTAGGTTAGGGTTTTTACTAACAAAAATATATTTTGAAAACTATTGTTGGATTCAAATTAGAAAATTGGTGGGAAACCTAGGTCATCTTCAAGAAAGGCAAGTTCCTCTCCTTGAAATCCTATTGTGTTCATAAGTTGTTTGTAAAAATGCCTATCCGAAAATATATTTTCCTTTCCGTTCTCATGTCTTTGAACATCATAAGTATGATCCATTATCATCAATATTCTATCAATACTTCAATATATAAGTCCCTCCCTTTTCTTCTTAAAAATTGTTCAATTAAATTCCTAATTTTATTGAATTTATATATTTATTATTTATTTCTGGAATTTAGGTAAGTTTATGATAAATTCAATTTTGTGAGAACCAAATATAGATATAAGTAGTAGGAAATTGAAAGAATCCATTTATGGACAAATTGTTATACATGTATACAAATAGATACTTTGAATGAATAAGTGATTTGGACATAATATATGGACACAACACAAATGGACACTTGAATGAATATGTAGGACACAACAAAAGAACACTTTGAAAGAATGTACAATTTGGACACATTATGCGGGTTCAATATAAATGGACACATTTGAAGAAGGACAAGCATGCCAATGTAAATATTGATACGACACATGGGACACGGAATGGACACACTTATGCATGATTATTGAAGAAGAACAAGCATGAATACATTGGCATAACCTACTCCTACGAATACTAGTTTGTATATATGTGTGTTTTCAAAATGGTAAGGATACAACCTAACAATCTATATATATACATACCTCAACATAAGTGCTTCTATATAAAAGAAAATATATCTATGCATTAGTCAAATTCATGGAGTTTTATACATTGGAGATCCTTCGGATTAAGAATATGAATGTGTACAAATTAAGGCTTATTTCTAATTAATTGCAAATCATGTGAATTTGACAAACTATCAAATTTATATAATATCACAATTCTGTCCAAAATTGCAATTATGCCTAAACGACTCATTTTGTAACAAACATATAGTAAGAATTATTGTACATAAATACCAAAACATTAGGGTAGTTCACTTGTTAGGTCTTTCAAGGAAAATTACTATTTCATCGCTTCAAGAAGCCAAAATGTGATACGAAAAACCCTAAGTTTAATTTTGTAGGTAGTTGACACTAAACCAATATTGGTATTATAAAGTGATACAAAATAAATTGATTGTGGATATCTTATGTTACTAACAATTCTATTTTTGATAATTTAGCAAGCTGCGATAATCAGGAAAACTTGCTTAATTATTTAAATTGCTTGCCAAGGTAATAAGCTTTCAAAACTACACTTTTACTTTATTTTTGGTTTCCGGTGTTGAGAGTTGCTCCACCGAAGGGGTCGGCGAACCCGAATTATTAACTGCGTGGTTTCCGGTGTTGAGGGTTGCTCCACCGAAGGGGTCGGCGAGCCCGGATTTCATATATATATATTATCATCTCTTGTAAAATTTCGGGGTCTCCAAATACAAAGGAGTCTCTGCCGAATTTTTCGAAAATTTCAAGAGATAGATTAATTCTCGACCATTCCAAAAATTTAGATGATATTATAAGCTTTAGAGAATATTTAGGATATGTATAAGACACGTATCATAAGTTGAATTAAAACTCCTTATATTCCACTTGGTAGTTTAAATTCAAATACTATTTCGGAAAAATTGATTTCTAAATATCATTCAAATAGACATCTTACATAATGCATTTTAGCCTCCTTAGATAAATAAATTCATTATTTGTGATTGTAAAATATACATTTAGAAATCTTAGGAAGCATTGGGAGGGGAGAACAACCCGAATATCACCTTTACAGCTCCGCAACATAATAACCAAAGACTGATCAGTACACTAGCTCATTCGTAGGGCCATACGAATTGAGTATGTGAGGCTTAGCTCACTTGGCCCATGAGAGGCAGGGCCGGATTTTAATAATCTGAGCCATCCATTTAGCCCGTGAGAGGCAGGGCCGGATTTAATTCCGTGCCATCCAATAATTGCACCTCTTCGACAGTAACATCGAATTGGTAATTTTCTGGGTTCAAGAGAGACTCGGTACATTTAAGCCCAAGAGAGGCAGGGCCGGATTCTAAGAACTACGCCACCAAGTCATAACCTGATCCCAGGTATACGGGATTGTTGTCGGAAAAAGCTGATTAGGAAAGTATTCGGAAGGGTTGTTCTCAAAATAGCATTTTTCATATGTTATTATGCATATTTAGTGTTATGTAATAAGTAGGAATAATTAATATTGTGATATGCAATTTACTCTCATGAAAGTAAAACTAATCTCCAAATTTTCAAGACTTTTCATTTATTGTTTACTCTCATTTATTATTTCTATCATTTATTTACCTTCTTTGACCGAGGACTTGCTTGTCGTTTCTAAACGACCTAGTAATTGTTCACTAGGTGAGGACGACGTTCCGAAAAATCCAATACCCCTGGATGATGATGAATAGACGATCTGCGAGAATTTCTGGAGAGGGCAACCGAAAGTCGATAGCTAGTCTGATGTATAACATTTTTGTTGTAACTAAAATTTAGAGTTATTGTACCTTTAGAAATACTTTTGATGTAAATATAATTAAAGTTGTACTCATGAAAGTGATCTGTTCTTGTATTTTTCCATTCTGCTGATTTACGGGCGACAATCGCGAATTTGGCGCGTAGCCTGGGGATGTGTTTTTTTGACGTCACCGTTGTATTTGGGATACGGGACGTGACACGTCTTTTTGTTGGTGGCCCATGCAGGTCAGCAAAGAATGGAAAATTCAGGACATGTATAGGTCTAGGTATAAAGTAAAAACATAAATTAAGAACCTATAGGTAAAACCCTGAATTCCAATTTTACGATAGATATCCTTAAAGAAGGTAATATCAAAATTAGTAGCATTTTACAAATTATTATTATTTTTACTATCTAAACCCTTTATTTTGATTTTATTTAAAGGTATACTAACCTAAAAGTTCTTGATATAGATCATGTCCCGATTTGTACCATTTGCAAGATTGGGAAACCACAGCCATAGTCTGGACGAGTATTACGAGTTTGTGAAGAAGATGTGGAAAGTGGCACCTAAAGGAATGATAGAAGCTTATGGAGTCCACTACGAGCTGAAGCACCCAGTAGTTACAGATATAGTGGATGAAAGGGTGGAATACTACAATGTAGTAAATTATTTTGTACTCATTAAGGCCCACCCGTCTGGAGAACCAGGGTCCAAACACAATGGCACCCTGGAAGAGTGGATGACAACCTACCCTGATGCCAAAATCATCAACATAAGAAAAATGTGGATATGAGTGACTGAATGTGTAAAAATGTAAAAATTGTGAATAGCAAGAATGTGAAGCCTGACCTATGTACTATTCTGAAAATAAATAAAGTATGTGTGACTTTATATTCTTACCCCTGTACTTCCAATTATGGTTTAATTAAAAAGGAATATTGTGTATGTAGGTATGGACATTTTCCTTCCAAGCTTGCCATGGGATGGGAGCGACCGTACCCTATATGGGTACCAGCAACACGTGAGGGAGCTTTGGAAAGTACCAGACTGGTATGATATACCAGTCTATGAAGTATACTATGGAGTGATGAACCCTGTCATCCGAGACATTGAAAACGGTGCTGAAGTAGACCACGAAAGGCAGGTCTACTGCATATATGTTCGAGACCCCGATCATCTATACATAGACCCTATACTTGAAGGGTACAAAGGAACACTAGATGACTTCCAGGAGTTACATCCTGAAGTAACAATCCTTAGCTATGAACAAACCCTTATATGTAGGTAACTAAAAATTATGGGTTCTATAAGGGTTGTTTTTCTTCTCTGCTATATAATATAGCAGATATGTATGTATGATGACCTGAAAGTAAGGAAAGTCTGTAAAAAGTTATGTAAAAGTATGTAAGACCCAACAGCATGTTTGTATAATATTTCAATAAAATATGCTTGCTTTCTAAGTGTGATTTCTTATGAATCATATCTCTCTATTACTAAGCCATGCATTATAAAGGACATTTTATTCAAAAATTTTCAGGAAAATGTCTGATCAGGGTCAGTCCCACGCTTCATCATTTCAAGGCCAAACCGAACCCTCTATATCAGATATGTACCGACTATTTCAACAAGTTTTGGAATCAAACAGTCAACATGCAAATGCGGCACATGCCACTACCGCTCAAGTACTAGATCAAATGCGGGCGACAAGCTCCAAGGATAAGACAATAGCTGATTTTAGGGATCTTAGGCCACCTAAATTTCGCGGGACAGAGAACCCGATAGGGGCAGGACAATGGATCAGAACCATAGAAGGATTACTAAAGGCAGCCAAGATTAGGCCTGAAGATATGGTTTCTACAGTCCGCATCCAGTTAGAGGATGTCACTGAACATTGGTGGAGTGCAGAGCACCCTGAAGAGTCTGACAATATAGTACCTTGGGGAGAATTTAAGAAGAAATTCGAAGAAAGGTTCTTTCCAAAGTCAGCCAGAATGGAGCTGGAAAGGCAATTTATTCATCTAAAGCAGGGAAGGCTCACCGTTGATGAATATACTGCTGAATTCTCCAGGCTAAGCCGTTTTGCCTCATACATGGTAGCAGATGAGGAAACAAAGGTGTCAAGGTTTCTGGAAGGACTAGGAGGACATTTAAAAAGTAAGGTTGCAGCCTATCGGTGTCAAACATATTCTGAAATAACCGAAGCTGCCCGAAATCAGGAAAGGATGTTAAAGGAAGAACAACCGTTCCGGCCCCAAGCTCAGAAGAGGGCTCTAGAGTCGGGAGCACCATCCTCCAGGAGTCAGTGGCAAGGACCATCTAAACGACCCCAAGTTGATAGTTCGGACGGACCACTCATTTGCAACTATTGTCACAAGCCTGGACATTTAAAAAGGAACTGTAGAAAGTTGTTGGGATTATGCCTAAGATGTGGTTCGGCTAACCACCAAACTAGTCAATGTCTACCACAATCAACCACCGGGCCAGTAATCCAAAATCCAGGGCAAGGAGCACGGCAAGAGTTCCGAGGGAATCAGGGCAAGTTAATGCTTCCAGAAATGGTCCTCGACCCATGCTCCAAGCACCTGTACATCAGGCCATGATAACCTATGGGCAACAAAGATCACCACTCGCATCCCAAGCCCATCAATACCAACAAGTGCAGAAGACTAGACAAACCCAGGCTGGAAAGAAGAAGAAGAAACACGGACAAGCATTCATGCTGGATACTGAGGAAGCTGAGATTGCAGGCGAAGTGGTAACAGGTACTATATTAGTTTCATCATATCCAGCATCTGTTTTATTTGATTCAGGAGCCACACACTCCTTTATATCTGCTAGTTTTATATCCCAACGGAAAATTGAATCACAACCCCTGGCTAGGAATCTAAATATTCTTACAGGCAATGGCATGGTAAAGGCATGTTTGCAATGCCTGCCCAGTAAAATTGGGTGGTGGAGCTTTTCGGGTAAGACTATTGGTCTTCCCAATGAACAATTATGACGTAGTACTTGGGATGGATTGGCTAACCAGGACGTCGGCCAATATAGATTGTGGAAAAGGAAGAATTTTATTTCAACTCCCAAATAAGAAAACATATGAATTTAATCGAAACCAGAAAGAATTTGATGCTGGAGAATTGGAGAAACTCGAACTGCCAATTCGAGGAAAATTCCAAGAACTGGAGGAAAAACAATTTCCAAAAGTTGTAGAAGATTTTAAGGATATTTTTCCAGAAGATCTACCAGGATTGCCCCCGGATAGAGCAGTAGAATTTTCTATCAATTTAATACCTGGGGCAGCACCGATAGCTAAAAAGATATATCCCATGAACAAGGAAGAATTAGCAGAGCTTAACAAACAAATAAAAGAATTATTATCAAAGGGATTCATACAACCAAGTGCCTCACCCTGGGGTGCGCCAGTATTATTCGTAAAGAAGAAGGATGGAACTTTACGACTGGTAATAGATTACAGAGCCTTGAATGAGGTAACAATCAAAAATAAATATCCTTTACCCCGTATTGATGAGTTATTTGATCAACTAGGAGAGGCTAAGGTATTCTCAAAGATTGATTTAAGATCTGGATATCATCAAGTAAAAGTCAAGAAGGAAGATATCCAGAAGACAGCATTTAGAACTCGTTATGGGCATTACGAATTCTTAGTTATGCCATTCGGGTTAACAAATGCTCCTGCTATATTCATGGATTTAATGAATCGAATATTCTATCAATATTTGGATAAATTCGTGATTGTATTCATTGATGATATCCTTATATATTCAAAGAATGAAGAAGAACATGAAGAGCATCTGAGAATAGTACTACAGACTTTGAGAGAAGAACGATTATACGCCAAATTGAGCAAATGTGAGTTTTGGCTGGACCATATATCCTTTCTAGGTCATATTATCAGTGGTAAAGGGATTTCAGTAGATCCAAAGAAAGTAGAAGCTGTTAAATCTTGGCCAACACCAAAGTCTGTAGCAGAAATTCGAAGCTTCTTAGGTTTAGCCGGGTACTATAGACGCTTCGTGGAAAATTTCTCAAAAATCGCGAAGCCTTTAACTCGGCTGACCCGGAAAGAAGAAAAATTCAATTGGACGGAGAAATGCCAAGCAGCTTTTGAAGAATTAAAGGAAAGGCTGATTTCAGCACCTGTATTGGCATTACCGTCAGGATCGGGTGGATATGAGATATACAGTGATGCCTCAGGCAAGGGGCTAGGTTGTGTGCTAATGCAGCACGGGAAAGTTATAGCCTATGCTTCTCGACAATTAAAACAACATGAGAGAAATTACCCGACTCATGATTTGGAACTTGCAGCTGTCGTAGTTGCACTTAAATTATGGGGACATTACCTGTATGGAGAAAGGATTAAAATTTATACGGATCATAAAAGTTTAAAGTATGTATTTACCCAAAAAGAGATCAATATGCGACAAAGAAGGTGGCTAGAGTTAGTTAAAGACTTTGATATGACAATGGAATATCATCCTGGTAAAGCAAATAAGGTCGCAGATGCACTGAGCAGAAAGCCAACAACATTCTTTATGAACACCCCAAAAGAAATCCTAGAGGATTTGAGAAAAATGGGAATTGAAGTGATATGTCCTACAGCAGAAGGAGTATGGAAAAATTTACAAGTATAATCCTCCTTAGTAGATAGAATCAAGGAAGCCCAACAAGGTGATGCAAAACTTCAGAAAATTTGGAAACAAACAGAAGAAGGGCTCCAGACCGGGATAAGGAAGCATCCAGACGGATCATTAAGATTCGGAGATAGATTGTGCGTACCTGGTGGAGAATTGCGGGCAGAAGTTATGTCAGAAGCTCATAACTCGCAATATTCTATCCACCCGGGCAGTACTAAGATGTACCAGGATTTGAGACAAAATTTCTGGTGGCATGGCATGAAAAGAGAAATTGCTAGGTTTGTGTCTAAATGCCTCGTCTGTCAACAAGTGAAAGCGGAACACCAGAGGACAGCAGGACTTCTTCAGCCTTTGCCCATACCGGAATGGAAATGGGAGCATCTCACAATGGATTTTGTGACAGGACTACCTAAGACCCAGAAGGGTAATAATGCTATCTGGGTTATCGTTGATAGACTCACTAAAACGGCTCGATTTCTACCTTTTCGAGTTGGACAGTCAACAGAAACACTGGCAGAAATGTATATGAAACAGATTGTCAGCCAACACGGAGTACCAGTAAGTATAGTGTCAGAGACCAGGTTTACCTCGCATTTCTGGAAAAGTCTACAGGAAAATCTTGGTACTCGGCTAAAGTTCAGCTCTGCTTACCATCCTCAAACAGATGGTCAGTCCGAACGGACAATTCAAACTTTGGAAGACATGCTAAGGGCCTGCACATTAGATTTTGGGGGATCATGGGATGACCATCTACATTTGGTGGAATTCTCTTATAACAATAGTTACCATGATAGTATCAAAGTTGCACCTTTTGAAGCCTTGTATGGAAGAAAATGCAGATCTTCAGTATGTTGGACAGATGTAGGAGAGAGACAATTGCTAGGCCCAGAACTGGTGACACAGACAGTAGACAAGGTCAAAGCAATAAGAAGCCACCTGCAAGCTGCACAAAATAGACAAAAGATGTGGGCTGATAAACATCGAAGGATGTTGGAGTTTCAACCCGGTGATCATGTGTTCTTGAAGATTTCACCAACAAAAGGAACAATTAGATTCGGTACACGAGGAAAACTGAGTCCGAGATATATTGGACCATTTGATGTACTAGAAAGAATTGGGAGAGTATCTTACAGACTAGCTCTTCCACCAACCCTGGAAGGAGTACATGATGTATTTCATGTATCTCAACTCCGAAGATATGTATCGGATCCGAGTCATGTATTAAACCATTCAGAGATCACTGTTGGTCCAACTCTACGGATAGAGCAGAAACCTGTTGGAATCTTGGATCGAAGAGATAAGATTCTTCGAAATCGGGTCATTCCGTTAGTTCGAGTAGCTTGGAGTAAGGATTCTCCTGGAGATTCAACCTGAAAAAAAGAAGAAGATATGCGGAGGCAATATCCGTATCTATTCGCTGGGACAGGTTAGTAATCACATTGTTATAGTAGTTATTTCAATTCCGAGGACGAAATTTTTTCTAAGGAGGGTAGACATGTTATGCTCTAATTATTATTATTATTATTTTTTTATAATGATAATGATAATCATAATATTTTTCTACTTAAAATATAAAACTTTACATTTGGACCCCTAGAAAAATTTTGTAATTACAAATTTTTTTTTTCTCTCACCAACTCAAATGGTGAGGTGTCATGTAAGGAATGACATGTGGCATTACAAAATGCCACTTGGTTCCCTTTCATGAAGAGCAACACTCTCCATTAAACACCTCACCCCTCTCCTCCTATATTTATTTTCTTCCCACCACTCTCCAGCACACCCACACACCCGACCACACTTTTCCCCCCTTCTCCTTCTTCCACTCTTCATCTTCCTCCTCCCTCCATCTTCATCTACTACTACTGCTGCTCCTACCATTGCTGCTACTGCTGCTAAGCTACTGCCGCTGCCCTCCGCCCGGACCCGTCGCCTCCGCCCTCCGCCCGGACCCGCTGCCGCCGGCCACCCGCGCCCGACGCCGGCCACCTCCGCCACCTCCAGCACCACTCATCTCCTTCT
This sequence comes from Iris pallida, assembly GCA_029216955.1. Classification (NCBI taxonomy): domain Eukaryota; kingdom Viridiplantae; phylum Streptophyta; class Magnoliopsida; order Asparagales; family Iridaceae; genus Iris; species Iris pallida. The sequence goes on along the minus strand of JANAVB010024999.1, from coordinate 9,615,103 downwards.
TCCCTTCCAAAATCAAAAATCTAGGTAAAAATTTCCTTTCTTCTTCTCAAATTCTTTTCCAATTCTAAACCTAGGTTAGGGTTTTTACTAACAAAAATATATTTTGAAAACTATTGTTGGATTCAAATTAGGAAATTGGTGGGAAACCTAGGTCATCTTCAAGAAAGGCAAGTTCCTCTCCTTGAAATCCTATTGTGTTCATAAGTTGTTTGTAAAAATGCCTATCCGAAAATATATTTTCCTTTCCGTTCTCATGTCTTTGAACATCATAAGTATGATCCATTATCATCAATATTCTATCAATACTTCAATATATAAGTCCCTCCCTTTTCTTCTTAAAAATTGTTCAATTAAATTCCTAATTTTATTGAATTTATATATTTATTATTTATTTCTGGAATTTAGGTAAGTTTATGATAAATTCAATTTTGTGAGAACCAAATATAGATATAAGTAGTAGGAAATTGAAAGAATCCATTTATGGACAAATTGTTATACATGTATACAAATAGATACTTTGAATGAATAAGTGATTTGGACATAATATATGGACACAACACAAATGGACACTTGAATGAATATGTAGGACACAACAAAAGAACACTTTGAAAGAATGTACAATTTGGACACATTATGCGGGTTCAATATAAATGGACACATTTGAAGAAGGACAAGCATGCCAATGTAAATATTGATACGACACATGGGACACGGAATGGACACACTTATGCATGATTATTGAAGAAGAACAAGCATGAATACATTGGCATAACCTACTCCTACGAATACTAGTTTGTATATATGTGTGTTTTCAAAATGGTAAGGATACAACCTAACAATCTATATATATACATACCTCAACATAAGTGCTTCTATATAAAAGAAAATATATCTATGCATTAGTCAAATTCATGGAGTTTTATACATTGGAGATCCTTCGGATTAAGAATATGAATGTGTACAAATTAAGGCTTATTTCTAATTAATTGCAAATCATGTGAATTTGACAAACTATCAAATTTATATAATATCACAATTCTGTCCAAAATTGCAATTATGCCTAAACGACTCATTTTGTAACAAACATATAGTAAGAATTATTGTACATAAATACCAAAACATTAGGGTAGTTCACTTGTTAGGTCTTTCAAGAAAAATTACTATTTCATCGCTTCAAGAAGCCAAAATGTGATACGAAAAACCCTAAGTTTAATTTTGTAGGTAGTTGACACTAAACCAATATTGGTATTATAAAGTGATACAAAATAAATTGATTGTGGATATCTTATGTTACTAACAATTCTATTTTTGATAATTTAGCAAGCTGTGATAATCAGGAAAACTTGCTTAATTATTTAAATTGCTTGCCAAGGTAATAAGCTTTCAAAACTACACTTTTACTTTATTTTTGGTTTCCGGTGTTGAGAGTTGCTCCACCGAAGGGGTCGGCGAACCCGAATTATTAACTGCGTGGTTTCCGGTGTTGAGGGTTGCTCCACCGAAGGGGTCGGCGAGCCCGGATTTCATATATATATATTATCATGTAAAATTTCGGGGTCTCCAAATACAAAGGAGACTTTGCCGAATTTTTCGGAAATTTCAAGAGATAGATTAATTCTCGACCATTCCAAGAAATTTAGATGATATTATAAGCTTTAGAGAATATTTAGGATATGTATAAGACACGTATCATAAGTTGAATTAAAACTCCTTATATTCCACTTGGTAGTTTAAATTCAAATACTATTTCGGAAAAATTGATTTCTAAATATCATTCAAGTAGACATCTTACATAATGCATTTTAGCCTCCTTAGATAAATAAATTCATTATTTGTGATTGTAAAATATACATTTAGAAATCTTAGGAAGCATTGGGAGGGGAGAACAACCCGAATATCACCTTTACAGCTCCGCAACATAATAACCAAAGACTGATCAGTACACTAGCTCATTCGTAGGGCCATACGAATTGAGTATGTGAGGCTTAGCTCACTTGGCCCATGAGAGGCAGGGCCGGATTTTAATAATCTGAGCCATCCATTTAGCCCGTGAGAGGCAGGGCCGGATTTAATTCCGTGCCATCCAATAATTGCACCTCTTCGACAGTAACATCGAATTGGTAATTTTCTGGGTTCAAGAGAGACTCGGTACATTTAAGCCCAAGAGAGGCAGGGCCGGATTCTAAGAACTGCGCCACCAAGTCATAACCTGATCCCAGGTATACGGGATTGTTGTCGGAAAAAGCTGATTAGGAAAGTATTCGGAAGGGTTGTTCTCAAAATAGCATTTTTCATATGTTATTATGCATATTTAGTGTTATGTAATAAGTAGGAATAATTAATATTGTGATATGCAATTTACTCTCATGAAAGTAAAACTAATCTCCAAATTTTCAAGACTTATCATTTATTGTTTACTCTCATTTATTATTTCTATCATTTATTTACCTTCTTTGACCGAGGACTTGCTTGTCGTTTCTAAACGACCTAGTAATTGTTCACTAGGTGAGGACGACGTTCCGGAAAATCCAATACCCCTGGATGATGATGAATAGACGATCTGCGAGAATTTCTGGAGAGGGCAACCGAAAGTCGATAGCTAGTCTGATGTATAACATTTTTGTTGTAACTAAAATTTAGAGTTATTGTACCTTTAGAAATACTTTTGATGTAAATATAATTAAAGTTGTACTCATGAAAGTGATCTGTTCTTGTATTTTTCCATTCTACTGATTTACGGGCGACAATCGCGAATTTGGCGCGTAGCCTGGGGATGTGTTTTTTTGACGTCACCGTTGTATTTGGGATACGGGACGTGACAGAGAGGACCTTTCGATTTCGGCCTTCCGGGTCGGGAGCCGGGACTGGTGGCCACGGCCGGTGGGAGTAGAGAGGGGAGAAGAGGTCGGGACTCGGGAGGCTCAGGAGAAGAGGTCGGGACTCGGGACGGGAGGCGCGTGACGACATGAGCGCGAGGACTAGGAGAATGAATTAGATTTAGGGTTAGGGCCGACTTGATATAACTTATATATATATATATATATATATATATATATATATATATATATATATATATATAAGTAACTACAGTTGGCTCCCAAGTTATATTCTTGGGTTCGGCTTGATATAAGTAACAGGCTGCTTACTAACATCCTTTAAATGCCTTTAAATGTTACTTGATATAAGCAACAGCCCGCTGGCTAGCCCGCCCCGTCTAAGCCCGTCCCGCCCAAGTCTGCGGCCCGCACATGCCAACCTACTGAGGCCCGCTGCGAAACGGGCCTTTAAATGTATAATCCAACCCACCTTTTTGTATGGCGGGGCGGGCCGGCCCAACGGGCCTGGCTCACCTTGACAGTTCTACTGCTAGTGTTGCTGCAAACGTTGTTGCTGTCGTTCCTGCTTCTACTGCAGTTGCAGCTGTTGATGTTGCTGTAGCGTCGCTGCTGCTGTTCTTGCTTCTGTTGCAGTTGTGGGTGGGGGAACGAGGAAGGAAGGAGAGATAACTAGAAGGAGAAAAAGGGGGGGGGGGGGGTGGCTATCGCGGCCACATAAAAAAAGTGGGTGTTCATTAAAGAAGATTTCTTTTCATTCAATCATCCCGAAGAAATATTCAGCCCATCTATATATAGGTTACTCTTCAACAAAATAAAAAAAACATAAAAAAAAACTAACAAACAAACAAACTAACAGCTTCAATAACAAATTTCTAAGGAATATTTAAAAGAAAAACTGAATTTGTTTTTTTTTTCAAATGATGTCCTCATCAATTCTTTCAGGGTGAAAGAAATTCGACTCTGACGAATGACACTCCCATAGCTACTGTCATAGTACTCAATTCAAATACTAATCCATAATGAGGCCGTGTCGCGTCGTCTTTGACGTTGGTAGGTCTTCGTAATTGGGGGCCTGATGTCCTCAACACTCCTTGGGTGGATAGAATTTGGCTCTGGCGAATGACTCCAGTGGCTACTGTCGTAGTACTCCCGTAAATTTGGATCAAGCTGCTGCAGCTCCTCCCGTGTAATCCACGAGTAATCAGATTCCGGCGACCTCTCCATCGAACCAAGTAACGTTTGACATTTCCAAACATCGGAGAATTGGCTATTTGCATTTCCAGTAAATGCCGCTCCAAAAGGGAGATGCCAGCTCTGTATCCACATGCTAAAGGCATATTATATACACTCAAGGATAAAGGAATAAGTCTAGCAATTGCTTCACGATCACCGACAGCCGACATAGGTAAAGCATTTATTGATAAATTGGCTATTCAGCAACTTTTTGTGGCTCAGGTGAGCAACCATTGCAACTCCTGCTTATTTGTTTGGTATGTTGTTACCAACTTATTCAGACGCGTCTATGTCTATAATCTATATGCGTTAATACTTTGTTCAATTTTGGAATTTCCGTGAAGCTTGTTTAACCGAACTCATATATTTCTTGGAAACCAAATTGGACATTTATGCGGAATCTGGGTCTCTCTTACAACTTTGCAGGTTTTATAATATCAATTTCATGCAGATAAAAATCTGACCCCTTTGTTATACTTATATATGGATGGATCATCAAAAACTCTAACTAGTCACCTGAAAATTGGAATGCCCTATGCAAAATTAGGTTTTTAGTCAAGTTTAGTGCCTGTATTGGTCATTTTTTCCCTCAGTTGGCCCCAAAGTGCTAACCTGAGCAAAATGTTCTGTGGAGGGCTGAAGATGGCAGGCTTGGTTGCACTTTAGCGTGTTGGTTTAGACCTAGCTTATTGTAGTGCTTAAACTAGTTGGACAGTCCCTCTGCTAGTGTGCCGACTTGATGCTTCTTTGGCTGCTTCACGACTTCCTTCGGTGCTCCACGCCTTCCTTAGATGTCTTTTACTGAGTTAGATTGTCTAGAATCACTAAGATATATAGGTGGAAGTAAGGATTCGTCAACTAGGTTGAAGCATGGACTGATGGAATCTATTTGACCCTCACCTAAAAAGAGTAGGACCTACTTACCCAACAGGATGACCCACCTACTGTCTATAGGCTTAAAGTTCATACAGTCACAGTTACATTCAGCGAAGGATGAATTTGAAAAGCTTGAAGCTAAAAGAAAACATGAGATATTTTGGAAGCAGTTTGAAAAATAAAATAAAATTGCAAAATATATATAATCTCCATTTACTTGTAGAGATATTACACAGATGCAAATATAATGGAAGAAGTAAATATTTTGCTTCAAAATGACTAAAACATTGTAATTAGCGTCAAAGCATCTCACGTTTCACATGGAATAGTATGTTAAAAACATTGTTCCCTAAGCTGAAACAAATAAGTATTTGTAAAAGTTTAAATTTCTATTACCTAATTCCTAACTGTAGTAATAGGCACAAATCAAAATTATCTTTTAGTTTTTAGTTCCCGTATTCCTCTTTGTTGTTTCTATTTATGTTCTCCTCCTTTCTCTGTCAATTAGGGTTGGAGAAATGAAATCATATTACAATATGAAATATTTAAACAGGGAAGAACTCAACCAATAGTGTTACAGATTTAAACAAATTATTGTTTTAAAAATGAGAACTTTGAAATAAAGAAATTTTAACCTAATCGTGACCAATGTGTCTTAGCTTGCGAAACTTGCTAATTTTTACTTGCTAGTATTCTTGGGCTTTTACTTGTTGCTACCACCACCATGTTTAGTCCAGATTGCTTTTCTTTAAATAACATACATACTAGTAGAATTCAGGGTTCAATTCATTGAGAATTTCTTCATAGTATCAAACAACAATAAATAAAAAAAAATAAACCTTCAAAATCACCTGATACCAGAACACTCGGAATTTCACAAAAATATGATTCAAAAAGGAAAATTAGACAGCCCACGAAGGAAATCAGACATGAGCTTCAACCATAATTCTTTTGGAAGAGAAGGGCACTTAATTTATAATTGGCTTGCTAGTAATTTATTCTTCTTTAAGGGCGGATCCACCTTAACACCCCCACCCCCCACCCCTGTGCATGGATTTTTGGTATTCTACTATACATATATACTTTTTGTTTATGTGCTTAATGTTGTGTAAAATTTTGCGATTGAATTTTGGGGTGGTAACAAAAAAATAAAATAAATAAATCTGGATCCGCCCCTGTTCTTCATAAAAAATATCAACATGTCTACCCTAGCAAAGTTCTGGTGCAGGATATTTCTTACCCCAACCACAATCCTATTAGTTACTGGTTCATCCAACTTTGTGCAGCCACAGAGTTTCCTCATAATTTGTGCTACTTTTTTGCTTCGTCCAATCATAATAGTGGAATGGTGTTCCTAGACTATCTTTCGATGGCTTTACTATCAAATTTGCTTTATCCATTGAAGACCTATTCATAGTATGTTCTATATTTCAGTTACCAGTGTATGTTAAAAAGTTGCAGTATGAAGGAAAACTATATAGTTTTGCCCTATAATTCAATGTGTTTTGAGCCAGGAGAATCTAAGATCTAGACTGGTGAATGAAACCAACAACTGTACCCCTATTAAAACAGTTTAGCTTTAATTCTTCCATCCTTGTCTAACAGCTTTTATTTGCTCTTGCGATTAACAGGATCTCTTATTAAGATTCAGTACAATTATTGTCTTTAACATCAATTTTCTCTTTCTATCACTGAAATAAATCTATTCTCCACACAAATATTTCATTTAAGTCATCTATTTCACTATAGCTCATTTGTGTTCTCTATTGTCAAATTTTCTTTCTGTTGGTTGATTTATCTGGAAATATTTGTTACGAATGTGAAGCTGAACTTTTAGTTGGACAATTGATGGCTTAATATCTACCAGGTTATATGTTTGTCTATTCTCTATGTAGATGTTTGGTTGTGATTGCTCTCTGTTCTTGTTCTGATTTCTAGTGTTAATTCTCCAAAATCACTTCAGCAGAATCGACATTGCTTTACCATCATCTCCTGAATTTGAAAAATTCAATCCTTAAGTCCAGAATTTGAAATATATAATTCTTAAGTATCTATGTACAAAATATGGTGTCTTTAAATGGTTGTGGTTTGAGATACTATGGAGCAAGCTTGCTACTAGGAACAGATACTAAGCTTGCTGCTGCCTGGTACCAATCGTATTGTTTGTTTAACCATCTTTGGAAGCAATAACAGGGATGGGGTATGGTAGGATTGCTTGCATATTCCGACAGCTTAGTTCTTCTCTTTGCATGGTTTAGTTTTGGTCTGTAACCAAGGAGTTATTGATTTCTGTTGTACTGAAAAAATCTTATTGGTTTTTTTGTTGGTGAAGGAAATTATTCTCCAGTTGGATGCACAAGACTGATAATTTCAATAGGATCCAAAGGGTTATTGATTCCTTTTATAATAAATCATTTTATTGGTTTTATTTGATGAAGGAAATATTCTCCAGTTGGACCCACAAGACTGATCATTTCAATAGGATTCATAGGAGGACTGGTATACCTTTCAAGTCAATGCTTTTCTTTGATGACGAAGACAGGAACATCGACGCAGTAAGTAATTTTTGTTTTATTAACGGTTGTTTTCGCACTTTCTTTGGTACTATATGAAATATAAAAGCTCTAAAATGGTTACAGTCACTCTAAAGTTAGTCACCGTAATCATGTAGGAAACTTATCAGAAGGATTAACACCAAAATGGGTTGATTATTATATAATAAATGGCATACACATCCACATCATCTATTGATATAATCCGACTCCAATCAGCTTCACAAAGTTATCTGGTAAAACACGTAGATGCTCTTCCCATGTAATGATATATTCCAAGTTATCATTAGATTTTCCATGGAGATATAAAGGTGTTATGTTCTTATCTTGATAATGGATGTTGAAATTGCACAGAATCATATATTTGAAACTGTAACAGAAGGTGTCTGTTTGCAATCTACTCTTCGTAAGTCGTATAGTATAAACTTTCACATGGTCTTAAGGATTGTCATGTTATACTTGTTCTTTTCGGCAATTTATCTTTTTGAAAACCTCACCTTTATATGAAAATAGAAAACCATACCTCGAGTTAACACTAACACAACTCTTTTGCAAACTAAATATCTGTGAATATTCTATTGTTCATTGTGAGGGAATATGTAATACTTGTAGGTTTATATTAATAACACGAAAGAGTTGCTATAAAGACAAGGGCGAATCCTGATATTAGTAAAGACAACATTTTGTACTAAGTTTGAACACACTGAGGACAAATATAGTCAATATCCATCATATAAATAAAAGACAAGGGCGAATCATCATCGAAGTCTTATCCATCATAATCGAGTCTGCCATGGAGAAAGAGAATTCCACAAATGAATTGACGAATTTTTATGACTGGATGCCAGCCTGACAACAAATAATATAGTCAAATTCAAATAAGATATTTTATAATTGTATAATCTTCTCTTCCTCGCCTTCTAGGATTAGTGATGAGGCTTCTCTTGTTTAAGGCAGCCTACCTTCACTGGGAATCTGGCAATGGCACAAATTTAAGGTCATGTTGACAGCTGTCATAAAAACTGTCGGTACTTTTGTGGCTTTCTCGTGCTCCATGACCAATCTCATTCTTATGGGAGAAGACTTGGATGACAATTAAAATGAGTTAATTACATACCTTTAAAGACTTCTGTATATGTGTTCTTTGAGTTATCAGATTACTGCTTTAGACTAATTAAGGAAGAAGATGTGTTATTTTTATAAATATAATGCCCCTAATCACACTACAAACATTGTAATATGTAATAGAGAAGCATTAATCGCCCAGTCTCGTTTCATTAATCTTCACACTCCCCCCCCCACCACACCCCCCCCCCCCCCCCCCCCCCCAACACCCACCCACCCACCCACCACCACCACCTGAACGACATGTGGACCAGGTGTCTCAAAAAAGAAAATGTAATATGTAAGTAGAAGATAGCAATCTAGGTAAGGTAGGTAACACATCATTGTGATGAATCTTCTGTTAACTGAATGTGTTCAAAATAATGCATCTATATCTCATCATCAACACTACTACTAATCATCTTTTCGTGCTGATGGTATATTTTCAGGTGTCTAAAATGGGAGTAACAAGCATCTTGGTGGAAAGAGGAGTTACTCTTGAAAAATTGAGACTAGGCCTCGAGAAGTTTTCACGTAACTGTGCCCCAACAACCCCAACAAATCAAAATGCAGCATAATATATATATATATATTGCAGTCAAACGAGAAATATTATCAGTATAAATTACTTGCTGAACTCTTGAGCTTTGGCTGCTGAATTGTAATTGATTTTATCAACTCCATTGCTACTATGTGCTGAGATGCGATAGCACCTCAGAAGTCTATTTTATGGAGAAATTTGACTCGAGACTAAATTTATGTATTAACTTTTCTTTTTGATATTATACAAAGAAAAGTATGGCGATGGAACGGTTTAGATTGCCAGTTGAAATGTTCTTTCAGATATGGCACTCTTAAGTTTGATTTTGCTCGAGACAATTGGCATATCATATTATGAATAACGGCAATTTCTTTCGGTGAAACTCCTGTTAAATCTTGCGAGTATCGAGCCGTTGCAACCCTATTGCTGACAATTTTGATGCAGCTGTCGTTTGTAAGTAATTCATGAAGTTAACGTGTTATTATTCAATTTTTCTTTCAACATGGTATTGGAACAATCAAGGTTGGAGTAGAATATTGTTGCTATTCTTTTTCATCATTCCCACCGTACCAAACACAACCCTAAATTTGGAGGTTGGACCGAGTTATTGGTTACATTGACGAGCATGACCTCAGGATTTTGATCTTTGATTCTAGTCTTACCACTCCAAAAATGACCCTTAAAATTTGGTACATCCATTGGTTGGGACCCCTAAGACCAATAACTGCCTCCTCTTTATATAACCGTTGGAAAGCCTTCCTATAACTTCCCATCTGATCAAAATCTCTCTTCCTTGGAAAACTAAACTATGGCTTCACTCCTTTCTTCTTCCTCTCTCCTTGTCCTCTCTTTGAACCTCCTCCTCCTCCTCCTCGAGCCCTCGTCCGCCTTAGGAGGAGGAGGAGGAGGGAAATTAGTCGGTGGGAGGACGGAGATGAAGGATGCGTCGGACGACAAGAAGTTGCAGTCTCTGGGGCTCTACTCCGTGCAGGAGTACAACCGAGGCCTCCACGCCGGCAGTAGCCAGCGCCTCTCCTTCTACAAGGTGGTCGAGGCCGAGCAGCAGGTGGTCTCAGGGATCAAGTACTACCTCAAGGTCCAAGCAAAGGACCGTTCTGGTGCACTGGAGACGTACGACACGGTCGTGCTCGTCAGGCCCTGGCAACCCAAATCCCAGAGGCTCCTCTCCTTTGTTGCCTCTCCTAATTAGAGCTTCGGAGCACGGCAGTGCACCAATGTACGGTGTCTTGTTTGTCATATGAAATAATTGTCACGAAGGAATCGTTAAACTTCGTAATTTTTTACCATCTTTTAATAATTATTTTCTAGTGTGTATAGTTGTGCAAAATAAGTGAATAATTATTTTCTATTATATATTCTTTGTGCAAAATAGTTATGGATTTAATTTGATTTAGTTAGATTTGTTAGGAGTAATTTGAGGAATCATTGTATAATTTTTTTTTTTTGTTTATACTCTTTAGGAGACCTCTGGTTAGAGAAAAACACACAAAAATTTATCTACTTATATGGTACAAGTCGATCATTTCTCTCTCCCACCGGATCTCCCTCTCATACCCTTTCTACCATTCCTACCATATTACTCATTATGTTTATGGTTACCAAATTATCATCGCAAAACTCTATATATATAACCACTATTTCGATTCCAACTATTACTCATCTTGTGGCGGTAACATTATTCGATATCAATTTTCTTCTATTGTCTCACCATATCTGTCATGTCCCGACCCAGAATCATCCGAATCATCGTCCTCGCAGGGGGCGTGATGACGCACGAGCCTGGAGTTGCGCTCGTGCAAGACAAGATGACAAGTTCTCAAATGGTTATCTTTGAGTTGAACATTAACAACGAAAGGAAAACAGAGTATACAAAACGATTCTCTTTATTGATATTCGAAATCAGATTACAAAGGCTTTCGATAGCCCAACGGAATTTGCCAGATTGGCTACAACACTCAAGTTCTCTCTTGCCCACAAAAGATTTTACCGTTCCATACATCATGCCTTCTATATCTCGGCCGCATCAATCCTGTTGCATATCCGAACGTCAATGCGATCGCACGCTTCAATACGCTTCGGCACTCCAAGCCTCAACGCGTTCAAGCGAAGTTCCGCCGCGAGCAGACCAATCCCTGAACCTGCTAGCAAACTAGTGTGGGATTAGTACTTTCGTCCTCGCTATAATGATCAAAAATCCACTTAACAAACCGACATTTAGTATTGTATTGATTCATGCAAACATACAATTTAGTTCTCTTTCTATGTTCTCCTTAGGATGAGTTCATGGCATATTCGAAGACTGTAAGCATATTATCATGACAAGCATGTTATTCAATTCGCATAAGTAAACAGACAAGCAATCTCGTGTTGTTATCGTGGTGCGACTTACCAATATCGACGCACTCGCCCTTGCACCGACGCAAGGCGAATACGCCTATCAGATTTTTCTGTCATGTTATAAGTGCTCGCTATGCGGATCTATATGTGCACGATATGAGTGTACCTTGCACTTTCGACCTAGGATCCGTCCATGCAGGATATATGTATACCTTGCACTTCCAACCCATCGCCCTTAACTATATGAAGGTCACTAGCTTTCCGGGCTAGAATGGACTTATATTTATCGAATCGAAACATAAGACGATGTTAACTCTGTGAGGTTGCTAACCAAACATCAGAGGCCACCGAAATAATCGCAGCAAGTGGCTTATCACATTCACCAGAAGGTCGCTATCCGTCTAAATGAAGTGCACCAACAATATCGTAAACGAAATCCCTCCTAGGCCGAACAGTCCCAGCGCCCTGGTGCGCCACGTTCGAGGGAATACCCATGCACGGGCTTTTATATCTTTAAGTCCATTTGACCATGCAACGCATCTTATCTTTCATACAACCAAGCAAGTTCGCTTATCTCTATTTCAATTGGCACAACGCCCCAATGTTCTCAACGAACGCCCGAAGGCCACGAACATTTCGAAGGCACCATGCCGCATCGACAGTTATGTCACATCCATGCCACAACTGTTCTCCTCGTCGTAACGACGCCGTCTTTTATAAGTATTGTGCAGCTGCGCACATTCGTCGTCTTTCCTTGCATCGTGCATCCAATGCACGCCTCGAAGCCGTGTTTTCATATTCTACGCCTTAGCATTCAACGCGTTATACTTATGTTTCGTTCTTCCGATTCGTGCAACTGAGGCACGCCTCGATAAGGTACTCAATGTTCTATCGCTCGTGCACTGAGGCACTCGCACCGAAATAGTCTTTCAATGTTCTAGCATACTAACTCGTACGCGGGGGCACGAAATGACTTATGCACTGGGGCACTCGTCGATACAGTTATCCCATGTTCTTATGGCTTGCGCACCGAGGCGCTCGCCTTTGCGATATTCAATGTTTCATAGCGACTCGTACGTCTGCCGTACAATTCATTTTAATTGTTCTATCTAGTGTTCGACACGCACTATGTTTATCTCTCTATCGAGCCACGCTCGTGACGTTGATAGGTTAACTCAGCATTCAATGGTATGTATTTTACTTAAGCATGACGGAGTAGGAAAGAGAGTCAATGCCCCCCCACCTTGAATCGATATGTCTTGTCGTTTCGCCGAGCCGTTGCGGCTCGATTTCATAACTTCGCTGCACGGACAACTCTCCTGACTTAGCCATTCGAGCATTTCGTGCTTCATTGAATTATACGTCCGATTTGGCTTACCGTGTCAACACTTCAGTCTGTCGCAAGGCGACGATTTATGTAAAACCCCTAAATTTTCTACTAATTTTTTTAAATTTTGGTACTGATTAAAATTTAGTATTGTACGTCGCGTAGTCGTATTGTACGTCGCGCGTAAAATTTTCATCTTTTCGAATTTGCTTGACAAGTGCGAATATGTGCGAGCGTACATATTTTTGAAAAATATGTTTTCTATATTTTTATGGTTTCAAAATAATATACAATAATTTTGTTATCGTTCCAAAATTTTCAGGTTTGTTTTTTTTGTTTATAAAACCTTTCATTTACACAGTTATAAATAATAAATAATTTTTCCTATAAAATGGTATATTAGAAAAGTATATTTATATAAATATTATTTGGACATACATATATAATTAGTAATTATTTATCAGTTTATTTTTAAAATAATAATGAATTTTCGAAATTAATAATATTAGTATTTTAGAAAATATATTTTGAAATTATTGTGGCATTTAAATCTTGATTTGAACTTGTGGAATTATTTAAATAATTAAATATTTGCAATTTGATTTATCCCATTTGATTTTGAACAAAAATTTAATTAGATTTAAATTGGATTTTGTATTTGGATTTGGATTTAAATTGATTTAAATTAAATTACGGATTATCTATTTTTGGGTTTAAACTATTCCTAGTTCCTATCCAATTGGAAATTCCTACATCCTATAAATAGGCAGGTACTCCTCCAATTCATTATTCATCCACAACAATTTATTCCACAAATATTCAACGGTGCGGTGCATCGTGTCCGTGCAACCCAATCCTCGTGTATCGTGTCTGTGCCCACATAAATCTTATTCCAGTCGTACAGTTATCCGTGTCGTGTCGGACAGCCCCCGACACGACGACGTGAAATCTAACCCTACGCCCAATTTCGCCACTTCCGTCCATCTACGCTGCCTCCGTCATCCTCCCCCGCCTTCACCGTGCCCCGTCTCCGAACTCTCGACGGCACCTCACCATCACCAGCACAGAAGTAGAAGAAGAGGGAGAAGACCCTAACCTGTGCCGACCGCCGCATCCCGGCATTTCCCGACCGCCCGCCGCTTGGATCGGCCAGCGGCCGTCCGCACGTCACCCCGCTCGATTTCCAGCCGAGCCTCCGGCTTCCGCGCAGCCCCGCTGCGCCGACGTAGCGAGTCCCCGGCGATCACCGCCGCTTCCATCCACCTCCTCCGCCTCGCGTGCCCCGCGCCGGCGATCGCCGGAAGCCCCCACGGCCACCGCCGTGTCTTCATCTCCACCGCTCCCTTCATCCACGCGTCAGCCTCCGCCACCTCCACTGCTCATCTTCCTTCCGCCGCCCAACACCGGCTCCACCGGCGCAGCGCCCACCGAAATCCCCTTCGCCGCCGCCGATTCCGTCAGAGAACAGCGCCACCGCCTCTCCTCCCTCGAACGCCACAGCAACCACACGATGGAAACCCCTCTGACCGCCGGCCCAGTCCGCGAGCTCGCCTGAGCCCGTCTTCCACCACCGCGTAGACGCCGCAGGTCCTCCGCCTAGCGCCTCGCCGCACGCGGGCATCCCCTCCGCCGCAGCCTCCCTCTTTCCAGTGCCGTCCCTAAATCGGCGCCGGAAACGCGCCTCCGCCGCGTGTCTTCCTAGCGGCGCCCATACCAGACGCCATCCTCCGCCGTCGCCGGAGGAGCTCCGGCCTCCGCAACCGCCACCCGGTAACCCTTGCTCACTCCGCCCCTTTCTCTTCACTCCTCTCTCTCTCTCTCTCTCACCGAAAAAAAAAATGTGATTGGGAACAGTACTGACTACTGAATCGAAGTTCTCAGTGTATTATATTAGTGTTGGGTTATTTATTAATCAATTGATTATATAATTAAGGTTATAATAATTACTATTAGTAATAATAATGTAGTACTAATATAAACATCATTTTTGTTATAATCTTTTGTTATTTAATATTGCTATAATTATATTAAATATTTTATATTAATATTTTCTAAAATGGTATTAGTAACAAAAATATATGGTTTGGGCTTGGGCCCAACACTGAATTTCAAATTGAATTTTGGCCAGCAATATTAATTAGTTTTCATAACAAGTATATTATAAAGAATTATATAAAAAAAATTCCTAAAATGCGTATTATTTTAATTTAAATACAGATATTTCTTGACTCTAAATTATTTTTATAAATTGTGATCTATAGAATATTGTTTTAAACTATTATAATTAAATTTTTATGATTTCAAAATATTTAATTAAAAATATTCTGATTGGTAAAAAAATGTAGTTTCCCTATTATAGATATTTTCTCAAAATTATAAGTTTTGATCTAAAAGGATTTTTACATGCTAGAGAAAATGTACTTTGCTAATTATATATACTTATATAAAGTATTTTCAAGTCTTGCATGAAAGTATCTTCAAAAATTAGTATAGGTATCTCTATCTCCAATCCATACTAAAAACCCATTGTTACTAGATTTTTGTGAACTGGACTTCCACCCCGACTTCAGCTAGTGCATACGACAGGACTTGTCTGATCATCGCACAACATCAGACGTAACACCAGGCAAGACACCTTGCCTTTACTGTTTAATTTCTTGCTCAATATCATGCATGTCTTTTTTTTTTCTTTAGGTTGTTCTTTCAAAATTATATATATATGCAAATTATTATAATTTATGCAATTGGCTTAGAGTTAAGAGACTACCGTCAAATTTAGTGTGTCTCATTGACTTATCACGATTGTACACGAGTTGTGTGTGAGAGTTGTGAGTATCATATAGAGGTCACTTGCGTGTGGGCTGATCCCCCGTGCGCATGCGTTAGAATATAACTGCTAGTAGATTGTGTAGAAGACTTTGGCAGTTATTAAGGATTAAACAGTGTCGTGGAGTCGACACATGTATAGTATCATGGGGAGGGGGGAAGACAGTTATTAGCGTAGGGGCTACATGTTCAGTACACACATAGATTTGGGCCGATAGTGTCTCGGATGAGCGCTACTTACTGCCCCGGGGCCGATAGTTCTCGTATGAGAACTACTTTCTGTCCATAGTCGATAGTGCCTCTTATGAGCGCTACCTACTACTACTCTCTCTCCATCTATGCTGAACACCTAAGCTCCTGCGTAGAACGTTGTCTTCTCAAAGTATATATCACATAGGATGGTTAGGAACCTTTACTCATGCATACTTTCCTGTTGAGCTTATTTATTCAGTTTATGGCATGATATTATGTGTCTTGTTACGTCCCTCTGAGGACCTGGTTTTTCTCCAGGTGTGTGCTTTCGTGATTTCTTGCAGGTGCTCTAGCTAAGGCCATTCCTTCCTTCGTGATGATTGCTCTTGGATTCGTCACTTGCTCTCGCTTGCTAAATTCTTTCCTTGTATATTTTTCCATATTTAATTTGGTTGGTAGTGGACTTTGTCTCCGCCCAACTATTGTGTACATAACAAACTCAAAGTTGCTTTATATTATCATTTCTCTTTGGGGATGAGATTTAGTGTCTTGGCTTTCTACATTTTACAGCTTATGTATACATACGAGCCGTATATTTACTCGTATGTATACAGCTGGCATGATACGTATCTAGTCTCAAGTATTTGGGACTGGGGCGTTACAATTTGCTTTCGCGGACCCCTTACTGAATAAGGCAAAAGATCGACCTCTAACATTTCAGCGTAAATGTATAGCATGCACATGAAACCAACTAAAATCAATACGTGCATCGATTTGGACTTGCGTCTTGGTCGATTCGATTTCTTAGAATCTTAGAGCCGTCTCAACGCACTTATCCTTCGAGGCAACGCGGCGCTTCGCATCGATTCACTCGATGCATTCTTTGGGACAAGGCAACTCTTCACATCGACTTAGTTCGATGCATTGCTCGGGACAACTTAACACTTTGTATCGATTGGCAATCGATACGTAATCGGTTCAACGCAACTCTTCGAGTCAACGACTCAGCATAATGCACCGTGCGGAGAGGGGCACGAGCACGTGGTTACGTCCAGCCTACGCCGCAGTATCGGCGGTAGAACGCTGTATATAGGGTCTGTAAATACTACGACTAAAACAGATAAATGTACCTGTACAGTATATACACTCCGAATGGAGGTGACATAGCAATACAGTCTCAATCACATATATCAAACTAAGGTAGATATCATGGAAAAAAGATATGATAGATAAAACAGGAAATGAGTTCCAAAATCCACAAGTCAGAGCTAAACATAAACATCCAAGTCTCAGAGAATATATGTAATAGATACTACAAAACTGAAATGTACTAACTGGCTCGCAGGCCAGGCAAACCTAACTAAACTATGCTACTCAGGGTGAGCAAAGTCTAGTGGCTCTACCAACAAGCCACGGTCTAAATCTGGTCCATCAGACTCAACCCCATAGTAAGTCGGGCAATCAGCCTCTGAATCATCTGTAAAATTTGTCAACGTATCCTGTCAGGAAAATGAGCAAGTACAAACACCAACAGCAGTTCTATATGAATTGAGAAATACTATAAGAGACAACAATAATGAAGTACAAGACAAAAGATATATGCGACTTGGGAACCATTTGAAAGCCGAGTTAAAACCCTTGAACCAAACAAGGACCGGAGTTGTAACCCTTCTTCCAAACAGAACTTGGTCTCAAATTATGGTACAGTGTAAAAGACAGATAGAGCATGTGAGAAATAGAAATCATAGCATGGTGAGAAGTACAGAAAGTAAAGCTGAACTGGAATATAAGATACGCTAAATAAATGTAAAAGTGATTTGAACTATTAGAGCGATATGTGATCGGCTAGGGAAACAAGAGATGGTTATCCACTTGGCCCGACAATCCGCGGTGTCCTCAACGGAGAGTCATGCCGTCCAACCTGGATAACTGGTAATGGGGTGTCTGCTACACCCTACGTGAGGTGAGGGCGGCGCTAGCAAAATATAGTTACAGGAAGGCTTTGATCACATAACCTCTAATAATTCCCCCATCCTCGAATAGTATCACGGATCCGGACATGGCACGTCATGACACGGGGTTCGAGAGCAGGGGGCCAGCCCACTCCCAAATCAGTGTCTATATAAGTACAAGAACACAGAAATATCACATACTCATATACCAAGGGAGTCTAGGAATAACATCTCATGACAGGATCCGACGTATACTAGTCCGTGAAACGTCGTATCAGGAATCATGTAAAACACTACGACTGAATCGGATATAATAGATATCAAGACAATGAAAACTATCAGTGAATGTACTCGCCTGTGGTCCTGAGCTGATAGGGTGAACAGACGCTCAGAGTGATTACAGACCTAAAATAAGATACTATGAGTCAAACAGGGTTTAAAACTGAGAAAGGAAACTAATATAAGTCATAAATGTAAGTCTAAGTCAAAACTAGGTCAATCTAGGTCAAATTGAGTCATACTAGGTCATACTGGTTCATACTAGGTCATACTAGGTCACTGGGAGTCGATCCAAGCCAAACTAGGTCGAACGGGGTCAAAGGTTGACTTACAGTTGACTTTTGGTCAAAAAGTCAACTCTGGTCAACTCTAGGTCAACCCTAGGTCAAACTAGTCTAATGTTGACCAACTGTTGACTTTCAGTCAACTGGTCAACTCTGGTTTGGTTTCGGTCAAATCTGGTCGCTTAAAGGCTACGTTTGACTCTCGGTTAACTTTGTTGACTTTTGGTCAAAAAGGTCAACCGACGTCAAAACTAGTCTATGAGCACCATATTTGATCGTTACCAACCAAAGGAATCAAGTCCTAACCCTATCTTAGACTCCAAACACTAATACCCTATTCCTAGGCAAAACTAGCATTACCCTACCAAGGTAAATCCCGATACCTTGCCCAATCCCAAGGAAACCCCGCTAATACCCAAGATACTAGCCTAGGCTCCTTAGGGTAGCTAGATACCAACCTATCTAAGGTTTCCCTACCAAGAAAAATGGGTATCCTAGGTATCTAGGCTATGTTAGGACATGTATAGGTTTACCCTATTACCTACCTTACCCATATCATGAATTTACCCTCAACTCTATCACACCCATACCACTCACTCATACACAACACTCACATATATTTCTCACACTCATAGGCTTCTCCTATAGGTTTCCTATTGGTTTAGACATAGGCTAACCTATGGGCCACTTAACTACACTCATAGGCTCTCACACACACACACACAAACTCACAAAACACACTCACACACAATAGTAAAATGGGACAGGTTTGTAGGGAAAAGAGGACTGATTTAGAGTGGTGTAAAGGACTGATTTTGGATGGTTAAAAATGGTGATTGGAAGGCTAACATGGACAGCCAACTATGGGTATACATATGGACTGAAATTGACAGGTTTATAGGGATGTTTAGGGACTGTCTTTGAGTCAAAATAGGACATCACTGTGCTTAAAGGACAGCCCCATATATGGGCAAAACCTGGACAGAAATGTGGTTGAGGAGGGACAGGTTTTACAGTCCAATGGGGCTGATTTGGAGTTAAGTAGGACAGCCACTTGGTGGCTTGGTTTGATGGCTGTTATGGTGTAGGTTTAAGGGCTGTTTGAAGTCAACAGGGTGGGGTTAAACATGGACAGCCTGTAGGACCGTTGAGCACCTCTAGAGGGGGGGCGAATAGAGTGTGTGTGTGCAGCAGAAAATAATCACCAATTAAAACTTTAAACTACGGCAGTGAAATAAAAGACAGTAAATATAATGCAGCAAGAGATAGAGAATTCAAACTCAGCGACACATCGATATATACTGGTATCCCTCTGAGAGGACTAATCCAGTCTCGAGTACTCTTGCTCGATGTTAATCCACTATGGCACAAGCTTTAACTGAGAGCTTGCAGTCTCTTACAACACCGTGCTTGGTGACAAGTGCACGACCGACTTCACAACACCGTGCTTGATGACGAGCGCACGACCAGCTCCACAACAAGAAAAGTTGCTGAACTTGGAACGACCTCTTTACAACTCTTGGAATACCAAAAGACTCTAAATTAACTCTGATATTACTGGCTTTTGGCTAAGAGGTGTATAGGTATGATTTGAAAATCTTGGATCGTTTGAAAACACTCGAATAGTAGAGAAGAGAAGATGAAGAGTGAATGAATGATTTGAAATGAAAAGTTCTTCTCTATTTATAGGTATTTTCTGGGACCGAACTCGGACAGAGTTCGGGCAGAGTTCGGATGCAGATATCTCGCAAAGAGACGTTGCTCGCAGATTTGGAGGCAACAGAAGTTTGAATACAAACTGACCGAACTCGGACAGAGTTCGGTCCGAACTCAGGCCGAACTCGGTTATGAGTTCTGTTAGGAGATTTTTGAAATATTTTATCAAAAATTGTTTTCAAAGATATTTTGGAATATTTTATAAAATGATATATGAGTGGTAATGGGTAGGCTTTTTAGAATGTGGACTGAGATAACCCTAAGCCAGTATTACCAAAACTAATTTTACAAAATAAATCCTAGACTCAATAAAATGTAAAATACAGAATAAAATATAAAATGAGTCATCTTCAGATTTGATGATGTTGATGCTTCGTTGATGCAGTACAACGTCCGTTGAAATTGATTTCATATATCCTGAAATGATTAGCAGCAGTTTGTATATTTTGTGTATTGACTCAAGTGCATGTTGATTATCGAAATCGGGTGTGACCATGGAATGGGCCAACAATCTTTCCCATTTTGATAATTGACAAACTTGAGTCTATACCAAAATATATCTTTATAAAATAAAACAAAATACAAGTACCTGAATAAAAGAGATGGTTGATTTTGTTTTTGGATTTGTATGCACTCTTTTTGGTATATGTGTACTCTTTTTCTCCCCCTTTGTCAAATAGTAAAATGACTTGGCTCCCCCGTAATGCGTGAAGCCAACAATAGAAAACAAAAGACAAAGTGAAGCAAAAGAGACATGATCACAGCATAAAACAACTACTATGGAAAGAAAATGCTGGAAATAAAGTACTGAAAATGTCATACTAAAAAAATGCTGAGTACAATCATCAAAAAATGTCTAACTAATGAGTTTAGACAGAAAAAGAAAAAAAAAACTACATCAAAGCATAAAGATCATCATCTAACAAGTATCCACTATCCAAAAGCTGAACTCGCGTCACATAGTGGGGTCGTCAGCACCAGGAGCCTCTGGAGGAAAGTAGGCTACAGTGGGGTCGAAGTGCTGAAAAGAAGCCTCATCTGTGAACCGAGGACCCGGAAAGCCTGGGTGAGGCAGGATAATGATCGGATGGACTGGATCATGGGCTAGGCTGTAGTGGAGGTCAGCAATCCCATTCCTCAGCACCTGAGCCTGAGAGATGCGTCGGAACTCCGAATCAAGATAACCTTGATGACGTTGCGCAGATATAGCAACAAAATCATCAAAGCGCTGATAGAAAGCCGGATCAAATCTCGGGGCAGGGGCTGGAGCAGGAGCAGCATCAGGAACCTCAGCGTCAGCAGCTGGAGCAGGCTGAGCTCCAGGAGGCAGAGGTGGAGCAGGAAATCGGCGGGATCTAGTAAGCTCGATAGGAGTGGAGGAGAATGCACAAGTTTGAAGATCAATCTCAAAACGACGAAAGATAGACGCCAAGTGCATAGGATATACCAGATTCCTTCCTGCATTTCTGCAGTTCAGCATCCAGGACATCATGGTCTTTGGGATAGAGAATGGAATACCAAAATGAATGTGGTATAAAGCAGAGAGTTCCAAGAAGGTCACTTCATCTGTGGATCCTTTCTTTGGAAGGAGTACAGAGAAAATCATGCGATGAAGTTCATAAAAAGATTGGTTCAAATGCTTTGAATAAACCCTACGAGGAATAGGGTTTGGATGACAAATAAGTTCCCTGAAAGAGGCAAGGGTAACATCAGCAGGGAATTGGACATGGGTAATGTCAACCAATGCTTCACCAAGATCAGGAACATGGAAAAATTCACTGATATCGATAGCACTGAATTCTAATTCTTGTCCAGCAACGCAAGAATAGAAGTTTCCGTTAGATTTTACTTGCAAGTTGCAGTAAAACATTCGGACAGCATTGTCAAAAAAAATTTCTGCTACCTCGAAAAAATCTCGGTAGCCTAAGTGGTCAAAAGTAGGAGCATATTCAGAAAATATGGTAAAGTTAACAAAAGCTCCATTGTAAATCTTACGGCCAGAAAAAGAATCGAACCAAAGATCAGAAAACTCTTTGTCCGGAAATAAAGTAGAATCATAGTCTTCTGCATCTATTGGTCATGCTGGACTGAATAGACTAGCTGGTGTATAATCAGAAGAGGAGGAGGCACATTGGGAAGATGATCCTCTATGACGTTTAGGAGCCATAGAGAAGGAATACCTTTTTGAGAAAGGAGGAAGATGAGAATGTTGAAACGCCCACCAGATCTCTTAGATTCCTTGCTAGGATGGAGGAGGAAGAAATTTTAGGGAGGAAGGAGATGTTTCCACGGGTTGGTGTGTGGAAAAGATGGTTGAAAGAGTTGAATTTATAGAGTTTAGGGCCGGCTGTTCGGTTCTGGAAATTAATACAGCGCCGACCGAACTCGGTCCGAATTCGGTCCGAACTCGGTCAGAGTTCGGCCCGAGTTCGGTTACTTGTATTCCCGAGACAATAAATACAGTTCTGGTTGGTTAAAAGTAACTTTATGACTTTTGACTCTAGTATTTAATAACGTACTCTATTTATGGGTTAACTGTAGGGGTTGTCCCAGGTAACGGAGGTTCACCGGGGAACTCTTAAGTACCGCTTCGCTTCGACCGTAGTCGTGGTGACAGACATACCCTTTTTAGGTTTGTACCCAAAAATAATTTTCGTTAAATAAATTTCAAAGTTGCAAGTCATAAAATTAATTTTAATTACCATATTACATTATGAATCTGAAAATTCAAGTATACCGAGCTCACGCCTCATTATGTTAAAACGGTCTTCAGCCAATGGTTTTGTGAATATGTCTGCTAGTTGATGATCTGTGTCAATAAATTCTAAGCAGATATTCCCGTGTTGTTGATGATCACGAAGAAAATGATGTCTTATCTCTATGTGCTTTGTGCGTGAATGACAGATAGGGTTCTTAGTCAGATTAATAGTGCTAGTGTTGTCACAATAAATAGGAACTTTAGTGTAGTGCAGATTGTAGTCTTCTAAGGTTTGCTTCATCCACAAAATCTGAGCACAACAACGTCCTGCGGCGATATACTCAGCCTCAGTTGTTGATAATGCTACTGAATTTTATTTCTTGCTAAACCAAGAGACTAAGACCTTTCCTAGGAAATGACATGTGCCGCTGGTACTTTTACGGTCCACTTTGCATCATGCAAAATTCGCATCCGAGTAACCAATCAGGTCAAAGGATTTGATTTTAGGATACCATAAGCCGACTGTAGAAGTTCCTTTAAGGTATCGGAAGATACGCTTAACGACACAAAGATGTGATTCCTTAGAATTTGCCTGATAACGTACACAAATGCAAACACTAAACATAATATCAGGACGACTAGCAGTTAAATATAATAAACTACCAATCATACATCGATACTTACGCTGATCGACAGGTTTGCCACTTTCATCAGCATCAAGCTTTGTAGATGTAGCCATAGGAGTCCCGATTGGCTTTACATTCTCGAAGTCGTACTTTTTCAGTATGTCCTTCGTGTACTTAGTTTGGTTGATGAATGTTCCTTTTGAGTACTGTTTGATTTGAAGTCCTAGGAAGAAGTTTAGCTCTCCCATCATACTCATCTCAAATTCACTCTGCATACACTTAGCAAAATCTTGACAGAGTTTTTCGTTAGTAGAACCGAATATTATGTCATCTATATAAATTTGCACAAGGAGGATATCATCATTCAAGGATTTTATAAACAAAGTAGTATCAACCTTTCCTTTTGAAAAACTATTATCAAGTAAGAAGGCACTTAGGCGTTCATACCAAGCACGAGGTGCTTGTTTGAGTCCATAAAGGGCTTTCTTAAGCTTGAAGACGTGATCAGGTTTTTGAAAATCTTCAAAACCAGGGGGTTGTTTCACAAAAACTCTCTTTTAAAAATCTATTTAAAAATGCGCTTTTCACGTCCATTTGAAATAATTTAAAATCATTATAACATGCAAATGTACAAAACATGCGGATGGCTTCTAGTCTAGCAACAGGAGCATAGGTCTCATCATAATCAATTCCTTCTTCTTGATTATAACCTTGTGCCACTAGACGTGCTTTGTTGCGTAGAACTTGTCCATCTTCACTGAGTTTATTTCGGAACACCCATTTGGTACCAATTATCGATTGACCAATAGATTTAGGAACGAGTTCCCAAACTTGGTTTCTCTCAAATTGATTTAGTTCCTCTTGCATGGCATGAATCCAAAACTCATCAGTAAAAGCATCATCTACATTCTTAGGTTCTATTTGAGAAATAAATGCTACATTTGCTGCTATATCAGAATCTTTAAGAGATGAACGTGTACTTACACCTTTAGATACATCACCTATGATAAGTGTTTCTGGATGATCTGGCATAAATTTTAATGATTCAAACTTTTGGGTCAGATCTTTCACAAAACGCTTCTTAGTCCTTGCATTTTCGATCAGATCTTTCACAGAACTCTTCTCAGTCCTTGCATGTGTATCTTCATCATCACTGTCGCTAGATCTATGACTATTTAACTCATCAAAAGTAACATTAATAGTTTCTTCAACAATCATAGATCTTTTATTGAAAATTCTATATCCCTTACTCTTAGCAGCATATCCGAGAAATATCCCATCATCTGCTTTGGAGTCGAACTTTCCCAAGTTATCCTTGGTGTTCAGGATAAAACAGCGACATCCAAAAACTTTAAAGTAAGAAATGTTTGAAATTCTTCCAAACCAAAGCTCATATGGTGTTTTCTTCGAGATTGGTCGAATTAACACCCTATTCAAAATATGACAGGCTGTACTAACAGCTTCTGTCCAAAAATATTTAGAAAGATTATACTGATTCAACATGACTCTAGCCATTTT
Source organism: Iris pallida (assembly GCA_029216955.1). Taxonomy (NCBI): domain Eukaryota; kingdom Viridiplantae; phylum Streptophyta; class Magnoliopsida; order Asparagales; family Iridaceae; genus Iris; species Iris pallida. The sequence goes on along the minus strand of JANAVB010024999.1, from coordinate 9,590,184 downwards.
GCTTGGAGTACGATTCTTCCGCTCCACAACACCATTCTGTTGGGGAGTTCTAGGACAAGAAAATTCGTGGTAATATCCACTATCATCACAAAACTTTTTGAAATCAGAATTTTCGAATTCGCCACCATGATCACTTCGGATACGATTAATCATGAAGACTTTTTCATTTTGTACTTTTTTGCAAAATATCTGAAATTCAAAAATTGCATCACTTTTGTTTGATAAGAAATAAACCCAAGTAAAACGAGAGAAATCATCAACAAGAACAAAAGCGTAGAGCTTACCGCCAAGACTATCGACTCTACTAGGACCAAATAAATCTATGTGAATTAACTGCAATGGTCTAGAAGTACTTACAGCGTTGATGGATTTAAAAGTAGACCTATGTGCTTTATTCTTTTCACAATCAGCACATACCATATCTCTCTTGAATGGAATCTCAGGGAGTCCTCTTACCAACTTTTTTGTACTTAGTCGTGAGATAGTATCCATGTTTGCATGTCCTAGTCTCATGTGCCATAGCCAGCTTTCATCTTGATTGGCTACTAGGCACCTACCTGCATTATTAGTATTCTCCAGAAAGAAAACATAAATATTGTCTTCTATAATCCCTTTATATATGGGATCACCAGATGACATATCATATATGGTACATTTATCTTTTACAAAATTGATACCATAACCATTATCTGCCAAATGACTTATGCTTAATAGGTTATGTTTTAATTCTGTTACTAGACAAACATCCTTTATTACTGGATAGGGAGAAATACCTACAGTACCATTACCAATTATATCACCTCTCAAATTATTTCCGAAGGAGACATATCCTTCTTTCTTCATCGATAGTGTAGCGAACAAAGATGCATCACCGGTCATGTGTTGCGAACATCCGCTATCGAGGATCCATTTGCTTCTAGCATGAGAGGGTTGGGGGTCCACCTACAAGACAAGTAGATGAATCCTTTGGTACCCATTTTCTGAAGGGTCCATTCTGATTAGCTTTAGGTCTCCAGATTAAAGTGTGATTGTCAACAAGCTTTCTTGCAAAACAATACTGTGATATGTGTCCGTGCCTACCACAATAAGTGTAAGTCAGTTTAGAACCAGATGTGGTTGAAACTGTGTTTACATGCTTGTTTGGTTTGGAGAACCTATAAGTGAAAGCATGATGATATTCGTGTTTCTTTTGTGCTTTCTTATTTTTAGTCCTCTTAGGTGTATGCTTAGCATTAGGACTAAATTTAGGCTGTGTCACAGGTATTGCCTGTTTGCCTAACTTGATTTCTAACTTTTTAGACATCGCAATAGACTCTTCATATCTAGCAGTCATATCTGAGAGTCTTTGTTCTGTTACTAGGTGCTTCTTCTTCTCTATGTCATATAGTTCTTGCATCTTGACATAGTCTCTTTCTTTCTTTTCAATTTTGAGGATAGCCTCATGATAGTCTACCTTGAGTTTGGCTATCTCTTCCGTGTTATCGATAGTAGATGTCTCTCTAATATCTTCAATAAGATTGGACAGTCTAGCTAACTCGGTTGTGTATGCCTTAATCTCTTTTCGAGATTGCTTATACTTGTCGAGCACAGTTTTGTGATCTTCAAGTAATTCGCTAAAGGCATTTTCTAATTCATCGAAAGTAAAATCATCATAGAGAGGGTTTGAAGATACCTTATCAAATGCCATAAGACAGACATTTGCATTGCCGCAGGGTCTATCCTCTTCTTCTGTATCACTGGCATCACTTTCATGCCAGATACTTGTGTTGGCATACTTCCGACCAGATGTTGCTTTTCTGCTTGATCTTGATCTGTCATATGGACTGTTTTTCTTTGAAGTTGGACAGTCCTTCTTCATGTGCCCCGTCTTCTTGCATCCAAAGCAAATGGTTTCATCTTCATTGCTTTCTTGGACATCTCTCTTCCTTCTGTTTGATTTCTCAAACTTTAGGAATTTTCGGAAGTTCTTCACAAGTAGGGCCTGTTCATCACCACTTGATGATTCTTCATCAGAGTCATTGCATGTTGATTTTCTTGCTTGAGCTTTGAAAGCAATAGATTTTTCTTTTGGTGTTGCTTCTTCAAACTCTTGCAAATCAAGTTCATAGGTCATCAGCTTCCCCATCAGTGTTTCCAAGGACATAGTGGTGAGATCATTTCCTTCAATAATTGCTGTGGCTTTTGGATTCCAGTTCTTGGTTAGAGCCCGCAGCACTTTTCTGATCTTCTCATGATTGCTGTAATTCTTGCCAAGAGATTGCAGAGGATTAGTTATATCAAGGAAACGAGTAAACATCTGTGTAATTGACTCACCGGGTTTCATCTTGAAAGATTCATATTCCTGAGTCAGTCTACTAATTTTGGATTCCTTTACTTGGAAGGTACCTTCATGAGTTACCTCAAGAAGTTTCCAAATTTTGTGAGACGTCTTACAGGTTGAAACTCTGTTGAACTCCGTTTTGTCAATTACACAGAATAGTGCATTGATGGCACGAGCATCTAGACTAGCCTTAGCTTTTTCAGCTTCAGTGTATTTGTCATGAGGTTTGTCTACAAGCTGGCCTTCAACCACTGTGGGTGCTGGTTTCTTATAACCATCAATGACTATAGACCAAAGATCAAAGTCAAGAGATTTTAAGAAGAAAGTCATTCGTGTTTTCCAATAGGTATAATTTGTTCCATCAAATAGGGGAGGTCTATTTGTGGATTACCCTTCACCGTTGAATATTGATTTCACGGCTGCCATATATACTCTCTGAGGTTTGTTATATAAAAATATAACCTGCTCTGATACCAATTGTAGGACCGTTGAGCACCTCTAGAGGGGGGTGAATAGAGTGTGTGTGTGCAGCAGAAAATAATCACCAATTAAAACTTTAAACTATGGCAGTGAAATAAGAGACAGTAAATATAATGCAGCAAGAGATAAAGAATTCAAACTCAGCGACACAGCGATATATACTGGTATCCCTCCGAGAGGACTAATCCAGTCTCGAGTACTCTTGCTCGATGTTAATCCACTATGGCACAAGCTTTAACTGAGAGCTTGCAGTCTCTTACAACACCGTGCTTGGTGACAAATGCACGACCGACTTCACAACACCGTGCTTGGTGACGAGCGCACGACCAGCTCCACAACAAGAAAAGTTGCTGAACTTGGAACGACCTCTTAACAACTCTTGGAATACCAAAAGACTCTAAATCAACTCTGATATTACTGGCTTTTGGCTAAGAGGTGTATAGGTATGATTTGAAAATCTTGGATCGTTTGAAAACACTTGAATAGTAGAGAAGAGAAGATGAAGAGTGAATGAATGATTTGAAATGAAAAGTTCTTCTCTATTTATAGGTGTTTTCTGGGACCGAACTCGGACAGAGTTCGGGCAGAGTTCGGATGCAGATATCTCGCAAAGAGACGTTGCTCGCAGATTTAGAGGCAACAGAAGTTTGAATACAAACTGACCGAACTCGGACAGAGTTCGGTCCGAACTCGGGCCGAACTCGGTTATGAGTTCTGTTAGGAGATTTTTGAAATATTTTATCAAAAATTGTTTTCAAAGATATTTTGGAATATTTTGTAAAATGATATATGAGTGGTAATGGGTAGGCTTTTTAGAATGTGGACTGAGATAACCCTAAGCCAGTATTACCAAAACTGATTTTACAAAATAAATCCTAGACTCAATAAAATGTAAAATACAGAATAAAATATAAAATGAGTCATCTTCAGATTTGATGATGTTGATGCTTCGTTGATGTAGTACAACGTCCTTTGAAATTGATTTCATATATCCTGAAATGATTAGCAGCAATTTGTATATTTTGTGTATTGACTTAAGTGCATGTTGATTATCGAAATCGGGTGTGACCATAGAATGGGCCAACACAGCCATGGGCAAAACCATGGCTGATATGTGGTCAAATAGGGACTGAATATTTGGGGCCAAGGGGCTGTTCTATGGAGTGGTGAAGGACAGCAATGTGGGAAATTCTGGACAGCCATGTAGAGCTTTACTGGACTGATTTTGTGGGGTGCAATGACAGCCATATATAGGCTAAAAATCTGGAATGTTAAGTGGTGAAATGGGGACTGTCTTGTGGCAATATAGGACAGCCACATTGGCTAAAAACTGGACTATTTGGGGGCTTCAAATGTGACAGCCAAGTTGGGTTTATGGGCTGTTGGTTGGGTGTTCTCCTCCCTCATATTCACTCTACTCACACTCCTGCACATAACTCTCTAACATTCCTCCATCTCCCTATAACTCCTCTTCACATTCCCCTCTCAAACATTAAATCAAGCACCACCACTACACTAACATACACTCACTCATCCCATGCTTGGCCGAACCACTGTAGCCCCCTTACCAACACAATGTACACACCACATTCCCATCATAATATATACACTTATATATATATATATAAGCCATATATATATATATATATATATATATATATATGTATATATATATATATATATATATATATATACATATATATATATATATATATATATATATATATATAGAATGATATATATAACCATATATATACATATAGATATTAGAAAAATATGATACATTATGATACATAGGCAAACTCATTCTAAACACATGGTGAAAATCTGGAATAATATTAGAACAACCTAAATAAATGCACAAACAATTTACATGTGTCCAAATAGGGGATTTTCCCATTAGGACACGATCCTACACATTGGACACCTCTACAAATGTCCAAAAGGACACAAAATGGACACCAATGGACACCAAACCATGGGGGTCATTCCTATAGGTCAAAATGAATCTAATGCATGAGAAAAATGAGAGAGGGAAAGGATTTATACCTCCCGGTGATTCGATTCGATCCCGAAACGCCACCGACACGTAGGAATCCCAAACGGACACGAACAAGCTCCGAATCCTCTCAAACTTGAGGAGCTCCTTCCTTGGATTGAATGGAGAAGGAAAGGATGAAGGTTTGGTGGAGAAATGTAAGGATTTGGTGGTGATTTGATTAGGGTTTGCTCTCAAATCAATTTGGAGAAGAACAAGAGAGAGAATGGAGAATGGATAATGTTTGAATGGAGGAGCCTATCCACCTAGTCATGGCCGGCCAACAAAGGCTGTTTTGTCCTATATGGGAAAAGTCAAGAAGGCCCCTCTCTAGTCTATTTGCTATTACATTGGTAAGGGGTTAAGTCGGGGGTAGTTTAGTCAATCCTAAACCACTAATCCAAATTAATACTAACCAAAAATAATTTAGTCTAGTCACTAACTAAAATAACTAACATGTGGGCCATGGCTAACTTGTGTGTGGGCCCGCTAAGGTCAACGCTACCCCGGGTCCCCGATACAAGTCGGAATGAGTTGAAATTCGAACCCGACTCGAACAACCCCAAAATAATACAATAAATAAATAAATAATTTCAAAATAATTTTAAAGTAGAAAATTACCAAAATACTTCTGTTCATGAAAACTGGGGGTAACAGTGTTCGACACGCACTATTTTATCTCTCTATCGAGCCACGCCCGTGGCGTTGATAGGTTAACTCATTATTCAATGGTATGTATTTTACTTAAGCATGACAGAGTAGGAAAGAGAGTCAATGTCCCTCCACCTTGAATCGATATGCCTTGTCATTTCGCCGAGTCGTTGTGGCTCGATTTCATAACTTCGTTGTACGGGCAACTCTCCTGACTTAGCCATTCGAGCACTTCGTACTTCATTGAATTATACGTCCGATTTGGCTTACCGTGCCAACGCTTCAGTCTGTCGCAAGGCGACGATTTGCTTTCGCGGACCCCTTACTGAATAAGGCAAAAGATCGACCTCTAACATTTCATCGTAAATGTATAGCCTGCACATGAAACCAACTAAAGTCAATACTTGCATCGATTTGGACTTGCGCCTTGGTCGATTCGATTTCTTAGAATCTTCGAGCCGTCTCAACGCACTTATCCTTGGAGGCAACGCGGCGCTTCGCATCGATTCACTCGATGCATTCTTTGGGACAAGGCAACTCTTCGCATCGACTTAGTTCGATGCATTGCTCGGGACAACTTAACACTTTGTATCGATTCACAATCGATACATAATCGGTTCAACGCAACTTTTCGAGTCAACGACTCAGCATAATGCACCGTGCGGAGCGGGGCATTACAATATCGAGACTTTTTTTGGCTAAAATTACTTCACGTGTGTGGATGGCTCGTATGCTCAACCCGCCACCAAACACGGGAACTCTTCTTGGCTTCGGACTGTCACCCTCACTTTTTTCAGTTAGGGGTAAAATGATAATTTTCCATTTTATAATATTTTTGAGAATTTTATTTCATGAATATTATTATTTAATTATTATAGGAGTCGGGTTCGAATTTCATCGCATTCCGAGTTAATTCGGGACCCCGGTGAATTTCGACTTGAGCTGTAATTAGCCTGTTAGCTAACCATGGCCCACCACACTAAACTTTAGGGTTTAAGAGTTTGGACTAGTCCCCCATGAGTAATCTAGTTTATTATGATTTTTAATTATTTTTAGCAACTTCCTAAACCTAATTTGGAATTTAATCAACATTAGGCTTAGGGAGGGGTGTGTGAGTGTGTGTATATATAATATATATATATATATATATATATATATATATATATATATATATATATATATATATATATATATACATGTGTATTTATGTGTGTGAGTGTGTGTATATATTTTGATATGGAATTTGTGTCATGAGGATGAGAGTGGTGAGGATGTGTGTGTGTTTGTGTTGTGTGAGGGTGTGTGTGTTTATATATATATATATATATATATATATATATATATATATGGATATGTATATATATATATATATATATATATATATATATATATATATATATATATATATATATATGGATGTGTGCATATAGATGTGTGTGTGTGTGTTATATATATATTAGATGGATGGATAGATATCTAGATAGATATCTAGTTATGTATATATATATATATATATATATATATATATATATATATATATATATATATATATATATATATATATATATATATATATATATATATATATATAGAGATATATATATATATGAAGTATATATATATATAGGAAGATAGAGGAAGAGATGAAGAAGAATAAGGGGCAGCCACAGCAGCAGCACTGCTGCAGTAGCAGCAGCAGCAGCAGACCTGGCTGCTGCCAGGTCTGAAACCCCCCCCCCCCCCCCCCACCCATTTGGCCTTTAAGCCTAATTAACCCCCCCTTTCATCTATACATATATGTATGTATGTATGTATGTATTATATATGGTTAGAATCGTAGAGAAGAGTAGAAGAAGTTTATGGAATTAAAAGTTAGAAAAGAATTAGAAGTTAGAAGGAAAGATTGAAAGAAGTTAGAAGAATAGGAAGAAGGCTAGAATAGGAAATAGGAAAAAACCGAGTTAGAGGGCGAAACGGAGCTCGGAGTATCGGAATGAGTTGAAACTTGGCGTGGGGCAAGAATACGTGATTTAGATTTTGCGGGTAGGCTCCCGGGTGGAAATCGGGCTTGTAGGGCACCGGTATCGCGCCGTACCATTCCGTATCTTGAAATATTTAAGATACCGGCAATGGGCCGTAACATGGACTAGATGTCCATTTTACTTAGGTATCTTGGTAGGTAATATATGTATAGGCTAGTACCTTACTACCCTAGGGAGCCCGGGGCAAAATACCAAGCGTAGGTAGGCTAACTTGATAGTTGCCTAAGCTAGAATTTTATCCTTTTTAAGGGTAAAATAGGATATTGGCCTACGGCCAAGATATGAGTTTTGAAGTCCAATATGGACTTGGATATGGGTTGTAGAGGTTGGTAATAGTTAGAAATAGTCGCCTAGACCTAGTCTTGATCCCGGTTGACCACGGTTGACTTTTTGGACCAAAAGTCAACTATGGGTCAACGCTTTGCCCAATTTAGTCCCAATTTCCATTAGACTTGCGTAGTTGACCAAAAGTCAACTATTAGTCACCATTGATCTAGGGTTGACCAGGGTTGACCTAGAGTTGACCAGAGTTGACCAGGGTTGACCAGTTGACCAAAAGTCAACTGTAGGCCAACTCTTGACCCCGTTTGACTTTCTTCGACTTGTTTTGACCTGTGATGCCTAGTATGACCTAGAATTGACTTGATTTGACCTAGATTGACTTGACAGGACTTAGTGTGACTCAGTGAGACCTAGTTTGACCTAGATTGCATATCATTTATTGTAAATCATTCCTAAACTTGTTTAAACCTAAATTAACTTACAGTATCTCATATTTAGGTCTTCTGATACCGCTCTGAGCATTGATATACCATACAGCTCAGGACAGCAGGCGAGTACATTCACTGATAGTTTTCATAGTCTTGATATCTGCTATATCCGATTCAGTCGTAGTGTCTTACTTGATTCTTAGTCACGATAGTTCACGGACTAGTACACATTGGATCATGACATGAGATGTTGTTCCTAGATTTTTGGGTATATGGGTACACTCCCTGTCTTGTTCCCTGTACTTGTATAGACACTGATTTCTAAGAGAATTTGCTACCCTCTTAAGAAATCACATGCCATGATGTGTCATGTCCAGATCCATTGTACTATTCGGGGATAGGAAATTATTAGGGGCTATGTGATCCAAGCCACCCTGTCACTATTCATCTGCTCGTGCCACTCTTCCCTCACGAAGGGTGTAGCGAGATCCTTTGCCTTGTGCTCGTTATCCAGGTTGGCCGGCATGACTCTCCGTTGAGGTCACCGCGGATTGCCGGGCCAAGTGGATAGCCTGTCCTGTCACTTATCCCAAGCCGATCACATATTGCTCTAATAATTCAAATCACATTTTATATTTACTTTATCTTATCGTATATCCTGCTCTGTTCTACATTCAGTATTTTTTTACCATGCCATGATATACAGTTACTCACATGCTCTACTTGCCTTTACATTGTACCTTGATTGGAGACTAAGTTCTGCTCGGGAGAAGAGTTACAACCCCGGTCCTTGTTTGGTTTAAGGGTTGTAACTCGGCTTCCGAACGGTTCCCAAGTCTTCATATATCTTTGTCTTGTAGTTCATTATACTGTCTCTTATAGAATTTGTCAATTCACATGGAACTGCTGTTAGTGTTTGTACTTGCTCATTTTTTTGACAGTATACCGTTATGATATATTACAGATGATTCTGATACGGACTGCTCGACCTATTATGGGCTCGAGTTAGATGGAGTAGCTTTGGACCGTGGCCTTATAGTAGAGCCACTAGATTTTGTACTTCCAGAGTAGTGTAGGTTAGCTAGGTTTGACTGGACTGCGATCCAGCTAGCTTATCAGACTGTAGTTTCTATATTCCATTTGATACCCTGTGATGTATATATCTGGGCTTGTATTGGACTCTGCACTTATTACTCTTTCATCTATCATGTCTTTCTTCTGAGCTATCTACCTTAGTTTTATTCTGTGATTGAGACTGTATCGATATGTCACCTCCATTCGAAGAGTATATACTGTACATGTACATTTTAACTGTTAGTCGTAGGTATTTACAGACGTTATATACAGCGTTCTACCGCCGATTCTGTGGCGTAGGCTGGACGTACCCACGTGCTCGTGCCCCTCATAAGGGTGCGGGTCGTGACACATTTTTGTGGTGGCCCACGCAGGTCCAGTGTCATAATTAGTGCGATCTCGTAATGGTGCTCGACTTAGAGTACTAATTACGAGCCTGCAATTAGGACGTAGGACCTAGGACATGATAGGAGTTTCTCAATCACACCTAGGAAATTTTTGATCTTTTGATTATCATGATTATTCACCTTGTATTAAATTAACTGTCCTTCTTTGATAATCTACTCATGTGCCATATTGATCTCTTTGTTCAAATTCGTCTCCAGGATGACGAAGATGCACCCGCAGGCCACTGGATCGAGTAGCTTGCCTGAGAGATCTGATCAGGCAGAGGAGGAGGTTCACGAGACTGCCCCCAGTGGTTCTACTATTCTGGAGACCCAGGAAGTTGCACAGGGAGGTCTACCACCTCCACCCCAGAGGGTTACGACCGTTGTTCCGGAGATACTGCCGCCACCACCACCGATACCGACGGATACGCATCACATGTTCCTTCTCCTTCAGCAGATGATGGAGACACAGCGGGCCCAGGCAGAGGCATCGCAGCGCCAATCGGAGGCGTCACACCGTCAGATCAAGATGCTGAGGCAGAGTATAGAGAACTCGCATCAGCTTGCCCTGGCAGCGGTAGAGAGAGTGGCACCGGGTACGGTGCAGGTCCCTACTGGCCAGCAGCCGTGCCAGCAGCAGTCCAGGCCGGGGACAGTGTTAGACTTTAGGAAGATGAGCTCCAGGGACTTCACAGGCACGGAGGGCATCCTTTATGCAGACGACTGGCTAGAGAATGTACAGCGGAGCATGGAGCTGGCAGAGCTTCCTAGAGCACTTTGGGTTTCGGCCGCAGCCAGCCGATTCTTCGATATTGTGCTGACATGGTACCATACGGATCCTCGTGCGTCGGTGAGAGGGCTGACTTGGGAGAACTTTCGGAGGCTCTTCAAGGAGAAGTTCTTTCCGGACATGGCTCTTACAGCATTGGAGGGCCAGTTCGTGGGTCTAGTACAGGGGAACTCGTCGGTGGACGAGTATGCAGCTGAGTTCTTCCGCCTTAGCAGGTTCGCTCCCGATATGATCCAGGATTAGGGGCAGAAGGCTCGTAAGTTCCGCAGGGGACTTATTCATGCAGTGTGCACCCGTACCTCGGGTCGCCGTGACGCGACGTTCGATTAGATATTGATGGACGTGCAGATTACAGAGGAAGACTTCGGCCTCAAGCCGAAGAGGAGCGGAGATACTATGGGGGCGAGTTCCAGTGCGGGACCGGCCAAGCGCCCCCACTTTCAGCAGCAGCAGCAGCAGAGGCCGTTTCAGCAGCAGCCTCTGTTACAGATCCAGCAGGCACCGGCGCGTGCCCAGCAGCATCAGGGTCAGGGCCAGAGACCGGCTATACCGTACGACTTCTGCGGGAAGCCGGGGCACACCAGGGAGGCTTACAGGAAGAGGTTGGGCGTCTGTCTCTACTGTGGGGCGCCCGATCACCAGCTGAGGGATTGCCGCTTTCGCGGAGTCAGAGGAGGCCAGGACAGAGCACAGCCGGCTAGAGGACCAGCGGTTCAGCAGAGGGGTCCTCCACTCCAGACCCAGCAGCAGCGTTTTGTTCAGCACCAGAGGGGAGCACCTGCGGGCAGGGTGTTCGCTTTGGCAGCAGAGGAGGAGGCGGAGCCCGTGGGAGATGTTGTTGCAGGTCATGTTCTCCTAGATTCTTTCCCTGCTTTCGCCTTATTTGATTCTGGGGTGACCCATAGTTTTGTGTCTGTTTCTTTTGCTCTGAGACACAATATCATTGCTGAATATATGGGTAGGACTTGCAAGACTATGACCGGGGGAGGTATTATCCTGGTTAATAATATTTGCAAAGGATAGAGAGTCACTCTGAGAGGCCGGGACTTGAGTGCGTGTTTGCTCGTAATGCCCCTACCGAGGTACGATATGGTACTCGGTATGGATTGGTTGAGCATGCACCATGCTAGCATTGATTGTAGAGGAGGCATAGTTCTTTTTAGGACGCCGGGTGAGCCAGAGATCGAGTTTGCTCGAGAAGCAGCGGAGCCGGAGGCTGGATTCTGTGGAGCTTTGTTGGCGGGACAGGATTTGCCACATCCGTTGATTGCTGAGTTCTCGGATGTCTTTTCCGAGGAGTTGCCGGGGATGCCGCCAGACAGGGACATTGAGTTCTCCATAGACTTGGTGCCGGGTGCCGAGCCCATCTCGCAGCATGTCTATAGGGTGAACAACAGCGAGTTGATAGAGCTGAAGAAGCAAGTCGACGAGCTGCAGGACAAGGGGTTCATCAGATCCAGTTCTTCGTCCTGGGGAGCGCCAGTCCTGTTCGTGCCGAAGAAGGACGGTACGTCCCGCATGTGCATTGATTACCGGGAGCTCAACAACCTCACTATCAAGAATAGGTACCCTTTGCCGAGGATCGACGACTTCTTCGATCAGCTGAGTAGGACAAAGGTCTTTTCGAAGATAGATTTGAGGTCCGGGTATCACCAGCTGAAGGTAAGACGGGATGACATTCCCAAGACGACATTTCGGACTCGGTACGGCCAGTACGAGTTTACAGTGATGCCATTTGGGTTGACCAATGCTCCCGCGGTATTCATAAACTTGATGAACAAGGTATTCCATCAGTACCTTGACAAGTTCGTGGTGGTCTTCATAGACGATATCTTGATCTATTCGAAGACGCAGGAGGAGCATGAGGAGCACTTGAGAGTTGTGTTAGAGACTCTGAGGAGGGAGCAACTCTACGGAAAGCTTTCGAAGTGTGAGTTCTTCTTAGACCAGGTGGAGTTCCTAGGTCATGTTGTGACCGAGCACGGGATTTCAGTAGACCAGAGGAAGATTTCGGTAGTGGAGTCTTGGTCTACGCCCAGTTCAGTTGTCGAGGTTCGAAGCTTTCTGGGTTTGGCTGGCTATTACCGGAAGTTCGTCCAGGACTTCTCGCGGATTGCAGAGCCGATGACTAGACTCACCAGGAAGGACGTGGAGTTCGTCTGGACTGATGAGTGTCAGGCTGCATTCGATGAGCTGAAGAGGAGGTTGACTTCAGCTCCGATCCTGACTTTGCCATCTGGGTCAGGAGGGTTCTCGATCTTCAGCGATGCTTCCAGGAAGGGTTTAGGGTGTGTTCTTCAGCAGCACGGGAAGGTGATTGCCTATGCATCCATGCAGTTGCGTCCTCATGAGAAGAACTATCCTACTCATAATTTGGAGTTGGCCGCGGTTATATTTTCTTTGAAGTTATGGAAGCATTACCTGTACGGAGAGCGAGTTGAGATCTTCACAGATCACAAGAGCTTGAAGTACGTGTTCACTCAGAAGGAGTTGAACATGCGGCAGAGGCGGTGGTTAGAGCTGATGAAGGACTTCGATATATCCATGCAGTACCATCCGGGGAAGGCCAACGTAGTTGCAGATGCCTTGAGCAGGTATCCAGTTGCTATATTCTTGACGACATATCGTTACTTGTTGGCCGACCTGGATAGTTTGGGTATCGAGGTCATCATTCCGGGCATGGAGATCCACATGTGGGGTTTGCAGATTCAGTCTGAGCTGATAGATAGAGTCAGGTCAGCGCAGTATGATGATGTTGCCCTGAGGAGCATCAGAGAGCAGGTGAGGACGGGCTTGCTTGACGATTTCTCTTTAGCCGAAGACGGGTCGTTGCGGCACGGTACTAGGCTGTGCGTTCCGCATGGAGAGCTTCGGGAGGAGGTTCTTGAGGAGGCGCATCGCTCTCAGTATTCTATGCATCCTGGAGCCAACAAGATGTATAGGGACCTGAGAGAACACGTATGGTGGTATGGCATGAAGCGTGAGGTAGCTCAGTTTGTATCTCGTTGTCTTGTATGTCAGCAGGTGAAGGCCGGGAGGCAGAGACCAGGTGGATTGCTGCAGCCGCTACCCATTTCCGAGTGGAAGTGGGAGCACATCACCATGGACTTTGTATCTGGACTTCCACGGTCGCCAGGAGGGAAGGACGCGGTTTGGGTCATAGTTGATAGATTGACCAAATCGGCCCACTTTTTGTCTTTCAGAGTGGGTTTGTCTACGGAGAGGCTGGCTGAGATGTATGTTCGTCAGATCGTGAGATTGCACGGAGTTTCGGTGAGCATAGTTTCAGATCGGGATAGCCGATTCACTTCCCACTTCTGGAGGAGTTTGCAGGCTAGCTTGGGCACCTCGCTCAAGTTTAGTACTACTTATCATCCTCAGACAGACGGGCAGTTGGAGAGGACCATCCAGACTTTGGAGGATATGCTTCGCACATGTGTGCTAGATCTCGGGGGTTCTTGGGAGGACCATCTTCACCTGGTAGAGTTTGCTTACAACAACAGCTACCAGGCCAGTATAGAGATATCACCATTTGAGGCTCTATATGGACGTAGATGCCGTACTCCTTTATCTTGGGACGATGTCGGCGAGCGGGCGCTTCTTGGGCCGGAGATGGTTGTGGATGCGACCGAGAAGGTCAGATTGATTAGAGACAGACTCCGGGTGGCTCAGGATAGACAGCGGCATTGGGCCGATAGTCACCGGAGACCGTTAGAGTTCGATGTTAGTTTCAGTTCTTGTCGTGTTTGTTGTGAATGTTTGTTAGTTGTGTGTTGAGTTTTGTCTTCTGTCTAGGTTGGTGACATGGTATTTCTGAGGATATCCCCGACACGTGGCACTATTCGCTTTGGCGGCGGTAGGAAGCTCAGTCTGCGCTACATCGGACCTTTCACCATCTTAGAGAGGATCGGTGCAGTAGCCTACCGACTGGACTTGCCTACCAGGCTCGAGAGAGTGCACAACGTGTTTCATGTATCTCAGCTGAGGCGGTACGTGGCAGATCCTAGCCACGTATTGGACCATTCAGCGATACAGGTGGGACCTACTCTCAGCTATCCAGAACAGCCGGTGGAGATTCTGGATCGCAGGGAGAAGGTGCTCCGGAACCAGGTCATACCCTTGGTTCGGGTTGCGTGGAGACATCACTCTCCAGGTGAGTCTACCTGGGAGAGGGAGGACGACATGCGGGAGCGTTTCCCTTATCTTTTCGCGCCCTGAGGTATAAATTTATTTCCTTTAATTCTGTTTGTGATTTCCTGTGCTTGTTGTCTTCAATTTCGAGGACAAAATTTTTTTTAAGGTGGATAGACTTGTCACCCTCACTTTTTCCAGTTAGGGGTAAAATGGTAATTTTTCATTTTATAATATTTTTGGGAATTTTATTTCATGAATATTATTATTTAATTATTATAGGAGTCGGGTTCGAATTTCATCGCATTCCGAGTTAATTCGGGACCCCGGTGAATTTTGACTTGAGCTGTAATTAGCTTGTTAGCTAACCATGGCCCACTACACTAAACTTTAGGGTTTAAGAGTTTGGACTAGTCCCCCATGAGTAATCTAGTTTAATTATGATTTTTAATTATTTTTAGCAACTTCCTAAACCTAATTTGGAATTTAATCAACATTAGGCTTAGGGAGGGGCAAACTTGTAATTACAAGTGCCCCTCACCATGACAAGCCTTGGCCGGCCATGACTAGCCCCCCCCCCCCCCCCCCCTCTCTTTCCTTCACCACCAAGCAACTCTCTCTTTCAATTTCATTTTCTTTCCAAGCTTTCTTCCTCCAACCAACCCTAATCTAGGTATGTCTCTAATTTCTAATCTATTTCTCTTTTGCATTTAGTTCATTCACCATAAATGGAGAGGAGAAGATTCTCTACCATTTGCCCACAAATTTGTAGGTTTTTCCTAGAAAAATAGGTTAATAATTTATTAGGGTTTAATCCTTTTTGAATGGTATATATATATATATATATATATATATATATATATATATATATATATATATATATATATATATATATATACATGTGTATTTATGTGTGTGAGTGTGTGTATATATTTTGATATGGAATTTGTGTCATGAGGATGAGAGTGGTGAGGATGTGTGTGTGTTTGTGTTGTGTGAGGGTGTGTGTGTTTATATATATATATATATATATATATATATATATATATATATATATATATATATATATATATATATATACACTCATATGGATATGTGTGTATATATATATATATATATATATATATATATATATATATATATATATATATATATATATATATATATATGGATGTGTGCATATGGATATGTGTGTGTGTGTTATATATATATTAGATGGATGGATAGATATCTAGATAGATATATAGATAGATATCTAGTTATGTATATATATATATATATATATATATATATATATATATATATATATATATATATATATATATATATATATATATATATATATATATATATATATATATAGGAAGATAGAGGAAGAGATGAAGAAGAATAAGGGGCAGCCACAGCAGCAGCACCCCCCCCCCCCCCCCCCCCCCCAATTTGGCCTTTAAGCCTAATTAACCCCCCCTTTCATCTATATATATATATATATATATATATATATATATATATATATATATATATATATATATATATATATATATATATGGTTAGAATCGTAGAGAAGAGTAGAAGAAGTTTATAGAATTAGAAGTTAGAAAAGAATTAGAAGTTAGAAGGAAAGATTGAAAGAAGTTAGAAGAATAGGAAGAAGGCTAGAATAGAAAATAGGAGAAAACCGAGTTAGAGGGCGAAACGGAGCTCGGAGTATCGGAATGAGTTGAAACTTGGCGTGGGGCAAGAATACGTGATTTAGATTTTGCGGGTAGGCTCCCGGGTGGAAATTGGGGTTGTAGGGCGCCGGTATCGCGCCGTACCATTCCGTATCTTGAAATATTCAAGATACCGGCAATGGGCCGTAACATAGACTAGATGTCCATTTTACTTAGGTATCTTGGTAGGTAATATATGTATAGGCTAGTACCTTACTACCCTAGGGAGCCCGGGGCAAAATACCAAGCGTAGGTAGGCTAACTTGATAGTTGCCTAAGCTAGAATTTTACCCTTTTTAAGGGTAAAATAGGATATTGACCTACGGCCAAGATATGAGTTTCGAAATCCAAGATGGACTTGGATATGTGTTGTAGAGGTTGGTAATAGTTAGAAATAGTCGCCTAGACCTAGTCTTGACCCCGGTTGACCACGGTTGACTTTTTGGACCAAAAGTCAACTATGGGTCAACGCTTTGCCCAATTTAGTCCCAATTTCCATTAGACTTGCGTAGTTGACCAAAAGTCAACTATTAGTCACCATTGACCTAGGGTTGACCAGGGTTGACCTAGAGTTGACAAGAGTTGACCAGGGTTGACCAGTTGACCAAAAGTCAACTGTAGGCCAACTCTTGACCCCGTTTGACTTTCTTCGACTTGTTTTGACCTATGATGCCTAGTATGACATATGATTGACTTGATTTGACCTAGATTGACTTGACAGGACTTAGTGTGACTCAGTGAGACCAAGTTCGACCTAGATTGCATATCATTCATTGTAAATCATTCCTAAACTTGTTTAAACCTAAATTAACTTACAGTATCTCATATTTAGGTCTTCTGATACCGCTCTGAGCATTGATATACCATACAGCTCAGGACAGCAGGCGAGTACATTCACTGATAGTTTTTATTGTCTTGATATCTGCTATATCCGATTCAGTCGCAGTGTCTTACTTGATTCTTAGTCACGATAGTTCACGGACTAGTACACATTGGATCATGACATGAGATGTTGTTCCTAGATTTCTGGATATATGGGTACACTCCCTGTCTTGTTTCCTGTACTTGTATAGACACCGATTTCTAAGAGGATTTGCTACCCTCTTACGAAATCACGTGCCATGACGTGTCATGTCCAGATCCATTATACTATTCGGGGATAAAAAATTATTAGGGGCTATATGATCCAAGCCACCCTGTCACTATTCATGTGCTCGTGCCACTCTTCCCTCACGAAGGGTGTAGCGAGATCCTTTGCCTTGTGCTCGTTATCCAGGTTGGCCGGCATGACTCTCCGTTGAGGTCACCGCGGATTGCCGGGCCAAGTGGATAGCCTGTCCTGTCACTTATCCCAAGCCGATCACATATCGCTCTAATAATTCAAATTATATTTTATATTTACTTTATCTTATCATATATCCTGCTCTGTTCTACATTCAGTATTTTCTCACCATGCCATGATATACAGTTACTCACATGCTCTACTTGCCTTTACATTGTACCTTGATTGGAGACTAAGTTCTGCTCGGGAGAAGAGTTACAACCCTGGTCCTTGTTTGGTTTAAGGGTTGTAACTCGGCTTCCGAACGGTTCCCAAGTCTTCATATATCTTTGTCTTGTAGTTCATTATACTGTCTCTTATAGAATTGTCAATTCACATGGAACTGCTGTTAGTGTTTGTACTTGCTCATTTTCCTGACAGGATACCGTTATGATATATTACAGATGATTCTGATGTGGACTGCTCGACCTATTATGGGCTCGAGTTAGATGGAGTAGCTTTGGACCGTGGCCTTATAGTAGAGCCACTAGATTTTGTACTTCCAGAGTAGTGTAGGTTAGCTAGGTTTGACTGGACTGCGATCCAGCTAGCTTATCAGACTGTAGTTTCTATATTCTATTTGATACCCTGTGATGTATATATCTGGGCTTGTATTGGACTCTGCACTTATTACTCTTTCATCTATCATATGTCTTTCTTATGAGCTATCTACCTTAGTTTTATTCTGTGATTGAGACTGTATTGATATGTCACCTTCATTCGGAGAGTATATACTGTACAGGTATATTTTAACTGTTAGTCGTAGGTATTTACAGACGTTATATACAGCGTTCTACCGCCGATTCTGCGGTATATGCTGGACGTACCCGCGTGCTCGTGCCCCTCATAAGGGTGCGGGTCGTGACACGGACTGACAAAACCCTTCTTAGCATCATCTCTGACACATGTTCTGAACCACTACTAGTGACTATCATCGCCTTTTTCTCCATATATATATTCAGACGCACATTTCTCGTAGTATTTCCAACGCATGTCTCTACCGAAAGAGGCTCACTTGCCTGAGTCATGGTTTTCGTACCATCCCATCTCTGAGTATCTCCAGAAGGCAAATCTATTACGATGTTCTTACTGCCATTGGAGAATCGGCCTCCAACAATGATTTCATCAATGTTGTCCTTCGTGGCCTTGGGCCTCTTTTTTTTAAAAAATGATCAAAATTTATTTTGAAACTTGTCTCGGATCAACCTAGAATCCATTAATATATATACCACATCAAATTTTGTTTGATTTATCGATTAGGTTTGTGTCAAAATGCATGGCTTTTGGCTCAACTAAAATAAGTGTATAGAACATAATACAACAATTTTTTTTTTCATTTCCATATTTTTCTTCGACAATTCCATAAAACTTATTGTAAAAAAATGTTATATTAGGATCAAAGTTTAATACCAATCAATTCATTAACTAATTTATTTTTAAATACTATAACTTTTCATGGATTTTTTTAATTAGAATTTGTAGCATGTACATATTCCGTCAGAAGGTCTAGCGAAAATCATACAACTTTTATAATGTGTAAATTCACTCGGAGGTACATATTGGCACTAGCATCCGCGACAATATGTACCTTTGTGTATAATAAGCTATTTAGCTCAAGGTAGCTAGCTAACACTTGAATTTTGTGTATGTACAAATTCTGCCAATTCATCTGGCGTAATATTTTATGCCGTCCAATTTACCTTAATATACTTTCTCCTCCTCCTATTTGTTTTAATTTTTTCTTTTTAGGAACAAATTTTTTGTTCATTTTTTTTATTTCAATGAACAACATAGATTAAATAAACCTTAGACCATGACTACGAAATGATAGAGCCAAGTTTGAGTTATCAAGTCCAAATTTATCAAAGCGGAGCTCGCACTTGGAGCTTGCTTGATAACTGTATTGAACCTTGAACTTGACTAGGAAGAACTCGGTCGATTTTTTCTTGTATATTACCCTTGCAAATTAGGAGTACATATGTCATTTAAATGGGATAGCAATTTGTAAAACAATAAATAAATAGTGTCTCGTTGCAAATTAGACTAATTAAATATAGGGAAAATTTATGAAATACCCAAAAATTTAAAAAGTTTTATGAAAAACCCATCGCAAAAGAAACTTTGATCGCGTGCCCAGAATTAGCAAAAAATATATAAAGAGGGTTCCGAATGACCTTTTTGTCCTTCCTTCTAATTTATTGAAAACACCCACGAAACTGCTCTTAAAAAAATATTTCGATACTTCATCTTCTTCCATTCGCTGCTCACTTTCGAATCTAGGTTTTCTCCTCAAAAATCTTCAAAAACTCGTCGAAAAATTTCGGAAAGACCGAGACAAACGGCAAAAGTGCTAAAACGGAGGTCAAAACATCATTTTTTTGCGATTCTAAAATTTCGGTAGATCATCTAACGATAAAACTTACTTTCAGGCTCCTCGAAGATACGTTCGTTTTGGGACAAACGGGGCCTCGTTTCGACCTCCCAGTCAAAAGTTATGACCTTTCAAAGTTTCAACTGACCATAAAATGCAGAAGAATGGTCATTCTTCGTGTTAGAACACGAAAAATGTTAATTTTGCATGAGGGTGGCCATTCTCCGTGTTAGTAACACGGAGAATGTCATTCTTCGTCTTAATTTACACGGAGAATAGTCATTCTCTGTGTTAGTAACACGGAGAATGTCATTCTCCGTCTTAATTTACACGAAAAATGGCCATTCTCCGTGCTAAATTACACGGAGAATGGTCATTCTCCGTCTTAATTTACATGGAGAATGGCCATTCTCCGTGTAATTTAGCACGGATAATGGTCATTACAGTGTTAAAACGCAGGAAAATGGCCATTCTCCGTATTAGAAATACGGAGAATGCCATTCTCCGTGTTAAATAAAACGGAGAATGGCCATTCTCCGTGTAATTTAGCACGGAGAATGGTCATTCCAGTGTTAAAATGCAGGAGAATGGCCATTCTCCGTGTTAGAAACACGGAGAATGCCATTCTCCGTGTAAATTAACACGGAGAATGTCATTCTCCGTGTTAAATAAAACGGAGAATGACATTCTCCGTCTTAATTAAAACGGAGAATGACATTCTCCGTGTTAATTTACACGGAGAATGGTTATTCCCAGTGTTAAAACGTAGGAGAATGACCATTCTCCGTGTAATTTAGTACGGAGAATGGCATTCTCCGTTTCTAAATTACACGGAGAATGGCCATTCTCCGTGTACTTGATGGATCTTAGCTATTCTCCGTACTAAAATGACGGAGAATGGCCATTCTCCGTCACTTTACCACGGAGAATGGCATTCTCCGTGTTAAAACCCATAGAAAATTGTCATTCTTCGTGGTTTTTAACACGGAGAATGCCATTCTCCGTGGTTTTTAAAACGAAGAATATTCATTCTCCGTCATTTTAGCACGGAGAATGGTCATTCTCCGTGGTGGAGAATGGTCATTCTCCGTGGTTTTAACACGGAGAATATTTTTTTGGCTTAATTGCACTTTGCTACCCTCAACTATTCGGCTTTTTCAACTTGATACCCTAAACTTTTTTTTGTAACAAGTTGATACCTCAACTACTATTTTTTTCAACTTGATACCTAATTTTTCAAAAAACCCCAAAATGCCCTCATCCCTTCCCTCTTCCCTTCTCCCCTCCCCCCCCTCCCCCACTCCGGCCACCCCCACCCTCCCGCTCCGCCTCCCCTCCGACCACCCCCCTCTCCCACGTCGGCCAACCCCCCCTCCCGCTTCAGGCGCCACCGTCGCGACGGCGGCTGCGGCTGCTGCTGCTACGGTGGCTGCTGCGGCGGCTACTGCGACGGCGGCTGCTGCTGCCGCGGTGGCCGGCGGCGGTGGGGGTAGGGGGGGTGGCCGCGCGCGGGAGAGGGGGGTGGCCAGAGGGGAGGCGGAGCGGGAGGGAGGGGGTAGCCGGAGTGGGGGAGGGAGGGGGGGTTGGGGGGAGGGGAGTAATTTTAAGGTTTGAGTAGGGGTATTTTCGTCCCAAAATTTTTTTGGGTATCAACTTGTTACAAAA
This sequence comes from Iris pallida, assembly GCA_029216955.1. Taxonomy (NCBI): domain Eukaryota; kingdom Viridiplantae; phylum Streptophyta; class Magnoliopsida; order Asparagales; family Iridaceae; genus Iris; species Iris pallida. Next base: position 9,568,490 of record JANAVB010024999.1, on the reverse strand, counting down.
AAAAATTTAGGGTATCAAGTTGAAAAAGCGGAATAGTTGAGGGTAGCAAAGTGCAATTAAGCCTATTTTTTTTTAGAAAAATTTTGTCAGGAATAAAGAGTTTCGTTCTTCTTTCAAAACGATGATAATTCTTATGGAAAAGAAGAAGAAAGATCTTCTCTCCACAATTGACCTAATCGTCGAAAAACTTCAAATGTCTCCACGATGAAGACGATGATGATGGTGATGATGATGACGAGCGATGATCTGAGTTCGACTGAAGAAAAGCACACCGAATTACGAACGATCTTTGCGATCTCTGCTAAAGATGAGAGCAATAGAATTCAGATTTCTCGTGAAGAAGAAGAAGACGAAAATCGCAATCCAGATCTGAGTTTTTTGAATTCAAATACATATAGATGACCAATTCGCGCGGAGGGGTAGTTTCGGTATTATAAAAATAGCAGTTTCCAGCGGATGGCATCTAAAAGAGAATCTTGGAATATTTAACGTGAAAATACTTAATTCTGGATATTTCATAAAACTCATCCAGCGGGTGGGCATTTCATAAAAGTCCACTCCGAAATTGGGTTTCTCAGCAATTTCCAGTTAAATATAGGGACTTAAACATAAATACAAAATCCGTCCCATCCCGGCCCGGTCTAGGTCGACATATATAAAAGAAAGAGAAAAAAAAAATCGGGTCCAGACGAGCAGCCTTAGGCCTCTATATAAAGAACATTAGGGTTCATTCCTCGAAGAACACTCCTCTCTACAAGGCGCCGGCGGCAGGAACCCTAGATCTCTACCAGGCGGCCATCGGCGGAAAGACTCTTAAAAATGGGTTAGAAGAAAAAATAACTCAAAATTTTCTTTTACGAAAATGCCATTTTAATCTTTCAAATTGATCTTGCATTAACAGTCATGGTGATTACTCTCGATGTGCAGGTATTTCTCGTGATTCGATGCACAAGAGGCGCGCCACGGGCGGCAAGAAGAAGGCCTGGAGGAAGAAGCGAAAGTAATTTCCTCTCAATTTTTTCTAAAGTTTTTCGTACATTTTGTTTCTTCTTAAAATATCCAGCTTTAATTCCATAGATTTGATTACACTATTGCAATTTTTGCACTCCAATCTCCAAACTGAATATTTTTTTTGCATTTATGCCATATTTTGCGTAAAAAATTGTTTTTTGCTTGTAGGAAATTATCGATTAATTTTTTTTAAACTTGCAACAAGTACAAGCATGGTGACACAGACACGACACGAATTTTTTTATTGACGCATTTAACAGCGCTATCCGTACTAATAAGTTGCGACTTTGACCTTCCAATTTCAGCTGCTTTTTTATTTTTATTTTCCATTTTAATCTATGAAGAAAATTCTGTTTTGCTGCGGGCATCATTCATGTCTATTATAAAACTTGATAACATCGATTCCTTAAATGCCTTTTTTGGCATATAAATTCCATGATTCTGTGCCGATATTTACTACTTTTGTTTTTTAAATAAAACACTTAAACGGGCGTTGTGTCATGTTAATTTCAAGTTCAGTTTCATCATGTAGATTTATCATTTACACACGATCGCTGTTTGTCTATATATAGTTATATTATTATTTAATAATATGTTTCCAAGTTTTGTAGTTATTTGGAAAAAATGTGACATGATATCTGTTATGTTATTTTTTTCTTGTGTGGGTTCTTTAATTTAGGGTCTGCTTGGATTGAGGGGAAAAAATTATGTAGAGTGAAGGGGAGTTAAGTGTGGGTTGGGGGGGGGGGGTTAGAGTCAATACAATTAAATTTGTTTGGAATTTTAATAACTCTTGCTTGGATTGAAGGTTTTGATGAGAGGGGGATTAATAAAAATATAATAGTTACCAAAATACTTTTATTACGTATGTCATACAATTAAATTCGATTGTAATTTGAATTAAAATTTGTCGGAACTATCTTCACAAATGAGGAAGATACGGAGCAACATGATGAAAGCATGAAAAAATGGAGGAAAAAAAATCATGATATTTTATATGACAAATAAGGGATATTTATGATTTTTTAAACAAAATTCCTCAATCTGCCTCATTAATCCTCCGATTTGGATATTAAAAAAAAATAGACAAAAGATGGTTAAACAAACTCCCACTTAATCCTCTATAACCCCTTCCTAAACTCCTACCCTCAAACCAAGCATGGTTTTTATTTTCCCTCATTTAACTTCCACTCACTTAAACCTCTTAACTCTCAATCCATGCAAACCCTTGGAGAGAACTTTATGCATCCAATAAAATAGATGGTGTTAGACCTGAATATGTTTTTTGGTCATATTTCATTAATCTATAACTTAAGTCTTCAACTGCATTTTTCCATTTAATGCCATTTTGCACTTGGTCTATGAAGAGAATGGGTTATTTGATTTAGTATTAATCTTGAAGGTTTACTAATCTCTACAATCTAATTCCAAAGTTCCTGATTATTCTTTTGAAGAATGTGGGTTAAAAGATTTGAGAAACACGGGTTGCACCTTATCTTCAACATTGAACTCAAATTTTAGGATCGTCTTTTTTCCCCTCCAACTGATTACAAAACAGAGAAGTACATCATTTAACTGCTGCATCTCAATCTTTTACCCTATCCATGCTTCCATGACAGATCGAACATGCCAAACCCTTGTCCCTCATGCACTGCACTTGGCCCACCTGTCATTGAGCAAGTGCGGGCGATCGAGAAAAGTATTACTTTGCAAACTGACAACATCCTTAAAAGTTCAATGTCTATGGGTTAATGCCAATCTAGCTGTAGGTGGAGTTTCATATTTGGAGATTGCACCCTTATCCTTTCTTTAGGGATTTTGAACTTTTCATCCACTTCCAAATTTAATACTTCTTTTCAACTCATGTCCATGAATTTAATTTGTTGTTTAGATTTAACTTTATTCTTTAACCTTGACCTTTTTGATGTATAGGTATAATTTGTCACTTCATTCTCAACTTAGAAAAATTTCTTATTAACTGATGGGACTAATGCATGTGTCTTTATATCTATTCACTTGCAATTTAACTCTACTATTGCAATAAACTTTTGTGGGCTATTATGTCAATATATACATGTAAAGCTGTGTATTCTTGTATTTATAAACTACTTCTCCATAGTTTAATGGGAAAATGAAAGTTATTTGCAACTAAAATTTTTGAGGCGTATGTATCTGTAAATTGATCTCTACTCTTCCAGTCATATATTTTGAAAAAAATGATTGCACATCCTTTTCTTTTTCTTTTTCTTTTACTTATTATTTATTATTTATTTCAATCTCTAGGTATGAGATGGGTCGCCAGCCGGCGATGACGAAGCTTTCGAGCAACAAGACGGTGAGGAGAGTTCGTGTTCGTGGAGGCAATGTGAAGTGGAGAGCCTTGCGATTGGATACTGGTAACTTTTCATGGGGTAGTGAGGCTGTGACCAGAAAGACTAGATTATTGGATGTGGTCTACAACGCATCCAATAACGAGCTTGTCAGAACTCAGACCCTCGTCAAGAGTGCGATCGTTCAGGTTGATGCTGCTCCTTTCAAGCAGTGGTACCTGCAACACTATGGCGTGGAGATTGGGCGGAAGAAAAAGGCTGCAGCTGCTGCAAAGAAAGAAACAATTACAGAGGTAAATTTCTTCCAGCAGAGTACAATTTTATTGCTTTCAAAATTAGTTCAAATGTATGTATGGGGTTCTACACTTACAACATGCTGTTACAAATCATTCCTATTATGTGATCCGTCTCTTGGGTAGTCTAGAACAAGGTTTCAAAAATCGTCTGATACCAAAATATCTGAAACCCGCCCGAAATATCGGGGTATCGGTCGATGAATCGTATGATAGGCCTACTGTTGAAAGTTTCGGTAAATACCGGCAATTATTTCAGTTGTACTGCCCAATATTTTGGTGGTTCCAGCCAATATTTTGGTCAAACATGCCAAAATGATTGGTTTGCCGGATTAGCACTCAGGCAATGAGAAGAAGAAGAATAAAAAAGAAGAGAGCACACATCTCTATGTTGTGAAGAGAAAAAAAGAAACTAAACTTTGGGATTATGGCTGCTGACCTGTGTGCATGTAATTCTAAATTTCATGGGGTTATGGCTGCTATGTGAGCTTCCTCACACTGACAAAATTAGATGCCCTATCTGCTTACTTTGAATTTGCTAAATTTGAGGGCTATTGACTCGGGATATTATGATATACTTAGGGGACCAATGGTTTTGGCTGATCATGCTTTTCTTTTTTGCATTCTTTTTTTGCATTCGGTTTTAGACTTTGTTGGATAGGTGTTAGTCCATATGAGTCATGGTAATAAAGATAAAAGTCTAGGAAACCATATAAACGTTACTTAATGCCGTGCCAAACCCATATTGAATGGCTTGGTTGCACGTGTTGGGGAACCTTTGATTCATTCTTCACCCCCTTCGATATTCTTTTGAAACAAATGTTGCACGGATAAAAGGGAAAATGGCCCATATCCATACTGGTATTCATGCAACATAGGTGCTTACACTGTATATTTGAGAATGTCCGAATCCCATAGTGTCTTCATTGGTATCCATGTCTGTACTCATGTAACATAGTTTTAAACTTTCACTCTTGATGCACATGACATGTATTCTATGGGTCGATATATAGCCTTTTACCTTTTCACAATAATGTTCTACCCTAAATGCAAAAATTCAAATTAATAATCGTACAAACTATTAATCAACTTGTGGTCAGCATTACCGGTAACATAACTAAGATAATTTGTGTTTATTTAGCACGTACCATATCTCACTTAATATGTTTATTTAGCTTTTGATTAATCTTCTCTGTGATGATCTTTTATTTATTTAATGCCACTTTTTGTACTAGTGACTTGAATACCGGTAGCTTTTTTACAACCATTCTCTAAACACTTTCTTATCCCCTTAGTTATTGATTTCTTCCTTTATTATTGATTTCTTAGTTCAATTCATTATTGTCGCATTCCCTAGAGATAATAATAAACTAATGAGGTGACCAGTTCTCAGATTTTCTATTATAGACCTCTCTAAGAACTTTCTTATCCCCTTATTGAGTTCTTTATTCTTGAATTCTTAGTTCAATTCTTTCTTGTCACATTCCCCTAGAGAAATAATAAACTAATGAGGTGACAATTCTTGGATCATCTATTATAGCATTCTCCCTGTAGCATGTGGTGTTTATAATAGCTTGTGAAGGGTTCAATTTGTGGGCAAATGAAAATTTATGCAGCATGCAGCTATGCTAAAAAATAATTATCATTCATTTTCTAGTAAAATGCAATGTTCTCAGTTCTGAGCTCTTGATCTTTTTTACTAAATGAATGACGATTCATTAGTAATGTTTTTTCTTTTGCCACCCTCAGATATATTTGATTTAATACACCCGGTGAGAGAATATTTTTTCTTCTGTTAAGACTTACAAGAAAGGTTTTTGGAGTAAAGACAAGAAAACTTATTCCAATGAACATTACAAATGTTGACTACTTTGATTGGTTGATGCAATTTCAAATTCAATTAGTTTCGAATTGAAAACTCATATCTGTTTTTTTATCAGTTTTTTTTTTTTTTTTCATTTTTGAATTTGTCCATGGTGAAGATTCTCCAGCTCCCCAAAAATTTGGGATAAAGGCTTTGCCTTGTCCTTGTTGAAAAGATTCACCAGCTGAATATTTGCAAAATAAAACCATGCTGGTGGTGGGAGTGCCTATAGTGAACATGCACTAGAGTTCGTGTTTTGTAGAAACTGTTTTAAGTATATATAGCTTTGGCTTTTTCCATCTTTATCTTGAACTTTGATATTATTATTAGCTATAGTAGCACCATAATCGCGTCAAAATAAGACTGGTAAACCTGTTTTGCCAGCTGCAAATTAACTGTTCCTATATTCACTAGATTGGATTTGAGCTTCTAGAAATGAGTATAACACAATGATTACTTGCTTTATTAATGATGAGTCTTTCTGTGTCTGTTTGGGTGATATGTTACCATTATGGATTTTATATTTGAATTACTAGGTTTAGATGATCAATAATAATCTCCTGCTGATTTGGTTCTGTTCTTCCAGGAGGCTGAAGGTGCCACAGAGGAGGCAAAAAAGAGCAAGCATGTTTTGAGGAAGCTGGAGAAGAGGCAGCAGGGCCGGACGCTTGATCCCCACATTGAGGAGCAGTTTGGTGGTGGCAGGTTATTGGCTGCTATTTCCTCCCGACCAGGTCAATGTGGCAGAGCCGACGGGTAAGCATAACAATCATTAGGTTCTGTTTTAGTGCAACATGCTGGTGCTAAATTACAATGTACAGGTAGCCTGCTTGCTAACAGTTATTGTTCATGACAGCTACATACTGGAGGGGAAAGAGTTGGAGTTCTATACGAAGAAGCTCCAGAGGAAGAAAGGCAAGGGAGCTGGAGCTGCTTGATGGGTGTCTAGTTTCTTGTGCGTGTGAGATTCTTTTCACTCAGTTTACACTAGGTTTAGTTGTGGGTTTCCTAAAATTTTGGTATGCATTATGTTGACTTTTATATTGTAGTAGGTTGATAATTTTGAAGGCTCATCTAATATGTCACCTTGTTTCGCTACCCAATTTTTGGTTCCCTAACATTTGTTAAGGAGCTGTTGAAGTTTGATCGTCGGAAAATGCTCTGTGCTGATGATTGGTAACTAATAACCAAAATTTGTTACTTCCAGTAGGCAAGTCCAAAATGCTAGGTTTGGCTACTACCTACTATAAGCACTTTCTGTTTAGCTTCTCTTCTAAACTTAGGGTGTGTTTGATTGCAAGGTAGAAAATGTGGAAAAGAAATTAATTCCATGGAATTATTTTCCTAGAAAAAAATTCCATGGAATTTAAAAAAAATTCCATGGAAAACTTAATTTGGTGTTTGATTGTCATTATTTTCCACGGAAATAGTTATTTTCCATGGAAAATGATATTTTCCTATGGGTTGGGCAAGTTTTATTTTCCACCATTTTAGAAGAAAATAAGGAGAATGGTAGTTTTTTTGGAAAATAATTCCATGTAAAATATAAACTATCAAACACTACAATTGGTGGAAAATTTGTGATGAAAATATTTTACATGGAAAAAAGTCCAATCCAACACCTTAGTACTAGGATTGTTCGTATTGCCATAGTTGTTGAAACTAGAAGTGGTATTCATCGTTGGGTTTCTCTGCTGGATCTTTGAGCCGTGTAGAGCTGCAAAACTTGACGTTTTTTTAGATTTGTATATATCTGCATCTCCATATCATAATTATTCTGTCATTACGATGTTTTTGTAGCTGTGTATGTATCTTGATTGGTGGAGTTAAATATGACCAATGCTAACAGTTCAACAGTGTTAATGGCTGTTAATATATCTGTAGTCCTGGAGTGCCAAAGTTTTTTTTTCGAGTCCCATCAGGACTATTAAATTTTTGGCAGCAGTCATAGGCAATGCAGAAAATTTGGCATTTCTATCTAAGCACACTATTTATGTAGTTCTGACTATGTACATGGTTGTAGAAAATGGTAACGGCCACTAACACTTTGTGTCAACGGTGACAGCCACCACTGATACTTTGTTAGTTCTCTTAGCAGCCAATAATATTTGTAGTTGCTTTAACTTATAAATGACGGAAAATTTTCCTTACCATCTTTTAGTTCTGCTTGTGATAATTTTTTTGTCTTCTAGTGTAAACGTTCGGAAATTTCTTTCACAATTTAGTAGAAATAGAACGGATACTTCCCAATTGGACTCGAGGTGATTGTTCTTTCTTAGGTTTTTGGGTTGTTCGGTTAGTGATCAAAGCATATTTCATCATGCTGTGGTATTTGAAGACTGCTGTCATCTTTTTCTATCAAGACATGATGTTGTCCATGTTATTGTCGGGGCACAATTTTTCGATGGAAAACAGAGAAAATGAAACAATTGTAAAAACAATGTTTCAAATCAACACTTCAAGGAAGGTGATTCTGAATTACGAGAATCTAAAAAGATTTCGTAATCAACAGCAATCGATCGTAGTACTTCTAAAAAGAAGATACAATCAGAATTACTGGCAGCAACGAAGAAGGTGACTGGCGAAAGATGGAAGAAGGCCTGCTGGGGTGAATGATCACCGTTGCTCAAAGCTTTATTCGCCCTACACGAACAGCTTCCGGGAACCAGCAAGTTCGTCGGAGAACTTGGAACACTCCTGCTCTTCTGACTCCTCGGACGGACACGAACTCCCGTGCAAAAGTAACGCTGGTGCGGCGCCTTTCCTCTCTCTCTCGAAGGCTACTGGAAGATCAGAACTGTGTTAAAGAACACTTCTGAATACTCTGTTTACTTGTGCTAAAAAACACTCGTAAACTTTCTGTGGTGGCTTCTCTTTCTATTCTGTAATTCATCTTGAGAGAGAGAGGATGCCTTATATAGGCCCTGCAGCAACTGTTCGGTTGCCACAAAGTTAGGGACGTGGTAAAAACCACCCCGAACATGTAGCAACCGTCCAGAACATGCAAACGCACGTTCTGCTGCCAACTGCGCACCCTGCTCTCCTTGCACTCTGCGCGACAGAGCGCGCACTGAACTGCGCACATTGTGCGCACTGCACGCACTGCGCACACGGCGCACGCAGCGCAACCAGCGCGCCCGTATACCCCTGAGCAAAGTGCGCCAACAAAACGCCACATTACGCCTCATGAGCCCGAGTCCGAGTCCGAGTCGCTAAGCCCCTACGGAGCTTAGCTCCCATGGAAATAAATTTTTCAAGAGCAAAAAGCATGAATGCTTTAATTGTTGATTTTAGCCTTTTTTCCATTAGAAAAATAACCCCACATGGCAAACCCATGTGCACTTTCACACCACATGTGCATCTCCAATAATAACAAAGCTAATATATAGAGATACAATCTCTTTGTTTTTTTCGATGTGGGATTAAAGTTTTCTAAAGAAAAAAACAAAAACTCTAACAATCCCCCACATATCTCTATATATGGGTATAAGTGTTCCCCACAGTAACTGTCCATCATGCATTAGGAGAGATGTCGCTGACGACTTGAATATTCCCGCATGGATTAAAAATCAGACTATAATACAAGAATGGACTAAGCCTTGAATTCTGCATCATAGCTGAAATTTTTTCCACTCACACAATGTAGTTACATGTGCTTCTGGCTACACATTAAAGGCCCTGTGCCAGCCTGGTTTCAGTGTATAATTTTGGACGTCTACAAGTTTACCCTCAAGAGACGGCCTGCTATCTCTTTGTCCATACACTATAGGTGAGTTCATTATAAAGAGACATGGCATGAAGCGCTTTGCGCTTCCCTTGCGGTGCTACGCCGCCATGACATGGCTTAAAGCCGAGGCCTTACCCCGTACCGGGAACCTCATCGTAGTGTCATACTACTGTAGCATGAGGCAACCGCCTCTTTGTAGTGCCAAACTACCCAGCATGAAGCCTTAGGCTCCCTTGCGGTGTTACGCCGCAACGACATGGCTTGCAAGGCCGAGGCTTTATCCCTAACCGGGTACCTCATCGTGGTGTCGTGCCACTGTAACATGAGGAACTCCTCCTCTTTGTAGTGCTGACTACACCCCTCTTTATATTTAACATACATCATTAGGCTAACTGCCTATTTGCGGTGCTACGCCGCTGTGACTTGGCCTGCAAAGCCGAGGCTTTATCCTATTCCTGGGCAGCACCCCACATATAGGAACCTCATTGTGGAGTCACACTACTAAAATATGATCTATTAGCGACGTAAGTTAGCGACGGCGTTAAATTACGTCGCTATATATAGAATTCAGCGACTCCTTTATATAAACATCGCAAAACGTCGCTATTCAGCGACGTTCAGCGACAGATATAAAATTACGTCGCTGAAGAGCGACGTTACGTCGCTGGATTATTAAAATATGTCGCCAGTTTACGACGTTTAGCGACGTCCTCATGTGACGTCGCTAATATTTTTACTTAGGGCACAACGTTTCGTTTTTCCCACTCACTCGAAATTTCCAATTTTTCCTTCCCCCCCTCCGGCGATTCCTTCGGCGACCGCTTCCTCCCCCCCCCCGGCGACTCCCTCCCCCCCCGGCGACTCCCTCCCTCTCCGGCGACCCGTACCCCCCGTCGACCTCCTCCTCCTCGAGCTCAGGTAAACCCTAACCTCCTCCTCCTCCTCCTCCTCCTCCTCCTCTCCCACGGACACACACACACACACGGACACACACGCACACACACACAGAGACACACACACACACACACACACACACACGGACACACACGCACACACACACACAGACACACACACACACACACACTGGACACACTGTGTCATGTTGTGGTGGACACGAGACACTATGTTGGACACGTACACATAGCCTAGATCCTTTACCAACCATTTATTTTCTATTTTAACATGTTTAATTAGGTGTACTCACATGTGAATTTTGCACAAGGCGAAGCTACTGTGTATATTGTATTGATGTAATAAGCTTTGGTACTTCAATTCTGGTTGAAACTCCACCTGTTATTAGCTTTCTTCATCAATGCTACTTGACTTGTTTGAAAGACAAGTGAGGGACATTTTTGCTCTTATATCCTCTTATTGATTTATATGGAATAAAGAACTGCCTCAATTCTTACAGCCAAGGATATTTACTGCTTATGTAACATCTTTAGTAGCACTTTCTCTTCTTGTGATGACAAACATTATGCATTTTCGTGCTTTGTTTATTGTGTTGGTTTTGAATTATTAATTCTACACATGGACTAAAATATGGGCATGTTGATATTTGAGTTGATTCTGGACTGAAATCTGGGCATGTTGGACCCTCAATATGGTGGCGTAATATTCTAGATCATAATATGATATATCATATACCGTAATGTGATATACGTTTACTACTTTGTATGTTTTCCTAAAATTGCTATCTTCAGCTCTAGACCTGTTTCAGTTTTGATGCTCAATGGGTTCTTTTTTCCTCTTGAACTCTCAATATAGTTTCGAGGAGTCAACATTTCAATATACAATATGTCGGCCGATACTTTAAAATTATATGAAATAGTAGTCATCCCCAAGGTTGACTATTTTTACTGAAAGTCAAAGTAGAGTAAACATCTGACCTAGATTGGACTAAGAGTTGACAAAGTCAACTATAGGTCGACCCTTGACCTAGTTTGACCTTGTTTGACTTTGTTTGACTTAGCTTGACCTTGTTTGACTTTGTTGTCTTCATGTTTGTTAAATGACACCCAGATACTAGTTTTAGTTGTTTAAATGACACCCAGATACTAGTTTTAGTTTCAGTTTGCTTTGGTAACTCACTATTGCTCATTACTTGGTACTAGTTTTAGTTGATTGTGTTTTTTTAAGTCTAAACAAATGACACCCAGATATTACTTGTGTGTATGAGATAGCTTGAGTTGACTCTGGTCATTATTGGTACTTGAATTATAGGTTAGGCTTGTATAGCCTTGAATGGTGTGTGCTAGCTAGTATTGGGATACCAATAGCGATAAGGTAAAGGGTACCTTGGTAGGTCATGACTAGAAATAGGATATTTGACTTAGATTTGACCTTGTTTGACCAAGGTTGACTATTTGACCTAGTTTGACCTTGTTTGACTTTGTTTGACTTAGCTTGACCTTGTTTGACTTAGTTTGGCCTAGTTTGACCTTGTTTGACTTTGTTTGACTTTGTTTGACTTAGCTTGACCTTGTTTGATTTAGTACAACCTAGTTTGACCTAGATTGCATATCATTGTTATTAGTAACTGTTCGCTACTAATGTGTGTCCCATAATAAGACATAATATACGAATTTGTGCCTGTTGGATAATGTGTGTCCATCTTTGCAGAATTATTTTCAAATGGATATGAATTACTACTTGCGGAATCGTTCATGGATGTACAATCGTCGTCCTGATGATATGTGTGGTGTGCGGGATGAATACATAGCGGGAGTAGAGCAGTTCCTGCAGTTTGCTAAGGCGTTCCCTCAGTACATGGACGGCACCAAAATTAAGTGTCCGTGTGTGAAATGTCATAACGTGAAATATTATCCAGAAGTGGAAGTGACATATCATTTGTACTTGAGGGGTTTCACGCCTAATTACTATCAGTGGACCGCACACGGAGAACTTGTGTCTTTAGCATCAGAGCCGGAGCCTTACGTTGAGCCGTATATGCATGCGGGACCTAATTTTGTTTCAGATAATCATGCATACGACGACGGGTGCGTGAACATGGTTTTCGACGTTGCGGGGCCTAGTTTCGTTCATGATGCACCTGAGGAGGCACCGAACGCCGATGCTGCACAGTTCATGGAGTTGCTGGAGAATGCAAGGACTCCATTGTATCCTGGTTGTGAGGATCATTCACCGTTGGAGGTGGTTACAAGACTGTTGAGCATTAAGTCAGATTTTAACATGTCGTAAGAATGCTACAACCGAGTGTTGGAGTTGATTATAGAGATCTTGCCGGCGGGTGCTAAGTTGCCTAAAGACTTCTACCGGTCTAAGAGGATGGTGAGATCGCTCTGGATGGGATACGAGAAAATCGATTCCTGTCGCAATGGGTGCATGCTGTACTACAAAGACGACAAGGACGCAGATGTGTGCAGATTTTGTGGTGCTGATCGCTATAAGACAACTAGTACAGGAAGGTCTACCGGTGCAAGAAGATCGACCGATTCAATGCACTACTTGCCTTTAACGCCGCGGTTGCAAAGATTATTTATGGTGAAAGAGACGGCCGAAAATATGAGTTGGCACATGCGAGAACAGATTGAAGGAGTGTTGGATCACCCATCCGATGGAGAAGCGTGGAAGCACTTTGATCGAGTGTATCCAGATTTTGCTTCAGATCCGCGAAATGTCAGGTTGGGACTATCTTCTGACGGTTTTACTCCTTTTGGTCTTTCGGGATCCCAGTATTCGTGCTGGCCTGTGATTGTTACTCCGTATAACCTACCGTCTTGGATGCGCATGAAGACTCAGTACATGTTTCTAACCGTTATAATTCCTGGTCCGAACAATCCCAAGAGGAACATTGACGTGTACTTACAGCCTTTGATAGATGAGTTGAATCAGTTATGGGAAGTAGGCGCTAACACGTACGATGTTTCCAGGAAGCAGAATTTTCAGATGAAGGCAACCCTTATGTGGACCATCAACGACTTTTCGGCCTATGGAATGTTATCTGGATGGAGCACTCATGGCCGTCTCTCATGTCCGTATTGCATGGACCATAGTAAGGCTTTCCGCTTGAAACACGGCGGAAAGCCGTGCTTCTTTGATTGTCATCGGCAATTTCTGCCAAAAGATCATCCGTTCAGAAGGAACATGAATGCTTTCCGTGCCGGCGTTGTAGAGAAGGGTGATCCACCGCCAAGGTGGTGCGGAGACACGATATGGGAGGAGGTTAAAGATTTTCCAAGTGCTATCGAAGATCCTACAACTGGGTACAAGTGCGATGGATTTGGTAGAGTTCATAACTGGACAAAGAGGAGCATATTCTGGGATCTGCCATACTGGAGTACCAATCTGATCAGACATAATCTTGATGTCATGCATATTGAGAAGAATGTGTTTGATAACATAATTAATACTGTGATGGACGTAAAGGGAAAAACGAAAGACAATCCCAAGGCCAGGTTGGACTTAAAAGAAATATGCAAACGCCCTGCGTTGCATTTGATACAGCAGAATGGAAAACAGTTCCTTCCGAAGTCAATTTTTTCGCTGGACAAGGAGGATAAAGTGAGACTTTGTCGGTGGATCTAGGGCCTAAAATTTTCAGACGGATATGTGTCAAATCTGAGAAGATGTGTCGATCCGAAGGAAAACAAATTGACGGGTATGAAGAGCCACGATTGTCACGTATTCATGGAGAGGTTAATTCCGATTGCATTTCGGGAATTCTTACCGCAGGCAGTTTGGGATCCATTGTACTGCCTCCTACTGCCCCTACGGTACAGCTCACCCAGGAGCAGTATGACTACATTCTATCCCAGTTGCGCGGCAGGGGTCCGCAGTGATTTTATTGGTTTTTTTATGACTTGTATGTATTGGCCCTATGGGCAAATTGTTTATTCATACACTGTTGTTTATACACTTGGTGGGAGACTTTTTATCATCTTTCATTTTTATTTGACTCTATTGGATGTTTGTGAGGATGTGTGTCTTTGATATTTACTTTGCACTGCCTCCTATTTTTATTGTGATATTTACTGTGATATCTGCGACGGGATGACAAATATACCTACGCTGGGTTATAAGCGATAATCTGATATACAAAGGAGATGCTGCCGAAATTTTAAAAAAATATATTGTGTATTTTTGTTATGATGTGTCTGTGTTTACAGTGAATGTGAAATACAGTGTTCGGAACCATCGACAGTTTCGATTACTGTTGTATGTTTTATCTTGGATAGAAATAGCAACAGTTCAGGGTGCACTTCTGAGAGCTTCATTTTCACGTCCTTCACTTTCTCGGACGTCGTAAAGGTTCCCGAGAAGGTGAAGGACGTGAAGAGGAAGCTCTGAGAAGTGCACCCTGAACTGTTGCTCTTTCTATCCAAGATAAAACATACAACAGTAAGCGAAACTGTCGATGGTTCGAACACTGCACTTCACACACACTGTAAACACAGACACACAGCATAACAAAAATATCAATTATATTTTTAAATTTTTTTTTTATATCAGCGACGTATAGCGACGTTCTGCGACGTACTGCGACGTCAGACAGACGTCGCTATACGTCGCTAACTATCGACGTGACGTCGCTCGACGTCGCTAATATACGTCGCTACGATGCCCACGTGGCCACGTGGATGCCATGCCTCGTCATCATTTACAAACTTTTGAAGCGTCGCTAGTGGTCGCATTACGTCGCAATGTTGGCGACGTACTTATACGTCGCTCTCTGTCGCTCATTTGGCGACGTCTAGCGACAATGGACGCCGCGTCGCAAATAGCGACGTTCGGCGACGAAATTACCATCTGCGACTTGCCTATAAGCGACGTAGGTTTTTCGTCGCTAAATACGTCGTAAATCAGTGTTAGCGACGTACTGCGACGTAATTAGCGACGTCTCCTGACGTCGCTAATCTGGGTTATTTTAGTAGTGTCACCCCACTGTAGCATGGAGTTTCACTCCTTGTAGTGCTGCTCTACCGTGCTTCCTGTAAAGCACACCAGGCATTCACTCTGCCTGAGAACTCATTAAGGCAATTAAGCCAACCTTTCAACAGGAACCGTTTTCCGCAGAAAACAACAGTAGACAACAGTGGTTATAGGTCCGTAACCTCTCCATGCCCAATAGAACATGTACCCACCGTTCCTGATATTCTTCCGATTAGTGGTCCTCCCTTGAACCAAAAGCTAGATGCCTAGTAGATAAATCTTTGAACTAATAGCATAAAATTTTATGGTAGGAATACAATAATACAATATCAGAATGCCTTCAAGCCCATGTTACAATATGTGTCATCGACCAGCTGGCGCTTGAGGCCCTTGGTGAACGGATCCGCCAGGTTCTCCTGACTCCGAACATCAATCACTGTAATAACACCCCTCTTGATGAGATCTTGTATTGTCCTGTGCTTCAACCGCACAGTCATCTTCTTTCCGTTGAAGAGGTCATTTGATGCCACCGCCGCAGTCGTCTGGTTGTCACAGTATATCGGTATCCCCGGTATTTGCATCCCAACCACTGGAAGATCATACATGAGCTCCCGAAGCCATTCTGCTTCCTCCGTTGCGGTATCAAGTGCAAAGAACTCAGATTTCATGGATGACCGCGAGAGCATAGTCTGCTTCTTTGATTTCTACGATATAGCAGCTCCACCCATTGTGAAAATGTATCCACCTGTGGACCTCTCGCTCTCCACTTCTGAGCACCAGCTGGCATCACTGAAGCCTTCCACTACCGACGGATCTCCGCTGTAGTGCAGTGCATATGTCTGAGTCTTCTTGAGATATCTCATAACCCGTTTCAAAGCTTTCCAGTGCTCAATGCCTGGGTTACTCGTGAAACGACTCAGCATTCCCACAGCGAAAGCTATGTCAGGCCTTGTGGCAGTAGTAGCATACATCAAACTCTCGATTACGCTTGCATACTCCAGCTGTCTGACGCTTTTCCTTGAATTAGGCTTCAGTTTCAGATCACACTTGTACGGCGTATCGATCCTTGGAAGATCCTGATACCCCGTAAAGAGTGATCATCTTCTCAATATAATGAGACTGTGACAGCGCTAGTCAAGTGTCTGTCCGGATGATCTTGAGTCCCAAGATAACATCAGCATCCCCCAAGTCCTTCATACTGAACTTCGTCGAGAGGAACTTCTTTGTCTCCGTGACACAGCTTATATTCGTACCTAGGATTAGCATGTCGTCCACGTATAGACAAACGATGACTCCTCTTTCGTCAACAAACTTCGTATAGACACACTTGTCTGTTTCACTGACCCTGTAGCCATTTGACTTTATGACTTTGTCAAACTTCTCATGCCACATTTTGGGAGCTTGCTTTAAACCGTACAGAGATTTCACCAACTTGCAGACTTTGTCTTCAAGACCTTTGACGACAAACCCTTCTGGCTGTTGCATGTAGATCTTTTCGGTCAGCTCGTCATTCAGGAATGTTGTTTTCACATCCATCTGATGTATCACCATATTATGTATCGCTGCAAGAGCAATCAACATTCTGCTGGTGGTCATCCGGGCTACTGGAGCATACGTGTCAAAGTAGTCGATCCCCTGCTTCTGAGAAAACCCCTTTGCCACTAGCCTGGCCTTGAACTTGTCAATGGTTCCATCAGCTTTCATCTTCTTCTTGAAGATCCACTTGCATCCGATAGGTTTTGCTCCTTCAGGTAGATCAACCAACACCCAAGTGTTATTGGAGGTGATTGATTCAATTTCATTGTCTATCGCCTCCTTCCAGAAAACAGCATCTCTGGTCTTCATCGCCTTATCATAGGTAAGCGGATCTGCTTCCACATGATAGGTGATGAAGTCATCTCCGAAGTTCTTCTGCCTCCTCGCTCGCTTCGACGACGGCTCAGCGAGTTCTGGTTCAATCGTTGTCTCCTCAGCAACAACTTCATCTTGGACAACGGGCTCATTGAAGATCTCAGTCTCCTTTGCAGCTTCATCATTATCCGGAATGTCCGTTAGAACAATGTTCTTGTACCTTAAAAACTTGTCTTCAAAATATTCATCATCACGAGATTCGATGATATGATTTGACTCAATATCAAGAAATCTTCGAGCATCACTCTTCTCGGCATACCCCAAGAAGATCGTCTTCGTACTCCTTGTCCCCAGCTTCTGAAACTTCAGATCTTGGAGCTTCACATAGGCCAGACACCCCCACACTCGAATGACATTCAAGTTAGGTCTGACTTTGAACCAGAGTTTATGAGGAGTTACGTCCAAAGTTGCATACGGCACTCTATTTAGAATAAAAGTGGTCGTCAATGCAGCTTCTCCCCAGTAACATTTAGGAAGACCCGCAGTTAGCAACATTGAGTTCATCATTTCTGTCAACGTTCTGTTCTTCCTCTCCGCTACTCTGTTAGATTGAGGAGAATACGGAGCAGTAATCTCGTTTATGATTCCATGTTCTTTGCAGAACAATGTGAATTCATAAGACCGATACTCTCCGTCTCGATCACTTCTTAGCCTCTTGAGTTGTAGATCGGTTTAACGTTCAGCTTCAGCCCTGGAGTCTCTGAACTACTCAAATGCTGCATCCTTCTAATTGAGAAGCCATGCGAACGAGCACTTCGAGCCGGCCTCTGTGGAGAATTGATAAAAGTTACAGATATCTGAGTGTACTAACTCCAGATGATCAGTACTTTAGTTCAATCGTCTGAGCAGCTTCCCAACAGTCTTGTATCTGCACAGACCTTAAACTCCTCCACCTCCTTACCCCCACATTCCGAAGATAAGGTCCAGGTATGACAGCTTGAGTCTGCTTCTATCATAGAACAACTCTTAGTCCATTCAATGAAGTAACTTCATCGCCATCAGCAGAAGTTCGAACATTCCTTCAGCACCGAACATCTTTTTGAAGCATGTTCCTCGCCAAGAAATTACCATATGGCTAGTACGAATGTCCATCTTTCAAGTCTGTATCAGATAACAGACTTTCTGAGATCAGATCTCCGAAAAATCTCTGGTACGTGTAACACGCATTCCAGTTGTCACGACCCGCACCCACTGTGAGGGTACGAGAACGTAACAACGCCCAGCCTACGCCGCAGTGTCGGCGGTAGAACGCTGTCCTAGGTCTCAATGCATCTAACAGTATAAGGCTAAACAGTTTATACTCCCCGAGTGGGGGTGACATAGCAGAAAGTAAACTCAATCACAACTAAGGAAGAAGAAGCACGATATGATAAAGAACTCAAGGAAAATACAGACGATCAAATAGTCTAAGATAACATCTCAGCAGATATCCAGAGTACAAGGTCTCAGCTACTGAATATGAAAGAATATACAACCCAGATCTCAAAGACAGAAATAAAGTCTAACTACTAGTCTCAAGACAACATAAGTAAGATAAAGCCTAACTAAGCTAGTCTAGGCAGTAGGGTAAAGTCGTCAGCTAGAGCTGTCCTGCAGAAGGTATCCACACAGGCCTCCTCCTCGGCCTCTGTAATATTTTTAACAGGTCCAGTCAGGACAGGAGCGGGCACAATACGTCTCAACAGTTCATAGCAGGTTAGAAAATATAATCATGCAGTAAAGTAAGATATAGATACTGAAGGAAATGCAGTATGTAAACAGAGAGAGAGTTGTAATAGAAATATCTACTATAAATAGAGACTAACAGTGGCTAGTGAGTCAGAGTACAATATAGACATGTAAATGGCATATGATGATTCTGATGCTACACTATGGAAGGATTCTGATGCTACACTACTTGGATATTATTCACATGTCTACTTCTACTCCCCCGTACCCCCAATCAATACACAAGGATCCAACCAGGTTATGTTATGATTCTATGTAACGGCCCCCGAAGGGTGGTACATAGTAGTCCCATAAATGGGGATTCTGGAAAACCCAATAAATGGGATAAGGATTCAAGGAAGACTCTGTGATATGAGAGTACATATCACAAGTGATCAAAGAACCAACGAAGCATAGTGATACGCCATGTAAGTGAAACGCACAGAACATGGAGTACCCGATGCTCCCTGAAGGGATAACATCTCAAGAAGGAATCCATATAGTACTAATCCGTGTGACCAACGTGACAGTATCAAGTAAAGTAATTTAATGCAGAAAAATAATTCTAAGCAGGATATGAAATGATCAGAGAATGTACTCGCCTGTATCTGAGTGTCCGGATGAAATGTACTGTCCGAGGAGAGGTGTCTGGCTCCTAATCAGAACAGCACAGGTCACAACAAGTCTAAAATGATAACAAGATGCAATTCAATGCATTCTAAATGAATCTAGGTCAATCTAGGCCCAAGTCAACTCTGGTCAACCATAGAAGTCAAACTAGGTCTAACAAGTCTACATTTGGTCAAACTAGTCATTCTAGGTCTAACAAGACTACACAAGTCTAATCTAGACACAAGTCTAATCTAGGCTCACTAGTCAAGCAGAACACACACACATGCTAAGAGACTAGGCCATAGGCTATTAGGCAATACCATGCCTAACCAACCTACAAATCACCTATACACAAGACGATACCTATATCTAAAATACAATACACATATTACTATATTAATATAATCTATATAGGAATACACAATAGCATATAGGCTACCCTTAATATCACACATATACATATATTATCTATATATACATTTCACATATATATTACATTGAGAATAGGAAGGGATGTGGTGAGACACAAGGTGTGTGTGATAAGTGTCATGAGAGACATGGCATGAGGGTGTAACATGAGAGTGTGGTGTCAAGTGAGTGTCACATAGTGTCAAGTGTGGCATAAAAGTGTGTGTGTGTGTTAGGCTACTGTGACATGAGGGTCCAGTCATGAGGATGTGTGAGTGGCATCCTGAAAACAGTGAGTGAGAGAGTGAAACAGTGTGGCAGTGAAGGCATGAAGGTTGTGTGTTAGACATAGACATGTGAGTGTATAAATTAGTGAGTCATGAGTGTTAGGATTCCTGGAATCAGGAAACAGTTTACAAAATTTCAGTTTAAAGAATTAAACCATTACAAAATAGTGAAATGAAAAGGAAAGGAACTCAGTTTAACAGTCTATAACCAATCTCGGGTTTAAAGGAAATGTAAATTAATGAAGTGTTGGAAATCTCAGTTCATTGAGAACACTAAAAATCAGTTTACAAAACTCAGTTCAGTCCAACATTGTATTATCAGCCCAAAACAGAAACCCAAAATCTCAGTTTTCAGTCCAGTCAAACCATGCTCAGATTAATACATTGGAAATCATTTAACAGTTTGCATCATGAAGGAATGAACCAATATCACTCAAAACAGTGTAATATCCAGTTTTCAGTCTATACTTGCATTCTCAGAAATTTAACTCAAACAACTACCAAATCACCCCAAATTCGACACACCAATAGTAAACATATAGGTGCACTACATTAGGTCTTAAATCATACAATTAACAGTGTAGAATAGGTTAAATAAGCTGCCAAAATTCGAAATGAAAATCTGGAAACAGAAGGAAATGGGGACTGTTATTTAAGTATCAGGAAAAATTGGGAAATCGAGAAATGAGCATCGAAAACAAACTAATATGCAAAATCAGTGGTTGGTAAAGCAAGTACATATTGTGTACGTGTCATACAATGTATTTGTGTCCACCCAAGTGGACACAAACGTGTCCAACAGATTTTAAAACACAAACAGTGTAACACAGGCCAAACCTCGTGCACGTGTTCACAGTGCTCGTGCACACGACACGACACAGACCTCGTGGTCGTGTCCAAGTGTCGACTAGGTCTAGGGCTAGGGCTAGGACACACTGATACGTGTCCACAACACGTGTGCGTGCGATACGACACGCGTATCAGTGCACGAAATCGACAGCCGCTAACACAGTGTAATCCCCGTGCACGTGTTCGTGCGTGTCCGACACGACACGAGAGGGTCTGAGACTCGACACACGTGGTATCAGTCACTACCCCTCAGTGTGTGTCAAGTCTCACGTGTCGACGTGTCGTGTCCGCGGCGCAATCGCACCCGTGTAGCAGGACAGCAACCTGCCCGTGCACGCGCGACAGCGTGTTCACGTGTCTGTGGTGACTCAACACGACACGAAAACCACACCAAGACACAAGAAACACATAAGCGACATAAAAATCTAATTTCCTATTCAATTAGAATCCTAAAAATCAATCGAAATGCCCATTGGGACATTTCATCAAACACTTGCACCATGACACTGATACGTGTCCAAATAGGACACGAAAAGGACACGAATTCTAGGGTTACCTATTCCTACAGTTAGTTTAGGCCTAGGGCTTCCTAGATATGCAAGAAAATCAGAATTTCATGGTGTAGAATGAAAGTTACCTATATGTATCAAAATCCTCAAAAAGCTCCAAAGAGAGGTGTTCCTCTTGATAGTCAAACTTCTCCAAATTGGTTTGAATCTGAGAATAACATATAACAACAGCAAGAACACTTCATTTAAAACCTATTGCAATTTGTTTGAGGGAAAAAGGAGCTAAAATGGAATTTCTATGGATTATTGAAGTTGAGAAAATACCTCTTTCTAAAACTTGTTCTTCCCTAAGAGGCTAGCCATAATTTCTAGGAGAATATTTATAGGGGGGAATCCCTAGGACTAGGTTAAGTGGTTGGCCAGCTATGGGTTGGGCTAGGTTAGGTTCACATGGCTAATGGGTTGGGCTTTGGGCTCCTTTGTGCCAAGTTAATAATCATTGGTTCAACCATAAGTCATGGCTTATGACTTAATATCCTAACTTGAGTCAAATAACTAAACCATAGGTCAACTCTAGTCTAATTAGGGTTGCATGACCTAACCAAGTCCAAACTCAACTAGGGTTAGCTCCTAGGTTAGCCTACCAAGTCAAAGCTAGTCAAAGTCAACGTAGTCAACCTTCATTCAAACAATTCTAAAATAAGTTCTAAAAATTCCCATAAATTCAAATAAATTCTAATAAATTCAAATAACCCCAAAAATGACAAAAATAACCTCAAACTAGAAATGATAACAAAATACCCTAATCACAAGGCTAGGCTCTAGGTCAACCAGTCTCCAAGGTTACACTATCAAAACACCAAAATCATAAGTCATGATTTAAATAGTTTTAAATGATTAAAAAATCACCAAAAATTATATCATGATTTAAATATCATTATTAAAAGACTAAAATTACAAAATTTCAAATTTATCCTCTTCTGGAAAACTGGGTGTTACAATCCTACCCACCTTATAAAAATTTTGTCCTCGAAATTAAGATGATCGCACCCCTTCTAGGTTAAGCCCCCAGCAATCATAGTCTCAGAAACCTATTTAAATCATACAGTTGGAAAGTGTAACCTATGGGGTCATGGCATGCAATATCAGTCTGGGGTCTCATCTAGTTACACCAACATGCTACAGTACTAGGCAATCACAATGTATCAAAACATACAAGCAAGGGATGCATCAATATTCTCAAAAAAAAAAGGGATACTAAGGTTAGGTCTAAACTCACCTCCAGCCAGGTCTGAGAACTAGAACTCCCTCCTGGAAGCAGGGCCCTGGTTGGGGCAGGTATATCAGGACAGTGCTGCACCCAGTGTGCAGCTGACCCACAGAATAGGCACAATCCTAGTCTCTTTCTACAGAAGTTCCACTTGTGTCCAGACTTCTTACAGTAGGCACAGATAGGCTCTGGCTCAGTGGCCTCTGCTGGACATGAGACTGGGCTGGGTATGATGATATAGGCTGGATATATGGGTACTCCTCAAACTCTGGGTAGGACTGGGTACTGCTCCTCGCCCTCTTGGAGCTAGGCTCTCCTCCTGGAAGCACAGAGTCCCGCAGACGTAGCAACCTCTGGATTTGCTCCCTCATGGCCTCATCATGAACTCTCTGTGACTCCAATAGCCTTTCTTGGAAATATCCAAACACCTGGGCTGCGTCAAGTAACAAACCTCCGGGTGGTACAGTAGGGAGTACCATCCCAAGGGGTAGGAAAAGGCTCTCGGTCTCAGGCAAATCTGCAGCTCTCTCCTGAACGACAGGAGATGAAGGAAGACTCTCTGGCGAGGCTACCACCATCTCCTCAATGGCAGGAGGTGCCACCACCCCCTGATCAGATAGAGGGATCACTACCTCCTGAACAGTAGGAGGTGGAAGCACACTCTCAGTAGCTGCAGCTGCTCTCAGGCGACGGGCTTGGGTCATGGGTGCCATACTGGAAGGGATTAAAAAAAACAATCATCAAGGCTGTACGGCAGTCTACCATCCTATCTGAAAACTGCTAATTATCAAAAAATAAAATTAAATATATAAAGGGGTACTATATAAAAAAAAAATTAAAATAAAAAGTTTAAGGAACGAAAGTCAATAGCATTGAAATCCAATCATAATATATATATAGAGAGTGTGTTAGAGAGGGAAAAGCTAGCATTATGTAAGGGTTATGTGGTTTGTGTGAATTATACATGAAAGTGTATAAGAGTATCTATGTCTCAACTATAGCTATCAAGTTACACTATTCATGGCATATTGGTTAAGCAATCTACAAGGCACAAGCTATTTACTCATAACATGTATGGCTAACCGTATATATTATGTATATCTATATGTATAGAGAGGTAGAGATTTAATTATGCATCTACATACATTATAACATGTTTACAGAATTATATATATATCTATATAACTATATGAACATAACATAGAGATGAAGGGTTAGGTTTTCATGGCAGTTGTGAACATTAGTGTAGGGTGTCAAGTGTACATGGGTTAAAACTTGAAATGAAGGGTTCAATCATTCAGTTTAGTTCAACATTACATATTAGATCTGAAATTGAAGTACACATTTGAAAGCAATGTAAAAATGTTAACATGTATTCAGTTTTCAAAATTTTGGAGAAATTCGAACATCAAAACCAACTCAATGTTTACCACAACCATAACCTAACATGTAAGAGTATGAAACCTAACATTATATACCTACACACAACAATGTATACGGCTCAAACATTACTATTAAAGAAAACTGCAAATTGACTAATCACTTAGAATTCAGACTTAAAGGGTTAATATGTACACAGTCTCAGATTTGACAAATTCAATACAAAACTCAATCAAATTCAACCAATTTTCTTTAAGACTTGAAACCCTGCATGTAACATACATGTGCAGTAATGTAAACAACAACTAATAACATGAAATTTAAATTTAATTTACGAAATTAATCTGGGAAACGGAGAACTAGTCACTGATACTGTCCTATATTAGAATTACTGGGATTTTGAGAAATTAACATCAACATATTAATATGCATTTAGATAGGTTGGTGATCAAGTGTAGCATGCATACGTGTCAGGCAAGTATCTGTGTCCACTATATATATATATATATATATATATATATATATATATATATATATATATATATATTACTTTTAATTTCAGTTATATATATATATATATATATATATATATATATATATATATATATATATTTTGGGGTGTCCTTTTTACTAGAGCTTAGGCGCGTGCGCCTAAGGAGGGATTCGAACCCTGGCCACCCGCCCGGGGACCCTCGTCGCTACCAACAGGCCACGACCCCGCGGACAATATATATATATATATATATATATATATATATATATATATATATATATATATATATATATATATATAATATATATTAAGGTAATACAAGAAATAATGGCAAGAAGAAAATAATGATAAATCTGTTCTGCTTATCTGTTTAAAAGAAGGAACCATTTTGAAACCAGAGTTATAATATCAAATCTAAGTCAAGGTCTAGCAAAATCATTGATTCATTGTATTAAGAAAAAAATTTATAGCAAGAAGTTACACTAGATTTATAATAACAGCTAAGCCACTCCTACTCATACTCCTACTCCTAAGTTATTTGATGATGGGGTACAATTTATAACAACAGAATGGTACGATAGAGATGATATGTTTAAAAACCTTCTCAAGATATAATCTGATAATCATATGCGTCTGTCCAAAATCATGTTACTCAGAGTCCTCGCCATGCCAGTAAGCAAGGCTGCGATAAACGATAGATTCCATAACTGGGGTATGCACCTCTACAATCATGTTGTCTGGAAATCTCGCTATGCCGACTAGTATAGCTGCAAGAAAGTCCAAATCTCATAACCAAGATACGTACATCCGAAGTCAGGTCTCTATGTTTCCCCCACGCCAGCTAATATGGCTGCGATAAACTACAAGCTCCATAATCAAGTAGACGTTTTACCATCCCTGTATTCCCGTCAACATATGTTATCAGAAAAATATCGTAACTCAGGCCTTAAAATTCATCTCGATAGGAAAATCAAAATCAACAACGATCCAACAAAATCAAGTTCAGTAATCAAGGAGTGAGAGCAACGAAACAAGGGAAATGATTCAAATTGAAGTTTAAATAAGATTCTCAAGGGTCGTCCCAGGAATCTCTCAAGGAATCCTAACTGTGATTGAGTACCTTCAAAAATATATCCTAATCCTACTGCAGGCTGTAGTGATACTCTAGTTCGAATACCACTACATAAACTTGACCTGCATGGGCCACCACTAAAAACGTATCACGACCCGCACCCATTGTGAGGGTACGAGAACGTAATAACGCCCAGCCTACGCCGCAGTGTCGGCGGTAGAACGCTGTCCTAGGTCTCAATGCATCTAACAGTATAAGGCTAAACAGTTTATACTCCCCGAGTGGGGGTGACATAGCAGAAAGTAAACTCAATCACAACTAAGGAAGAAGAAGCACGATATGATAAAGAACTCAAGGAAAATACAGATGATCAAATAGTCTAAGATAACATCTCAGCAGATATCCAGAGTACAAGGTCTCAGCTACTGAATATGAAAGAATATACAACCCAGATCTCAAAGACAGAAATAAAGTCTAACTACTAGTCTCAAGACAACATAAGTAAGATAAAGCCTAACTAAGCTAGTCTAGGCAGTAGGGTAAAGTCGTCAGCTAGAGCTGTCCTGCAGAAGGTATCCACACAGGCCTCCTCCTCGTCCTCTGTAATATTTTCAACAGGTCCAGTCAGGACAGGAGCGAGCACAATACATCTCAACAGTTCATAGTAGGTTAGAAAATATAATCATGCAATAAAGTAAGATATAGATACTGAAGGAAATGCAGTATGTAAACAGAGAGAGAGAGTTGTAATAGAAATATCTACTATAAATAGAGACTAACAGTGGCTAGTGAGTCAGAGTACAATATAGACATGTAAATGGCATAGGATGATTCTGATGCTACACTATGGAAGGATTCTGATGCTACACTACTTGGATATTATTCACATGTCTACTTCTACTCCCCCGTACCCCCAATCAATACACAAGGATCCAACCAGGTTATGTTATGATTCTATGTAACGGCCCCCGAAGGGTGGTACATAGTAGTCCCATCTCAGCGACATCTCTTTGTTTTTTCCGATGTGGGACTAAAGTTTTCTAAAGGAAAAAACAAAAACTCCAACAATCTCCTACATATCTCTATATATGGGTATAAGTGTTCCCCACAGTAACTGTCCATCATGCATTAGGAGAGATGTCGCTGACGACTTGAATATTCCCGCATGGATTAAAAATCAGACTATAATACAAGAATGGACTAAGCCTTGAATTCTGCATCATAGCTGAAATTCTTTCCACTCACATAATGTAGTTACATGTGCTTCTGGCTACACATTAAAGGCCCTGTGCCAGCCTGATTTCAGTGTATAATTTGGGCGTCTACAAGTTTACCCTCAAGAGACGGCCTGATATCTCTTTGTCCATACACTATAGGTGAGTTCATTATAAAGAGACATGGCATGAAGCGCTTTGCGCTTCCCTTGCGGTGCTACGCCGCCATGACATGGCTTAAAGCCGAGGCCTTATCCCGTACCGGGAACCTCATCATAGTGTCATACTACTGTAGCATGAGGCAACCGCCTCTTTGTAGTGCCAAACTACCCAGCATGAAGCCTTAGGCTCCCTTTCGGTGTTACGCCGCAACGACATGGCTTGTAAGGCCGAGGCTTTATCCCTAACTGGGTACCTCATCGTGGTGTCGTGCCACTGTAACATGAGAAACTCCTTCTCTTTGTAGTGCTGACTACACCCCTCTTTATATTTAACATACATCATTAGGCTAACTGCCTATTTGCGGTGCTACGCCGCTGTGACTTGGCCTGCAAAGCCGAGGCTTTATCCTATTCCTGGGCAGCACCCCACATATAGGAACCTCATTGTGGAGTCATCCCACTGTAGCATGGAGTTTTACTCCTTGTAGTGCTGCTCTACCTTGCTTCCTGTAAAGCACACCAGGCATTCACTCTGCCTGAGAACTCATTAAGGCAATTAAGCAAACCTTTCCACAGGAATCGTTTTCCGCAGAAAACAACAGTAGACAACAGTGGTTATAGGTCCGTAACCTCTCCATGCCCAATAGAACATGTACCCACCGTTTCTGATATTCTTCCGATTAGTGGTCCTCCCTTGAACCAAAAGCTAGATGCCTAGTAGATAAATCTTTGAACTAATAGCATAAAACTTTATGGTAGGAATACAATAATACAATATCAGAATGCATTCAAGCCCATTTTACAAGCTGTGTCATCGACCAGCTGGCGCTTGAGGCCCTTGGTGAACGGATCCGCCAGGTTCTCCTGACTCCGAACATCAATCACTGCAATAACACCTCTCTTGATAAGATCGTGTACTGCCCTGTGCTTCAACCGCACAGTCCTCTTCTTTCCGTTGAAGAGGTCATTTGATGCCACCGCCGCAGTCGCCTAGTTGTCGCAGTATATCGGTATTGCCGTTATTTGTGCCCCAACCACTGGAAGATCATACATGAGCTCCCGAAGCCATTCTGCTTCCTCGGCTGCGGTATCAAGTGCAAAGAACTCAGATTCCATGGATGACCGCGAGAGCATAGTCTGATTCTTCGACTTCCACGATATAGCAGTTCCACCCATTGTGAAAATGAATCCACCTGTGGACCTCTTGCTCTCCACCTCTGAGCACCAGCTGGCATCACTGAAGCCTTCCACTACCGACGGATCTCCGCTGTAGTACAGTGCATATGTCTGAGTCTTCTTGAGATATCTCATAATCCGTTTCACAGCTTTTCAGTGTTCAGCACCTGGGTTGCTCGTGAAACGACTCAGCATTCCCACGGCGAAAGCTATGTCAGGCCTTGTGGCAGTAGTAGCATACAACAAACTTCCGATTACGCTTGCATACTCCAGCTGCCTGACGTTTTCTCCTGAATTAGGCTTCAGCTTCAGATCACACCTGTACGGCGTATCGATCCCTGGAAGATCCCGATACCCATAACGAGTGATCATTTTCTCAATATAATGAGACTGTGACAGCGCTAGTCCAGTGTCTGTCCGGATGATCTTGATCCCTAAGATCACATCAGCTTCCCCCAAGCCCTTCATACTGAACTTGCTTGAGATGAATTTCTTTGTCTCCGTGACACAGCTAATATTCGTACCTAGGATAAGCATGTCGTCCACGTACAGACAAACGATCACACCTCTTCCATCAGCGAACTTCGTGTAAACACACTTGTCCGCATCGCTGACCATCTAGCCATTTGACCTTATAACTTTGTCAAATTTCTCATGCCACATCTTGGGAGCCTGTTTAAGACCGTACAAAGATCTCACCAACTTGCAGACTTTGTCTTCAAGACCCCTGATGACAAATTCCTCTGGCTGTTGCATGTAAATCTCTTCGGTCAGCTCGCCATTTAGGAAAGCCGTTTTCACATCCATCTGATGTATCACCATCTTATGTATTACTGCGAGAGCAATCAACATTCTGATGGTGGTCATCCGGGCTACTGGCGCATACGTGTCAAAATAGTCAATCCCCTGCTTCTGAGAAAATCCCTTGGCTACCAACCTAGCCTTGAACTTGTCAATAGTTCCGTCTGCTTTCATCTTCTTCTTGAAGATCCATTTGCATCCGATGGGTTTCGCTCCTTCAGGAAGATCAACCAACACCCAAGTGTTATTTGAGGTGATAGAATCAAACTCATTGTCAATCGCCTCCTTCCAGAAAATCGCGTCTCTGGTCTTCATCGCCTCATCATAGGTAAGCGGATCTGCTTCCACATGATATGTGACAAAGTCACTTCCGAAGTCCTTCGGCCTCCTCACTCGCTTCTTTGACGGCTCATCGAGATCTGGTTCAACCGTTGTTTCAACATCTTCTTGGACCACATCTTCATTGAAGACATCAGTTTCCTGCGCACCCTCATTGTTCTCCGGTACATCCGCAAGAACAATATTCTTGTGCCTTGCAAATTTGTCTTCAAAATATTCTGCGTCGCGAGATTCAATGATATGATTTGACTCAATATCAAGAAATCTTCGAGCATCACTCTTCTCGGCATACCCAAGAAGATCGTCTTAGTAGTCCTTGTCCCAAGCTTCTGAATCTTCAGATCTGGAAGCTTGACATATGCCAGACACCCCCACACTCGAATGACATTCAAGTTAGGTCTGACCTTGAACCAGAGTTCATGAGGAGTAACGTCTGAAGTTGCATGAGGCACTCTATTTAGAATAAAAGTGGCCGTCAATGCAGCTTCTCCCCAGTAGCACTTAGGAAGACCAGCAGTCAACAACATTGAGTTAATCATTTCTGTTAACGTTCTATTCTTCCTCTCTGCTACTCCATTTGATTGAGGAGAGTACGGAGTGTTTGCCATTAAAATTCTTTGATTGCAAATTTCAATACAAACAGAACAGTGTTACAATATAGGACTTAGATGTAGTCCTAGGAGTACACTTTTGTTTAATCTGGGTTCCTTATGCCAATGGAGTGAGTGGTAATGCGTTGACTCCGTTGACGATCTGACGACGGTTATCGGTTCTCTGAAGGTCTGGATTGCTCTGGGTGCTGGAGCTTGTTGAAAGGAGGAAGACGTTGAGTATCTGTATCTGCCTCTCTGGTGGTGCGAAGTCTCTGTCTGTTTGCTGTGGAGTTTGATATGTATGCACATAGATTGGTCCGTGTGTGTCCACAAGAAGGAAATGATCCCTCTATTTATAGTTTTGCAGGCTGGCTGCTCGTGCGCGCATATGTAGGATGCGCCTGTACGCGGGGATGCCACGTGTTGATTGCTGATGGAGGCGCACGGACGATGCGCCCTGATCGAGGGGGTTGACTTCTTCATGTTGTAATTGTGAACCGGCATGTAGCGGAGAAGAAGATTTTTCTGTTGCTGAGATCTTGGATGAGTCGAGTCAAAGGACACGTGTCGTCGACCCATGGCTCAGAGATATCGGATTTGGTGGGGGGAATGATCTGGTAGGATGCGTCTAGGATTGGGCGCATGAGGAGACTTTGGTTCGTCACCTTTAGGAGTCACGAACCATTCTGGACGCATGGCTTTTGAGGCGCATGCAGAGCTTCAGTAGTGACTTTACTCCTGTCTTTTGGGATCAGGGGAAAGTCTGGGGCGCATGGCTTTTTGAGGCGCATGCAGAGTTGTGACAATGACTTTCCTTCTGTCTTTAGGGATCAGTGAAAAGTTTGAGGCGCACAGCTTTTGAGGCGTATGTACGTTTGGGCGCATGGCTGCGAAGGCGCATGCGAGCTGGTTGGGTGGCCACGTGGCAGTAGCCGTCGGAGAGGAGTAATAATGATGCTGACGTTGGCGATGCTTCGTCTTCTGAAAAAAAGTTGCCGACTGCTCAGACTTTGGGAGGCGTGCTGCCAACTCTGTCAGTTCAGCATTTAATGTTTGTGACATTCGATGGACAGCTGAGTGGGCGCGTCGGTTGGCGTTCCACTAGGCGTATGGGGACGCATGGGGGCGCATCCCTATGATGCTCTTGGTACTGAAGGGCGCTTGACACTGAGGGGCGCGTCTGGGTGATGCGCTATCTGGCCGGCGCATCTGATACGTTTTTAATAATACGGCTGTTACGTTCTTCGAGTGCTTTAAATAGCCGTTTGGCTGAATTCGAGGCGTCCGGTTCATCCATTGAATGCAAATTCATTGCACGGAATTCGGAGAGCCATCCACTTGGCGCGTGGGTTTGATTTGCCCGGCCTATAAATAGTGGCATGGAGAGAGGGTTTGCTTCTCGTTCTCTCACGTACTTCCAACATGAACTTGTTTACTCGGATGCATTCTGTTGACGAAATGCTCCCAAGGGTGAAGATGCGACGCCATGTCTTCGTTGATGCACTTGAAGGTGACTGTTACATCCAAAAGACGGAGTCGAGGGCTTCCGAGGCAGGCGGAAGGTGCCTGTTGCATCCAAAGATAGGGATGCTCGGGCCTCGTTTTCGTTATTCCGGAAGAGCCGTAGATCGGAATGGCGGTGCTAGGCTCTTTCTTCCTTCAAAGTGGGCGTTGCCCATTCTGGTTGTGTTGAAAGCTGCTCCTTTAGCCGCGATTTCGATCACGGTCTTCCTTCGCCTTTGGAGGCTCTTTCGAAGCCTCCCCTGGCCACAGATTTGCGGTGCTCTTCTCTTCCTTGGTTCCAGCCAGAGGGTTAAATGCTTCATTAGTCGAAGCACTTATCAGGTGAGCCTGGCTGGAAGAGCGGCACATAACTGGGCTGCTGAAGGGATGCACATAACTGGGGATGCACATAACTGAGCTGCTGAAAGGATGCGCCCTGCTGGATGCGCATGGCAGGATGCGCCTGGTTGAAGGCGCATGGTGGCTGCTGCGCCTGACTGAAGACGCATGGTGGTTGCTGGTTGTAGACTTATGATCTTTTTCTTGTAGAAATTCTCCTTTGTACCACCTTTTCTAGACATGTAATAGACTTTTATATGTAATAAAAAGTCCTCTTTCAAATGTCCATATTTGTTGGTTTTGCTGTGCGCATGTAGTGTCTGGCGCATAGGATTTCTGGCTCTGAAATTCCATGCTTCTACAAGACCCCCTTCAAAGTTTTTAAAACTTTTAGATAAGTTTTGGAATACTTTGAATAAGAAGCATGGTGGTCAAGGCGCATGACTGTTGGAGCGCATGACTGTTCGGGCGCATGCCTGTTCGGGCGCATGCTCCTCTCAGTAAATGCAAATGATAACGTCTCGGTAACCGAAAACATTTAATGATGATCTTTTGGTCTTATTTGCTGTTATCTTTTCACAGGACCCGAGGCGACGGCTGAGGTCACCCTTCATCGGTTCACGCGTGCGACCGTGCCTATAAATAGGCATGCGATGGAGAGAAAGAGAGTTCTTCTTTCCTCTGCCTTTGCTTTCTTTAGAGTTCTTCTTCAAAAAACCCTAACTTTTCTTCTCTAAGAGAATGGCTCCCAAGACTCCTCGCGGCGGTGCTAAGGGAAAGGAGCCGGCAGAGTTCGTCGACGAGGATGCTCCTGTCACCATTGTGACTCCGGCCGACGTTCGTCCCGCGGTGACGGGTGGGTGTCGTCTTTTCTACTACCTGAGTTGACGTGCCCTTCTGCCGACGCGCATGGACTTCTGTCCTCACCGAGGTTTCACCCCGCCGACGTGCATAGGTTTAGGCCTTTATCATGCACCGAGGTTTAACTGCGGACGCGCATGGGTTTACACCCTGAATGCACCGAAGCCTTTGCTGACGCGCATGGGTTTACACCCTGATGATGCGCCGAAGCCTTTCACTGAGGCGCATGGGTTTACACCCTGATGATGCGCCGAAGCCTTTTACTGAGGCGCATGGGTTTAAACCCAGATGATGCGCCAGGTTGCTTTGACACACCTTGTCTTTTTGCCTGACATTTGATTTTTGTTGTGCCAGTATCGATGACGATTCCGTTGCTGAACGAGGTCCTTCTGGATGCTTCCCTTTGTCAAATGGGAGTTGATTTTGATGAGGCGGTTATCAACCCTGCCAAGGGTGTTATCTTACAGGATCAACCTCCTGAGAGGGTGCTGCAGATCCAGAACCAGTTGCCGACTTTCCTCCAGAGCATGATGGAGAGCGAAAAACTGAAATCTGCTGAATCCGAAGATGTGACCTTCTTGAAACCCGTCTTTTTGTTCGGCGACCGCCTGATCTCCACGGAAGCGAAGATACTGAAGGTCAAAGAAGACTGGTTCTTTTCTGCAAAAGGCATGGTCCTGTACATGCGACAACTTGACCGCCAGTTGCCGCTGACAGCCTTCTATCGTCTAGCTTCGAAGAGAAGGATGTCCTGGGATCTTACTCCTTCTCAGGGAGGGGCCCTAGGAGGTGCTCTTTCGATTGATGCTACCTCGAATCAGAGGGATACCCTATCTGCTTCACGAACCGGTCCCTCGTTCAGTTGCCGAACTTTGCGTCCCGGGAGCCTCTACAGTGAAGTCCCAATTGACACTTTTGCCTTCAATGCTTCAACCTTCGCGAGTCGGATGCTGACATCGAGGGTCATGTTTCCGAAAGGTAGCTTTAGGGTCGAAGGTTGGTGTCATCATATCTCGAGGTGGGACGAGTTGACCACTTGGGTGCTTTCTAAGTTCAAGGCTGAGCTTAAGGAGATTGGGCTGACAGCCGCTATCCGTGCCACGCAGGCTGGCGTGGATCTCAATAAGCCTATGTTCCTTGCACTCTTGGAATTGTTCAATACCCAGATTGGTACCTTCTACACTCCCGTGGGGGAGTTGGGGTTGGCTCTCCACGAGATGTACGAAGTGTCCAAGCTTCCCTGGGGCTCAGAGCCGTACGAGGAGTATTTCCCATCAAATGAAGAGATCCAGGTTCTGGAAAATAAGGACTCGGAGATGATGGCCGTTTTCAAAGAAGTTGCGAGCCATCATTATTTCATGCATCGGAAGGACAAAGTCAAGACTCAGCCTCATGTGACTGCTTGAAGGGATTATGTTTTCAAGCAGGATTTGGCGGATCCCTCGAGGATCCGGTTTACGACTCCGCAAGGGCTGAAACCTGCAGAAGTGACTTCTGAGATAAGCCGGCTGGACGAGAGGACCCCTCGTTCCAATGAGGATGGCGAGAACGCGTATAGCTGCTTCTGGCACTGTGCGCACCGGATGTCGTCTAAAGCGGTGCTGACAGCATACTTGATGATATGGCTTCGAGATTGTGTGTTTGCGGGTGGATCTGGTGCAGTGGAGAGGGTACACCGGAACCTTATTTTGCCTGCCGTAAAGTTGGCTTTCGGGCGTCCCTTAGCTCTCCTTCCCGCTATGGTGTGTAACCTATTGCGGGGTTTGAGGACTTTTGCTGATGACGTGATCCAGGGGAGGGGTAAAAATGACAACTTTTCCTGGGCTGAATTGCCATTCCATTATCTTATGGGATGGCTAATTCTGCATCATCCGAATGTGATGAGTCCCGGTCCGGAGGAGGATCATGTTGAAGGGGATGCCTTTATCCGTCGCTTCTACAAGAGGAAGTGGTTACACACTGGCGTTTCCGTTTGCAGGAGAGTTTTGTCCTACCTTCAGGGGTGGGAGATTGTCAAGGTCGCCCCCATCTTCAAAGATTTCGAGGCTGACCAAGATTTAATCGACTCAGGTGAAGATGCGATTACTCTGCCGAAATGGGGTTTTCGTTGGTTGCAAAGTATTCGGCCTTCTCACTTGGTCTATCGCAACCAGAATAGGTGTTATCTGGAGCCATATCTGCCCAGCCGGTTCGCTCGCCAGTTTGGCTATACTCAGCTGATGCTACGGAATTCTAGTAACAGTCTGGGATTCATCGGTAGTTTGCTGGATGGAGCCCGGGGCTGGCAATATTACAATGCCGGGTGTACTGGTGTTCAGTTTACGGCGCCCGTTCGCAACCCTCGGCCACAGATCCTGTATTCGGCCGCTAAGCTGTATTGCACAATGAATGCTGCGTCTCCAGGTTATGACAGAGAGACTAGTTTCATCATTGGAACTCAGCTGGAGGCCACGACGAACATGTTGATGGTGGCTTGGTCATATCGCCCACCAGAACCGACGGGGTATTGGGCTGTTGCTGCGGCATCAGTAAGAGATCCTCTTGTTGGGAAGAGGCGGGCTGACGCGGAAGCCGGCTCGTCTGTACCAAAAAGGTCGAGGAAGACGACGAATCCAAAGACAACGGGAGTGCCACCTATACCGCCAGTGGAATAAGCTCCTGTTGAGGTAAGGAGTCCTCCGTAGCTTTGGCTTATCTTGTCATTTTGGTGACTTGTGCTTTTCTTCTTGTAGGGATCGTCGAAGAAGAAGACCCGCGTTTCAAAATCGGGTGTCAATAAACCGAAGGAGGTAGCAAACTCCCCTGATGAGCGCATCCCTCCGATGGTAATGTCTCCAATAGAGGAGAGTCTTGAAGATGTTCCCGCAGAGGTTTTACTATCTCCAGATTTTGTTGGAAGAGATGCAGAGGTTGCAGCAACTTCCAGGGAGGTGCCAGCTGCCGTGAGGGCCTTGGACGTTGAGGGTCCAGCAGACACGAGGCTTCCTGGTGATGATGTGGGGTGGAGTTCGTCGTCTTCGGATGACGCTGCTCCAGAGTTGCAAGAGCCTGTTGCGGGGGCAACAGAGATGGTTGGAACAGAGGAGAGGGTTGATTCCCCTCCTTGTTATGATGAGGGGAGGTCGGCTGCATCATTGTCGAGCCCTACCCCAGACTCAGCGGCGGAAGCTGAGGTGGCTACCAATCAGGAGGTAGTGACAGATCCTGTCCCTGTAGAGGGATTTGATGAAGAGACTCTTCTGACAGTCCCGACTCCTAGGGCGGGTCAGGATACAAGTGTTGATCTCTCCGTTCTACCAGGGGAGGTATTGGCTGTTGATAGCGCGTTGGGGACTGGAGAGGTGGTCGCTGACATCGGTGGTACTTCCAAGTTTGGGAAGGGTAAGGGTGTGATGGAACCCTCTGTTGCTCCTTCCACTTGGGGTACTATCTCGACACCTGTGCCGGCTCCTTCTGCTCCCTTGGCTCCTCGGGCTAGTAGTCCAGCCCCTGTTGATGAAGAGCCTATTGATGCCGAGGTTCAAGCCTCGCAAGTCGAGGTTGGCGGGTCTTCTTGCGGTCCGCCAACTGGGGTAGCTCCTCTAACTCCTGTCATGACACCACAGGTGCTGGCGGACGCAGATGAATATGTGAGATTCATCGTTGAGGTAGTGTACAAAATGCTGCAGAGGGGGGTGTCGACAGTGATGGACGCCAAGGGGAGCTTTGCGACGGCAAGAACTCTGGCATTGCCTCATATCAACTTGATCCGTGTTCACCCGGGCCACGAGCATATGGCCGACATTCTGGAAGCCACGGTGGCTGAGTTGGACCAGCGACTTTCTGAATTAGGGCGCATCCAGCGGAATGACCTCTCCGTCCTGATAGATGCGGAGAAGGAGAAGTTGCTCGCCAAGACTGTGTCTTCCTACCAGGCCATTGTGAGTGTCTGGGAACGCGAAGTGTCTGAGATTGAAGCGGCAGTGGAGCGGTTATCTCAGTCTACACGGGAGACAGAGGAGGCGCGAGCTGCGCTGGACGCAAATATCGCGGAGATTGACGCGCAGATGCGCCGCCTTGAGGATCAGCGGGCCCGACTCCTATTGGACGCTGAACGTGTCCAGGCTGAACACGTAGCATTCAAGAAGGAGGAAGCAGCTTTCACTCTCCGAGCTCTTACCCTGGCTCAGTAGAGACAGCAGCTTGATGAGAAGCACGAGAATGAAACTTCTGCTGAGGCTGTCGAAGCGATGCGTCAGGAAGCTGAACGTCGAGTCTTGGCGACTGCGGAGACTCGGGCGGCAGACTTGAAACGCCGAATTGCAGAGCTTTTCGCCAACCCTGGGGATATTTAGGGCTTGTAGTCTCTGCTTTTTGTATTTTTGCAACTCTTGCTGGGGATAGTGTAATCCTTTACTCTCCTTTTTTTAGAAATAATAAAGAAGTACACCATTTTCTGCGATGTGTTCATTTTTGCTTGTCATGAACTTTGATGATTTGTGTGGACCTATTATCTTTTGCGTACCTTGGTTTCAGATACAGATAATAAGTTTGAAGGACCCAATGTATTTGCTCAGTGGTAATGTGGACGTGGCAAATATGGGGTTCAAATGATAAAATCTTCCTACTCAGAGGTGTTGTGA
The DNA here is from genome assembly GCA_029216955.1 of Iris pallida. Taxonomy (NCBI): domain Eukaryota; kingdom Viridiplantae; phylum Streptophyta; class Magnoliopsida; order Asparagales; family Iridaceae; genus Iris; species Iris pallida. Next base: position 9,531,266 of record JANAVB010024999.1, on the reverse strand, counting down.
ACGTGGTAGGAATGACCCTGGGAGATGCACGTAACTACTCAAAGGTAATGTGGACGTGGAAGTTCTGCGATCGATGTACGGCAACGCGGGGGTTGTCTGTACGGGATGTTTACTCAGAGGTAATGTGGACGTGGTAAACATGAAGGACAGCGTAGTCTTACGGGGTGTAAGATTCCGCCTTGTAGGGTGTAGGGGGACAACTCAGAGGTGATGTGGACGTGGTTGTTCTTCTACTGGAGGATGCTACGGAACAACTGGGTTCCGGAAGCGTATGATTTTGTGGAATGGAAGTACATGTCTGAAAAGATGTCAAGAGTAGTACTTCTTTAGGAACTTGCCGTTGATGGGCATCATGAACAAGTCCCCATTGGGTTTGGCGAGACGGTAAGCACCGTTTGAGTATACCGTCTCGATGATGAAATGTCTTTCCCATTTGGGCTCGAACTTTTCTGGTGTTTTGTGAGTCAGCACCATCGGCCTCCTGACTGCCAGAACCAGGTCGCCAACTTGGAAAGTCCTCTGCTTGACCTTCTTGTTGAAAGCCTGTGATATACGGGCTTGGTAGAGTTCGATGCGTTGTTGAGCTAGGAGACGCTTTTCGTCAAGTGCCTCCAGTTTCCGCAGACGACGACATTGATTGTCTTCTTCTGTGAGTTGGTTTGTGATTGCTACGCGGAGTGAGGGTATCTGAATCTCAAGAGGCAGTACCGCTTCGCTTCCGTAGACCAAGGAGAATGGTGTGTTGCCTGTCGGGGTCCGTACCGTTGTGCGGTAGGCCCAAAGGCATTCGTCGAGCTTTTCGTCCCAGTCGCGTCTGTTAGATGACACGACCTTTTTGAGTAACCTGACGATAGTTTTGTTGAACGCCTCGGCCAATCTGAGTTGAAGAGTGAGATAAACCTTCCTCTTCCAGACTTGATAATGCTCTCCATCAAACTTTTCTAACTTACAAAAGTCAGTGTTGAGGAGTGAAGCATTAAAGTTTTCCATCGTAGCAATAAAGCTTTGAGATTGTTATTGCCGGGGCACAATTTTTCGATGAAAAACAGAGAAAATGAAACAATTGTAAAAACAATGTTTCAAATCAACACTTCAAGGAAGGTGATTCTGAATTATGAGAATCTAAAAAGATTTCGTAATCAACAGCAATCGATCGTAGTACTTCTAAAAAGAAGATACAATCAGAATTACTGGCAGCAACGAAGAAGGTGACTGGCGAAAGATGGAAGAAGGCCTGCTGGGGTGAATGATCACCGTTGCTCAAAGCTTTATTCGCCCTACACGAACAGCTTCCAGGAACCAGCAAGTTCGTCGGAGAACTTGGAACACTCCTGCTCTTCTGACTCCTCGGACGGACACGAACTCCCGTGCAAAAGCAACGCTGGTGCGGCGCCTTTCCTCTCTCTCTCGAAGGCTACTGGAAGATCAGAACTGTGTTAAAGAACACTTCTGAATACTCTGTTTACTTGTGCTAAAAAACACTCGTAAACTTTCTGTGGTGGCTTCTCTTTCTATTCTGTAATTCACCTTGAGAGAGAGAGAGAGGATGCCTTATATAGGCCCTGCAGCAATTGTTCGGTTGCCACAAAGTTAGGGACGTGGTAAAAATTACCCCGAACATGTAACAACCGTCCAGAACATGCAAACGCACGTTCTGCTGCCAACTGCGCGCACCCTGCGCTCCTTGCACTCTGCGCGACAGAGCGCGCACTGAACTGCGCACACTGTGCGCACTGCACGCACTGCGCACACGGCGCACGCAGCGCAACCAGCGCGCCCGTATACCCCTGAGCAAAGTGCGCCAACAGAACACCACATTACGCCTCATGAGCCCATGAGTCCGGGCCCGAGCCCGAGCCCGAGTCCGAGTCCGAGTCCGAGTCCGAGTCGCTAAGCCCCTACGGGACTTAGCTCCCATGGAAATAAATTTTCCAAGAGCAAAAAACATGAATGCTTTAATTGTTGATTTTAGCCTTTTTTCCATTAGAAAAATAACCCCACATGGCAAATCCATGTGCACCTCCACACCACATGTGCATCTCCAATAACAGCAAAGCTGATATATAGAGATACAATCTCTTTCTTTTATCCTACGTGGGACTAAAGTTTTCTAAAGGAAAAAACAAAAACTCCAACAGTCCATTTTAGGAGTTACTAATGTTATGGCTTTACTTGAGCGTAATTATGATTGTACAATTATAGTACAATGGGCTCAATTGGTTTAGCCAAATTACAGGACATGGCTCTGTAAATCCTTTTGAAGGATGCATCCACTGTGGACGAAAACTCGTTTAGTCCGATGTATTGATTCTCGACTAGCAACCAGTCAGTATAAGCGTTGTCACGTTTGATGTAAAAAAAAAGAGAGTATCCGTTCCAAGTATTTATTTTTTCTCCCAATTTTCTGTATTTATGACTAAACTATTGATGTCAAATACCTAATTTTTTTTAATAAAATTTATAGTTTCTCATGTCCAGAAAATAGTAAAAAATTAATTTCATTTTTTCTTACGAACCAAGTAAGCCTTAGTGCAGGCTGATTGCTTGTTAATTTAGGCTGTGTTATAGAACGGTGAGAAAAAGAAAAAGAAGAAGAAAGGTCAATTCTTCTCAGATCCATTCTCACGGCTCGTCTGGTGTAATTTTTCTGTCCCAGACATCTATCGAACCGGGTCCAACCGGTTTAAGCCAAAAAATCGGCCCGGTTCGACTAAAACCGAGTTTTTTAAAGAATCGTTGGTTTTTTGTCAAAACCGGGTTCAACCGGTGAACTGACCGAATCGGTTCACAATTGAGCTGGCTAATTTTGGTTTTTTTTTAAATTCAAAATAAATTATCATGTGAAATTTGGACCATTTGATTCTTGATTTGGTTTTAATCGACCTTACAGTTGAAAATTAAACCAAATCAACGTACTTATGACCAAACCAAACTAAACCAATAAGTAAATATGGATATTTTACCTATTTGAACCAAACCAAGTCTATTGAACTCCAATTGAATCCCGATTGAATCCGGTTGAACCACGGTCCGACCTATACCATAAAGTTTCGGTTCGATCATCGGTTCGGTTTTTAAAACATTGCTCTCGAGTCTCTTCTCATATTTGCTAGCCCCTGAGGTTGAGTGTAGATTTTGTAAAACCTTGCAAATCTTTGTTTTTGTTTTTGTATAATAAAGGAGGGCCCTACATAGTGTGTTGTTTTTGTTTCTTGTTTTTTTTTCTCTCCGCCCTCGGGTCTGACCGGTTTTGCAAAAAATTTTTTTTTCGATATGTGAACCTGAATTTTTTAAAGATTCATTGTTTTTTTTCCAGAACTGGATTTAACCGGTGAACCGGCCAAACTAGTCCACAATTAATCCGAACAATTTTTATTTAAAAAAAAAAACTAAAAAAAAGAAAAAAAAATATCGTGTGAGATTTGGATCATTTGGTACTTGATTTAATTTTGAGAGATTTTATAATTGTAAAATTAAACCAAACCAAATATGCTAAGAAACAAACTAAAAAGTAATTGTGAATATATTATGTATTTGAACTAAACCAAAGTATTTGAACTAAACAAACTAAATTGATTTGAACCTCAGATTGAAATTCGGTTGAACTCTAGTCCGATCTGTAAAAAAATTCGGTTCAATTACCTGTTCGATTTTAAAACATTGCCAGTGACATAAGACTTTGTCCCCCACAAATGTGTCGAATAGTTGCTACTGTTCAAGCAACCAATCATCTCTCCCCATATAGTACTGAGTTATACTATTCTCGGATAACAAGTTACCTCCTACTCATCATGCCCACCTTCAGCCTCGTCTCATGGCTCATGCTTCACACAAAGTAAGTAGAGTACATCGAACATGGACGCATTTCCGTCGGTTGGATGTATGAAGACACTGTACCGGAAGAAATGCAGAAGCTCCCTGCATATGTATAAATTCCTCTCCCCCTCGTTTCAAAGGGACGTGTCTCTCTCTCTCTCTTCTTCTTCTACTTAAATAGCTGTACCAACTCGAACGCGAGGCGAGCCGAAACCAAAAGCAGAGTCGATCGAGAGGAATAAATTGTGCGTACGTTCGGTATATGCTTGTTGTGGTCTAAGCATTCAGAAATTAAAGGTATGCATGCAATGCATGTAGAGAAAAGAAAAAAAAAAAAAACTGTGAATATTCCATTATACTACAAGTGATAGAGAAAGGACTCTTCCTAGAATATACTCTTTCTTCCTCTTCCTTTTAAACTCAATTGTTCAATTCCATCATCATCATCAAAGTCTTTCTCTCTCTCTCTCTCTCTCTTCTAATGGCAATGTTCATACGGGCGAAGCGGGTTTCTGACCCGTTCGATGACAAGGCGAAAGCCAGACTCCGAGGCGATGACTGCCACACCATGTCGACGACGACAGCCGGCTACGCCAGCAGCGGCAGCGAGCACGAGGCCGACCCTTTGTTCTCCGGCCCCATCCACGCATTCCTCCAAATCGAGACCGTCGACGAACCCACTGCCTCTCCTCCACCTGACGTCTCAGACAACAACCACCTCGGCGATAGCAACGACAGCTCCTCGAACAACGCCGACGCTGTACGCGATCTCCTCGACCCCTCTAAGAAGAAGAAGTTGGACCCTTTCCTTGTCCGGCTGCACTCGGACGTGGTACAAATTGCCACGGCGTTGGGAGAGCTGAGATTAAACGGACGAGCACTCCGCCTCGCGGTGATGACGGCGCGACTGAGGGAGCTCGGGTACAATGCCGGGATCTGCAGGGCCAAGTGGGGAGAGCAGCGGCAGCCTCTGCGCGGGCAGCTACGAGTACGTCGACGTCGTCGTCGACTGCGAAGAGGAGGGGAGGTACGTAGTGGACCCGGAGTTCTCTGCGGAGTTCGAGATCGCGAGGGCGACGGAGGAGTACGCAGACATGCTGGCGGCGCTGCCGAGAGTGATGGTGGGGAGAGGGGAGGAGGTGAAGCAGGCGGTGAGGACGATGGCGAGGGCGGCGAGGAGGTCGATGGAGAGCAGAGGGATGGAGGTCCCGCCGTGGAGGAAGAGGAGGTACATGCTCGCCAAGTGGTTCGGGCCGTACCGGCGGACGACCAATCTGCTGCCGGTCTCTTCTGCCAGAGAAGTTGCGGCGGCGGCAGCCGCGGTGAAGACAGCTGCGACAGGGGAGGAGATGGTCAAGTGCCGCGCGGTCGGGTTCGGCAATGTCTTGGGGATAATAATGCCTCCGGCCACCAGCACCAGATAGTATGTGCATGACAAGTTTGGCAAGGAGGCGCGGCTGCTGGAATTATATATATACTTGATAATTTGAGATTTAGTTGTGTGAGCATCATCAGTAGTAAGTGTGCATATAATTATAAGATTTATATTTCGGATTTGCACATTACATTGATATAGCAAACTATTTTGATTACCAAACTAGCAAGTAAATCTACATAACTTCCCCCCAAATTTGTAGGCTCAGAGCATCAATAGTAAGGCTCATCCCAATCTCTAGATTATGTAAAGCCCATTGAAGAGGAAGGTTCAATTAGAATCGCATGATGGTTCCACGGGAATTTGGGTCTCATAATTTCTACATTTAGAATTTAGAATGTATGGGCGGCCGGGCCGGGCCGAGTCCGACGTCCAGCCCGGCCCGGCACGAGAGGAATGGTTAACGATTTATCAAAAAGAAATTTTGACTTACCCTTCACTTGATTTACCCAAATTTAAGGTGTACCCCACAGTTTTACAAAAATATACAATATCTTCCACTTTGGACGGAATCCGTCAAAAAAAAATTTATTTTGGACCAAAATGTTCCTGAATTAGGGTAAATCAAATTGGGGGGTAAGTCAAAATTTTTCTTTATCAAAAGAACATGAGGAATAATATAATCGTATTTTTTGAACTAGCATTGCCAAACAACCTTAACTCCAAAATATAACCAAAATCATAAGGAAGTACATACATTTGCATTATATGCTGCAGCTCTGATACCAGACTTACAAATATTGAGCTAGTTGTTTGGTGTCCGAAATTGCAATGGAACCCAAGAGAACTTGGACCAAATTTTATCAAGTTCTTATACTAGTGTTGTTTAGTTACAAGAACGTACATGAAAAGATTTCCGGGGGGGGGGGGGGGGGGGGGGGGCTGACATTTTTTTTACAAAAAATTGTATGAAAAGTATTAAACTTTCATAGTACTGCATATAAGACAACAAGTTTCATAATTTTACGAAAGAACCAATACACCCCTAGGGGCGTAAGTTTTTTTTTTTAATCTGCTTCAGCAGTTAAGTTTGGTTAAGGGAATATTTAATCATAACTAAACCATGGGCGGGTATTGTCATTATAACTCCATTTTTGGCGTAAAAGAGAATTTTTTTCTCTTTTTTTTCTTTTGTTTATCACTTTAATTTTCGGTTTATCAACAACTTTTTTTTTCTCTTTGTTTAATCTATTACTTAATTTGTTATTATCTATAATAATATGAACGAAAACAAGATCTATTAGTTAATATTTATTATTAATATATTTTTAAAATTATGATATCAAATATCTTTTTTTAAATATTAACATATATATAATACCACATCTATTATCATTCAAGATATAATTTTCTAAAAGACAAATTTAAAATTTATTATGAATAATTTGGATAATGATATATTCAAAATGTAAATTATATTTAAAAATAACTACATATAAACACATATTCATAATTAAAATATATTTTTGAGAAATCATAATTAAAACGTATTAAAACTATATTTAAATATTTTAATATAATTTAAATTTCAATATAATTTAAATTTCAATATAATTTTTATTTCTCATATATTATTTTTTGATACGTGCATTGCATTGCATGTAAACGGGAGTAGTTCCGAAAAAGTAATAGATGTCACAATTGGATGACAACAAAATAATTATTTGTAGCTATATAATATTGATTTAAAATTTATATAAAAATAAGTATTTAATTATTTTAATTTCTAAAATAAATAAATTAAGTGTATAGACAATAACAAATTATCATTTAGTCATATGAAAAATATATATAATATTGATAATAAATCTACACCCAAATATAGGGCGTATATTTACCTACGAGTAAATATCCCCTTAACCAAACTACTTAACCGTTGAAGTGGATTTATTTTAAGGAAAAAAAAATATGCCCCTAAATAGGGCGTATAATTTACAAATGAATTTTACGATTTTTTTTTGACGTTTCGGGTCTTTGTTCATAATATTATGAAACTTGTTGTCTTATACACAATACTATGAAAGTTTAATACTTCTGCTGCAATTTTTTTGCTTTTTTTAGTAAAGTGTTCAGCCCAAGTTCCTTCACCTGCTGGCTGGAACTACACATAACTTGAAAACCTGTATCTTTTTAATGTTATATGCTTTATATTTTCTTCATCCACTCACCAAACAACAAAGATTTGGGAACTACAAACGAGAACCTACAGAACTTTATAGTACCCAACATCTGAAGTTCTTCCAAGTTCTGTGACATTTTTTAGTTCCATGTAGCTCCAAGGACCAAACATGCAATATAATGGTAGGGCCTTCTTGTACAGAGTCTGCTGGAAGCGTAGCAATATTTTTCAGGTAGGGGTGAGCATTATTCGAATTTGGACCGAAAATCGAACCGAACCGAATCGAATAAGAGGTTCGGTTCGATTTTAAAAAATTGGTTCGGTTTCGGTTTTGAAAATACTAAATTTTCTTATTCGATTTCGGTTTCGGTTTTGGGTTTCGGTCCAAAACCGAAAACCGAATAAAATTTTTTAATTAATTAATTTATATATATATATATATATATATATATATATATATATATATATATATATATATATATATATATGTGTGTGTGTGTGTGTGTGTACTATATATATAAGTATTAATATATATAGGTATATACTAAATATATATAGGTATATACTAAATATGTCTATGTATATTTAGTTACTATATATATTAACAAAAAAAGCTCAAAAAATCAAAAAATATGAATAAACCGAATAAACCGAAAATCGAACCGATTTAATTCGGTTCGGTTTGATTCGGTTTTGGGCCAATTCGGTTCGGTTTCGGTTTTGCTTATTCGGTTTCGGTCCAATTCGATTTTGGGTTATTCGGTTCGGTTTAAACCGAATAAACCGAATGCTCACCCCTACTTTCAGGTGGAGGATTTCCATGGAACTTACCAGACGAAACTGTATATTATACATATATATACAAATGAATGTAAAGACTAAGGTAAAAAATAAATATATGAATATCAGAGCATTGATCAAATTCCAAGTCCGGCCCGGTCCGAAATTCATCGTGCCGTGGATCATATGTTGGGCCGAGTTTAAATTTTTATTCTTAAACCTGGTCCGCTATAGTGCATAGACCTGAGAGGTCCGGCCCAGCCCACCCAGGTCGGCCCATCCAAATTCGGGTTGGACTTACCCAAATTCGGATCGGCCAGCCCGCCCACTTGACAGCTCTAAATGGAGCCCGAGGGAACCCAAATGCAGACAAAATGAGGGAACATGAATCGTTTTCAATTGTGACCCACCTCCGTACATTTGGTAACCATCTGTCCATCTATCGACCGCCGCGTCGCTAAGATCCGTCCACAATAACTTACTAATCAAACAGATCTGTAGTTGTCTACTACTATTTGGGACCACAGTGAAAATGAAAGAAATAATAATAGCTAGTTAGGTTTTTGATTCTAATTTTATATTAGTTTCGAGTTAAATCCTAACATGTTTAATTTTTATTTGTTGTTTTATTTTTTTCTATTATATTCTGAACATGACTAAAAGGATGACCACTACAAGTTGAAAATGAAAGTATAATAAAAAACAAAAAACAAAAACAAAAAACAAAAAATTAATATCTAAACTTTTCAATTTTAGATGTCAGAACTTGAATCCTAAGATCATAAAAATATAGGGTCTAAATATTAATTAGTCAAAATAATAACGGACAAATGAATATGATTGAACCCTCCCATGGACAAATTTTTGACCACTACCAAAGTTTCAGATTTTTAACGAAGGAATATAGATTGAAGTTCCATTTTATAGGTCAAGGGCTCGTTTGGCTTCTAATGTTACTCCGGAACATGTTCCGAGGATGTGAGCTCCATAGTTTTAGTCCAACGGACATTTTTGTTGGATGGGTTCGAAGAGTTTTTTCTTTTCTTTTCCATGGTTCGGTTGAAAAACATTAAAAGACAAAAAAAAAAAAAAAAGTGATAGGACCGGCCAGACTAAAACATGGTGGAATTTGTGAATGTAATAAAATGCTAATGTTTTTGGTAATTTCATAGGAGGACAATGAACTGGCATGAAAAAAAAAGTTTCAATTTTCTAATATTTAACCATATATTTGAAATTTTTGTGGGGTATGTTTGGTTCTCATCTTAGTTTCTATAGGAAATTACTGAAACAGATGGCCTAGGATTTGGATTCAACAAATTTTACTTTTTAAATTTTGCAATAAATAATATTCTTCGACGAAAAATCTCTTTCCTAAAATGCTCCCATAGATAAGAAAATTAGTCAAATTGGAGTTCCCAATTTCCATATGTTTGGAGACTATGTAACTTGTAGTCTTGTAGAAGCCAAAACTATGTAACTTTAAGATGTGCAAGTTTTTGTTCTATTTCTTGACCGTGTGTGGTTGCATGGTGAACCAAAGAACATAAAACTGGGGAGCGGAGACCCATCTTTCCCTCTCAAATTTTTTATTTAACCCCAAATATATATATATATATATATATATATATATATTTGAAACAATGGGTACTTGTGGCGAACTCGTCTCCACTGAGGCTCGAACTCCTGACCACTTGGGTCGCATGCATCTCTCTTAACCACTAGGCTAGAGGTCATTTGCTTAATGAGGTCCGAAACATGTGCACGGGCGGCCCTCCGCACTATATATATATATATATATATATATATATATATATATATATATATATATATATATATTCAATTTTTTTTAAAGCAAAAGCAAGCAAGCTTTTATATATATATATATATATATATATATATATATATATATATATATATATATATATATATATATTCAATTTTTTTTATATATATATATATATATATATATATATATATATATTCAATTTTTTTTAAAGCAAAAGCAAGCAAGCTTATATATATATATATATATATATATATATATATATATATATATATATATATATATATATATTATATAAAAGCTTGCTTTGGAATTGTCATTGCATTTTCTAAAGCAAAAGCAGTTTTTGAAAGAGAATTTTTGACTTGCCCCCCACTTTGTTTACCCAAATTAAGGGTGCACCCCACTGTTTTGCATTAATGTACATATTCCTCCACATTGGACGGATTCCGTCAAAAATATTTTTTTGGGACCAAAATGCCCTCGTCTTCTTCCTCCCTCTTTCCTCTAACCCCCCTCCCTACCCCCCCACCCCCCGTGCGGCCACCTCCATCGCTCACCGCCTCCGCTCCCCGCCTCCCCGCCTCCCCCCCTTCCCGCCTCCGCTCCCCCCCCTCCGCCACCGCCCCCTCCCTCCGCCTCCCTCCGCTCCCCCCCTCCCCGCAGCCGCAGCAGCAGCAGCAGCGGTGGCAGCAGCGGCGACGGTGGCAGCAGCGGCGGCGGCGGTGGCAGCGGCGGCGGCGGCGGCAGCAGCAGCAGTGGAGGCGGCAGCAGCGGCAAGCGACGGAGGCGACGGTGCTGGAGCGGTGGCCGTGGGGGTGCGGTGGCCGCCAGAGGGGAAGGAAAGAGGAAGAAGAAAATAGGAAGGACATTTTGGTCCAAAATTTATGGTCAAAACGTTTGACCGTTAATTTTTGACGGAATCTGTCAAATGTGGGGAGTGATGTACATTAATGCAAAACAGTGGGGTGCACCCTTAATTTGGGTAAACAAAGTGGGGGGCAAGTCAAAAATTCTTTTTTTGAAAACATAACATATTAGTCATGTTTTCAAATGTTGTCCTAAAATTGAATTAGCTTAGTTTTCGTACTTCCAAAAGGCGAAACACTACAAGCAGCCCAGATGAGCTACACCAGTCACCAGACCCATCTTTAGCATTGCAGATACCCACATTATATCCATGACTCACTCAGTCATACAATCACTGTGTGACGTTACCTGCATTTTCTTTGTGTATGTCTGTCTCCCTCTCCGGCATTCTCTGATCATATGAGTTATTTTCTGACAAATCACTCTACCAATTTCCAAGTCCGACGGCAAAATGAGCCGGCAGTGTCAAAACAACTGGTACCCTCACTGTGCTCGACGGACTACTGAGTGGCTCGTTCCGGCCGATATACGTATCTCGAAACTAACTACTAATTCAAAGTCTAGTTACTACGACGTCAGAGTAGAGGAACTACTGAGCTAGTTGAAGGCTAAAAGAATCAGATTTACAATAGAGCTCAATTGGTCTATTACTCGCTACTGCAACAACCGGTGTGCCAGTCGGGTGGGTCTACTGTTGGAATCCAGTCTGAAATGCGAGTAACTGTTTTAGGTATTGTTGGTATTTTTGCCTTTAGACTAGGAAAGATAGTCCCACATCGGCTACACCAAATGGTGAGTATCTCAATATAATGCATTGCTTGTGTTGAGGTGTGCACATGAGGTGTAGTGGGGCACAAGTGTGTGCCATGTCGGAGTATTTTCCTAGAAGAAAAAATGATTAATTCCAACAAAGATATAAGTTGATTTTTGTTGTGCGGACTCGGATTCGGACTCGGACACGGACTCCGGGATGTCTCGTGCATGCACGGAAGTGTTCGGAGGGTAGGCGTGGACTGGCACTGTCACGACCCGCACCCGAATTTACGGTACGAATACGTGGGCCACGTCCAGCCTACGCCGCAGTATCGGTGGTAGGGCGCTGTCAAGTACCCGATACTAACTACAACATCTAAGATCCATAACTAGAAATGTACTCATGTTACATCACGAAAACTAAGGAAGATAAGACAATAAATAATAACAATATCACTAGAACAACTAGAATCTACAAGGATCATATAAGAAAAGAATAAAACAGAAGGAAACAATAACAAACTAAATAACTACCAGACCTAGAACTCCTGAAAAATAACTCACGGTGAAGAATACCGAGAACCACCCCAGCTAGCAACATCCTGTAGTCCAATACTGAGGGCACAACTACTCCTAAAATATTGTCAACATATCCAGTCAGGATGGAACGAGCACAAATCTCAAATAACAGTTCTAGTTAGAGGATATTAAAAATATAGCAGTAAATAGAGAGAATATACAAGGAATCACGAAATGTACATGTGAGTATCATGGCAAGGTAAACTGTAATCTAGAGCTAGAACAAGGCAAGTAAAACAGATCATGGCATGTACAAGAATCAATAATCATCTATCTAGGTGTGTGAGTACTAGCTTCAACATGTGGCCGGCTTGGGTCTGCACAGGGTCTAATGAGGCCAATCATACGTGGAGTGTAGGATTAGCTATTCAACAAGGTCTACAAGAATAAACAAGGTGGATAATGACCACACATCTACACTAATACTCCCCGTCCCCGACTAGTATAGTGGATCCAACCATGACACATCATGACACGCGATTCTCCGAGAGGGTAGCTAGCCTTCGCAGGAATCGTGTCTATACAATGCACAAGGAACAAGAAAGACTTGCACAAGATATACCAAGGAAAGCGAGGAATAACATCTCATGACGGGATCCAGAGAAATACCAATCCGTGTGAACAATGTGTCAAGAGAACAAGGATATCTACACTAAATACAAGAAACATAGACGATATTATAAAACAGAAATATTATCAGAGAATGTACTCGCCTGAGATCTGGTGGAATATGTCAACTGTGTAATCTGGCTCAGAGTGAAATTACAGACCTAAAGATGAGATATATATAAGCTAATTAGGGTTCAACAGTATTAGGCATGATTAATCTAGGTCAATCTCAGTCCACTAAGTCAAACTAGGTCACACTGAGTCACACTAGGTCAAACTAGGTCACAGGAAGTCAAACCAAGTCAAACTAGGTCAAGGCAAGTCAAGGGTTGACTTACAGTTGACTTTTGGTCAACTGGTCAACTCTAGGTCAAACTTGACTAACATTGACTAACAATTGACTTTGGGTCAACTGGTCAACTTCGGTCAAGTTCTAATCAATTTTAGGCTACGGTTGACTTCCGATTGACTTTTGGTTAAAATAGTCAACTGTGGTCAACCAAGGTCAAAACTAGTCTAACCTAGGTCAAATGTTGACTCTACTTCGACGTTCAGTCAAAGTAGTCAACCAAGGTCAACAGGGTAAAAGCTAATCTCTATAAACATCTACAGGGTCAACATATCAATTTCAGTGATTGTGAAATCACTGGAATCGATGGATCTCGAAATACAACAAAAGGAGAAAGATTATAATAATAGGATAAAAATCTACAGATATTGTCGGATGATGAAACAACCATCACCAACGTGTCCAGAATGGTCGAAATAGCTAGAATAGCCTGCCCATAAGTCCAAGGGGCAAAAAGGTAATTTTGAGTCAAAAAGGTGTTCGTGTCGGACCCGCTTTGCACAAAAAATGTGCCAAAATAAAAGTGCACTAAACCGAACAAATTATATGTCCAAGAATCCAGAATGACGATACGAACCCAACGGTATTTCCATAATTGGATTCTTTTGACCCGATCTTAAATTGGTCCGTTGACCAGGATATTGAAATTTCGATTTGCACAGAAAAGCGTGTCAGAGCCAATGTCCTCAAAATGCAGCAAATTATATGTCAATAATTTTAGAATAACGATACGAACCCAACGGTATATCCAAAATTGGATTCCGATGAGCCGATCTCAAAATGACTCGTTGACCCTGATATTGGTATCCGACTTACACCGAAATACGTGCCGGAACCAATGTCTACTAAAACCTAGCAAATTATATGTCAACAAGTCCAGAATGACGATACGAACTCAACGGTATATCCAGAATTGAATTCCGATGAGCCGACGTCAAAAAGTCCCTTGACCCGGACTGTAGGGCCCATTTTGCACCGAAATACGTACCAGGGACAACGTCCTCCAAATCTAAAAAACATTATATGAAAACGTGCCAGAACGATTCCACGAGTCTACTGGTGGTGTCAGAAATTGAATTCGGAGTCCTGGGTTCAAAAATGGAATTTTACAACTTGAAAATTACGAATTCGGACGGTCAACTTTGGCGTCGAATTCAACCATTCAAATGTGCTCACAATAAAATGAAATTTGAGGGACAGGAAGAGGGTTATACCAGCTGCGCATAGTAACCAGTGGTACGTCAGACGGAGCTGCGATGGAGGATATACGAATCGACGAAGTTGGCTCCACAAAACTGTCAAAAAATAACACAATTTAAAGTGTCAACTTGGTGGCCGATTTTGATGTATCAAACGACGAAATTAACGGACAAAACTTGATAGAAGTGAAGAGATATATACCGAGATTGTGACGGAGCAAGGAGTTCGCCGATCCAATGGTCGAATTTCCCAAAAAATACGTACGAAGTTGCTACGACGAAACACGAATTCTAAAATTCATACGCGCGCGCGTCGACGGAATTCCGTGCAAAACGCACGAATTGCCTACGTGGCACGTCGGGGAGGAAGGTGGCGCACTCGGGAAGGTCGCCGGAGTGCTCGCCGGTGATGGCCGGCCACGCAGCAGCCGTACAGCGGCACACGACAGCGGGCCGCGCACGTGCGTACTGTGCGCGCTGCTGCTGCGTTCGCAACTGGTGCTGTGCTGCCACCTCGCTGCTGTTGCTGCCATGCACGGTGGCGCGCGGTGGGGCGGCGACAGTGGTGCCCGTGGCGACGGCGACGGTGAGATGGTGTTGGGTGTTGGGAATGATGGTGGTGGTGGTGGTGTTGTGCTCATGGTGGTGATGGTGGTGGAGCTCGTGGTGGTGATGGTGTTCATGGAGGTGGTGGTGGCTGTGCTCATGGTGGTGATGGTGGTGGAGCTCGTGGTGGTGATTGTCACGCCCCGACCCAGAATCACCCGAATCATCGTCCTCGTAGGGGGCATAATGCCGCACGAGCCTGAAGTTGCACTCGTACAAGGCAAGATGACAAGTTCTCAAATAGTTATCTTTTGATTCGATATTAACAACGAAAGGAAAACAGAGTATACAAAATAATTCTCTTTATTGATATCCGAAACTGAGGTTACAAAGGCTTTCGATAGCCTAACAATATATGCCAGATTGGCTACAACACTCAGGTTCTCTCTTGCCCACAAAAGATTTTATCGTTCCATACATCATGCTTTCTATATCTCGGCTGCATCAATCCTGTTACATAGTCCGAGCGTCAATACGATCGTACGCTTCAATACGCTTCGACATTCCAAGCCTCAACGCGTTCAAGCAACGCTTCGCTGCGAGCCATCCATTCCCTGTACCCTGCATAAAGCTGGTGGGGGATCAGTACGTTCGTCCTCGCATGTACTGATGCAAAGATCTTCTTTCCAAACCGACATTGTAGTATTTATGTTGAATCTTGCAACTTAGCTTATGATCTTGCTATGTTCTCCTTAGGGTCAATTTCATGGCATATTCGAAAGCGTAAAGCATGTTATTATAGCAAACATGTTATCGAATTGAATAGACAAGCAAGCAAGAAATCTCGTATTTATTTCGTGGCGCGACTTACCAAGTCGACGCACTCGCCCTTGCGTCCCTTGCACTGACGCAAGGTGAATACGTCCTATTCCTTCCCTGTCATGTTATATGTGCATCTCTAAGCAGGATCTATGTGCGGGACGCATATGCGCCTACACTTTCAACCCATCGTTCCTTAGCTATATGAGGGCCGTTGGCGTATCCGTGCCGGAATGGACTAAAGGAGTTCCTTACTTTCTTTTCTCTCCTTCTTTTCTCAATATTGGTCGGGCTGTCCGGCGTTTAACGGGTGGGTTGCGGTCCCAACGACCGAAACGTTTTTGCTGTATACCATCATTTACGGCTTTTCCCATATATAAGATGAGTGCTACTCGTCGTAAGGATGTGCGCCTACAAAGATTATTCGATTGCCTCCTAGGCCAAGCGGTTTCGGGGCGCTCCGGCATTTAACTGTTTGGGGAAAACACTCGTGCACGAGTTATTATCACATTAATCTCAAGTCCATCCCAATCGACCATGCAACGTCCTTATTACTCAAGCAGTCAAATTCAAACAACCAAACATAGTCTTGAGTCCGAGACTTAGACTTTATCATCTCGTATTTCTTCCGTTAACTTTCTATGTTCTTACGTTTCGTACTTCATTTCAATGTTCAATGGCATTATGCCTCAACTCAATGTTCCTCAACCAAACGACCCGAAGGTCTCGAACACCTTTCGAGGCATTATATCATATCCGATAGTTCTGCCACATTCATGTCACAACTGTATTCTCTCGCAACGAAGCCATCTTTTATTACCCCGTGCACGTAGGCACGTTCGACCGTATCCCCATGTTCTATAACTTAGTGTTCAATGTTCGGGGCTTGCGCGCTAGGGCGCTCGCCTATTGTCTTTCAATGTTCTAGCCTTTCTAACTCGTGCGCGAAGGCACGGTATGGTTTATGCACTAAAACACTCGCCGAATACAGTTATCCCTTGTTCTTGCGGCTTGCGCACCGATGCGCTCGCCTTTGCGATATCCAATATTCCATAGCGACTCGTGCATATGATGTACGTTTTATTTTAATTGTTCTAACTTAGTGTTCGACTCACACTATGATTTACTTTCCGATCGGACCACGCCCGTGGCGTCGATGGGTTAACTTTTGGCATACAATGATATATTTGACTTATCGCATGAAGGAGTAAAAAGAAGTCAATCCTCCCACCTTGAGTCGATACGTCTTTGTCGTTTCGCCGAGCCGATGCGGCTCGATTTCATAACTTTGTTGCACGACCACTCTCCTGACTTAGCCATCCGAGCACTTCGTGCTTCATTGAATTATACGTCTGATTTGGTTTACCGTGCCCAAGTCTCATCCCGTCGTAAGGCATCGATTTGATTTCGCGGACCCCTTACTAAATATGGAAAAAGATCGACCTCTAATATTTTTGCGTCAACGTATAACCTGCACACGAAACCAACTAAAATCAATACTTGTATCGATTCGGATTTGCGCCTTGGTCGATTCGATTTCTTAGAATCTTCGAGCCGATTCAACGCACTCATCCTTCGGGGCAACACTGCGCTTCGCATCGATTCACTCGATGCATTCTTTCGGGACAAGGCAACTCTTCGCATCGACTCAGTTCGATGCGTTGCTCGGGACAACGTAACTCTCGTATCGATTCGCATCGATACATTTCATTCGGTCAACGCGACTCGCTGAGTCAATGTCTCAGCGTAATGTACTGTGCGGAGCGGGGCATTACAGAATATACCACTCAAAACAAGGTTCTTCCTCGAACCAAAACCAACACTCCGACTAAGCTTTTATAGATCGTATCACGATCTCGTCCCACCAATGTTGTTCAGTTTCACACTATCTCGCAAGCTTTTCACTAATATTTTAATGTTTTTTCTGCAGCTTGATTTGAATTTGTATACAACTCCATTTGGATCCGTACCTATATTCAAGGCGTCCCGAAGATATATGTATTTCGACCAAGCCCAGTCGTAGCAAATTAGAACAAAGCTGACAGGTAAATTTCAATCCTATGCTTGCCATCTCGTACTCTCGATCGGACTTATCTTTAGCATAAGTTCTCGCAATTCTATTGCATATGCATATTGATACACATGCGATCATCCAACAAAAGTTAAGGCACACAATGCGATTCAAAATCGCATTTCTCATTTCGTAAGTTTTATCGGAACTATCAATTCTATGCGTCGCGTCGAGCCGTCGTGCATCCGATCGCAACGATCCTTCGCAAAGCCTTGCGTTCGAAGTCGCCACCCAACTATTTTCGAAGTCTAGCTATGCAACTTATCTCGATACGATTTCTTTATCAACATTCGGGGCTACGCCCGCTAGGTGACTTACCTAGCACCGTGCTTAACTTTTTTCGACGCAACTTTAAAATTGACATTGCACAAAGGCCACAATCTATCCGACACGAAAGTTTACATCAAGGCGACGGTGTTCAAGGCAACGATCGCCTTGACACGAAGGTCTTAACGATACGCCTTACGTTCGATTCCTATCAAGTAGGAAATTCACTAGCCAAATTTCCAACTTATTTGTCTCTCAACATCGAATTTAAGTTTTGATTCACGCAAGCTCAATTGCGAGATGAATCCGAATCTAACGACATGACTCGTAAGTCATTCCCTTATCATTCCCTCTCGTGTATAGCACGATTCTTGCAATCGTCTATCCGAATCACCAAGTTCGTTGGTGAATTTCTAGTTTGATCGTCGACCAACATAACCATTCAAGCATTCATCCGACGAATACTCAAAATCTAACTATATCATTCTCAATCAAAAGCTGTTCCAACAATTCTCGATCGCCTAGACTTATCGTCAACATGCACCGTGTTATATTTGTTATCGGTGCAATCTCATATGCGATATCGCATGGGTCATCTTACGGTCTGCAGCATTCAATTTGGTTTGGCGGTCAAGTCTTCTAGGGTCAGATGCCCCGAAGCTACGCTCGTTAATTGTGGATCATTAACGAAGGACAGTTTACTACGAACCATGCTATATCTTATTTCGGAGCCAAATCATGTTCCGACGATTCTACGCGAATACCCAATTTCGGACAAAACCGTTTCTATCGGCGCAACTATCCTCCGAGTCAAGTCATGCACTACCGTCGATGATTTCGCAATCTACGAAACATCTATTCGTATCGAGTTCGAGTCTATCTTATTCGCAGTCGACACACGAGATGCTATACGCATCGAACAATCGTCGATTACTTATTGTCTCGTCTTGATTAATCACAAAGTTCATGTCAACTAGTTCGTTCCTTCTTGTATCGTTATTTATAAAACTTTGATAGCGCAATGCGCACTCCATTTTGTATTCCCACATCGTGCTTACGTTTCCTTACGTATCGAACTCGATACGTCGTATCTATTTCGATAGCATAAGGGTCAATTTTGAATCCGTTTCAACGTCGACAACTTACATTGCATGCGTCCAATTTTGCAATGAACTTTTCCATACACATTAACTCGTTTTCCGATTTGCCGCATCCCGCTATACTTTGATCGCGTAACCAAGTTACCGATTATCCAACATAGAACCCTCAAGTCATTCGATCTTACCCTCTAAGTTTCGCATATTTTTTTTCCAGTCGTACTCAAATGAGTTTTGCCGTAACGTAACCAACTATTTCTTAGGCATGATTACTCGCGTCAACCAACTTTTCATCGAAGTCGTACATCGTGCGATTCGAATACAATTCGTATCGCCCAACATTTCTATCGAAATCGTAATTAGTGTGATTCGATTTGCCTCGCCCAACATTTCTATCGAAATCGCAATTAGTGCGATTCGATTTGCCTAGCCGAACATTTCTATCGAGATCGCAAGTCGTGCGATTCGACTCGCCTAGCCGAACATTTCTAACGAGATCGCAAGTCGTGCGATTCGATTCGTCTCGCTCAACATTTCTATCGAGATCGCAAGTCGTGCGACTCATTTGTAAGCTCGAGTTTTCCTTTCCCGTCGACCCGATTATTGCTTCAAGGCATAATCGTTCCGCTAGTCTCGGTCGTCCGACCGACTTATAAATTTCGTCCGACGTATCATTCATTGATACGAGTCTCGCCTTATCGTCCCAACCAATTTTCAAAGTACACTTGCATCAATATACCGTCATACAAATTTTTCAATCGAGTCTCGGTACTCTCCCGTCCGTTGTGGACAAACCTTCCACAATTCTTACAATGCGTCGATGCAATTCATCGCACAAGTGGTATACCATATACCACTCGAAATCGAGTCATTCATCGCATACGTGGTATGGCATATACCACTCGGAAATCAAGTTATTTCTCTCGCATTCTACTCATTATGAACCAACGATCTCTTTCGACTCACGATTTCTGCAGTGATCGTGCTTGATCACAACCGTAAATTTGATTAACTCACATCCGACACAACTCGGTCAATGTCCTCATTTGCCAACATAAGTTTGGTTTACAACCGAACGATTCACTGTATCGATTTATGATTTCAATTCCTTCCGTTGCATCTCATGCAACAATTTATTTTGATTTGCGTTGCATCCCGTGCAATAAATTTTTACTTCCGATACGCGTTGCACATCGTGCTACGATTTATTTCTGACATTTTATTTCACTTTGTGCAACGATTGATTTCCATTCTCCTTTACACTCCGTGCAACGATTAATTTGATATGCGTTGCACCACGTGCAATAATCTTACTTCCAACACGCGTTGCACATCATGCAACGATTTATTCCCGACTTTCAAAGTCAATGCCCAAATCCGTTCAACACATTCGGTATTGGCTTATCACTTTCATTTTAACGCATATTCACAATTAACTTATTGCACTTCGTGCATCATTTTATTTCTCATTCAACATGTTACATTGCAATGACATCTCAAATCGTATTTCACAATTTGTTGCATTTGCAGCAACTAACATTTTTATGACTCGTTGTATTCAATGCAATATACCCTTCGCGACTTTCTTAGCAAACATCATGAAATTTCCAAAATATATGCGGCAAAATTTTACGATTTGTATTAGACTTATTGTATGGAACATCCAGTGCGACATCGAGTAGAGTCAAGAGTGATATCAAGTGATGGTGGACAACTTTTAGAATTGTAATGAAACGAACGTCTAGAGAAAATTGAGCCTAGAGCTCTGATACCAATTTGTCACGCCCCGACCTGGAATCACCCGAATCATCGTCCTCGCAGGGGGCGTGATGCCACACGAGCCTGAAGTTGTGCTCGTGCAAGGCAAGATGACAAGTTCTTAAATGGTTATCTTTTGATTCGATATTAACAACGAAAGGAAAACAGAGTATACGAAACAATTCTCTTTATTGATATCCGAACCTGAGGTTGCAAAGGCTTTCGATAGCCTAACAATATATGCCAGATTGGCTACAACACTCAGGTTCTCTCTTGCCCACAAAGGATTTTACTGTTCCATACATCATGCCTTCTATATCTCGGCCGCATCAATCCTGTTGCATAGTCCGAACGTCAATGCGATCGCACGCTTCAATACGCTTCGGCATTCCAAGCCTCAACGCGTTCAAGCAACGCTTCGCTGCGAGCCATCCATTCTCTGCACCCTGCATAAAGCTGGTGGGGGATCAGTACGTTCGTCATCGCATGTACTTATGCAAAGATCTTCTTTCCAAACCGACATTGTAGTATTTATGTTGAATCATGCGACTTAGCTTATGATCTTGCTACGTTCTCCTTAGGGTCAATTTTATGGCATATTCGAAAGCGTAAAGCATGTTATCATAACAAACATGTTATCGAATTGAATAGACAAGCAAGCAAGAAATCTCGTGTTTGTTTCGTGGCACGACTTACCAAGTCGACGCACTCACCCTTGCGTCCCTTGCACTGACGCAAGGTGAATATGTCCCATTCCTTCCCTGTCATGTTATATGTGCATCTCTAAGCAGGATCTATGTGCGGGACGTATACGCGCCTACACTTTCAACCCATCGTTCCTTAGCTATATGATGGCCGTTGGCGTATCTGCGCCGGAATGGACTAAAGGAGTTCCTTACTTTCTTTTCTCTCTTTCTTTTCTCAATATTGGTCGGGCTGTCCGGTGTTTAACGGGTGGGTTGCGGTCCCAACAACTGAAATGTTCCCGCTGCATTCCATCATTTGCATCTTTTCCCATCTATAAGACGAGTGCTACTCGTCGTAAGGATGTGCGCCTACAAAGATTATTCGATTCCCTCCTAGGCCAAGCGGTTCCGGGGTGCTCCGGCATTTAACCGTTTGGGGGAAATACTCGTACACGAGTTATTATCACATTAATCTCAAGTCCATCCCAATCGTCCATGCATCGCCCTTATTACTCAAGCAGTCAAATTCAAACAACCAAACATAGTCTTGAGTCCGAGACTTAGACTTTATCATCTCGTATTTCTTCCGTTAACTTTCTATGTTCTTACGTTTCGTACTTTGTTTCAATCTTCAATGGTATTATGCCTCAACTCAATGTTCCTCAACCGAACGACCCGAAGGTCTCGAACACCTTTCGAGGCATTATGTCATATCTGACAGTTCTGCCACATTCATGCCACAACTGTATTCTCTCGCAACGAAGCCATCTTTTATTACCCCGTGCACGTAGGCATGTTCGACCGTATCCCCATGTTATATAACTTAGTGTTTAATGTTCGGGGCTTGCGCGCTAGGGCGCTTGCCTATTGTCTTTCAATGTTCTAGCCTTTCTAACTCGTGCGCGAAGGCACGGTATGGTTTGTGCACTAAGGCACTCGCCGAATACAGTTATCCCATGTTCTTGCGGCTTGCGCACCGAGGCGCTTGCCGTTGCGATGTCCAATATTCCATAACGACTCGTGTATATGATGCACGTTTTATTTCAATTGTTCTAACTTAGTGTTCGACTCACACTATGATTTACTTTCCGATCGTACCACGCCCGTGGCGTCGATAGGTTAACTTTTAGCATACAATGATATATTTGACTTATCGGATGAAGGAGTAAAAAGAATTCAATCCTCCTACCTTGAGTCGATACGCCTTTGTCGTTTTGCCGAGCCGATACGGCTCGATTTCATAACTTTGTTGTACGACCACTCTCCTGACTTAGCCATTCGAGCACTTCGTGCTTCATTGAATTATACGTCCGATTTGGCTTACCGTGTCCAAGTCTCAGCCCGTCGTAAGGCGTCGATTTGATTTCGCGGACCCCTTACTAAATATGGCAAAAGATCGACCTCTAATATTTTCGCGTCAACGTATAACCTGCACACGAAACCAACTAAAATCAATACTTGTATCGATTCGGATTTGCGCCTTGGTCGATTCGATTTCTTAGAATCTTCGAGCCGATTCAACGCACTCATCCTTCGGGGCAACGCGGCGCTTCCCATCGATTCACTCGATGCATTCTTTCGGGACAAGGTAACTCTTCACGTCGACTCAGTTCGATGCGTTGCTCGGGACAACGTAACTCTCGTATCGATTCTCATCGATACATTTCATTCGGTCAACGCGACTCACCGAGTCAATGTCTCAGCATAATGCACCGTGCGGAGCGGGACATTACAGTGATGGTGGTGGAGCTCGTGGTGGTGATGGTGTTGATGATGTAGAAGAAGAAGTAAAAAAGAAGATGTGAAGAATAGAGGGGTCGGCCATGGGCTGTCGACTAAGCATGGGGGGAGAAGTAAAAATGAAATGAATATGGTGATGGTGATGAGTAATAAAGAGATAGATAGAGAGAGAGAATTATTAATAAAAGAGAGAGAGAAGAAGTGGATAAAGAGAGAGAAAATAGAGAGAGGGGGAGGGGGGTAGCTACTGCTCGTGTACTTGAAGGGGGGTGCTGATGGTGATGGGTGAGGGTGTGGGATATTTTAAGGAGGATAGAGGGAAAGATATTTGTATATATATATATATATATATATATATATATGTATATATATATATATATATATATATATATATATATATATATATATATATATATATATATATATATATATATGTATATGTATATATATATACAAGAGAGAGAAATAGATATTTTGAGTAGGAAAGAGAGAGAAAACTATGTAGGGTGTATGGGTAGACATGAGAGGGCATACACAAAATTGGGTTGGGTGTTGGGTCAAGTTGGACAAGCTTAGGGCCAAGATTTAATTAAAATAACAAATTTAAACCAAATTAAATTATGGATGAAATGGGAGCACAAGGGAGATCAATTTGGTGGCACGCAAGTGGCACGTGCATAATAGACTCAAAACAGGCTAGGGCCATATATTGGGTCGACTGGATTGGACCGATGTCGGGCCCGAAAATTAAGTTGGAAATTAAGTCACGAATTACGACAGACGATAAATTGGTCTAAATTGACCCGAAAGTTGCGCGAAGCAAATGGAGCACAAGGGAACAAGTTCGAGTGGGACATGATATATTAAATTGAGGATAATCTCGTCTACTACAAACTTCAAGAAGAATGTTTTCAGAGACTGGCATCCCTGTTGCTCTAGGAATTAAAGTCACGGTAAAGATCATTTAATAACCAAAATGAATTAAATCAAAATGAATTATCGAAAATAATTCATTTAGAAAATTCAAAAATAAATTCCAGAAATTCAGGGGGCTTACATCCTACCCACCTTATAAAAATTTTGTCCTCGAAATTAAAGGTTGGTAGTGGGGTTAAAACAGGATAGAAGATTTAAGCAATATTTTAGGCACGATCCAAGAATGACGAGTTTTGCACGATCAAGATAATCGATTTCAAAATTGTTCAGGCACGATGAGGGATTTGGCACGATAGAATCATGATATGAACAAAATTATAGGTGCATGATTTCAGAAGTAAGTCAAGTCATTGGGGCACGATTTTAGATACAATAATGAGATCGGGACAAAACATCGATAAATAGGATCCAGGTCAATTAATTAAGATTTAAGTTTATACATAGGCACGATCAAGACGAAAATGACAACCTAGTCATGATTAGGAATAAAACCTGAGCACGAGCATCCGAGAATGGAAATCCAGGTTAGAATTGAATTTAACTCAATTAAGTACGACCTAGGATACGGGTACGATTAGAAGAGATAATCAAGGTCGCTTGGTCGCGATCAGAAAAATTATGTTTTAACGATATTAAAAACTCAAGGGATGATTCAAAGATATGGAATAAGTCAAATTTCTCTTGGTAGAAAATCAAAAGACAAGGTTTCATAGGGAAGCCAAGTTAATCATCTCTCTCTGATACTATCAAGTTTATCTGGTCATCATTGGCCAATCACACCTTTAATCTCACAAGTCCAAATATAAAAACCAATCTTATACAACTACTACCAGAATTTTCCTTCCGTCATGAAGATTGGACCTTGTCATGATACCATAGGCCAGATCCAAATTTCCAAAACCCTAATCAAGAAGTACACTCTTCACTAGAACTCCACACTATCCGCTTAATCATCCTTAAAATTTGAATTCTTCCACCTTGTTCTAAATTGATCTGAAACCTCTAATTCAAGTTTATAATATCCTGGAACTTGTTCAATCACTCTCATGGTGTTATTCAATCTAATACCACTAGGCTTTATAAAACTTATTCTTCCATTACCAAATCAACCTTCATATTTTCTTCTTCATACACTTCCAATTATCAACCATCTCAATTAATAAATTATATTCACAAAATCTCTTCTTCCTTTTTTTTACTCAAAAATCTTTGTGTTTCTCTAACCTCTTTTCAATATCTTGTCCAATTTTTTTTATCATCACCACATATAATTAAAATATATTCTTCATTATTAAAATCCAAACTTCCATCATAACCTCTGTGTGAAATACCTCGAGAATCAATAACCTAAAATTGTCCCAATTCAAAAATATTTCACTCTCAGATATCCTTGTCAGGTTCTAAATTATATCCACGAAATATAAATTTTTATACCATTAATGTACATCCTATTGTCCTTCTCATTTGAAATCCTTGAACTTACTTTCCAAGTAATTCATCCTCGAAATACCCTAGTAACTCATTTCTAAACTGATCACATCGACCCCTTGGTTTCAGTTCCAACCTCAATCATACTTCTATCTCAATTTCTAAACTAGATCCAACATCCCATATTCCTACCAAGATACCACTTGATAATAAATCCGCCTTCCGAACGAGATGATTTACGATACTTCTTTAACCTTTCCAAGGTAAAAATATACCAATTTCAAATGACTTCAGAGTGTAGTTGATAGGAATGGATAAAAGACAGGTGGTTGGTGTAGTCAAGACATAATTAATCAAGATGAAGGGAGTAATGACCAGATGAGAAAATCATCATATGATAAGAAAAAGAAATGACAGAACAAGAAACAATGGTAGAAATTGTCCTTGATCAATAGGTAAAAAGAAGTGAATCAATTTAAGGTATGACCTGATAACCATACACGTCTATCCAGAATCATGTCGCCAGAATTTTCGTCACGCGAGTAAGCATAGCTGCAATAAATGATGGAGTCCATAACTATGGTATACACCCTATAATTATGTCATCTAGATTTCTTACCATGCCAACCGGTATGGTTGCAAGAAAATCTAAATTCCATAACTAGGATAGTATATCCAAAATCAGGCTCCATGTCCCTGTCGTGCTAGCTAGTATGACTGCGATAAATTCTAAACTCCATGAATAAAGTAGACATTTATCGTTTTCATCATTTCCATCAAATATGTTTATCAGGATATCTTAACTCAATTCATAAAAACTGATTTTTAATACAAAGTCAAAGTCAACAACGAACGAACATCAAAATTAAAATTCAACAACGAATCAAGGATAAGTAAATGGAAACTAGCGAAAACAGATTCCGAGATATGATTTAGGAAAAGCTCTCAGAAGAAGTCCCAAAGGTACTATCTAGGTCAAGATTGAAAGTTCTAGAATATAATCTAAAATAATCTCAACCTTGATATAAGATTGGCAAATCATATTTGATTCTCAACCCAGAGGATATATAAGTTCAACTTATACCTTCCCTCTGGGATCCACAACTCATCCCAAGAAAGAATAAGGTTTGATACGGACAAATATTTCAAAAATCAAGACGAATGGAAACAAGTAGGAAAAGATTTAAAAAGCCTTCGAAATAAGATTCCCAGGGGTCATCCCTGGAATCTACCAAGAGTTTCTAATATGTTACTGAGTACCAAAATTATAAAATATTCCATCACTCAACCTTAATCTTAGGGCAGGCTCACTGTAGTACAGATAAGCTCAACTACTACCACGACTTTGCACTAATAGCAAAGACTGACCTGCGTGGGCCACCACTAAAAATGTGTCACGACCCGCACCCGAATATACGGTGCGAATACGTGGGCCACGCCCAGCCTACGCCGCAGTATCGACGGTAGAGCGCTGTCAAGTACCCGATACTAACTACAACATCTAAGATCCATAACTAGAAATGTACTCATGTCACATCACAAAAACTAAGGAAGATAAGACAAGAAATAATAACAATATCACTAGAAAAACTAGAATCTACAAGGATCATATGAGACAAGAATAAAATAGAAGGAAATAATAACAAACTAAATAACTACCAGACATAGAACTCCTGAGAAACAACTCACGGTGAAGAATACCGAGAACCACCCCAGGTAGCAACATCCTGTAGTCCAATACTGAGGGCACAACTACTCCTAAAATATTGTCAACATATCCAGTCAGGATGGAACGAGCAGAAATCTCAAATAACAGTTCTAGTTAGACGATATTGAAAATATAGCAGTAAATAGAGAGAATATACAAGGAATCATGAAATGTACATGTGAGTATCATGGCAAGGTAAGCTGTAAATCTAGAGCTAGAACAAGGCAAGTAAAACAGATCATGGCATGTACAAGAATCAAGAAACATCTATCTAGGTGTGTGAGTACTAGTTTCAACATGTGGCCGGCTTGGGTCTGTACAAGGTCTAATGATCAGGCCAATCATACGTGGAGTGTAGAATTGGCTATTCAATAAGGTCTACAAGAATAAACAAGGTGGATAATGACTACACATCTACACTAATACTCTCCGTCCCCGACTCGTATAGTGGATCCAACCATGACACATCATGACACACGATTCTTCGAGAGGGTAGCTAACCTTCACTGGAATCGTGTCTATAAAATGCACAAGGAACAAGAAAGACTTGCACACGATATACCAAGGAAAGCGAGGAATAACATCTCATGACAGCATCCAGAGAAATACCAATCCGTGTGAACAATGTGTCAAGAGAACAAGGATATCTACACTAAATACAAGAAACATAGACGATATCATAAAACAGAAATATTATCAGAGAATGTACTCCCCTGAGATCTGGTGGAATATGTCAACTGTGTAATCTGGTTCAGAGTGAAATCACAGACCTAAAGATGAGATATAAGCTAATTAGGGTTCAACAGTGTTAAGCATAATTAATCTAGGTCAATCTCAGTCCACTAAGTCAAACTAGGTCACACTGAGTCACACTAGGTCAAACTAGGTCATAGGAAGGTAAACCAAGTCAAACTAGGTCAAGGCAAGTCAAGGGTTGACTTACAGTTGACTTTTGGTCAACTGGTCAACTCTTGCCAACTCTAGGTCAAACTTGACTAACGATGACTAACAGTTGACTTTGGGTCAACTGGTCAACTTCGGTCAAGTTCTAATCAATTTTAGGCTACGGTTGACTTCCGGTTGACTTTTGGTCAGAATAGTCAACTGTGGTCAACCAAGGTCAAAACTAGTCTAACCTAGGTCAAATGTTGACTCTACTTCGATGTTCAGTCAAAGTAGTCAACCAAGGTCAACAGGGTAAAAGCTAATCTCTATAAACATCTACAGGGTCAACATATCAATTTCAGTGATTGTAAAATCACTGGAATCGATGGATCTCGAAATACAACAAAAGGAAAAAAATTATAATATTAGGGTAAAAACCTACAGATTTTGTCGGATGGTGAAACAACCATCACCAACGTGTCCAAAATGGTCGAAATAGCTAGAATAGCCTGCCCATAAGTCCAATTTGGACACAGAGGCAAAAAGGTAAATTTGAGTCAAAATGGTGTCCGTGTCGGACCCGCTTTGCATCGAAAAATGTGCCAAAATAAAAGTGCACTAAAGCTAACAAATTATATGTTCACGAATCCAGAATGACGATACGAACCCAATGGTATATCCAGAATTGGATTCCGTTGACCGAATATCAAATTGGTCCGTTGACCAGGACAATAAAATTTCGATTTGCACGAAAAAGTGTGTCGGAGCCAATGTCCTCAAAACATAGCAAATTTTATGTCAACGAGTCCAGAATAACGATACGAATTCAACGGTATATCCAGAATTGGATTCCGATGAGCCGATCTCAAAATGACCCGTTGACCCGGATATTGGTATCCGACTTGCACCGAAATACGTGCCGGAACCAATGTCTACTAAAACCTAGCAAATTATATGTCAACGAGTCCAGAATGACGATATGAACTCAACAGTATATCCGGAATTGGATTTCGATGAGCCGGAGTCAAAAAGTCTCGTTGACCTGGACTGTAGGGTCCGCTTTGTACCGAAATACGTTCCAGGGCCCACGTCCTCCAAATCTAACAAACTTTATATAAAAACTTGCCAGAACGATGCCACGAGTCTACTGGTGGTGTCAAAAATTGAATTCGGAGTCCCGAATTCAAAAATAGAATTTTACAACTTGGAAATTACGAATTCGGACAGCCAACTTTGGCGTCGAATTCAACCAATCAAACGTGCTCACAATGAAACAAAACTTGAGGGACAGGAAGAGGGTTATACCAGCTGCACATAGGAACTAGTGGTACAACAGACGGAGCTACAATGGAGGAGATACGAACCGACGAAGTTGGCTCCATAAAACTGTCCAAAAATAACACAATTTAAAGCGTCAACTTGGTCGCCGATTTTGATGTATCAAACGATGAAATTAACGGACGAAACTTGATAAGAATGAAGAAATATATACCTAGATTGTGACGGAGCAAGGATTTTGCCGATCCATGGTCGAATTTCTCGAAAAATGTGTACGAAGTTGCTGCGACGAAACATGAATTCTGAAATTCATCCGCGCGCGCGTCGACGGGATTCCGTGCAAAACGTACGAGTCGCCTACGTGGCACGTCGGAGAGGAAGGCGGCGCACTCGAGGAGCTCGCCGGAGTGCTCTATGGTGATGATCGGCCACGCAGCGGCCGTATGGCAGTACGGCGACGCACGACGGCGGCCCGTGCACGCGCTGCTGCTACGCTGCCATCTCGCTGCTACTGCTGCCACGCGCGGTGGTGTGCGACAGGGTGACGACGTCGGTGCCCCTGGCGGCGACGGCGACGAGATGGTGTTGCGGTGGTAGGAATGATAGTGGTGGTGGTGGTGTTGTGCTCATGGTGGTGATGGTGGTGGAGCTCGTGGTGGTGATGGTGGTGGAGCTCGTGGTAGTGATGGTTTTCATGGAGGTAGTGGTGGCTGTGCTCATGGTGGTGATGGTGGTGGAGCTCGTGGTGGTGATGGTGGTGGAGCTCGTGGTGGTAATGGTGTTGATGATGTAGAAGAAGAAGTGAAGAATGGAGGGGTCGGCCGTGGGCTATCGACCAAGCATGGGGGGAGAAGTAAAAATGAAATGAAGATGGTGATGGTGATGAGTAATAAAGAGATAGAGAGAGAATTATTAATGAAAGAGAGAGAGAGGAAGTGGAGAAAGAGAAAGAAAATAGAGAAATGGGGGGTAGCTACTGCTCGAGTACTTGAAGGGGGAGGTGCTGATGGTGATGGGTAAGGGTGTAGGATATTTTAAGGAGGAGAGAGAGAGAAAGATATTTGTATATATATATTATATATATGTGTACATATATATACAAGAGAGAGAAATAGATATTTTGTGTAGGAAAGAGAGAGAAAACTATGTAGGGTGTATGGGTAGACATGAGAGGGCATACACCAAATTGGGTTGGGTGTTGGGTCAAGTTGGACAAGCTTGGGGCCAATATTTAATTAAAATAACAAATTTAAACTAAATTAAATCGTAGATGAAATTAGAGCATAAGGGAGATCAATTTGGTGGCACACAAGTGGCACGTGCATAGTAGACTCAAAACAGGCTAGGGCCATATATTGGGTCGACTGGATTGGATTGATGTCGGGCCCGAAAATTAAGTTGGAAATTAAGTCACGAATTACGGCAGGCGATAAATTGGTCTAAATTGACCCGAAAGTTACGCGAAGCAAATGGTGTTTGCAAAAATAAAAGTCTTTATTTCACAAACTTTGTAAGAAGATTACAATTGAATTCTGGAAAAGTAAAACTATAGAAATCCGATCTGAAGACGATCGCTTTATCCCTTGGACGATGTGAACTTTGAAGACGATAACCTCTGAAGAATGCAGCAGCACTTGGACAAGAACTCCTGATCTCTGATGATAATAATGATCTGATCCCCTTAATGAAGGACTTGAAACTCTATTTATAGAGTTCTAGAAATAACTAATTTGTAGTTATTCTGGATTGCGCAAGATGAACTGCGCTGGCGACAGACTGCGCAAACTGCAAACTGCGCTGGCCTATTAGGCAGTTGCTCGATCGTGGGCTAACTGTATTCAGACGTGTGGCATTGTTTGATTGAAATGCGCTTGGTCGTGTACAGGCGGTTGCCACGGGGCGAGCAATTGATGGCATGTAAGCCACGTAATAAATGTCAGTTTATTCGATAAATTACGCTAGCTTCAGACTGCGCTTCCTTCTAGTCACTGGAAAGTGCTGGGATTCAGGCTTGGTCAAACTGCGATGCTGCTGGACTGACAGTTTGCGCTGAAGTTGTACAGCTATTCTCGAGCGCTGTGCTGCACAAGAAACGAACAGACTCCTCATTTTTCGGACTGTTAGGCTGTCAGAAGATCCGATCTTTGTCAGATAATGATGGCATTGCCACGTCAGCGTAGCGCGCTCTGGTGGTAGTGCAGTTCAGCTCGCACGTTCGATTTGTAGCACAATCTGTTTCCTCGCAGTCCATTTGAAGTTTGTGCAGTTGAGAATTCTTTGTCTATTTGATAGATGCAACTTGATTTTTAGGACATACAAGTCCCCCTTCAAAGTTTTCAAAATTTGAAAATATTCAAAGTTTTGAAATACTTTGAATTTTAAATTTAAAATCAAGTTGCGCAAGTGGCGCTTTGATTGCGCGTTTGGAGGAATTAGCTCCATCTTTTGTGGCGCAATTGAAGGTGACCGTTACACTTCTGAAACTATAAATAGTTTCATTTTTTTTCTTTCAACCTTTACTTGCTTTCAAATTCCCCAGAGACAGAAGCTTCTTCCCTACTCTGACTTCTCCTTCATCCTCTCGTCGACGACAGAAATGGCTCCCAAGCGATCAGCTGCCAATAAGGGAAAGGCCCCCGCCGAACCCTCGACTCGTGTTCCGTCACGAGTATCTCGTCATGAGACGGGTCATCCTGCGCTTCAAGGTAGACGAACTATGATCGAAACCCTTTTTAGGGTTTTTGATGTTTTCAGACCTTCATACCTCTCTCTTTTTAGAGATTGATGGTATTTTGCCACCCTGTTTAGGGTTTCTGCTGCACATGCAATAGTTTTCATTTTTATGAAAACTATACTCTTGTGCAATCGGTTGGAAAGTGCTGACAAAATGGTCGACGCAATCCATCAATTTGCGCAAGTCGGTTGTGCCAGCGCAAACTAATGTCTTGCGCAAGTATGTTAGTGCAACCTGACGTCTTGCACACATTGGCTGTACTGGTGCAACCTGATAACTTGCGCAGACTGATTGTGCTGGCGCAATCTGATAACTTGTACAGACTAATTGTGCTGGCACAATCTGATAACTTGCGCAAGCTGACTGTGCTGGCACAATCTGATAACTTTTTTCATACAGCACAAATTTGATGATCTTTTGAAGAAACTTTTTGATTTTGTATATATTGATCTTTAACTTCTTTATTGATGCAGTTAACCTCCGGGAAGATCCCAACTATGAGGTTTTTGCAGGATCCCTGTGTGAACCTGAATACAAGGAAGATCTTTCGCACGTGACATTTCCTCAGTATGCCCTACCGTCCTCTTGGCAGGCTATCCTGACTGCACAAGATAATGACAATTTACTGTGTCTGATGAACGGGCAGCCTCTTCAGACTGCTGATGCAGTCACCCATAAGAAGCCCATGTTCTTGTTTGGTGAGGCTCTTGACAAAAATTCTCAGCCGAGACCTCGCATGGAACAGAGGATTTTCCAGAGGGGTGAGAAGATAATACTTCTGCCTGAGATCTCCAGATGCCTTCCTTTGTTCCGATACGCTTTCGCGAGTTATCCCAGAAGAATGGAATGGGACATAACTCCGCTGCAGCAAGCCCGAGCGAGAAATATCTGTGTTAAGAAGGGACCGGACCACAAAGATATGTTCTATAGTTCCTCTGAGCGTCATTGCTCCTTACTCAGAGGATTAAAACCCGGTTGCATCCCGCCGGAAGATTCTTCATTGTTTCTCCCAGTGAGAACTCTGATATTCACAAATGAGTTTGCGAAGGTAGAGGAAAGGTATCCGGACCAAGATCTGCGACTGACAGGTCTTGTGAATCCAGATAATAAGAGATGGATCTGTATAACCAATTGGATATTGGTTCAATTTGAAGCTCGGCTCAAGGAAATTGATCTGTACCATGCAGTGTACGCCACTGTTTATGGTTTCCCTCCTAATCCTCATCTATTTCTCGTATTGGCGGAGAGATACAACTATAGGACCGGAACTTTTATGACACCACGAGGAGAGATTGGATTAGCTTTGCACGAGATGAAGTATATCTCTCACCTGCCAATGGGGGATATCCCCTATGAAGAGTTTGTCCCAACAAACTATGGATTGGACAAACTGCGCCAAAAGAATGCCGATATGGTAGCTGTCTTTGAAGAACTCCTATGCCACTACAAGATATGCTCTCTATATTACAAAAGTAGCACAGCCGGCACCTGCTACTCCACTAAATGGTTGCTGTATCTTTTTCTTAATCATATTATTGAGAAGAAGACAAAAGAGCAGGAAAACTGCAATTCTAGTTTCTTCAGACCACTTAGCAATAGTGAAGTGATAGAGCTGATGGAGACACATGGTGATATGGATATCAAGATTGAGGATGACCTTTAATATCCTCTTTTTAAGAAAGACAACATCATTAAAAGCTACATGAGGATGGGCTACAGGCCGATGTCGAAGGAAGCTCAGCTGGCGGGTTTTCTCACTTACTGGCTTCGACGATATGTCGTTCCTGGAGCCAGTGCAGTCGACCGCTTCCATTATGGCGTACTATTTGCTGCTGTTCGTCTGGTTTTCGGCTACCAGATGGATCTGCTGTCAGCAATGACATGCAGGATGAATGCCGGCCTTCACCTTTTTGTTGACTCGATGATTCGAGAAAAAGGCGAGAAAGGAAGTTTTCCTCGGCTGGAACTGCCATACACCTATCTGTTTGGATGGCTGCTTTTACATCATCCTTCTTTGATGAATCCTAACATGGGGGCAGTGGGCGGTAGCTTTTTAAGAAGATTTTCGGGATGTAAGTAGATCTACACCACCTTGAGAGACTGCCGGCGAACTCTGAATCTCGGCAAGGGATGGAATTTTTATTGCTTTCCCCCTCTAGTTGGTTATGAGCATATGTCGACAAACCTCGTCGACTCTATGAGGATGCAGCCGTTGGGCCACACAACTTTCGACTGGCTGAGAACAATCCGGCCATCACACTTGGTGTACCGTTTCGAGGATGAATGTTATCTCGAGCCTTATCTTCCCAGCCGATTTGTACGCCAATTCGGTTATGACCAATTTCATGTAGGTAATGCTATAACATGCCTACAAGGAAAATGTTTTTTAATTGATGGAGCCCGGGCTTGGGCATATTACAATGCCCGTGACACAAGAACGACATTCTCAATGCCAACAAGAAGCGATCATGGCCCTCGCATGCTGTATACCTACTCGATCTTTTACACATCAGCAAATACTTTTGCTGAAAACTTCAATCTAGCAGACATCTTTGTGACGAAAACTCGATTTAAGAAAGGAGCACCTGTTATATTGCTTCCTGGAAATGATGAGGAGCACGAGCCAGCTGATGTACCTTTAGAAGCTTCGAGGGAAGCCAACTTCCCCGAAGAAGTCTACGAGCCGCTACGTGTCTCTCTAAAAGTTGTTAGATCTCCGATCAAGGAGAGAAAAAAGAAGGCAGAAGAAACATCTTCTCCTGTCTTAAAGAAGAAGGCCGCCGTGGACTCTTCAGAAAGAGTCACCACTCGCTCACAATCTCGGCAACAGGCCGAGTCGGTTCATAGAGAAGAGGCAACCACCCCTACTTCCATTCAAAGAAGACCACACGCAGCAGACGTAGAGATTCCGGAAGAACCTCTACGCAGGACAAAATTAGCTTTCAGAAAGAAAGTCACCACTCCCTCGAGATCTGCTCATACATCGGCCTTGATCAGTGCTGTCGTCAGGGTAATGATGGCTTCTCCGACACCTGCTCTCGAGCCTAGGTAAGAAACTTCCAGTGCAGAGAAAGGAGACCAGATTGCAGAGACAAGAGAGGAGACCGCAGAGATAAAGGATGGGGCTGCAGAAGCCAGAGAAACAACTGCAGCTCCAACCCCAATCAATAAGTCGGGATCATCTGTTGAAGTAGTACAATCTCCTACGCTTTCAATGGAAACTGTCCCTCTTCCAGCTACACCAAGGTCTCGTAGGGCTGAAGAGGATCGATTGATGATCTAGGCCTTGGAAGACTGTGACTTCGGCTTCAATGATGATATAGATCCAGTCGACGCTAGTGATAGCGAGAAGGCACGAGAAGAGGGTGCGGATGAAGAAACATCTACCGAGGATGACAACCTGAACCTGGAAGAGGATGCCGATGCTCATGCATCCCAAGAACAGAACACTGTTAATGACGTAGCACCGGAGGAAGCTACTGTCACTGAACCAAGAGGTATTGGCTGATATTGATAATATTCTTTTATAGGTCGAATGACTGACATCTTAACTTTCATTCATGCAGAAACTCAACCTTCTCCAATTCCTCCAGTATGCACTGATATAGTGCAGACAAAAGCGATAGCTAGCAGTAGCCGTCATTTATCGGGCGGCTCGGAAGCGGGAAGCAGTCAGGCAGTGATGTCTGAAGCTACTTCTGCGAGGCTGCAGCCTATGTCAACAAATAAAATTTTGGTCACTAAACCCGGCAATGGTAAGCTTACCCTTATTTTTGATCCTTTTTGATAATTGCTAATGACAGCAAGCTGATGATGTTTAATCGATTTCGCAGAGGAACATCTGGGAGGGGCAACAAGCTCCACTATGGCGCCCTTATCCAGAGAGACTTCAGCCCATGTTCTAGAAGTCGAACTTCCACCTTTACAGGCCTCTGCTGCTTCAACTTCTATAGGAGTAGCTGCTACACCCAGTGCAGCAGCTACCAATAAATTTATAGTTGGTTCCTTCACCAACCTCTTCTTCACTTCCTTAGGGCCCTTAGTAGAAAGGGTAATGGAAAGAGAGAATGTTGGTTTCATCACCGTCAGAGGCCCAACTACTTATCTGATCGGTGCTATCCGAAGCCAGGGTGATGAAGCTCAAGCTGCCTATCTTGAACATATACTGGATGAGCTGGAGGAATCTATTAAGATTTACAAAGATCTTAATCGGGGGGAGGTAGAGCCCTTGGTAAATGTTGAATTTGAAAGGATGACTCGAGAAGCCGAAGTTACGAAAGCTGATTTCAAGATTTTCTTGGACACTTTCGCTACAAAGTCTTCAGAGTATGATTCCCAGATGGAGATATTAGCGTCTGCTGCTGGGAAAAAACAAAAGAAGGTTGCTGAACTGAATGCAGAGTTTGCTCGACTTCAGGAAGAGTTGAGAATCATCCAACTTGCTCTTGAGGAAGAGACGACACAGCATCAGGCTGCAGTCCAGCAACTTGACATTCTGACCCATGAGAAGAATGAGTTCGTCACTTCTCATCAAGATGAAATCGCTCGCCGACTAGTGACCTTACCGACATTCGACGATAAATCTGGAATAGAGGAAGCTAGAAGGCGGGTGCTGGATTCTCGTGAGGAACGACTTCAAACTTTAAAGCAGCAGATAGCTAGTCTAATGACCCCACCGATTGAGTGAAAATCTTTTGTACTTTCTCCTTTATTATGTCTTTTTGTAATGCCTTTTATTTTGATCAATGAAAAGACATTATTTTTGTGGCTCTATTATTTATTGCATATCCCATTATGGATATAAATAATCACAATAGAAAATATATTCAGAGGTTCAGGACATAATATATTTTTTGATTTAGAAAATAATTATATTTATTATATCTGCTCAGAGGTAATGTGGACATGGCAGAATATAATTTGTTGAATATCATTATTTCGGTAGACAACTTAATCAAAGGTAATAAATACGTGACAAGTCGCTGATATGGATGAACGGATGAATCGTTAAAATGTGTGAACGAAATGAATCGTCGGGATGAACGGATGAACCGTCAAAGTATATGAACGAAAATGAATCGTCGGGATGAACGGATGAACCGTCAGATGAATGGAACGAATGGGTGAACCGTCAAATGAATATAATGAACAGGTGAACTATCGAATGAATGGAATGAATGTTACGAAGAACGCGTCGCTTCGATGTTTCAAGAATCTCTGCCTATAAATAGAACAGAAATTTAGATGGAATGATCACTTTCACTTTTCAACACAAAAATATCGTCTAAAGATGCATTCAAGAAGGCTGAGATTGTCCCGAAGGTTGAAGAAATCACGGAGGAACATCTAGCCAAACCAAACTAGCCAAAACAGACGGAAGTGGGCGAAGGTTCGTCTGCACCCAAGCCACCAAGGGACATCTTGGACTTCCTGGTTGACCCAGGGAAGACCGAAGAAGAAGAGGCCACGAGGATGGCTGCTTGCGCATTTCTAGTAAAATCGGACAAGGATGTTCTCGGCTCTTTTGTCGACTATGTTTTTGAAAAGGACGGTAGTGGTCCTCGTCCTGTCTTTAAGAAGGATGATAGTGATTCTCGTCCTTGATATTATGTAACATCATTTATGATGAAATAAAATCAAACTTTATTTATGAACTGTCTGATCATATTTTTAAGAAATCCTTTTTACATTCATACATAATATTTTTTAAGGAACTTGCCATTGATGGGCATCATTGCAACTCGACCATCTAGCTCTATGAGTTGATTGGCTCCATTTGAGAAGACTTTACTCACGATATAAGGCCCCTCCCATTTTGCATCGAACTTGACTTTGCTCATGTGAGTCATAGTCATGGGACGTCTGACTATAAGAACGAGTTCTCCTTTCTGAAAGGCTCTGACTTTAACTTTGTGGTTGAAAGTCTTCGAGATACGGGCTTGATATAACTCTATGTGTTATTGAGACAATAGTCGCTTCTCGTCGAGCGCCTCCAGTTTTTGAAGTCGAAGAAGATCATTGTTCTCTGTCGTAAGTTCGTTAGTGATGGCAATCCTCAAGGAAGGAATTTAAAGTTCCAGGGGTAGAACTGCTTCACAACCGTATACCAGAGAGAAAGGTGTACAGCCTGTGGGGTTGCGGACTGTAGTGCGGTAGGCCCATAGACATTCCCCAAGATTTTCACTCCAATTTCGTTTGTTAGTTGACACAAACTTCTTAGGAGCTTGATGATAGTCTTGTTGAAGGCTTCAGCTAAGCCATTAGCAGCAGGGTTGTAAGCCGTAGAGGCAACATTTTCAATCCGATGATCATCACAGAATCTGGTAAACTTTTGACTGATGAACTGAGGTCTATTGTCATGAATGATTCATCGAGGTACACCAAACCTATAGATAACATAATGTTTGACGAAATTGATAACACTGCTGGTTTAGACTTCAGCCAAAGGTATAGCTTCGGCCCACTTGAAGAAATAATCCGTTATGGCTAGTATAAACTGATGTCCTTTAGAAGAAGGAGGATTGATAGGACCTATAATATCCATGCCCCAAGCTTCAAAAGGCCAGAAAGCAGCAGTCGGATGAAGAATTCCGACGGTTGACGGATGAAATCTGCATGGATTTGACAGGCTCGATATTTTTTTGTATATTCGATGGCATCAGACACCATAGAGGGCCAATAATAACCCATTCGTCGGATACGATCTTGTAGTTTAGGGCCGGGTTGATGTGCTCCGCAAACACCATCATGAGCTTCACGCAATACTTGCTTCGCTTCATCACCAACAAGACAGCGCAAGAGTAGGCCGTCATAAGTCCGTCGATAGAGAGTCTTGGTGGTCTGATTGTAGTAGAATCGAAGAGATCGTCGACGAATACTTGTAGCCTCCTTAGGATCTTCAGGAAGTATGTCATGAACTACGAAGTCAATGAAAGAAGCTCTCCAATCTTCATCGATAACGTTGATTTCAGCGAAGTTACTGAACTCAATGTTACGATTGTTTTGTATACAGAAAAACTCCCTATTAGAAACAACAACCACTTGTCTTTTAACAGGAATTGCTAAGACTGCCGCGAGATTTGCTAAAGCATCTGCTTCAGTGTTACAAGCTCGTCGAACATATTCAATGAAGAAAGCCTTGAATAATGTAGCCATGTAAATCGCAGCTTCATGATAGGGTACCAGATCTTGATGGCGGACTTCGTATGTTCCTCTAACCTGATTAACAACCAGTTTAGAATCGCCATAGACTTCAAGATATTCGACCTCCAATTGTTTAGCTAACTGGAGTCCAATGAGCAAAGCATTGTACTCAGCCACATTGTTAGAGCATGGCTGATCTAATGAGTAAGCCCTTTGGATAGCTAATCCTTCTGGAGAGACTAGTACAATCCCAACTCCTGCAACAATGGTTCCATTGGGTCCGATCCGGGATGCTCCGTCGAAGAACAGACGCCAGGTAGGAAATTCTTCAGAGATCATGTTTGATTCCAATGTTTCGTCTGGAATCTCATCATAAAGCTTAGATGTTTCCGAAACAGGATGAGCTGCTAAAAAGTCAGCCAGTGCTTGACCTTTAACAGATTTTTGTGGAACATAAACCATGTCGTATTTGGCTAGCAGAATGGCCCATGTAGCCAGCCGGGAATTGAGTGTGCTGGGCTACTTTATCAGTACCCGAAGAGGATTAACTTGGAAAATAACGTGAATGGTTTGGCCAATAATATAATGCCAAGTCTTTTGAACAACGAACATAAGAGCTAAACATTCTTTCTCAACCGGACTATAACGGTGTTCAGCACCAATCATAGTACGACTAAGATAATAGATGGCTTGTTCATGGCCTTCTTTGTTCTTCTGGGCAAGTAAAGCACCCAATGAATGATTCATAGCACGGACATACATTAAGAATGGTATGCCAGAGATTAGTGGCACCAA
This sequence comes from Iris pallida, assembly GCA_029216955.1. Lineage (NCBI taxonomy): Eukaryota > Viridiplantae > Streptophyta > Magnoliopsida > Asparagales > Iridaceae > Iris > Iris pallida. The sequence goes on along the minus strand of JANAVB010024999.1, from coordinate 9,491,080 downwards.
GACTGGTGGGTTCATGAGCTATTGCTTTATATCATCAAATGCTCGTTGATATTCTTCAGTCCAAATGAAAGATACACCCTTCTTCATTAATTGAGTAAATGGTCTGCAGCGTCCAGACAGATTTGAAATGAATCTCCTGATGTACGCAAGTCGACCTTGGAATCCTCGTCGCTCCTTTAGGTTGCGTGGAGGACGCATCTCTTGAATAGCTTTGATCTTCTCGGGATCCACGTATATACCCTTAGAGGTAATGACGAAGCCGAGAAATTTACCACTAGAGACACCCAAGAATGACTTGGTGGGATTCATTTTTAACTGATGTTGGCGCATTAGATTAAAAATAGTTCTTAAATCTTGGATGTGATCTTCCTTTAGACGACTCTTGACAGCAATATCGTCAACATAGCATTCGACAGTCTTGTGCAGATGATCTCGAAAGATAGTACTCATAGCTCGTTGATAAGTTGCACCAGCGTTCTTGAGACCAAATGGCATCACTGTGTAGCAGTAGACTCCGCGAGGAGTACGGAAAGAAGTGTGTTTTTCATCTTCAGGATTCATCCGAATCTGATTGTATCCGAAGAATCCATCCATGAAGGATATCCTTTCGAACCCACAAGTGTTGTTGATCATGACGTCTGTAATAGGGAGTGGAAACTCATCTTTTGGACAGGCTTCATTAAGATCCCGAAAGTCGATGCAAACTCGAACTTTGCCAGTTTTCTTCAAGACTGGAACAACGTTAGCTACCCAATCTGGATGTTGTTCTTCTCGAATAAAGCCACAAGCTATGAGCTTTTTGACTTCATCATCAATCGCGTCCATCATTTATGGCTTGAATCGCCTTTGCTGCTGTTTAACTGGCTTTACATTAGGCAAAATATTCAGTTTAAGAGTAGCAATTTTGGGATCTAAACCTGGCATGTCTTCATAACTCCAAGCAAAGACATTAATGTATTCTCGAATAAGAAGAATTAATTCTTGCTTATCCGCCTCTGGGAGGTTCTTGCTGATGAATATCGGACGAGGTGACCCGTCTTCTCCCACGTCAATTTGAACCAATTGATCTTCGGTAGGAGGTTCCCGTTGTTCGAATCGGAGTTCCCATTGGGTATCCATTCGTTGAGCCCAAGGATCTATTTCAAGATTTTCTTCTATATCTTCGTCATAACCTTCTGGAAGTTCAGCGGAGACCATTTTAGAAGATACAATCAATCGATGAACTTGGCCGATACTGGTGTCAGAATCCTAAGATCTGGAATCAGAAGAGTTAGAGCGCTCCTCGCTATCAGACTCGGAGGCTGCTGGAGATAAAACCGGAGGTGAAGTATATTCGAGACCTCTTTTCGTCCTGCTGTAATACATCTCTGACTTTTCCCTTTTGGATGATGTCTTTTGATTGTTGACTATAACGACGAAGTTGGAGACGTCCTATATCGTTATTTTTGCTATCATCAATATAGCTAAATTTTTGTTCTGGCCCTTTACTAAAAAGTATTGGACTCTCGCCTCTCTTTCGAGAAGGGACAACAAAATATGAGTCGTCTGGATGTTCAAATAATACTTCCGTCTGAAGGGATTATACGACTCCTATTGTAAATGACTAAAAGCTGTCTAGCTATCCAAATAGTATTTAGTATGATAAATGACATCAGTATACTGGAAAGTAGATGCTTTTTTTATTGATTTGTACATCCATATTTATAATAGGACCTTTAGCCTTAGCCGGCTTGGTCAGATTGATTACAAGAGGAGGAGAAGAAGAGCGGGAAGGAGGCTTGCTACGACGAAGGTCAATAACAAGCGGCTCAGAAGAGGTGAGCTCCCTTTGATCTTTATTACGACGTAAGTCGATAACCAGTGGATCAGAAGAGGTGAGCTCCTTTTGATCTTTGTTACGACGTAAGTCGATAACCAGTAGCTCAGAAGTGGTGAGCTCCCTTTGATCTTGATTATCACCAGTCGATTGCTTCTGGGCTGGCAGATGAATAGCTAGTAGCTTGGAGGATTGAGGATGAGAGACACGCCCTTTGACAGGTATGATGAGAGTGTCACTGGGCACTGCTTCCTGTTCTTCTTCACCATCCATGGCTAATACCACCTTTATGAACTCTTCTTTGTACATGCGAGCGTCGTTGCAATATGCTTCAACACCTTTAAACGGGTAGAGATCCGCAACTTCTTTTTGGACTTCTCCTTTGTCATCAACGTATTTGAAGCATTGATGAAGAGTAGAAGGAACAATGTTGTGTTCATGCAGGAATGGTCTCCCCAGAAGAGCATTGTAGGAACAACCATGATTGTCTATAATATAGAAGGTCACCTTTGTGCGAAGATTGTCGATTTGGAGTTTTAGGCGTATCTTGCCTAAAGGTTCACTTCTTCCTTGATTGAATCCCAGAATGGTGGTGATAGTGCTGGAGAGGCTATGCACTGGAATCTTCAGGACATCCAACATCGTCTTAGGCATAATACTGAGTGCTGACCCTGGATCTATCAGAATACGATCAACCTTCATGGAGTCGACATATCCTGTAAAGTAGAGAGGATGGTCATGTCGATTGTCTTCCATTAACATATCATCTTGTATAAAGGTAATATTGGGAATTAATTCCAGCACACTGTGACAATGGAGACAAGAGACATGTTCTGCCTCAGGTTTCTTAAGAAGAGTTAGGCAAGTGTCTGCCTGCATCAACGCCTCACTCAGTGTTTCTCGAGTCTCTTTAGAGAGGTGTAAGAGCTCGAAGATGGACAGCCTAGCCGGGGTGTTGGCCAGTTGAGCCAATATGTCAAAGTTATATGGCTTTTCAAGTCCAGAGGGGGATGACTTCTTCAAAACTTTGTCGAAGCAGACTTGTTGTTTGCCTTTGTCGACTGCTGCCGGTTTAGGAGGAATGGGTTCTACAACCGGTGCGGATGCAGAAGGGATGTCCTCAGTAGAGACAGGTTGCACTGGAGCAGACTCAGAAAAAGAAGTAGGGTTTTCTTGAGTTTCGGGAAATTCCCGTAAATAGGCTTTTCCTGACCTGGTGCCCAGCAGGATTTCCTCTTCAACTATGGGGTCAAAAGACACCATATTGCAGGTCTTTGTTCTGCCCTTAGAGCGGTCTTTTTGCTTAGACAAGGAAGAAATCTTGAAGTCTGCAATAAGATCAGGGTGGATCCACATAATCTTACTGTTATCAAGAGATAAGGGGACGAGACCTTCACTCCGTGGAGGAGGGAGATCCTCGATCTGAAGAGTAGCCTTGGGGATAGGGATGACACCATGCTGTACCATTTGTGGCGGGATGTTACCGAACTGTACTGAGACCATGTTCGTGGTAACAGTCTTCTCATCTTGCTGGAGAGTGATGACACCGGCGTTGACTAGCTCTTGAATCTTCCCTTTGAGCACATAGCATGCCCGAGTAGGATGTCCTATGAACCTGTGATAAATACAGTACTTAGGATGGTCAGTTTTACCGACTTCATCAGGCTTTTTTGGATCAGAAAGTTGTAATTTATTGCTCTTCAGCAGACAGTCGAAGATGCTCGCTGTATCATTTTTATCAAAGGAATACTCTACTTTTGGGCGAGGTTCCTTTGGTGGAGGTGCAGAAGGAGTAGAGGTAGACGTGGGTTGAGCCACGATAACAGCCAAGGATTCATTGTTCTTGAGATTGATATTCAAGATTTCTTTGTTCTTGCGGTTGTTCTGGCGATTACCGCCATCGGATGCAGAAGATTCATCTCGATCAGGGTTAGACATATGTACCCCAACTGCTTGAACTTCTCGGCACTTACCTCAGCTACTTTAGCATTAACAATGAATGACGGCCAGTCCTGGAACTGTGTTGACCCTATCCACATGCTAATGATAAGCAACAAGTTTGATTTACAAGTGTCTATCGTTACAACCGATGGGGTTTCGGGAGGCATTTTAAGTGCTTCTCGGCAGAATCGTTCAATGAAACTCTCAGTAGTTTCATTATGTCTTTGCTTGATCTTATTGAGGGCGGATATAGTCATATCGTTGATACCCTCGTAGAAGCGTTCCAGGAACATTTGCTTGAGTCCGGCAAATGAAGTGATAGAACCATCAGGCAGGCTGCGGTACCAGTCATATGCCGTGCCGGCTAAGCAACCAATAAAAACTCTAGTAAGAAGAGCATCACTTGGCTGGAGCTGGACAGTCATTGCCTCAAAGTGGTTAATAAACTGACTCGGAGAAGTGTTGCCGTCAAACAGCATGATCGTAGGAATCTTGTACTTTGGAGGGAATGGAACTTCCTTCCATTCAACCGAATAAGGTTGTTTGATTCCCAGCCTCTGCAGACCATTTTTTTCTTTGAAGGCCTCGAACTGAGTTCGTAGAAGTTTTATAGCCTCATTAGCATCTCCCGAGGATAGATGAGTAATGGGCTGGCTTACCGTATTAGGAGGAGGAACAGCATGGTAAGCACTACCCCCAGCCCCTGAATGACTAGGTGTAACTTGAATAGGTATTGAGGCTACAGGAGGGGACGGTACCCCCAGATTTGTATTGACAGGCACCGACAATGCTATAACTTCAGGATTTACCGCAGATGCGGTCGGTGGTACTGTATGTTGGGCCACGATAATAGAATGCATACTTGCGACCATTTTAGCCATGGTCTTCAGCTTATCCTCCAGTGCAGATATTCGTTGTTCTTGATTTGTCGAGCTAGAAGCATCTGGATCTTCAGTGACAACGTAGGCTGACACTTCTCTGGGTACGGTAGATGACACCGTCTGTTCAGAACTTTTGCTGTATGCATCATAATCAGAGAAGGAATCATCTCCTGAATAAGAAATAGGGAGATGACCAGAAGTATCTCGACTTCGGGATTGGGTGTGTCGAAATACTCCTTCAGATGATTCTTGGAGTAAATCTAAGTACCGCTGGCTGGGACTGCGGGGCTTGCCGTGTTTGGAGCACTTTCTACCCCCAGTGTCTCGAGAAGCCATGTTGACGGAAGCATACAACACTTCGTCTTCGTCTTCTGACATTAGTTCAGAAGTTGCAAAATTCAGACGATCGAAGACAGATCGTTTTATTGTCTGGCAACAGCACTTAATGACAACCTTGTGATTACAATGGTGTTCAAGTGATTGAACTGGAGGTGTTGAGATATTGTCCCGCTTTTGTTTGAGGTGCTCTCGGAGATCAGGAACAATGACGAGATGAGAAGAAGTTTGAGGGACGTACTCTTTGATAACATTTGGAACATGATTTCGGCTCTTCAGATGTTTTGTCCCGTGAGTATACAGGGAAGTACTCACTTCGTTAGCATAAGTATCAGGATTTTTCATCCTGGAAGTTCGCTTCTGATGCAGGTTCATCTTCGGCATTGGCTGCTTGCATTTCACCGAAGTTGATGTAGACCGAGGTCTATTAAGATACACCCGGAGATCAGCAAACTCACCCCCAGGGGTTTCTATCTGAGACACCAGTAATTTTCCCTGCTTTGAGCGGGACATCCGAAGAGTAGGGAGATCTTGGAAATGTGCAACTGGAGTAGGCAAGATGCCTCTTTGATCAATGTTCTTCCCTTCAGCAGGAAAAGTTTTTGTACTGTTTAGTGCCGAGGCACATTCAGATGGACCTTCTGCAGTAAAAACCGAAGAAGACTGAGAAAAGACCAAAGGGCCTTTTCTTTTATTTTGTGACGAGGGGTTGGCTAAAAAGCGTTTCCCTCTGTTGTTTTCTGAGTTCTGGACTGCGGAAGATCGAGAAAAGACCAAAGAGCCTTTCTGTTTATGCTGAGACAGAGGAGGAACAGTCAAAAGACTACCCCCTGTGTGTTGCATAGGAGAAGAAGCAACAGCTTGCCCCTTGGAGATGATGACAGAGGGTTCCTTGGCCATAGAACAAGCAGGAGGTGCAACTGAAGCTTTGGAAACAGAGGGCTTGAGTTGCGCTCTGTTTGAAGGAGCAGTGGATTGCGCAGGAGGGAAAGACTTTGCTAATTGTGCCAGAGGAAGAGGGGTTTTGGATTTTGCCAAGGCAGTATAGGTTGTGGATTGCGCTACAGCAAGAGGAGCAGTATACTGCGCCTGGACAGTAGGAGCTCTGGTTTGCGCTTTGGCAGTGCAGGTGATGTTTTGCACAAGGATAGGGGAGGCTACTGGCTTCTTGGCGGCAGAGACAGCAGGTTGCACAGATGACTGTGCAGAGGACTTCGGAGTCCACACTGAACAGACCCTGTTTTTGGAAGAGGCCACAGTGCGACGAGTAGCCCCCGAGTTGATCATCGCTTCGTAGGCAGTCTGGTTGACCTTCACAACCAGCATCTTCTACGTCTTTTCGATAGACGCAACGTCACATTGAGTTGTCACTTCCTCGTCGAAGGATAAAGTCGTCCCCAGCAGAGTCGCCATTTTGTTTGCAAAAATAAAAGTCTTTATTTCACAAACTTTGTAAGAAGATTACAATTGAATTCTGGGAAAGTACAACTATAGGAATCCGATCTGAAGACGATCGCTTTATCCCTTGGACGATGTGAACTTTAAGGACGATAATCTCTGAAGAATGCAGCAGCACTTGGACAAGAACTCCTGATATCTGATGATAATAATGATCTGATCCCCTTAATGAAGGACTTGAAACTCTATTTATAGAGTTCTAGAAATAACTAATTTGTAGTTATTCTGGATTGCACAAGATGAACAGCGCTGGCGACAGACTGCACAGACTGCAAACTGCGCTGGCCTATTGGGCAGTTGCTCGATCGTAGGCTAACTGTATTCAGACGCATGACATTGTTTGATTGAAATGTGCTTGGTCGTGTACAGGCGATTGCCACGGGGCGAGCAATTGATGGCATGTAAGCCACGTAATAAATGTCAGTTTATTCGATGAATTGTGCTAGCTTCAGATTGCGCTTCCTTCTAGTCACTGGAAAGTGCTGGGATTCAGGCTTGGTCAAACTGCGCTGCTGTTGGACTGACAGTTTGTGCTGAAGTTGTACAGCTGTTCTCGAGCGCTGTGCTGCACAAGAAACGAACAGACTCCTCATTTTTCGGGCTGTCAGGCTGTCAGAAGATCCGATCTTTGTCAGGTAATGATGGCATTGCCACGTCAGCGTAGCGCGCTCTGGTGGTAGCGCAGTTCAGCTCGCGCATTCGATTTATAGCGCAATCTGTTTCCTGCGCAGTCCATTTGAAGTTTGCGCAGTTGAGAATTCTTTGTCTATTTGATAGATGTAACTTGATTTTTAGGACATACAAATGGAGCACAAGAAAATAAGTTCGAGTGGTACATGATATATTAAATTGAGGATAATCTCGTCTACTACAAACTTCAAGAAGAAAGTTTTCAGAGACTGGCATCCCTGATGCTCTAGGAATTAAAGTCACGGTAAAGAGCATTTAATGACCAAAATGAATTAAATCAAAATGAATTATCGAAAATAATTTATTTTAAAAATTTAAAAATAAATCCCAAAAATTCAGGGGGCTTACATGCACACTTCTATGCTGATTGTGGGATGATCTAAAATATCAAACTCTATTTTTGAGTATTGGTATTTTAGTCCCACATCGGATATGAGAAGTGGAGAAGTCTCAACTCCACTCTATAAATAGAGCCCCTTGGCCTCCTTTGGAAGATGCACCAAGAAGAGAGTTAAGGGAGTCTGTAAAGTCCAGGAAGCCCATTCAAGTCTCAAATATTGACTTACGAGCGTTCCAGAAGTTCTTCGTGAACTTGCTGGTTCCTGGAAGCAGATCGTGTTGGGGTGAATCTTGCTTTGAGCAACGGTGATCTTAATCACCCCAGCAAGAACCTTTACTTTTCTTCTTTCTTCTTTCTTCTCCTTCATCTGAGTTGTAACTCAGTTCTGTCCGTCTGCAACTGCGATTGCAAGGAAGAACATGATATTTATTTTCTAAACTCAGTTCTGTCCGTCAGCAATTGCGATTGCGAGGAAGAACGTGAGATTTATTTTTCTGATTATTGTTGCTTTTGTAATCAGATTCATATTATAGTGTCCTCTTGGATCTCGAGGATTATCAGAAGGTGGACGTTTGTTGAACCTCTGATCTTGACATTGAGCCTACCATCTTTGGTCAAGCCCCGAGACTAACAATCTCAAATCAAGATCCTTGTAGATGGAGAACTCTCGTGCTTCTCTCATCGATACCAGCTTTAACAAGTTGGAGAAATTCGACGGAGAACATTTCCAATTCTGGAAGAGGAAGGTCACCCTTAATCTTCAACTCGTGGACGTAGACCATGTGTTGATTGAGGATGAACCGACGATTCCAGAAGGAGGAACTGCTGATGCTATTGCTGCTGCACTCGTCAAGCAGAGCAAATGGAAGAGAGAAAACAATATCTGTAAACTACTGATTCTCAATTCTATGGAAGACTCTCTGGCAGAGTCATATTCCAAGAAGGTGAAGGCCAAAGAGATCTGGGATTCTTTGGGTAAGCTATATAAAGATGATGAAAACAGGTCCAAAATCTTCATCGTCGAGAAGTACCACAAGTGGCTCTTCGAAGACGAGATGGCGATGCTACCTCAAGTAAAGGAATTCCTGAAGTTGCGCCAGAAGTTAGATGACGAGAAGATGCCCCTCGTCGACAAGTTTGTCGTTGGAGGGATAGTCTCGAAACTTTCTGCTGGTTGGAGCAACTTCTATGCTAGAATGCATCGGAAGAAGCTGGACATTAGCTTAGAAGATCTTCTACAAGAGATCCACGTTGAGGACGAAATACGATCTCAACAGAAGATGGACTCTCTGTCCAACCAACTGGCTAAAGCCAACTTGGTACAGACAAGAGAGTTCAAGGGGAAGCAGGTGGCTTCTCATCACAAAGGACTCCACTAATCTGAAAGTGAAGGGTCCTTCGTTCAAGCAACAGAAGTCCAAGTCCCACGTGACTTGCTTCAACTGTGATAAGAAGGGCCACTATAAGAGTGAATGCAAATCCAAGCCCAAACCAAAATAGCAGGTATAGTTAAACTTGGTTATTTTGATTACTTAACTTGGTTGCTATTGTTCCACAGGTTGAGTTATCTAGCGTGGTAGCTGACTAGTGGTCTGACACTAGTGCATCTGAACACGTGTGCTCTCAAAGGAGCTGTTCACCAAGGACGAGCTGTGTTATGACGAAGGTCTCGATGGTGAACATATATCTAGCAGAAGTTTTGAAGATCGAGACAGTGGTTATTAACCACCGATAAGGACACTAGAATGCGTGTTGCACGTACCGGAGATTTTTCAGAGATCTGATCTCAGAAAGTCTTTTATCTGATACAGACTTGAAAGATGGACATTCGTACTTGCCAGATGGTAATTTCTTGGCGAGGAACATACTTCAAAAAGATGTTCGGTACTGAAGGAATGTTCGAACTTCTGCTGATGGCGATGAAGTTACTTTATTGAATGGACTAAGAGTTATTCTATGATAGAAGCAGACTCAAGCTGTCCTACCGGGACCTTATCTTCGGAATGTGGCGGTAAGGATGTGGAGGAGTTTAAGGTCTGTGCAGATACAAGACTGTTGGGAAGCTGCTCAGACGATTGAACTAAAGTACAGATCATCTGGAGTTAGTACACTCAGATATCTGTAACTTTTATCAATTCTCCACAGAGGCCGGCTCGAAGTGCTCGTTCGCATGACTTCTCAAGTAGAAGGATGCAATATTTGAGTAGTTCAGAGACTTCAGGGTTGAAGCTGAACGTTAAACCGATCTACAACTCAAGAGGCTAAGAAATGATCGAGGCGGAGAGTATCGGTCTCATGAATTCACATTGTTCTGCAAAGAACATGGAATCATAAACGAGACTACTGCTCCGTATTCTCCTCAATCTAACGGAGTAGCGAAAAGGAAGAACAGAAAGTTGACAGAAATGATGAACTCAATGCTGCTGACTGTCGGTCTTCCTAAATGCTACTGGGGAGAAGCTGCATTGACGGCCAATTTTATTCTAAATAGAGTGCCATATGCAACTTCGGACGTAACTCCTCATGAACTTTGGTTCAAAGTCAGACCTAACTTGAATGTTATTCGAGTGTGGGGGTGTCTGGCCTATGTGAAGCTCCTAGATCTGAAGATTCAGAAGCTGGGGACAAGGACTACGAAGACGATCTTCTTGGGGTATGTCGAGAAGAGTGATGCTCGAAGATTTCTTGATATTGAATCAAATCATATCATCGAATCTCGTGATGCTGAATATTTTGAAGACAAGTTTTTAAGGCACAAGAACATTGTTCTAACGGACATTCCGGAGAATGATGAAGGTGCAAAGGAGACTGAGATCTTCAATGAGCCAGTTGTCCAAGATGAAGTTGTTGCCGAGGAGACAACGATTGAACCAGAACTCGCTGAGACGTCGTCGAAGCGAGCGAGGAGGCCGAAGAACTTCGGAGATGACTTCATCACCTATCATGTGGAAACAGATCCGCTTACCTATGATGAGGCGATGAAGACCAGAGATGTTATTTTCTGGAAGGAGGCGATAGACAATGAAATTGAATCAATCACCTCCAATAACACTTGGGTGTTGGTTGATCTACCTGAAGGAGCAAAACCTATCGGATGCAAGTGGATCTTCAAGAAGAAGATGAAAGCTGATGGAACCATTGACAAGTTCAAGGCCAGGCTAGTGGCAAAGGGGTTTTTTCAGAAGCATGGGATCGACTACTTTGACACGTATGCTCCAGTTGCCCGGATGACCACCATCAGAATGTTGATTGCTTCGCAGCGATACATAATATGGTGATACATCAGATGGATGTGAAAGCAGCATTCCTGAATGGCGAGCTGACTGAAGAGATCTACATACAACAACTAGAAGAGTTTGTCGTCAAAGGTCTTGAAGACAAAGTCTACAAGTTGGTGAAATCTCTGTACGGTTTAAAGCAAGCTCCTAAAACATGGCATGAGAAGTTTGATAAAGTCATAAGGTCAAATGGCTACAGGGTCAGTGAAACAGACAAGTGTGTCTATACGAAGTTTGCTGACGTAAGAGGAGTCATTGTCTGTCTATACGTGGACGACATGCTAATCCTAGGTACGGATATAAGCTGTGTCACGGAGACAAAGAAGTTTCTCTCGACGAAGTTCAGTATTAAGGACTAGGGGGATGCTGATGTTATCTTGGGACTCAAGATCATCCGGACAGACACTGGACTAGCGCTGTCATAGTCTCATTATGTTGTGAAGATGATCACTCGTTACGGGTATCAGGATCTTCCAGGGATCGATACACCATACAAGTGTGATTTAAAACTGAAGCCTAATTCAAAGAAAAGCGTTAGACAGCTGGATTATGCAAGCATAATCGGGAGTTTGATGTATGCTACTACTGCCATAAGGCCTGACATAGCTTTTGCTGTGGGAATGCTGAGTCATTTCACGAGCAACCCAGGCATTAAGTACTAGAAAGCTGTAAAACGGGTTATGAGATATCTCAAGAAGACTCAGACATATGCACTGCACTACAGCGGAGATCCGCCGGTAGTAGAAGGCTTCAGTGATGCCAGCTGGTGCTCAGAAGTGGAGAGCGAGAGGTCCACATGTGGATACCTTTTTACAATGGGTGGATCTGCAATATCGTAGAAATCGAAGAAGCAGACTATGCTCTCGCGATCGTCCATGAAATCTGAGTTCTTTGCACTTGATACCGCAGCGGAGGAAGCAGAATGGCTTCGGGAGCTCATGTATGATCTTCCAGTAGTTGGGGCACAAATACCGGAAATACCGATATACTGTGACAACCAGGCGACTGCGGCGGTGGCATCAAATAACCTCTTCAACGTGAAGAAGAGTACTGTGTGGTTGAAGCACAGGATAATACACGATCTCATCAAGAGGGGTGTTATTACAGTGATTGATGCTCGGAGTCAGGAGAACCTGGCAGATCCGTTCACCAAGGGTCTCAAGCGCCAGCTGGTCGATAATACAACTTGTAAAATGGGCTTGAAGGCATTCTGATATTGTGTTATTACAATCCTACCATAAAGTTTTATGCTATTAGTTCAAAGAGAAATCTACTAGGCATCTAGCTTTTAGTTCAAGGGAGGACTATTAAATAGAAGAATATCAGGAATGGAGGGTACTTGTCCTCTGTGACTGGAGAGGTTACGGACCTACAACTACTGTTGTCTACTGTTGTTTTCTACAGAAAACGGATCCTGTGGAAAGGTTGGCTTAAATGCCTTAATGAGTTCTCAGGCAGAGTGAATGCCTGGAGTGCTTTACAAGAAGCACGGTAGCGCAGCACTATAAGGAGTGTAACTCCATGCTACAGTGAGGTGACTTCACCATGAGGTTCCCAGGTAGGGGTAATGTCTCGGCTTTGCAAGCCAAGTCACAGTGGAGTAGCACCGCAAATAGGTAGGTAGCCTAATGCTGTATGATAATCGTAATAAAGAGAGGTAGACATCACTACAAAGAGGACGATATCCTCATGTTACAGTGGCATGACACCACGAACAGGTACCAGGTAGGGTAAAGTCTCGGCTTTGCGAGCTATGTCATAGCGGCGTAACACTGCACGGAAGCGCAAGGCTTTATATTGGGCAGTTTGGCACTACAAAGAGGCCTGTGACCTCATGCTACAGTAGTATGACACTACGATGAGGTACCCAGGTGGGGTAAAGCCTCGGCTTTAAGCCATGTCATAACGGCGTAGCATCGCAGAGAAACGCAATGCTTCATGCCATGACTCTTTATAAAGAACTCACCTATAGTGTATGGAAAAAGATATCAAGCCGTCTCTTGAGGGTAAACTTGTAGACGCCCAAAAATTATATACTGAAACCAGGCTGGCACAAGGTCTTTAATGTGCAGCCAGAAGCACAGTTGATGTCATTATGTAAGTAGGAAGAATTGCAGTTATAGTACAGAATTCAAGGCTTAGTCCATTCTTGTAGCAACGTCTCTCCTAATGCATGATGTACAGTCACTGTGGGGAACGCTCAACCCATATATTGAGATATGTGGGGGATTATTGGTATTTTTGCCTTTGGACTAGGAAAGATAGTCCCACATCGGCTACACCAAATGGTGAGTATCGTAATATAATATATTGCTTGTCTTGAGGTGTGCACATGAGGTGTAGTGGGGCACAAATGTATGCCATATGGGAGTATTTTCCTTGAGGATAAAAGGATTAATTCCAATAAAGATATAAGTTAATTTTTGTTGTGCGGACTCGGACACGGACTCCAGGATGTCTCGTGCATGCACGGGAGTGTTCGGGGGGTAGGCGTGGACTGGCACACTTCTATGCTGATTGTGGGATGATCTAAAATATCAAACTCTATTTTTGAGTATTGGTATTTTAGTCCCACATCGGATATGAGAAGAGGTGAAGTCTCAACTCCACTCTATAAATAGAGCCCCTTGGCCTCCTTTGGAAGATGCACCAAGAAGAGAGTTAAGGGAGTCTGTAAAGTCCAGGAAGCCCGTTCAAGTCTCAAATATTGACTTACGAGCGTTCCAGAAGTTCTTCATGAACTTGCTGGTTCCTAGAAGCAGATCGTGTTGGGGCGAATCTTGCTTTGAGCAACGGTGATCTTAATCACCCCAACAAGAACCTTTACTCTTCTTCTTTCTTCTCCTTCATCTGAGTTGTAACTCAGTTCTGTCCATCTGCAACTGCGATTACAACGTGAGATTTATTTTCTAAACTCAGTTCTGTCCGTCAGCAACTGCGATTGCGAGGAAGAACGTGAGATTTTTTTTTTTTGATTATTGTTGCTTTTGTAATCAGATTCATATTATAGTGTTCCTCTTGGATCTCGAGGATTATCAGAAGATGAACGTTTGTTGAACCTCTGATCTCGATATTGAGTCTACCATCTTTGGTTAAGCCTCGAGACTAATAGGTATAATAGAATTCATATTTTATTTTTATTTAGGAAATCCTATTATGCCTAAAATATGATCGATGTAAACTGCAACTCGGTGGGAGCTAACGACCCTATAGATCGCAGCTCGATGGGGGCTCATAATCTATAGTAAGTCTCTGTCATAGCTCTGTGGGGGCTCACAGTAGATAGTGGTCAAGTATAGTCAACGCCTATAACAAAATCCTCGCATAGAACTACGAGTCGAGTCAAGTCAAGTAAATCAAACATGTCAAGTCCAAGTCAACTCCCTATCAATCATGTCAAGGGAACGTGACATAGGATCGGACAAGGACAATCTCAAGAAGTATACAAGATATAACATGCAATAATGAAAAGATAGAAACCATTTACATGCACGTATAACGATAAAATAATAATAACATGAACAAAAACAACAGGTAATCAAGTATGACTGAAAAGAAATAACAATATAGTAAATGCATATAAATACTATACAGTTCGATAAGGTATACTTATGTGTGGTCCAAGTCTCCGTTGATTTTACAATACCAAATCTACCAAGTATCCACATACACTAGAAGAATTGTTTAGCATTCTAGTTGCACATGGGACATATAGGTTTTCTAAACGACAAGTCTACATGTGCTTCTATGATTTTTAGACCTAGTTTTGTAGTTTTGATTTCCGAAATTCAAGGCTGAGTCCCTACTTCAAAGGCATACATATAAATCATCTAAAATCATAAATATAATAATTTTATTATAATTTATATGGAATTAACTTTTGCATTCCATATTTAGAATTTTAAGAAAAAATTTATAGCTAGTTGATTCTATGTCAGCTAGTCTACCCGAAACTTGTCTGAAATATCACCAAACTTCCAATATACCTAAATAAATGAATTAAAATTTTAAAAAATAATTAATACTGATAATTTCTAACAATATAAACTCATATTCAATTGCCAAATCAACTTCTAAATTTTAGTTATTCCATATGTCAGCAACTTATCCGAAAAGCTACTATATTGACCCATATTTTTTTTCATTCCGATTTTAGGTGATAAAATCATGAAAATATTTTTAAAAATTATACGTTACCGTAATAAATCTACATTAAAATCGGTTTTAAAAATTTCTAACAATCACTCAAAATTTGCACCGAAAAGGCTCAAACTAGTCCTACCGTAATCCGAACTTTCAGCAATCCAACCTAATATGAATGATAATATGGCATGAAAGATGTCAAAATATGGGTTTTAGAACATTAATTCTCAGATTTCTACAGAATTTATACCATGGAGATTCGAGATAAAAATTTAGAATCTTTACCGAAAGCCTTCAAAAGATTGGTTGTTGGTACTCCTTCTTGTCCAAGAACACCACTCTTTGCTTTGCTTAGCTTGCTACTCCTTGTTTGATGGGTTGAAGGTGATGACAATAGCGCTTTGATGGGTTTGATGATAAAGAATATTAACATACAATGGCTATGACCTATATCTATCAAAACTCATGTAAAAATAGGTTATAATATGATTAAATCTCATAACTAAATATTCTTTTTAGATCCTAAAATAATCACCTATTTATGTGTCAAACTATGTCGTAATTACATTCAAGATATGGCTTAATGGCACACAATTTAATAGTTCAGTTTTGGGAAAGAAAAATATAGGTTAAAAATACTTTCTTTACAGAATCAAAACACGTATAAATTCAGTTTTAAAGTTTGATAATAAACCCACAAACAATCTCATCAATAACTATCAAACTAGTGCGACTATAATACAATTCTATCACCAATCTATCATGCAAGCTAGATGGGTATTAATATGAAAAAAGATGGCAAAGCATGGGTTTCAAAGTATTGGGTTAACATAAATTTATGAGAAATATCATGCCATAGGGTTTGAGAAAGAAAGACTGAATCTTTATCGAAAACTTTGGAGGATTGGATGATGTTGCTTCTTCTTGTCCAAGAAGCACTCCTTCTTGCTTGTACTTGGATTGTTATCCTTGCTTGGTGGGTTGAAGATGATCATAATGGAGTTTTGATGGTAAATATAGAGTCTTTATGGTTTTTTGGTGGAGTTTAGGTTAAATGATGAATTTTGGATGGAGGAGAAGGTTCTTCGTCATGAAGATGATGATGGATGGGTGCTTGGGTAATAGGGGCTGCCGAATTTGTGAGAGGGTCAGCCAAGGAGAGAGAGGGGATTAGCTAGAGTTAGGGTTTTGCTGTAGGACGGTATATATATGGACTTTGGATGTGTTTACATGCATATAGGGGGTTTTATGGGCTTTAAGTGGTCGGCCAACCTAGGGGCTGCACATGGGGTGGTCAGCCATGCATGGGGTTGCCATATAGGGTCTGGTAGGGGTAGGTTATGGTGTTGGTTAGTTAGGGTTTTGAGTAGTTTAGGTATTACCAACTAGGATTACACCTATAGGTACTTTCTATATATAGAAACTTCTATAAATAGAAACATATCAATTTAAATTCAATATATAAAATACATGTAAGCCTCCTGAATTTTAGAGTTATTTTTTCATTTATCTTATTATTTTATTTAATATAGTTATTAATAGATATTTTTTCCACTATTATTTTGATCATTAAATACTATTTTATGTAGCTTTGATTTTTGGATCACAAAAAATGTCAATCTCTCGAAATGTCCTTCATATGTTTCGATCTAGACAAGTTTATCTTAATTTTGATATATCATGTACCCCACTTGTGACGCCCCAGAACCAGAATACTGGAGAGCGGGGGCGTACATAGCCAGCTACGTATATTGAAATGGAACTCACTTCGCTATACGGTCACGGCTGTCTAGATATGAGGGTTTACTACAAGCCAACGGTCTCTTAAGGTTAAGCCTATTGTCTCAATCTCAAGCAAGTAATATAGTTACAAGATGTTAGACCACCAAATATATAATAAAAGGCGTCCCAAATATTACATATTCAGCTGATCATGAAGCTAGTCATATAAAATGCGAGGACTAGCAAGAGTAAAGTCATACATGATCAACCCTAGGATTTGTTAATCATGTTTACAGCCCGTAGGCAGACAGTAAGTGAATATGCATCAAGCTAACAGGTGCTCGTCGGCTAAACGCCTCAAAAGAATGAATTTATAATGTAGTGAGCGAAACAAAATAGAAAACCCACTCGTAGCCTGGGTTTCTTCTAGTCGCCACCATTGGGCTGGAAGTTCGGTAGATCCTCGGGTGCTGCTCCGAAATCTGGCCACACAAAACCAGCTGGGTCAAACCCCAGAAAGAGTAAGTGCCACAAAGGAGACCAGAAATAAGAACAAAAGCCAGCATATCAGAACATAAGAAAATGGAAGAAAAGTACAAGTAATAAGGAGTACAACAGGACAATAAACGCCTAGGGACATGGAACCATTCCGGGAGCCAGATTACAACCCGTAAACCAAACAAGGACCGGAGTTGCAACCCTTCGCCTGAATAGTACCTTGTCTCTACCTATTTATTGTTTAAGATAAGTAAAACAATCATGTTCAGGGGTACCAGGTACAGGGACTAGACGAGACTTAGACAAGGCTGGACACCATCCATTCACAAACGGCCAAGCAAATACTACGGCTTACTACTTAACTAACTAGGGTTATCACAAGCCTAATTACTAACAAGATACAAATGAGAAATTCCTAGTCCCAAGTCCTGCAGACTATCCAGTTATCTTTTCGCGGGTTGAGAGTATGGTTGGGTACATCGCCCTGGAGACGATATACCCTTAGGTGACTTAGAGGGTGCAACACATGACAGTGTGCTAGAAATGTGCCCTACTCGTCGGTAGGCTAAAAGTCCATTTAAAGCGCCTAGATAACGAGATCGTCTGTGACTAAAAATTCTCCATGAACTATAGTTTGATCTAGTCATTAGCCTAACCCATATTCCGTGTGAATCCCTGACCGTGGTAACCAGGGAGTCACGTCCTAGATATAATGTGAGACAAGACAAGTGGATTTCACAAAGCAGCAAGAATGAACACCCACGGAGTCAGAGTTGATTATACGAGTCAAGTTAGTCGTCGCAACAGCATCAGGTCAGGTCAAGTTACTAGTTACAGGTTACAAGTTACAAGTTACAAGTTACAGGTTAGGAGTGCGCCACCACGGGCCACTATCAAGTTATCCAGTATCAAGGTTAATCATGAATTACAGGTTAAAAGTCAAGGGTGTACCCCATCGGGTCACTATCAAGGAGATCAAAAAGTACTAAAATCATACTTCACAGAAATCACGAAAGCCGTACTAGTCATAAGCAAAACACTTAAAACCGTGCCAGTTCATATTGGGTTGAGACAGTCGTGTGGTGTGAAACAAGATCTGAAAACTCTAATCCACAAAAGAGAAGCCAAGTCCAAGAAATAAAACCAAACCATCATGGGCAAGTAGGTTGCGCAGGGGATCAGATTGCGCAAGTGAATGGACTGCACAAGTGAATGGACTGCGCAGGGGATGAACTGCACAAGGGATGGACTGCGCTGGGTTAGGTTGTGCTGGGAGCGGATTACGCTGACGGCGGGTTGCGCTGTGTACAGGTTGCAGAGGAGCAAGTTGCGCTGGAGCGAGCGGCGCAACAGTCAAGTGCGCCAGTGGGAGGAAGGCGCTGGAGCTAAGAAGCGCCAGCACAAGTCAGCCCAGCACAAGGTGCTGGCTGAGGAGCTGCGCAAGTGAATGGACTGCGCTAAAGAGCGCAGGCCGAGGTCTTCTTCTCCATCAGACCGAGAGGAAGACTCCAAGAACCCTAAACTTCAAATCTTCATAACTTGGCCAAATCAAAACGAAATTTGGATTTTCAAAGTTCTAACTTGTGTAAAATTGAATTCTCTTCCACATGGAAGTCTTAAAACAAGAAAAAATCTAAGTTTAATAGATCAAAACCAAGAAAAACTAAAAATGGTTAAAACTTAGATCTAGAATAATGGAAGCTCCAAATCACAAAATGCCAAGTTCTAATATTGTTCACCATGGCCTAATCTAGCTAATAGACAAATAAAATTGGGTCCTTATATGGTGGCAAGGTGCACTTGCCTATGTTGTTGGTATTGTGTGGAGGAAGGAAGAAGAAGATGAAGAATTAATGGAAGTTATGAGGAGAGAGAAAGTTAGGTGGGGTTTTAATGAGGGAGCGTATGTTGTGTTGAGGGTGGAGATTAACTAGGGTGTTCTAATGCATACTAAACCAAACCAAACCAATTCTTTCTCCACAAAATAAAACCAAGTCAGGTCCAAAAACCAGTTTTACGAGAAAACCAAAATCCGCAAGTTAAGCCAAAACACAATTACAGGCCAGAATCTGAGAAAATAAAATACAGGTCTGAAATATGTATAAGCCTAACTAATATGTATTCCGAAATACGGGCATTACACCACTCAAACATGTTTCCTTGTATTCTATTTTCGTCGGACAACTTTCGTTTCAAATTAGGCCAACTTGCTATCTATCGTAAAACTTGTCATACTTTCCAATTTATTTCGGGACTCGACATCGATCCAACCCATTCGACCCAATATATAATTTTGACATATTTTAAGCCTACTACACGTATGCCAATGGTGTCCCACACAATTGAATTTTTGTGTACTATTTATTTTCAAATGGCACACAAGACCAAATATTAGACTTATTGGACTCAAATCGATCACAAAAATTCAACCAACCCAAAACTAGTCCAACTAGGGACCCTATTTTGTCGTCCTTGATTTACTCTGCTATTTTAGCCTATTATTTGCAAGCTTACATGATTGAGCTTGTTCGAACATGTATATTACTACGTTGCCAACTTTAATATATTATTTCAGATAAGTTCCGGACAAAACTAGAAGGTGAATTTCGCCATAATCATGGACCGATCCTAAAAATCTAAATTTGGAATTTAGAGGTCAAAATTAGTATAAATCATCTTTTAATTATATTTTTATAGTTTTTATATGATTTATATACTTATCCATTTGTTGGAGACTTAACCTTGAATTTTGGAGGTCAAAAACCATAAATCTAGGTCTCGGTGTCCCATGAAAACATGACTTTGTGGAGGTTTAATGAAATTTTGGTGGAGAGATGAGTTAAAGGAGAGATTTTTAGTTGATGTAGATGGATGAGAAGTGTATTGAAGGGTTGGAAGGGGAAGGGATGATGAGGGACTGCTATTTTGAAATTTTTGAGGGAGGGGCTGTTCGGCCCAGTGAGTGAGAAAATTGAGTTTTAGGGTTAGGATTTTGGGATATATATATATATATATATATATATATATATATATATATATATATATATATATATATTAGAATTGGTTTATGGGTGTTTAATTGGCCAAAAGGAGGGGGCTGACCTTGGGGTGTTCGACCATGGCAAGGGTTTCCATCTAGGGTCAGATTTGTTTTAGGTAGGGTATTGGTTGGTTAGGCTAGTTAATGCCAACTAGGTTTATATATTGGTACCATACATATATTGCTACTTCTATATATAGAAATATATCAATCAAAACTCAATATATATATATTAAAGAAATACATATATATATATGTAATCCCCTAGATTTCAAAAAAAAATAAATAAATAGTTTTTATAATTTTCAATAACATTTAATTTAAATACGTATTTTGTAGCGTATTTCGTATTTTCTTAGTTTTCGTAATGCCTTGATATTTTTTCTAACTTATAGATTTTTCCTTGGCCGGCATACCGTCCAGACAGATTTTCTACATTTTAGATATTTTCGGTTTTGGATATTTTGATGAATAGTGTTTAGATATTTTCATGAATAGTGTAGAAGCACCCTATTACCCAATGGACATTTGGTTTTGTTTGAATGGCCATGATTGACTTAGATTTTGACATAGATCACGATCCGACGACTAAGATTAATTCCCCCTTCTATATATACCCTTTCACTTTCTCTCTCCTATCTCTTTTCATTCTCTTCACTCTCTCTTCATTTCTTCTTCCTTTTTCTTCCCTTGGAGCTTTGCTAGGATCTTGGCCTTGAGGTCTAGAGTGTTGTTTCGTACCCCTCTTGGTGGTGGACTAGAAGATTAGGCTTGGAGCTTAACCTAGGCAAGTGTATCTTGCTCAAAAGTGACATGACCATACTTTATTTTTGTTTTCCATGGAAACTAGAGTTTTATTGGCCTATAATTTGCTTCTTTAAATTGTTAACATATTTAGTATATAGCACTTTTGGTTTTGATTGACAGTATTGCGTAGATCTGAGTTTCTAAATATAATTTTCAAGTATTTTGAGGTTTTGATCTATCAAATGTTTTGATTTGTGAAAACTAATACTTCCATGTTGTTGGAAATTCAATTCTATTCAATTTTGACTTTTGAAAGTTCGAATTTCGATTTAAAATAAAGTTTTTATGGCCGAAACAAGTTTTGGCAATTTTCTGAATTTCGTTGCTGTTTGAAAAATCGGTATACCGCCGGTATGCCGCAGTATACCGCCGGTATGCCGTTTTTGGCACCAGAAACTTACTATCTTTAGTCCGGTATACCGCCGGTATGCCGCAGTATACCGTCGGTATGCCGTTTTATGCTGTTTTAGGCTATTTTTGTCCGTTTTTGATATTTTCTCGATTGTAATAGGCTCTTAACATGATTATATGACCTTGGATAGTTAAAGAATGATTGTACACTCTATATACATGGTACATGCTTATGTTTACGTATTGTTCTATGTCCAAATTATAGATAGTGGTCTGTTATGGTGCACTCCAGATTACTATATATGCCTAGCTCGATATAGTGGCTCGTAGTAGCGCACTCATGACTTGATTTTCTTATTGATTTCTAGACCCTAGAAAGTTAGTTTGAGTATATTGTCACCCCACATTGGACTTGGAATTGACCAGAGTTGACCAGTTGACCAAAGTCAACTATAAGTCAACCTCTGACCCAGTTTGTCTTAGTTTGCCCTAGTTAACTAGACATTATAGTATGTCTTTTCACCCTGATTAGCTATTGTATTATCTCATCTTTAGGACTGTGGCTTCACTTCGAGCCTTGATTCATATTGATAGCAGGATCCCAGGCAAGTACATCTACAAACTCATTTACTGTCTTTTAATGCTAGAACATGTATTAACCCTATTAAAATACTGATCCTTGAGGTAGCAAGTTGTCTTCACATGTTGTATTACTTTCAGTACTTGCCATGCTTATACTGCTCCCAGTATCTCCCACATGTTTTTACTGTTCTCATATCTCCCACATGTTTAAATAACGGGTTAAGGGAAAACTGTTAGTATTGTACGTGAACATGACCCCCTTCTCCGTATGTATTTACCGCGCTCGGCGACATTCTATATGTAACCTTGCTGTAGGTTCTGATCTCGCGTTTGTGTATGGATATACACCGATGCCGTTCGTGCACGTATGTGCATGCCAGAAAAACTTGATATGTGCCACTGTATACCCTGATTACCTATTGACCGATTTACGTACATACTGCAGTTTTAAACTTTTAAACTATATGTTGTCATTTCTAAAAAGAACCAATTAAACCATGATATGCCATGTTCCCTATGTTACTATGATACTGTGATCCCAATTGTACCATGAGGCCATATTTTCCAGTATTTCCTGTTTTATAGACTTATCACACCATGTTTCTTGTTGTACATCTCTTTTATTATATGTTCAGTATTTTAGTTGTAGAGGTTGTACTTGCTCCCGTCTTGACAGGATAACGTTGTAGGTATCCTTACTGAGGAGGAGTTGCTCTGCGAATCATATTATGGAGTTACTGCCGAGGACCCGGCTTTGCCATACGAGGATGTTCCTGCGGGGAGACTCGTCTAGTTTGCTTAGCTGCTTGGGATACTTAGTGTAGTCATGTATTAGACTATGTATTTTGTAACTGGACATGTATCTAGTTTTACATTTCAGACTTGTACTTTGGACTTATTTCTATTTATGAGATGACTTTTGTGTTTGGAGCATTTATAATTTTTCTTCACTTATAGAACTGTTAGCACATTTAGTCTTATCTTGTTATCTCTAGAACAGCTTACTGCGCTTTATCTTAAGCGTAGACTGGACATGGCTCGGTCCGGCCCAACAATTTGGGTAACGGGTCGTGACATGTTTTTTTTGGCGGCCCATGCAGGTCCTGACTAAACTGTTTGGTTACGTTATTGTACCAAACATGCCTGCAATTAGGAACTTAAGGTAATTAGACAACATTAGGAAAGACGCTTAGAACACCTAGAGAAATGCTAGGATTGCAACATAGAAAATATGTCACATATTTGCTATTATAATTAGATTTCCTTGCATATGATTGCTTACTTTAAAATAAGTCCTTACAAGTCTTTTTATGTGTAATTTAGATGGTGCTTACTCGTTCATCCCAGTACGTTACCCCCGAGAATGGGGCCCTCCATATCCAGTCAGCTGACCAGTTGACTGATATATCACCACCTACCACATTCCTCCACTCCACAGATCCACAGACCCAGATACCACCTTCCACATCCCAGTCCCAGCAGGCCCCGATACTTCCACCACCCCCTATCACTATACCCACCCAGGCTTCCGTCACACTCGATGGGACCCAGCTGCTCACACTGATCCAGGGGTTCCTAACAACCCATCAGGAGCAGACTACCCTACTCCGCCAGAGCATGAAGCGTTCTGAGGGACGTCCCGTGGTCCCACCACCTGTAGAGCTACGGCAGAAAGCGGGGACGATCAAGGACTTCATGGGTCTGAATCCCAAGGAGTTCTCAGGGACTGAGGGCATAGTAGTAGCTGATGACTGGCTAGATTCGGTAGAGAGGAAGCTTCTGGGAGTTAGGATGCCGGATGACCTTCAGGTCGAGGCAGCAGGATTTCTGCTGATAGACTTAGCCGGAGTCTGGTTCAGGAATGAGCCGTTGTTCGCGAGAGGTAGAGCCACTTGGGACCAGTTCAAGAAAAAATTCTTCTCGACCACTGCTAGAGTAGCCATAGGGCTACGATTCCAGAACATCCAGCAGGGGAACCGTTCTGTTGACGAGTATGCGACAGAGTTTAGTCGCCTGAGCCATTTTGCTCCTAGTCTGGTTGCTGATCCAGAGGAGATGACCCGTAGGTTTTGCCATGGTCTAGTTCCAGACATTGGCATTCTTATAGTGGCTAACGGTACGACTGACCACTACCAGAGCCTAGAGTTAGCCCGGAGCATTGAGGAGCGTCTTCTGTCATTCAAGAGGCCGGCTTCTGTACATCATGAGGGACCGTCCAAGCGTCAGGCTTTCCAGCAGAGAGCACCGACGCCACCCCAGCAGACTTACCGTCCCCCTACATCACATCTCCCGACCCAGCCAGTTAGAGCCTCGGGACCTCAGCAGCAGCAGAAGGGGACTACGTGTTCATTCTGTAGAAGGGTAGGCCATGACACTTTCATTTGTAGGAAGAGATTGGGGTAGTGTTTAGCTTGTGGGTCTGCCATCCATCAGATTCGGGACTGCCCAGTAGCCAAGGGACCCCAGGGGAAGACTTATAGCCTAGTCCTTGAGCCGGAGTCGGAACAGGTTTCAGGAGGTTAGTTTTGATCGTAGCCTTAGTCATTTGTTGTATTGCTTGCTATGTTAGAAATATTGTTGGGTCTTCAATCCTTGTGAATTTCGAGGACGAAATTTTTTAAGGAAGGAAGATTTGTAAGCCCCTAGATTTCAAAAAAAATAAATAAATAGTTTTTATAATTTTCAATAACATTTAATTTAAATACGTATTTTGTAGCGTATTTCGTATTTTCTTGGTTTTCGTAATGCCTTAAAATTTTTCCTAACTTATAAATTTTTTCTTGGCCGGCATACCGTCTAGACAGATTTTCTACATTTTAGATATTTTCGGTTTTGGATATTTTGATGAATAGTGTTTAGATATTTTCATGAATAGTGTAGAAGCACCCTATTACCCAATGGACATTTGGTTTTGTTTGAATGGCCATGATTGACTTAGATTTTGACATAGATCACGATCCGACGGCTAAGATTAATTCCCCCTTCTATATATACCCTTTCACTTTCTCTCTCCTCTCTCTTTTCATTCTCTTTACTCTCTCTTCATTTCTTCTTCCTTTCTCTTCCTTTGGAGCTTTGCTAGGAGCTTGGCCTTGAGGTCTAGAGTGTGGTTTCGTACCCCTCTTGGTGGTGGACTAGAAGATTAGGCTTGGAGCTTAACCTAGGCAAGTGTATCTTGCTCAAAAGTGGCATGACCATACTTTATTTTTGTTTTCCATGGAAACTAGAGTTTTATTGGCCTATAATTTGCTTCTTTAAATTGTTAACATGTTTAGTATATAGCACTTTTGGTTTTGATTGACAGTATTGCGTAGATCTGAGTTTCTAGATATGATTTTCGAGTATTTTGAGGTTTTGATCTATCAAATGTTTTGATTTGTGAAAACTAATACTTCTATGTTGTTGAAAATTCAATTCTATTCAATTTTGACTTTTGAAAGTCCAAATTTCGATTTAAAATAAAGTTTTTATGGCCGAAACAAGTTTTGGCAATTTTTTGAATTTCGTTGCTGTTTGAAAAACCGGTATACCGCCGGTATGCCGCAGTATACCGCCGGTATGCCATTTTTGGCACCAGAAAC
Source organism: Iris pallida (assembly GCA_029216955.1). Classification (NCBI taxonomy): domain Eukaryota; kingdom Viridiplantae; phylum Streptophyta; class Magnoliopsida; order Asparagales; family Iridaceae; genus Iris; species Iris pallida. Next base: position 9,465,616 of record JANAVB010024999.1, on the reverse strand, counting down.
TTACTGTCTTTAGTTCGGTATACCGCCGGTATGCCGCAGTATACCGTCGGTATGCCGTTTTATGCTGTTTTAGGCTGTTTTTGTCCGTTTTTTGCCCGTTTTTGTCCGTTTTTGATATTTTCTCGATTGTAATAGGCTCTTAACATGATTAGATGACCTTGGATAGTTAAAAAATGATTGTACACTCTATATACATGGTACATGCTTATGTTTACGTATTGTTCTATGTCCAAATTATAGATAGTGGCCTGTTAAGGTGCACTCCAGATTACTATATATGCCTAGCTCGATATAGTGGCTCGTATTAGCGCACTTATGACTTGATTTTCTTATTGATTTTTAGACCCTAGAAAGTTAGTTTGAGTATAGTGTCACCCCACATTGGACTTGGAATTGACCGGAGTTGACCAGTTGACCAAAGTCAACTATAAGTCAACCTCTGACCCAGTTTGTCTTAGTTTGCCCTAGTTAACTAGACATTATAGTATGTCTTTTCACTCTGATTAGCTATTGTATTATCTCATCTTTAGGATTGTGGCTTCACTCCGAGCCTTGATTCATATTGATAGCAGGATCCCAGGCAAGTACATCTACAAACTCATTTACTGTCTTTTAATGCTAGAACATGTATTAACCCTATTAAAATACTGATCCTTGAGGTAGCAAGTTGTCTTCACATGTTGTATTACTTTCAGTACTTGCCATGCTTATACTGCTCCCAGTATCTCCCACATGTTTTTATTGTTCTCATATCTCCCACATGTTTAAATAACGGGTTAAGGGAAAACTGTTAGTATTGTACGTGAACATGACCCCCTTCTCCGTATGTATTTACCGCGCTCGGCGACATTCTATATGTAACCTTGCCGTAGGTTCTGATCTCGCGTTTGTGTATGGATATACACCGATGCCGTTCGTGCACGTATGTGCATGCCAGAAAAACTTGATATGTGCCACTGTACATCCTGATTACCTATTGACCGATTCACGTACATACTACAGTTTTAAACTTTTAAACTATATGTTGTCATTTCTAAAAAGAACCAATTAAACCATGATATGCCATGTTCCCTATGTTACTATGATACTGTGATCCCAGTTGTACCATGAGGCCATATTTTCCAGTATTTCCTGTTTTATAGACTTATCACACCATGTTTCTTGTTGTACATCTCTTTTATTATATGTTCAGTATTTTAGTTGTAGAGGTTGTACTTGCTTCCGTCCTGACAGGATAACATTGTAGGTATCCTTACTGAGGAGGAGTTGCTCTGCGACTCATATTATGGAGTTACTGCCGAGGACCCGGCTTTGCCATACGAGGATGTTCCTGCGGGGAGACTCGTCTAGTTTGCTTAGCTGCTTGGGATACTTAGTGTAGTCATGTATTAGACTATGTATTTTGTAACTGGACATGTATCCAGTTTTACATTTCAGACTTGTACTTTGGACTTATTTCTATTTATGAGATGGCTTTTATGTTTGGAGCATTTATGATTCTTCTTCACTTATAGAACTGTTAGCACATTTAGTCTTATCTTGTTATCTCTAGAACAGCTTACTGCGCTTTATCTTAAGCGTAGGCTGGACATAGCTCGGCCCGGCCCAACAATTTGGGTAACGGATCGTGACAATATATATATATATATATATATATATATATATATATATATATATATATATATATATATATATCTAATTCCATATATATATATATATATATATATATATATATATATATATATATATATATATATATATATATATATATATATGGAATATTTAGATGCTCTACATGTCTATTTGAAATTTGAATTTTGGTAGGAAAGGTGGTTGGTCAATATGTTAGGGTAAATAATATGTAATTCGATATATGAAAACCAATACACACACACACACACACACACACACACACACACACATAATCCAATCTAATATATAAATCCTCCATATATATACATGAATATACAATAGATACACTACATGCCTAATTAGGATTGGATTTAACTTTGGGTCAAATATAAACTAATGCCAACTAGGATTACACCTAGGACACTTTGTATAAATAGAAAATTTTCCAAAATTGAAAATATATTAATTTAAATAAAGTATATATAAAATATATATCTACATGGATGTATTTGAATGTACTACATGTCTACATGAGTTTGGGTTTGGTTCAGGACAAGTTTGAGCTAGTTTGGTACAATCAGATCTCCTAAAAAGTCAAAAGTCCTTATAACTAATTAATTAAGCCAAAAATATGGTTTAAGCCACAACTTGACTTATTACCATACAAGGGACATAAATATGGCTAGGCCATCCCTACTATGGCTAATATGCTAGTCATGGCACAAGACTACACTAGCCATGTAACTACCACTGTTCTAAAACAAGGATAATTTTGAACTTTTATAAAATTTATCATGTATGTTATTAAATAATAGATTTAAATCATGTTAATGATTAATTGGTGAATTTTTGATTATTTTTATAATATTTAAATTGATGTATTATGATTGTGTCCCTTTCTAGTGAAACCTTAGAACTACGTAGCCTAGAGACTAACCATGACCATGGAGACCTAACCAATGTGATTAGATTATTTCACTACCACTTTCTAGGCTAAGGATATTTTGGTAATTTGCGAATTATTATTATTTTTTAATTTTAATTAATTAATTAATATTGTGCTAAGTGAGATATTAGGCCTAAACCTAGAATTGCCCTAATCTAGATGTTGATAATGAACCTAGAGGCTTAGTTAGTAGAAATCAACTAAATGACTAAGTTTTAGAATATCTAGATATTATGTTAAGGTTGAGATATTTGTAGGAAACCCAAATTGTTTGGGCCTTTACTAAGAGGCTTGAATTACAACTAAAGGGGGCTTTAAAATACAATTGAACCTAACCAAACCCTAGCCCAACCAAGTGACAGCCGAGGGCAGCCCCCTCACCTTATATAACACATCATTGGCCTCCCTCATTACCTCTTTCATTGCAACCCTAACCCTAATAGTGTTCTTCCTCAAATTTGTCCCCTTTCACCAAATCAACTCAAAATTGAACCAAATTAATTTCAATATACTCCCCTAGTGTAGAAGAGGTCTATATTGACTAGCTAGCAAGGATTGGGAGCAACTTGACCATAGAAATTTGTGTGGGATCGATTCAAGGACTTTTTTTATTGAGATTCCAACTCTCAATAGGTAATGACCTCTAAACCTATTGAAATTATGTTTTCTTCTCATAGATGCATTCATTTAGGGTACCCCTAGCATTAGGTTAAGTTTGGTTCGATTTCGTGTCCATTTGGGGTGCGTATCGCAAGAGCATCGGAGGGGTATTTGTCACGACCCGGTCCCAATTTGTTGGGTCGAATCGGATCATGCCCAGCCAGCATCGTTGTTGAGACGACGGCAGTAAGCAGTATCAAGCAGTAAAACACATGCAGATAAAATTCTAACGAAATAGAAAAACATTTTATTCAATTTGAAAAGCCTGAAATACAACGAACATTAATACAACATTCAATTATTACACTTGTTTCCAAAAGAAAAATAAATACTAGTCCAGCTCTTAAGATTCTGGGATTCCAAGTTCTTCGGGACCAGAGTTAGACATCAGATCCTCGATGACGCAATCACCTAAAAATGTTGGCCTCCAGTCAGGAGGGAGCAAGGTACAATTCATGATAATTCAACAATTGAAATAATAATAGAGTTATGCACTTTTAAACAATTTGAAATAAACAGTTTTTCAGCAGTTAAAATATTGTTATGTGAATAGGCAATGAATATGACCGGATTGGGTTGTACAGTTGTATCCTATTGATACGATATGGCTTATCCCCGTGTGTGTGAGGGGTAAGCTAACACAGTCAGTATACTACTTTGGATGTGGTCATACTCATTACACTACTCCCCCAGTACCCAACAGTTAATCAGTCAATGCTCTCAGAGAGAGTTCCGTGTTGCATCGTGGTTTAAACTTGCAATAAAACGATTACTAAATAATTGTAAATTACCACAAAATGTACTTGCCTTAGTTTTATTGACTGGATTGAGATGTCTGAACCGAAGAAGATGTCAAGTATGTTCTTGAAATCCTATAATTTGAAAATTCTATCTTAGAACCAATGTTGTACCATATCTAGTTGAAATATCTAGAACAGAACCCTAGTCAAATTTTAGTTTTATTTACAACTCTACTTAGAGCGCTTATCGAGGTGAGTTACTATCTTACGAAGAAAAGTCAATCTAAATTTTTATTGGAAAAATCGTATTTTTTCAATTATTTGATAAAACTTTGTATTTTATTATATTATATTAGAAATAATATTTTTCTTTAAATGAGGAAAAATGTGAAATTTGTTTAAATAATAAACTTGTAATTTTTCCTAATTTATTTAATGTAAGAAAATAATATTAATTTTCTATAAAATAATTATTTTACTATTTTTACGTGTTTACGCCAACCACAAACCAGAAAAGAATAAAACTACACTAACTTATTACAAAACCACAGAAAGTAATAAAAGTTGGGCTTATGCCCTTACAGTCCATTTTACATGAATTTAATTAAGAAGAAAATATTTGTTAGTTTCTAAAAATTATCATACAAATTAATCATAAAATAAAACTAGTAATTAAATTAATTTCGAGTCTCAGACTTTGGTCTAATCGTCAAAATAGCTAATGCCTCAACGTCCGGGTAAAACCGGTTTCGTTTGCATTTTGCTAAGGGTCCATGGACCGGTATGGTCGTCGCCCAAAAATCCATTTAAATAAATAATTTCCGAAAACCGATTTGAAATGCTTTTATAAAGTTTTATAAAAATTTGGGCAGCATTTCCTCTATATTCGGGACAACCCAAAACTGGAAAAATGCGCAGACAACTCCAACAATTATCCCAAACTAGAGAAAACCCAAAAATTAACTTCCAAAACCATTTTTACACAAAATTAAATTCACAAAATAATTTCCGAAGCTTAATCAGAACTCGAAAAATAATCGGAAATCTCGAAATGAAATCGGAAACCACAGCACCCAAAATCCAGAAAACACATTTCGGAAAAATCCGAAATAACCACAGAACATCATAGAATCGGTTTCGGAAACTCCGAAACCATTACGCCCACAAAGAACCAAATTCTCGAGGGGACCGATTTCATCATCGACTACCGAAAATGGAACGAGACAAAGGAATTATACCTTGGGTTGCTCGGCTAGAGCTCTCAGATGTTATAAAGAAGAAAAGAAATCCGCGGACAGTGGACCGGCTCGGGACAGCGCCTCGCCGGGGTACGGCTGCGCTGGAACGGCGGGATCCGAAGATCGGGGCACGAAGAAAACACGAACAACGGGTTCGAAAACCCCGGGACTGCGCTGGACAGCGCTGTTCGGATCAGCGGAAAGCTCGCGGGAACCGGGACAGAGGGGAACGGCTAGGGCATAGCCGCGAGATAGAGGGGAACGGCTAGGGCACAGCCGCGGGACAGCGCCGGAGAAGGGGGTGGCACCGGAGCTAGGGCAGGGGTGCGGGTCCCGATCGGGGCCGGGGAGCTCGCTGTCGGAGGTGGGCGGTGCCGCGGGCGGCGCTCGGGAGTGGGGTCGGCGGTTGGCCGGAGCTAGACGGCCGGGGGACGGCTCCGGAAGTGGGTGGCCGTGCGGGAAGAGCCGCTGGACAGGGCGCGCACTCGGGTAGAGGCGGGCGCCGGAAGGCGGGGTCGGTCGAAGGTCCGACGGGGCGCTGGCCGATGGACGGAGGCGCCGGACTGGGGTCGGGCGGGAGGAGGTGCGCCGGGCACGGATCGGAGTGGATCGGGCTAGGGCACGAGATTTGTGGAAAAGAGGGTTTGTGATGGAGAGTGTATGAAGTATGGTGGAGAGGAGAGGGTTTTATAGGGAAAAGATGGGGGTTTCGGAAGATGAACGGAATAGTCGGGGTGGCGGCGGACGTTCGGGAGGGGAAGAGCTCAGCCTCTCACGAACGGATGGTAAAGGAATGAATTCCTTTCCTTCTGATGGTTAGAGAATTAAGAGGGAGAGAAAGTGAGTTTAAGAGTAAAAGAGTTAATAAAGTTTTAAAAGGAAAAAGATTTGTTTTTTTTAATAGGAAAAATAATATTTATATATGTGGTTTTCGGGACGGTCAGAATGAGTCAGAAAGGGGCAGAACGGGTCAGGCCCAACAATCAAATTCCAGGATTAATAATATTTCTAAAAAATATGTTTTTTTCTAAAATAATAATAATTAATAATTTAGCAAATAAATTATACAATAAAATTTTTACGGGTTTGACCAACACTAAAATTTCGAAAATACCATTTTCCTAAATAAATGATTTATAATAATAATAATAAGCACTAAAGTAATTAATTAAAATTACGGGTTTCACAACCTTTCCTCCTTAGAAAATTTCGTTCTCAAAATTTAAGCTTTTAACCTCTGCTAGTAAATTCTAAAATTTAATGAGTCACATCACTAAAATTTCATATCGTATCAAACCCAACAAATTTATATTTCTTGATTAACATTTCAAAGCTCATCCTCGAAATTCGAATTTGATCAATAATCCACAGATCCTATTCTCCAATTTTTTTTTCAACTCAAATAATAAATAATAACTATTTATGCCAAATCTCAAAATCACTAATATCCTCAACTCCTCGAAATTTGGTTTTCCGCAAAATTTCAAATTTTTGAATCAAATCCAATCCTTAAACGTTAAATTTAAATTCAATGCTCCAAACAAACTTTAATTTTCAATCTTCAAATACAACCTTTAAATTTATATCTTGTAATATAATGATAATCTTCTTAAAATCAAATTCAATCATACTACATCCCTCAAAACTTGTGATTTTACAAAATCGTCAATGTGCCATATCAATTCTTCAACTCTTTTATTTAAATAAATTCTATCCTTAAATTTTAATCCTACAAAGCTTCCACTTTCCACCTTAGAAAATATCAAATTTAAAATTTTATCCATCAATTCCAATTCTAGTAAGAAATCAAATCATAAAATCAAAATCTTTATTGCTAATCCACAAATTTTTTTTTTTATATCCTCACATTCAAGTTTTTCAAGCTAATTAAAATTGGAATCCAAATATGCCATTTCTTGTATCCAAAAATTAACATCCTCAAACATCAATTGGTGACTCGATCATAAAATCAAATCAAATCCTCAGTCAAATTTTTTTTTTACTAATGTTAATTCGATGAATAAGTTTTTTTTTCTCCTCATTCAAATAAAAAAATAATTTCCTCAAAAGTCAAAATTCAATCTTGGTCATGTAATGCTCGTCTCCAAGAATTTATAGAACTTCCACAAATTTGATTTCCTCTTTAACCTAAAGTTCATCCATCTCTATTTCAAAATCCAATTTTCAAACATCAAAAGATTCAAACACAACCTTCTCAAAGATTTAAATTTAATCATGGGTACTCTCTCTCCTTTAATAAAGCTTAAGATGATCATCTCAATATAATTATCCTGCCGCGAGGATCTATAAAATAGTTTTAAAAATACCATAAGTTTTTAAATAATTCGACAAACGAATATATCAAAAAAAACTTACTGTCATTTCACAAATCAAATTCCTACATAAAATAAATGAGAACAATTTGTAAATAAAAAAAAATCATATTTCAAAACTTTGATAACCTTTAAATGGGATCCTTAAATCAAAAATTTACTTTCAAAACTGAAATCATAACGTTTCATATATATCTCATATCTAGAGACAACTAATTTAAAACTCGAAGCCACATCACCAAAATTTATTTAAATCCTCTAATCTTTCAATTTCTACTCGACATGATATTCTTCCCTCAACTGGTAGATTTTATATTCAATCAATTACATCTTCAAAAATATTTAATCAAAACTCCTTCTGGCTTATCATTACAAAAATTGTTCTCCTTAAAATCAAAAGTGTCAACTCTTCAAAGTCAATATAAAATTTAATTCTAAGATGCATATGATATTATTACTCAAATAAGATCTTTTCCTTTATTAATTTTTACTAAACTCAAGTTCATATTATCGGGTGCAATCTTCTCAAATTTTCTTTATTTTATTATTATTATTATTTTTTTTATTATTATTTTTTGGCACCCTTCTATTCATACAATTCGTCATCCTCAATTATTTACATTTTAAGTCCAATATATTTTTTTTTCGATTATCCTTTATAGTTAATTCACCATCACTACAACAAAAAACCCTTTTAATGACGGCTAAAAAGCGTCATTAATGACAAACCATGACGCTTTTTTTTTAAATCAACCGTTATGAAAACGGGTGTTATAAATATTTTTTAAAAGCGTCATAAAAAAACTGTCATGAATACTTTCTATAAAAGTGTTATGAATAGTTAATATATAGTGCACAATTCAGAACAATTTTAAAACGTCATGAATAGATAATATGTATAGGCTCAATGCAACACATTCATAACACTTTATACTATTCAAATTAGCATATACAAATCAGTTCATATAATTGTCAGGCTTAAAAATCAAATTAACATTATATATTACCATCTTTATTATATTTCTCAAAATAGAGTACATATCAACATCTTCATTACATTCTCAAAATAGAATATCCAAATATATATATATATATATATTTACAACTACCAAAATTCTCCACATCAAAACTTGGCCACATAACCAATAATCATGAAAGATCAACGACAGCCGGAACACCAGCTACATAACCTCCTGCAAAACTCACTTCAAGCTGAAGTTGTTTGCTACACTGGTTCTTCGGTGTAGGGATGGCATATTTGTACATCATCTCAACAATCGTCTCAAAAGAGGCAAACTTCATCATTGTATCTGCAATATAGTGACGACTCGAAATGAGGAGAAATTCTTACTTTTTGAGAACAAAGGCTAAAAGGTAAATTAGCACTTGCACAAATGCAACAAAAAATCAAAGGAACATGATGTCTCTACATACTCTGATCTAATTTTCAGGACTTTCAACCGCTATTGAAACAAGAGAACCTTTCTATGAAAGAATAGAAACGAGAACACTGGCAGTAAAGGAGAATAATGTGGCCGTCAAACAAAAGTTTCACATTAAGAACTATCATGTGAGATGCTTGAACATTAACAACTATATGCAATGGTTAAAAAATAGAAACTTAACGATTAGAAAAGCAAGGAGTATTAGAATGATAGACGTGCCATAGTTGTTTATTAGTTGTACAGGTTGCTTCACTGGATGCAGCTCTGCATAAATCAAATAGATACAGCTCAAAGCCTCAAACATATTGGATATATGTGTATAGGAGTATTCAAATCATAAGAAGCTTGCAACAGTTGTAAGTCTACTACAATCAACTAAATAAAGCTCAAGCAGTGGATATTATGTATATAACAAGTATTCAATCATCAGTAGGTTGCATCAAAGTGCTGTGGTTATCTGTATAACCAAAAAATACTTTAATCAAAGTATAGTGGAAATATGTATAAAGGAAGTATTTTATTCTATAGCTAAAATAGCATAGATGTTAAATATAACAATCGAAAGAGCAGCACAATCAAATATTTCAACATAAAACCTACAAATTTGATACAGGATCAAAATCAGCAACTTCTACTACTTAGAAAGCTATGGTGCCTTATCTTCACTGTTAATGACCCAGCCCCTAGTGGATCCTTGGGCCTAGGCAACTATTAGTAAATAAGAATAAGGTATCTATAGATTTAAGACCATTAGTAAATAAGAATAATCCTTTAGCCTTTCACTGTTAGCTAGTGGAGGAGAGTGGATGAGTTCAGTTGATATCAGTCATGAGGTTGAGAAGCTCGAGTGTAGTTCATTTCTGATTTCAGTCTCTTTATTTCTCTTGATCAGTCAACTGGTACCTCACTGCTCTATTTGATGTTTGGATTTGAAAATATGGCAGTCCATTTAGTTAGAAAAGGAAAGCTTGAGTTGGGGTGTATTTGAATGCAGCCCTTTGTGAGTTCAGTCGACTGATACTCATAGAGTATCAGTCTCAAACTCTAATTGTTTAGCCCATATCTTTAATGATCATCCCCTGCTGCATAGATAGCTAGCAGTAGCAGTATCTTAAGAGGAGATATGAAGGGTATCTTGGTTAGGGGTTGCATCAGTTAATTAGACAAGGGGGAAGGGGACTTAGAACCGAGCAGTAGCAGCAACATTACCATTGTCCAGTCCATGGCAGAAGAGAACTAAATGTAAGCAACGGGACTGTACCGGTTGTCGACGCCGGCTGAACGTCTTCACCAAGGAGATCCATACCGCAGAAAATAAATGCATCCTGAAAAAAAAATGACAGTTGAGAAGAATAACAGTTGAGAATAACGACAATTGAGAAGAATTTCATCCGCTCACCAGATGATTGACGATATACGACCCCGAGGTATTCCCCCTGGAATTGCAGAACCACTTGCGGCACGATGGAATGTTGCACCTGACGATGCAGCCGGATTTTGGACCTCGCAGTACCGGCACGCATGCTCCACGAAGCCCCCTTTCCCGTACTCGAACCCCCCCCATCGTCCTCCCCGATCTCGTCGAAGCTGAGCGCCCCGATTCCCACCGCGAGGGAGTCCGGTTAATTCCTCGGAGTTGCCAAATCCAGGAGTACATATCATACCAAACACACGATATATCAAGATCAACATGACAGGCAAAAAAAAGGGAGCCTGCTGCCAAAGAAATATACGGGTGCAAGAACTGACCTCCGAAATTTTTTCATCCGATACGCATAAACATCAAGAGTTCTGCCTAATGTTATTACTGTCAATCCTTAGCAAAATACTTTGATCCACATTGCTGCTGCTTTCTCGCGATTCTTCAAGCTCCAGCAATCATTACTTGCAAAATATTGGTGCATACACTTTCAAACATTCCTTGTGGCAAGTTGCACCAAGTTTGGCACTAGGATCAGGAATATATAGAGATGCAATGTAAAATCAAAGAATTTTTAACTGAGATCAGAATGAGCCTGTACATGGCCAACTGTCCTGCAGAATGTCCTATATTTACAACATAAATACATTAAGACAAACCAACCTTCAATTTTAGCTGCATGTAGATACTACTTTTAAGTTTCCCTTTGGTTCCATAACAAAACAGAAGCTTGCAAGCTGTGGAATATATTTTCTCAAATACAAAACTACTTTTTTATTTTATTAACAAACAATTTCTAAGATGACATGAACCCTTCACCAACCAAAAGGTTGGAAAGCACTACCAAAACTGGTATGTAACTTCAAGCTTCATCAAAAGACCCTTCGACCCCACTTATTACAGAGTATCGTCAAACGGTATTGATACCAGTCCTCACCTCATCTATCAGTGGTTGGATCCTGCAATTCTTTTAGAAGCCACATTGTCTATAAACAAACTGAAACCCTTTACAAAGAAATGTACGGGTGCAAGAACTGACCTCATGTCTCAACATAAGCTGATCGAGGAACATGAACACTTCCAAAGTATGGCCCTGGAGGCTTAAGTTGTGCTACAAAAGAAGAAAAAAAAGAAGGTAAATTCAGAAAAAGAAAGAACAGTCAGAAAACTCTATAATCCAGCAGCGTAAGCTCATATACTAATTGAAGAACCAATGAAATATCATATTGAAACTTCTTTAGTTAGCTATAGATTCAAGTCAAATTAGAGAATGCTAAAATGATCTGGTTGGGAATATGTTGGAAGTAAAACTAAAAAGACATAAATATTTCAAAGTAGAGTAGAGAGATAGAGATAGCTTCCTATCTCCTACAATTGATATTCTTGGGAAGTTTCTAAAGATACAGATTCAGTTGGGTTGATTTTACACACTGAGCTATTTGCATATGGGCTGAGGGTCCAGTGTGATAAGTCATAAGATGCTGTCTGGTAATTGATTATGAAGGTTGGGCTTAATTGACAAAAGCACGGGTTGGATTCTTAACCTATCTGTAATCTGACAGAAATGGCAAGAAATCAAAGCCAAAGGACTCACCAGGACAAGAACTATTTGAGCAACATGACCAGTGTATATAATATAATAAATGATTTCTAAGCAAATATTAGTTATCAACTATGTGCAGGAGTACAGACAAATACAGATACAGGATACTGACATAGGGTTATTAACGAGGTGAGCTATTTGCGAGCCAGCTCAAGCTCAGCTTGCTGAAAAGCTCGTGAGCACAACCTTGAGCCTAAGAATATGCTCGTTAGATAAACAAGCCCGAACTTGGAGGTATTTTGCTCGTGCGCTCACGAGCCACACGTTTTCTTGTATATCTATATAAAAGAAATATCTAACACTAATAGACATTTTCTATGTTGTTAGTATCTTACAATACGATATATGATACGTATCTTAAGATATGATACACTATCATTTTGTTACATATCGGTCAATCCGATACATATAGGCTAATTCGATACATATAGGCTAATAGATAGTATTTGTTTTTTAGTTGAGTCATGTAATGTATAATTAAGAATCTAGATTCTGGAACTAAATGGACCTGGAAAGACGAAACAAATAAAAAGTTTACGAAAAATTAGATAATATCATCCTATATTGATTAAGAACTAAAGACATAAACTCCTAGAGTTATTCTATCATACAATAATCGATACGACATGTGATACACGATACACAAGCAAAACGAAACACGATAAATATTGCGAGTTGACTACTAGGTTATTTCCAATTTGTTGTGAAGTTCATATAAACACTTTCAATTTAATATTTTAATTGCTGATATACATTTTGTTGGCACACCGATTTTGATATATTGACTATAATTAACTTCTGTACTGTTTTAGCCCCTATTATTCTACAGGAACAAACCGCCATCTATTGGGCTTCATCTGACCCATCAATTTGAGCTGCTCCCTTCAGAACTTTCTGTTAGAAAACCATGATCCACCCTGCCAACCAAGAGCATAACTGCACTCGAATGATGGAAATATATTAGGAAATTTACAATAGCTACTATTTACTTTGAACCAGATTGATTCTAATTTATTCTCGTGTCCAGCAACTCAGAAATCATAAGCAAGGAACAAATAAGATGAATCACAAGTCTTAGAGAAAGAAAAAGCTTGGAGAAATGATAAGAATTAGGAACAAACCCAATAATCAAAGTAGTCCAAGCAGTGGCAATGCAAGATGGTGTGCTGACATTTCCGGAAGTAACAATCTTTCTTATTTCCTCATGTTCAACACTGTGATTGCTCTTCATCTGCTCAGTAAAAAATACAATCTATCTCAGTAATGTGAAGATCATACAAAAGTTTATTTTAAAATATATATATGAAAAGGCAGTCGCCAAAACATAACTGACATAAAGAATTAGAAATTCCCAACTGCAGGTAATACAATTCAAGACATATATACACAGTGTCGATCCTTCGTTGCTATCGGTAGAAGAGAGCATGGCGAGTGCGAAGTCGCGGAGGGAATCGGGGCTGGAGATGGCAAGGTCGATGGAACGCACGGTGGTGGATTAGGGTTTTTTGGGCAGAGAGGTCCAGGGACTGACGCTTGACTCGAGGGAGTCGGACTTAAGGCATGGTTTATTGTGGAATCGGTAATGGCAGCCACGACCGACGCCATGAAAAATTTGGGCTACCAAACCCTAACCCTAATTTTTTTGAAGGGAATTAAGGGGCACGGGGAACCTTTCTGGCGAGAAACCATCGACGTTGAGCTTTCCGGTAAGAATTCATCGATGTCGAGCTGGTTCTTGGCGGGATCCATCAGCGTCGAACTGGTTCTTGACGGAATCCATCAGCGTCGAGCTTTCTGGTGAGGATCGACATTGAGGAGAGGAGGAGAGGAGGAGAGGGGAGAGGGGAGAAGAGAGATCTATATAGGGCTCAAACGCAGTTGTGGAGAAGAAAAGGAGGAGAGGAGAGTGTTAACTTGCTGAACTAGAGTTAGGGTTTTGGAGTTGGGGGGAGAGGAGGGAGAAGAAATGAGGAGAAGGAGAAGGCCAGAAGGTTTTGGGGGAGAGGCGAGTTTTTTATTGAAGCGCGGGCTATATCAAAGATTTTGCCAGCAATTAAACTTAAAAAATATTACAAGTTTGCCACCGCTCTAAAATATTAATAACGTTTGGTTTTATAAACGTTATAAAAAGTCCAAAATTAGCCCAAACCGTCATAGAAGAAAAGGTATTTCGAACTTTCTTAACGCTTAGGTATCAGGCATCATCAATATGCTATGTTGAGCGTTATTAATAGACCTTTTTGTTGTAGTGCATGCACCTTCCTAGAGTGCATCTCTATGCCTAACATTGACATCCTTTAATCTTCAATGTCAAACTATTCACAAACTTTCCTCGATACTAATTACCATTGTACATTTTAACTCATATATCCTATATATCATGCACTCTAAAAATCCAAGCTATAAAATGTTCTAGGTTTACTTCATAAGACAAAATCAGATTTGAGGCATGATTGCTAAATATCAAGATAAAATTGTAAACATGTTTAGAATCTTCTAGATAGAGTTTAGAATATTTTGTTGTGATCAAAATCATGAATAAACATCGAGGTATAATTTAAATAATCATAACGAGTTTAAAGTTCTAAACAAGATAGAAAATGTAGATGACTGTTCTTCTGAGATCAAGGGATTTATCAAAATATGTGTTTGAGATTCAAGAGACTGGGGCTAAAAATCAAGAGGAGTATCTGTTCTCTGATTTCAAAGATGAAACGATCAACCTTGATTTGAATAATTGAGTCAAACACTAGATAAGATAGAAGCATCACCGCTTCAGATTAAGTAAGAAAAACCAATGATAATATTCCCGACAAATCACTCAGGGAATACAAAAATATTTTGAGAAGAATAATTTCATAACTAAGGAAAGTTGAAAATTTGAGAGAAGGTAAGTCTCATTGATTCAAGAAAATCAAATTGAAATTGTCTAGTAACGCCAAGAAATTAAATAGCTTTGGGACAGCTAAAAAATCTCCTTGACTTAAGGAAATTTAACAATAGAATGGATTCAAAAATGTGATCAATTTTCCGACCGTTCCTGCTTCATGATTATAGAAGCTTTCTAGGCCTTGATTTGATCAAGAAATTGCATAGAGAGTAGGGTTTCAAGATGAATGGAGGAAATTAACAGATGAAAATATTCTCAGTCTTTGGAATAACTCAGGAGATAACAATCAATATTGAAATTGAAAATAACCCCTTTAAGAGAATCATGAACTAAACTAATTCTTCTGGTAATAATTGACCTTGAGGTTTAAATGATCCCAGAAGAATTTTGATTCAGGATTGATTCCGAGAAAGTTAGTCAATTGAAAAGGAGATCAAGGCAAAAGGTTGGATAATGGTTGTAGACATATATTGGGTAGATAAGAATTTATCAGGGTTGCTAAGAGAATTCGAAATTCTACATAGCGAACGAATCAAGATTTTAATTAAAGGTAGAGAAGTAATGAAGAATTCGAAATTTAGGTTTAGTAAAGAAGAAGAAGACCAAAGAATTCAATCTTATTCCAAAAAGAATATGAATCCCAAGATAGACTAGAACCTGAAAGTTATGGTAAAAATAATCTCGAAAGTCATGTGACACTCAAAGGTACAATCAACTTAATCTAGATAAAGTTTAGGTACAAACACAAACAAGGTATCCTACGAATCTATAAGCAGGCAAAAATAGATATTTAAGTAAATAATTTTCGGCCCTATAATGTAACATGGTGTATATCATCTAAGTGCTCTAGTTGTTTCTAAAGTCTGTTTTCCTCAAGTTTCAACTATCCCTAGGTCAAGTTACAGAACTGCTATATGGTCTAGACTAAGTTGACTAGATCAATTTACAGATCTGACCTGCATGGGCCACCACTAAAAACATGTCACGACCCGGTCCCAATTTGTTGGGTCGAATCGGATCATGCCCAGCCTGCACCGTTGTTGAGACGGCGGCAGTAAGCTGTATCAAGCAGTGAAACACATGCAGATAAAATTCTAACGAAATATAAAAACATTTTATTTAATTTGAAAAGCCTGAAATACAACGAACATTAATACAGCATTCAATTATTACACTTGTTTCCAAAAGAAAAATAAATACTAATCCAGCTCTTAAGATTCTGGGATTCCAAGTTCTTCGGGACCAGAGTTAGACATCAGATCCTCGATGACGTAATCACCTAAAAATGTTGGTCTCCAGTCATGAGGGAGCAAGGTACAATTCATGATAATTCAACAATTAAAATAATAATAGAGTTATGCACTTTTAAACAATTTGAAATAAACAGTTTTTCAGCAGTTAAAATATTGTTATGTGAATAGGCAATGAATATGACCGGATTGGGTTGTACAGTTGTATCCTATTGATACGATATGGCTTATCCCCGTGTGTGTGAGGGGTAAGCTAACACAGTCAGTATACTACTTTGGATGTGGTCATACTCATTACACTACTCCCCCAGTACCCAACAGTTAATCAGTCAATGCTCTCAGAGAGAGTTCCGTGTTGCATCGTGGTTTAAACTTGCAATAAAACGATTACTAAATAATTGTAAATTACCACAAAATGTACTTGCCTTGGTTTTATTGGCTGGATTGAGATGTCTGAACCGAAGAAGATGTCAAGTATGTTCTTGAAATCCTACAATTTGAAAATTCTATCTTAGAACCAATGTTGTACCATATCTAGTTGAAATCTCTAGAACAGAACCCTAGTCAAATTTTAGTTTTATTTACAACTCTTCTTAGAGCGCTTATCGAGGTGAGTTACTATCTTACGAAGAAAAGTCAATCTAACTTTTTATTGGAAAAATCGTATTTTTTTCAATTATTTGATAAAACATTGTATTTCATTATATTATATTAAAAATAATATTTTTCTTTAAATGAGGAAAAACGTAAAATTTGTTTAAATAATAAACTTGTAATTTTTTCTAATTTATTTAATGTGAGAAAATAATATTGATTTTCTATAAAATAATTATTTTACTATTTTTACGTGTTTACGCCAACCACAAACCAAAAAAGAATAAAACTACACTAACTTATTACAAAACCACAGAAAGTAATAAAAGCTGTGCTTATGCCCTTACAGTCTATTTTACATGAATTTAAATAAGAAGAAAACATTTGTTAGTTTCTAAAAATTATCATACAAATTAATCATAAAATAAAACTAGTAATTAAATTAATTTCGAGTCTCAGACTTTGGTCCAATCGTCAAAATAGCTAATGTCTCAACGTCCGGGTAAAACCGGTTTCGTTTGCATTTCGCTAAGGGCCCATGGACCGGTATGGTCGTCGCCCAAAAATCTATTTAAATAAATAATTTCCAAAAACCGATTTGAAATGCTTTTATAAAGTTTTATAAAAATTTGGACGGCATTTCCTCTATATTCGGGACAATCCAAAACTGGAAAAATGTGCAGACAACTCCAACAATTATCCCAAACCAGGAAAAACCCAAAAATTAACTTCCAAAACCATTTTTACACAAAATTAAATTCACAGAATAATTTCCGAAGCTTAATCGGAACCCGAAATATAATCAGAAATCCCGAAATGAAATCGGAAACCACAGCACCCAAAATCCAGAAAATATATTTCGGAAAAATTCGAAATAACCACAGAACATCATAGAATCAGTTTCGGAAACTCCGAAACCATTACGCCCACAAAGAACCGAATTCCCGGAAAGAAATCGGGGACCAATTTCATCATCGACTACCGAAAATGGAACGGGACAAAGGAATTATACCTTGGATTGCTCGGCTAGAGCTCTCAGATGTTATAAAGAAGAAAAGAAATCTGCGGACAGTGGACCGGCTCGGGACAGCGCCTCGCCGGGGTACGGCTGCGCTGGAACGGCGAGATCCGAAGATCGGGGCACGAAGAAAATACGAACAGCGGGTTCGAAAACCCCGGGACAGCGCTGTTCGGATCGGCGGGAAGCTCGTGGGAACCTTGCGGGAACCGGGACAGAGGGGAACGGCTAGGGCACAGCCACGGGACAAAGGGGAACGGCTAGGGCACAGTCGCGGGACAGCGCCGGAGAAGGGGGTAGCGCCGGGGCTAGGGCAGGGGCGCGGGTCCCGATCGGGGCCGGGGAGCTCGCTGCCGGAGGTGGGCGGTACCGCGGGCGGCGCTCGGGAGTGGGGTCGGCGGTTGGTCGGAGCTAGGCGGTCGGGGGACGGCGCCGGAAGTGGGTGGCCGTGCGGGGAGAGCCGCTGGACAGGGCGCGCGCTCGGGTGGAAGTGGGCGCTGGAAGGCGGGGTCGGTCGGAGGTCCGACGGGGTGCTGGCCGATGGACGGAGGCGCCGGACTGGGGTCGGCCGGAAGAAGGTGCGCCGGGTACGGATCGGAGTGGATCGGGCTAGGGTACGAGATTTGGGGAAAAGAGTGTTTGTGATGGAGAGTGGATGAAGTATGGTGGAGAGGAGAGGGTTTTATAGGAGAGAGATGGGGGTTTCGGAAGATGAACGGAATAGTCGGGGTGGCGACGGACGTTCGGAAGGGGAAGAGCTCGGCCTCTCACGAACGGATGGTAAAGGAATGAATTCCTTTCCTTCTGATGGTTAGAGAATTAAGAGGGAGAGAAAGTGAGTTTAAGAGTAAAAGAGTTAATAAAGTTTTAAAAGGAAAAAGATTATTTTTTTTAATAGGAAAAATAATATTTATATATGTGGTTTTCGGGACGGTCAGAATGAGTCAGAACGGGTCAGAACGGGTCAGGCCCAACAATCAAATTCCAGGATTAATAATATTTCTAAAAAATATGTTTTTTCTAAAATAATAATAATTAATAATTTTGCAAATAAATTATACAATAAAATTTTTACGGGTTTGACCAACACTAAAATTCCAGAAATACCATTTTTCTAAATAAATGATTTATAATAATAATAATAATAATAAGCAATAAAATAATTAATTAAAATTACGGGTTTTACAGTATTCGAAGTGTTCGATGAAATGCCCCTTAGAACTTTTTGTTCTCTAATTTCTAAACAAATTATATTTTGGGTAGCAAATATACTGTAGATTGCATACATATTTGACAGAGTTGGTTTTGATGTGGTTTGGTGTATTGAATTGGACACAGGGGTACTCGGCCATGAATGGGCCAGTGAACAGTGCATCCCCTGCTGCTAGGGTGCCACTGCCCACTTGACACGCCTCGATTCCCTACCAAATCGCTTTGGTAGGCCGGTCTAGTGACTGACAGAGGGTATTGAGAGTTTGGCTTCGTGCCATGGCTATTTCAAGCCATGGCAAGACCCACAAGCTCCCATTTTTGCAGTCGAACACACATGTTCTCTGCACACTTCATTTTGACACGTGCACATGTATTGACATTGCTTGAAACTTCATTCTCACTGCCCTGAGACACATGGACACCTTGTGACACTCCACCCCACTGTTCGAACAGAATTAGGGGCTGGCCTTTAGCCGTTAGACTTGGGCATGCAATGAGCTTGCCCTGCCTTGCTTTGCATTGCATATGCAGTGGCTAGCATCAGTAGCAGAGCCTTGCTTGGACACAATTGGCCATGGCCACATGTTGAGTTATGTGTTTAGAGTGTTATCTGTTAAGTGTATATTGGAGAGAGAGAGAGGGGTGCTCGACACTCAGGGACCACTCCTTGACTTTCAGTAGTCTGATACACTGTATCAGAGTGTATCAGAGAGTAATTAAGGGATGATTTGCTACGTTCAATAGAGGAGAGGGGCTCGGGTTTAGCCAATAGTCAGAGCAGCAGCAGATTTGCATTGCCTGTAATGCAATTGCTTACAGAGCAATACAGCAGCAGGAAGGGTGGCTCGACTTGCGGCATGTGAGTATCAGAGTTTGGCCACATACATAGGTCATGGTGGTTAGGATATTCAATAGGGAGTATCTTAGATTGATGGTAGTTAGTTTAGGATAAGGCAGTATGGGTTAATGAGTTAACTCTCTAGGTGTAAGCCCCCTGAATTTTCGGGATATATTTTTGATTTTCTAAATGAATTGTTATCGATAATTCATTTTGATTTAAATTAATTTTGATCATTAAATGCTCTTTACCGTGACTTGGATTTCTAGAGCATCAGGGATGCCAGTCTCTGGAAACTTTCTTCTTGAAGTTTGTAGTAGACGAGATTATCTTCATGTTGATATATCATGTCCCACTCGAACCTGTTCTCTTGTACTCTTTTTGCTTCGCACAAGTTCGGATCAATTTAGACCATTTAATTATTAATAGATTTCCCACTCTTTTTTTTGATCCTCATAAGCATGTTACTGTGACTGTTAATTTAGGAGCACCAGACTAGTCATTTTCTCGAAACCAACTTGTCATGCATGATCTACTCGAGACACTCTTCGCCCATAACCTTCGTGTCCCACTCAGACATACCATCTTATGCTTCATTTGCTTCGCACAACTTTTGGGTCAATTTAGGCCAATTAATTATCCGCCGTAATTTGTGATTTAATTTTCAACTTAATTTTCGGGCCCGACATCGGTCCAATCCAGTCGACCCAATATATGGCCCTAGCCTGTTTTGAGTCTACTATGCACGTGCCATTTGCGTGCCACCGATTTGATCTCCCTTATGGTCCCATTTAATCCATGATTTAGTTTGGTTTAAAATTATTATTTTAATTAAATCTTGGCTCCAAGCCTGACCAACTTGACCCAACACCCAACCCAAATTGGTGTGACCCTACAATGTCTATCCATATCACCCCACTATTGTACTTACATTTTCTCTACTCAAAATTATTCCTATTTTATATAAATATCTTATTTTTCTCTCTCTACATTTCAAATATATATATAATATATAAATCTCTTTCTCTTTCTTCTCTACACACACATACATACACTCTCTCACCCATCACTATCACACACAAGCCCCCCTAGCAGCCGACCACTACCCCTCCCTCTCTCTATTTCCTCTCATAATATCTCTCTCTAAATATCTCTCTATCTCTCTTTATATATATACCTACATATATATATATATTATATATAACTTTTTCTCTCTCATCTCTCTCACCCACCCCCTTACATCACCTCCTCTCTCTCTCCTGTACCCGACTCCACAGCACCCCCTACTGTACGAGAGCAACCCCCCCTCTCCCATTCTTTTCTTTCCTTCACTCTTCTTCTTCATCATTTATTTTTCTTCTCCTTCTTTATTTTCTTCTTCTTCTTCATTATTATCACCACCACCATCACCACACTATCCCCACCACCGCGCCGCTCGCCGCTGCCGTGCTCTGCTGGGCCGTCGTCGTGCCGCACCACTACCGCCCTGGCTGTGCGTACCGCAGCCGCACGCAGCAACAGCAGTTGCAGCGAGCAGTGGCAGCAGTATGAGCGGCAGCAGCAGCTGCCATAGCAGCGGCCGCAGCTGTGCCGGCGGCCACCGCGCGATGCTGTGGCTGGCTACCCATGGCCGGACGACTCCGACGAGCTACCCCGTGGCGTACATCGAATTCTCCGATGCGCCGCCTAGCCGATTCGTGCGTTTGGCACGGGTTCCCGCCGTGACGCGCGCGAAAACAGAACACAGAATTCGTGCCCGGGACAGAAACTTTGCGTACATTTTTCGAGAAATTCGACCGTTGGATCGACGATTTCTTCGCTCCGTCTCAATCTCGGTATATACCCCTTCATCCCTCTCAAAGTTTATCCGTTAATTTTGTCGTTTGATATATCAAAACCGGCCACCAAGTTGACCGTTTAAATTGTATTATTTTTGGACAGTTTTACGGAGCTAACTTCGTCGGCTCGTAACTCCATCGTTGCAGCTCCGTCTGGTGTGCTACCAGTTCCTATGCGAAGCTGGTATAACCCTCTTCCTACCCCTCCTGTTTCGTTTAATTGTGAGCACGTTTGATTAGTTGAATTCGACGCCAAAGTTGGCCGTCCAAATTCGTAATTTTCAACTTGTTAAATTCTATTTTTGAACCCGGGACTCCGGATTCAATTTCTGACACCACCAGTAGACTCGTGGCATCGTTCTGGCACGTTTTCATATAAATTTTGTAAGATTTGGAGGACGTGAGCCCTGGCACGCATTTCGGTACAAAGCGGGTCCCACAGTCCGGATCAACAGGACTTTTTGACGTCGGCTCATCGAAATCCAATTCCGGATATATCGTTGAGTTCGTATCGTCATTCTGGAATCGTTGATATATAATTTGCTAGGTTTTAGTGGACATTGGTTTCGGAACGCATTTCGGTACAAGTCGGATACCAATATCCGGGTCAACGGGTCATTTTGAGTTCGGCTCATCGGAATCCAATTCCGGATATACCGTTGAGTTCGTATCATCATTCTGGACTCGTTGACATATAATTTACTAAGTTTTGAGAACATTGGCTCCGATACGCTTTTTTGTGCAAATCGGATTCCAATATCCTAGTCAACGGACCAATTTGAGATCGGGTCAACGGAATCCAATTCTGGATATACCGTTGGGTTCGTATCGTCATTCTGGATTTGTGGATATATAATTTGTTAGGTTTGGTAGACTAGTATTCTTGCACATTTTTCGGTGCAAAGCGGGTCCGACACGGACATCGTTTTAACCCGAAATTACCTTTTTGCCCCTGTATCCAAATTGGACTTATGGATAGGCTATCCTAGCTGATTTGACCATTATGGACACGTTGGTGATGTTTGTTTCATCATCCGACAATATTTGTAGATATTTTTCTGTGTATTAACCTTTTATTATAATTTTTTTCCTTTTTGTTGTAATTTGAGATCCATCGATTTCAGTGATTTTCCAATCACTAAAATTGAATGTGTTGACCCAGTAGATGTTTATAGAGACTAGATTTTACCCTGTTGACCTTGGTTGACTACTTGACTGAACGTCTAAGTAGAGTCAACATTTGACCTAGGTTAGACTAAATTTGACCTTGGTTGATCGGAGTTGACCAGTTGACCAAAAGTCAACTGTAAGTCAACCATTGACTTAGATTGACCTAGTTTGACTTACCTTGACGTGTCTTGACATAGTTTGACTTAGTATGGCTTGATTTTACTTCCAAACCCTTATATTGATACAGTATTCCATCTATAGGTCCTCGAGACACCGTTCTTGGACTCAGTTGACATATTCCACCAGATCTCAGGCGAGTACATTCTCTGATAATATTTCTGTGTTATGATATCGTTTATGTTTCTTATATTTAGTATAGATACCCTTGTTCTCTTGACACATTGTTCACACGGATTGGTATTTGTCTGGATCCCGTCATGAGATGTTATTCCTCGCTTTGCTTGGTATATCTTGAGCAAGTCTTTCTTGTTCCTTGTGCATTATATAGACACGATTCCTGCGAAGGCTAGCTACCCTCTCGGAGAATCGCGTGTCATGATGTGTCATGGTTGGATCCACTATACTAGTCGGAGAAAATGGAGAGTATTAGTGTAGATATGTGGTCAAAGCCTATTGTGCACCCCTTGTGCACCTATTAATTGTGAGTGTTGATCATACACCCCACGTATGGTTAGCCAGGCCTGTTACTATTGTACAAGTTCCCAAGCCGGCCACGTATTGTAGCTAGTACTCACACACCTAGATAGATGATTCTTGATTCTTGTACTTGCCTTGTTCTAGCTCTAGATTTATAGCTTATCTTGCCATGATACTCACATGTACATTTCGTGATTTCCTTGTATATTCTCTCTATTAACTGCTACATTTTCAATATCGTCTAATTAGAACTGTTATTTGAGATTTGTGCTCGTTCCATCCTGACTGGATATATTGACAAAATTTTAGGATTAGTTGTGCCCTCAGTATTGGACTACAGGATGTTGCTAGCTGGGGTGGTTCTCGGTATTCTTCACCGTGAGTGTCTCTCAGGAGTTCTAGGTCTGGTAGTTATTTAGTGTTGTTATTGTTTTCTTCTGTTTTACTCTTGTCTCATATGATCCTTATAGATTCTAGTTATTCTAGTGATATTGTTATTATTTCTTGTCTATCTTTCTTAGTTTTTGTGATGTGACATGAGTACATTTCTAGTTATGGATCTTTAGATGATGTAGTTAGTATTGGGTACTTGATAGCGCTCTACCGCCGATACTGCGGCGTAGGCTGGGCGTGGCCCACGTATTCGTACCGTATTTCCGGATGCGGGTCGTGACACTAGGTATCAGTAAGGTCAGACCTTTTAGTGAAGAATTAGGAGAGTAGTAGATGAGTTCAGTAGGTAGACAGCAGTGGCCCTTTGGCCATTAGCATTGCGGTATCAGAGGGTATCAGAGTAGGGGAAAGGGATTACCTTCTACAGTGCAGTAAAGAGAGTTGGGAGTTTTGCCTTGGCCTTAGGCCATTGGTATTTGTAGGGTTCAAACCATTTATGAAGTGGAGAGATCAGTTGTGTGTGTTAGTGAATATATCAGTAGTGAGAGTGTCTTGTGTTAGGATTTAGTGTTAGATGGGATTTAAGATGCATTGGTTAGGATATTAGTTAGTATCAGCCATTGGTTTGACTCTTGACTTGTTCCCTGTTATGCCTTGGTCATTTGGCCATCAAGCAAGCCTGACCTGCTGTGGGTAGAGCCCAGGTCAGGAAGGTCAATGTTTGGGTCTTTGGCCAATATACCATAGACCATGGTGTTAGGTTATATGAGATAGTGTGAAGAGTGGGTTGGAGAAGGATAGTGTTCAGTTTGAGTGTTCAGTGAGGTTGGCTTGGCTTTGGTATTTGCTAGCATGTGGCCTTGCCTTGCCTTAGCATGGCCAGCAGTATCTTGCAATGCTCATAGCAAATGCAGCGGAGCTTAGTTGCAGCATGCAACATTGTTTAGGCTAGTAGCAGAGGGGATCTTCCTTTGGGCAGTGTTGGCCTCAGGCTTTTGAGAGTATTTTAATGTGAAGACCATGTTTCATATTTGGGTCCTTGAGTGGAGTATTGAGAGGGATATCCATAGGTATATATATATATATATATATATTTTAAGTATCCTCCTATCCTAGTTAGTCTAGATTAGAACCTAATATATCTAATAGATGTTAATACCCTAGGTATCTAAGGTTATGATAGGATATATATGTGTTAGAGTTGTATTAGGTGAGTGTATTAGATATTAGAGAGCATAAGCTTGTGGCAAAGAATTGTGGCTTACAGCATGTTGGCTTAGCCCTTGTATTTGCAGAGATGAAATGCAAGTAGCAGCAGGGAAATCCTGCCCCTGTTGAGCAGTACAAACCATGGACACTTGGCCATTTGGCACTGTGCATGTCTTGTGTATGTGTGTGGGGTTTACCTACTTTATGAAGGTATGTTAGACTGTTAGTATGTCACGACCCGTACCCTAGAGTTAGGGCACGAGAAGTAGGTACGTCCAGCCTACGTCGCAGTGTCGGCGGTAGAACGCTGTCCTAGGTCTCATGCATCTAACAGTATAAGGCTAAACAGTTTATACTCCCCGAATGGGGGTGACATAGCAGATAAAGACTCAATCACATCTAAGGTAGAGCATGATAAGGATAGATAAAACATGAAATCCAAAAGAGGTACAACAGAGAGAAATCTAAGTGTCTAAGATACACAAACCCAGAAATATATCTCAAATCTCAAAACTCAGATACAGTAATCCATAAAGTAAATACAACTCCAGACAATTGAAATAACTATCTAAACAACCTCTAATGTGTCTCCTCTAGGCTAGCAGGCAATCTCCAAGCTATCTGTAAAATTTATCAACGGGTCCAGTCAGGACAGGAGCGAGTACAGTACATCTCAACAATATCATAACAGGTTAGAAAATATAAACATGCTAGAGAGTAAGATACAGGATCTGAAGAAATAACATGATGAAAAAGAGAGAGACTGTAAGTAAATAGCTACCATATATAGAGAACTATCAGTGACTAGTGATTCAGAGCACAAGATGGTTATGTAAACGGCACGATGTTGTACACGAGTAATCTACAGAGGTTGTACACGAGTAATCTACTGGATTGATTACATAACCACTTCTACTCCCATGTCCCAATCAATACACAAGGATCTAGATATGATATGTTATTGCACACGAAGTATAGTCGCACATGAGATCATGTGAATACATGAATATACACGATTTTATACGATTTGTACACGAATGTCACGAATACAAGAAGTACACGATGCTCACGATAAAGTACACGAACACGAATACCCGATGTATCCGCTAAGGGGATAACATCGCACAACAAGATCCATATAGTACTAATCCGTGTTTCCAACGTGTCAGCATCATGTAAAGTAATCTAAAGCAGGAAATATAATCCTAAAGAAGATATGAAATGATCAGAGAATGTACTCGCCTGATAACCTGAACAGCTGATAAGTATAGGGGTCCAACTGAAGCCACAGAGTCCTATTTAAAGCAACACAGGTTACAAGGTATTCAAGTTGTAATAAAAGAAACTCTACAAGCAATCTATATTATCCTAGGTTCTTCTAAGTCAAAACAACTCTAGGTCAACTCCGGTCAACAATCTAGTCAAACTAGGTCAAGTGTTGACTTATAGTTGACTTTTGGTCAACTGGTCAACTCTGGTCAAACAGGGTTAATTCTAGTCTAATTATTAAAGGTATAAAGTGTACTTCGTTATTCGTACGTCGAAACTTACGACACGCAAATCGAGATGAGATGATTAACGATAAAGTTGATAATCTTATTATAATGTTTCACGTGTCCATCTTGTCAATTTCAGCAATGTGAGATCACTGGATTTGACTGATCTCAGTTTCGTTGTACTAATCCCGAAATACGAACATTATAAGAATTAATTATTAATAAATTATAAAAGGTTAAACTCAGAGAAATTATCAACAAACATTTTCGGACGATGAAATAAACATCGCCAACGTGTCCAGAATGGTCAAATTAGCTAGGATAGCCTACCCATCGGTCCAATTTGGACACAAGGGCAAAAAGGTAATTTCAGGTCAAAACGGTGTCCGTATCGGAGCCATTTTGCACCGAAATACGGGCAAAAAAAATAAATCTATAAAATATAACAAATTATATGTCCACAAAATCAGAATGACGATACGAACCCAACGGTATCTCCAGAATTGGATTCCGTTGACCCGATCTCAATTTGGTCCGTTGACCAGAACTTGGAATTCCGGTTTGCACGGAAATACGTGCCGGAGCCATCGTTCTCAAAACTCAGCAAACTATATATCAACGAGTCCAGAATGACGATACGAACTCAATGGTATATCCGGAATTGGATTCCGATGAGTCGATCTCAAAATAACCCGTTGACCCAGATATTGGTATCCGACTTGCACCGAAATGCGTGCCAGATCCAATGTCCACCATAAATAGCAAATTATATGTCAACGAGACTAGAATGACGATACGAACTCAACGGTATATCCAGAATTGGATTCCGATGAGCCGGCGTCAAAAAGTCCCGTTGACCCAGAATGTAGGACCCACTTTGTACCGAAAAATGTGCCAGGGTCCACGTTCTCCAAATCTAACAAATTTTATATGAAAACATGCCAGAACGACGCCACAAGTCTAATGGTGGTGTCAGAAATGAAATCTGGAGTCCCGTATTCAAAAATAGAATTTTACAAGTTGGAAATTACGAATTCGGACGGCCAACTTTGGCGTCGAATTCAACCAATCAAACAAGCTCGCAATGAAACAAAATTGGAGGGGTAGTAAGAGGGTTATACCAGCTTCGCACAGGAACTAGTAGCACGCCAAACGGATCTGCGGTGGAGGAGATACAAGCTGACAAAGTTGGCCCCGCGAAACTGTCCAAATTTAATACAATTTAAACGGTCAACTTGGTGGCCGGTTTTGATGTATCAAACGATAAAATTAACGGACAAAAATTGACAGGGATGAAGGTGGATATACCGAGATTGTGACGGAGTGAAGTAATCACCGATCCAATGATCGAATTTTCAAGAAAATGCGTGCGAAGTTGCTGCGACAGAACGCGATTTCAGTCTCGTTCCCGAGCTCGTCACGACGGGACGTCGTGCAAAACGCACGAATCGCCTCGACGGCGCGTCCCGGAGGACGGTGGCCGTCAGGGGAGAACTCGCCGGAGTGGGGCGCACCCACGGGGGGCCATGGTAGCCCGCGCGTCGGCGCGGCTGCGCACGACGGCGGCCCGCACGCGCGCGCGTGCGCACCTGTGCATGCGGCTGTGCGCTGTCCACTGGCCGGAGCTCGCGCGGCCTAGCCTGGCCGACGACGACGCGGCAGGGACGACCAGCCTGGCCACGGCGACGGTCGGGGTGGCCACGCGGCGGTGGAGGTGGTCGTGACGACTGTTATGGCTTATTGATGGTGGTGGAGCGGTTTGGAATGGGAGGAGGAGAAGATGGAGGAGTGGTGCGGCGGTTGGCCGTGCTCGGCCAGGGGTGGCCGACGGCGAGGCCACGTCGGAGGATGGCTGGGGTCGGGCCAGCCATGGGAGTGGTCGGGTGTGGTGATCGAATGGTGGTGGTGGTTTAAAAGTTGCTGTGGTGTTGTTGTGTAGTAGTAGGAAATTATTAGGGAGAGAGAGAGATAGTAATTGATGAGTGAGAGAGAGAATAGTGTGAAGTCTTGGGGTTAGGGCCGGCTACAAAATGAGAGGGCTGTGTGTGTGGATGTAGAAAATTAATGGTGAAGATTAATATAGGGAAATTAATGGCTAGAATTAATTGTAGGAAAAAAATAGGTAATTCCAATAGGGATTTAATCCAACAGAAATTTCCAATAATAATTAAAAATAGGTAGAAAGAATAATTAATATTTTTGGGCAAGAAAATATGAGGGTGTTATGATGGAGAGTAACATGGAGCTGGGCTGGGTTCGGTCAAACCGGGTTGGATGAAAATCGGACATTGTGCAAAAATCGAATAAAAATAGGTGTGGATGATCATGGATAAATAAGTAGCACATGGAGATTCCAATAAATGGGACACAAGTGTCGGACGGATAGTAGGCTCAATGTAGGCCATGTCCATAATTGGGGCTGACAGGTTTTGGTCGACAGGGGACCCATAAATCAAGTTGGAAAATGAATGTGACGTCGTGGGGTGAAATAAAATCGGGTGACGTGTCAGGAAAGTTGTGTGAAGCAAATGGAGCACAAAATGACGTGTCTGAGTGGGACACGAAGGTCAAGGGTGAAGAGCATCTCGAGTAGATCATCAATGAGAAGTTGGTTTTAAGAAACTGACTGGTCTTGCGCTCCCAATTTAAAAGTCACGGTAACGCGCCGAAAATGATCAAGGAAAAGAGTGGGAAAATATATAATAATCAAATGGTCTAAATCGACCCGAAGTTCTGCGAAGCAAAAAGAGCACAAGGGAACAAGTTTGGATGGGACACTATATACCGTCATGAAGGCAATCATGTCCACTCCAAAACTCATGAAAAAGATTTCCAGAGTTGAACATCCCTGACACTCCAAATATCAATGGCACGAAAAAGTACACTTAAGGAAAAATAATAGAATAAATTATTTATTAAAACTAAATAAATCAAAAAAAATTTAAAAAAATCAACCCGAAATTCAGGGTGCTCACATCCTACCTACCTTATAAAAATTTCGTCCTCGAAATTAAAATGTTCGTACTCCTTCTAGGTCAAACCCCCACAATCAAGTCCCAGAACTTAAATAAAATATACCATCAAAAAGGACGACATACAGGGTCATGGCATACGGTGGTAGTGAAAGTCTCATCTAGGTATACTAGTCATGCTAACCGAAACGGTCATAGGGTATCAAAACACACAAGCAGTCTAGGGTGTTAAACCGGAAAAGATACTGAAAACAAATCATCAAAACTGTAAGACAGCCTACCATCCTATGTGAAAACTGGTACTCATAAAAAGTAAGGATAACTACCAATTATCCATAAAGGGTTCAGAAAAAATCAAAATCAAAGTTGAAGAATGAAGTCACTTGCATGGAAATCAAATCACAATATATATATTAAGAATATTTAGTTTCGATACGATCTAAGTTGATCAAATTGGGAAAATCAAGATTTAGGCAATATGGAGGATAGGTTCGACAAAGTCTGAGAACGAGCATACAAGGATGGAGATTCAGGTCACAATCAAATTTAATTCAATTGAGTACAACCCAAGATATAAATATGATAAGAAAAGGTGATCGAAGTCGATTTGGTCGTGATTAAGGAAACTAGGATTCAATGATATTGAAAACCTTTTTAGGGAAAAACAAGAAGATTTCATACGAAGGTCAGTTAATCATCTCTCTCTAATAATATCAGTTTATCATTTGCCAAACCATATATATATATATATACATTTTTTTTTCACAAGTCCCAATATGAAAATCAACCTTCATATGACTATCATAGACATTTTATAACCTTCAGTCATCTAAACCTTTACCATGATCACCATAAACAAAATTTCTAACTTCTAAAATATTTTCCACGAAACATACCCCTTTTATTTAGGAGTCAACACTTATTCATTTAATCAAAATTTTTTTTTAAATCCTTCACCTCGTTTTAATTTAGATCCGAAACTTCTAAATCCAGTTTATGAAATCCTTGAACTTGTTTAAATCGAGTCTCGTATTCTCTCAATTCTAATACCACTATGTCATACAATTATTCTTGTTTATAAATCAACCTTCATATTTTCTTCAACGTTCACCCTCAAATATTATCTTTTGAATTCCAAATTTTTTCTCCAATCATCTAAAAATAATTTCTATAACTTAAAATCCTTGTGTTCTCTCTGTCTCTAGTCACACTCTTACAATATCTAGTTCAATTTCGCATAATCATATAATACAATTAAATTCTTCTTTCCATCTCTAAATTTCTACATAGCCTTGTAATAGTTTCCAAGAATCAATAACCAAGATTTTCTAGTCCTCAAACTAGGTTGACCTCTGATATCCTCATTATTTTTTTTAATACATCCATGAATTTCTCGTAACCTAATTTTCTGCGATTGTTTCTAAATTGATAACATCTATCACTCGATTCCATTCTAACCTTTACCACATCTCCCTCTCAATTTTTTTTTTCATAATTGACATCCAACGTTCTGATTCCTACAAATCATTCTATGATAACCATTTACATCATTTCCGCACTAGATAATTTACGTCACTTCCTCAACATTTCTCAGGCAAAATGATATGAAGATTCAAGAGTTTTCAAGGTATAGCTGACAGAATGTGATACGAGACAGAATTGATATAATTAGGACAGGTATATAAGACAAGAATGATGGAAATAAAATATTGGCAGGAAGAGAAGGATAAAGGAATCTGTTCTGCTTATCTGTTTAAAAGAGGAACCCATTTTGAAATCAGAGCTATAATATCAAATCCAAAATAAGGTCTAGCAAAATCATTGATTCATTGCATTAAGAAGAAATTTGTAAGAAGTTACACAAGGGTTTATAAAAACAGCTAAAGCTACTACTAAGTTAAATAATGAGAAACAAAACCAAACAAAAATTCTTTTTTTTTTGAAAGACTGAACAAAAGTAGTGAAAACATGTTCAAAAACATTTAAGGTACAATCTGATAATCATATGCGTCTATCCAAAATCATGGTGCTCTAAATCCTGGTCATACTAGTAAGCAAGGCTACGTTAATCACAAAGTCCTTGACTTAGGCACATACCTCTAGAATCGTGGTATTTAACATTTTCGCGATGCCGCTAGCTTGGCTGCAAAAATCTTAAATTCCTACACCCAAGAAATATATCCGAAGCCAGACTATATGTCCTCACCATGCTGGCTAATGTGACTATAGAAGACTAGATTTCCAAAACTTAGATGATCTAGCCCATATAATTTCATCTTGACAAAAATTAAATTAAATCAATAATGAATACCCAAAATCAAATTTATCAACGAACATCAAGATTCAAAAATGAACAAAAATCCTTCAAATCATATAAATACAATCTCGGATGCTACAGCTAACATCAAGATTCAAAATTCAACAATCTTTCATCAAAATCAATAAATACAAACTCAAATTCAACAATCTTCCATCAAAATCAATAAATACAAACTCAAATTCAACAATAATCCATCAAAATCAATTTCGACAACAGAAAATAAAGATAAATCAAATCAAGGAAAAGAGAATTTTCAAATCGAAGTTAAATAAGATTCTCAAGGGTCGTCCCAGGAATCTCTCAAGGGATCCTAGCTGTGATTGAGTATCTTCAAAAATATATCCTATTCCTACTGCAGGCTGTAGTGGTACTCTAGTTCGAATACCACTACACAAACTCGACCTGCAAGGGCCACCACTAAAAATGTGTCACGACCCGCACCCTAGAGTTAGGGCACGAGAAGTGGGCACGTCCAGCCTACGCCGCAGTGTCGGCGATAGAACGCTGTTCTAGGTCTCATGCATCTAACAGTATAAGGCTAAACAGTTTATACTCCCCGAATGGGGGTGACATAGCAGATAAAGACTCAATCACATCTAAGGTAGAGCATGATAAGGATAGATAAAACATAAAATCCAAAAGAGGTACAACAGAGAGAAATCTAAGTGTCTAAGATACACAAACCCAGAAATACATCTCAAATCTCAAAACTCAGATACAGTAATCCATAAAGTAAATACAACTCCAGACAATTGAAATAACTATCTAAACAACCTCTAATGTGTCTCCTCTAGGCTAGCAGGCAATCCCCAAGCTATCTGTAAAATTTATCAACGGGTCCAGTCAGGACAGGAGCGAGTACAGTACATCTCAACAATATCATAACAGGTTAGGAAATATAAACATGCTAGAGAGTAAGATACAGGATCTGAAGAAATAACATGATGAAAAAGAGAGAGACTGTAAGTAAATAGCTACCATATATAGAGAACTATCAGTGACTAGTGATTCAGAGCACAAGATGGTTATGTAAACGGCACGATGTTGTACACGAGTAATCTACAGAGGTTGTACACGAGTAATCTACTGGATTGATTACATAACCACTTCTACTCTCCCGCCCCAATCAATACACAAGGATCTAGATATGATATGTTATTGCACACGAAGTATAGTCGCACACGAGATCATGTGAATACATGAATATACACGATTTCACACGATTTGTACACGAATGTCACGAATACAAGGAGTACACGATGCTCACGATAAAGTACATGAACACGAATACCCGATGTATCCGCTAAGGGGATAATATCGCACAACAAGATCCATATAGTACTAATCCGTGTTTCCAACGTGTCAGCATCATGTAAAGTAATCTAAAGCAGGAAATATAATCATAAAGAAGATATGAAATGATCAGAGAATGTACTCGCCTGATAACCTGAACAGCTGATAAGTATAGGGGTCCAACTGAAGCCACAGAGTCCTATTTAAAGCAACACAGGTTACAAGGTATTCAAGTTGTAATAAAAGAAACTCTACAAGCAATCTATATTATCTTAGGTTCTTCTAAGTCAAAACAACTCTAGGTCAACTCCGGTCAACAATCTAGTCAAACTAGGTCAAGTTTGACTTACAGTTGACTTTTGGTCAACTGGTCAACTCTGGTCAAACAGGGTTAATTCTAGTCTAATTATTAAAGGTATAAAGTGTACTTCGTTATTCGTACGTCGAAACTTACGACACGCAAATCGAGATGAGATAATCAATGGTAAAGTTGATAATCTTATTATAATGTTTCACGTGTCCATCTTGTCAATTTTAGCGATATGAGATCACTGGATTTGACTGATCTCAGTTTCGTTGTACTAATCCCGAAATACGAACATTATAAGAATTAATTATTAATAAATTATAAAAAGGTTAAACTCAGAGAAATTATCAACAAACATTGTCGGACGATAAAATAAATATCGACAACGTGTCCAGAATGGTCAAATTAGCTAGGATAGCCTACCCATCGGTCCAATTTGGACACAAGGGAAAAAAGGTAATTTC
This sequence comes from Iris pallida, assembly GCA_029216955.1. Lineage (NCBI taxonomy): Eukaryota > Viridiplantae > Streptophyta > Magnoliopsida > Asparagales > Iridaceae > Iris > Iris pallida. The sequence goes on along the minus strand of JANAVB010024999.1, from coordinate 9,431,678 downwards.
GGGTCAAAACGGTGTTCGTGTCGGAGCCGTTTTGCACCAAAATACGTGCAAGAAAATAAGTCTATAAAATATAACAAATTATATGTCTACGAAACCAGAATGATGATACGAACCCAACAGTATCTCCAGAATTGGATTCTGTTGACCCGATCTCAATTTGGTCCGTTGACCAGAACTTGGAATTCCGATTTGCACGGAAATGCGTGCCGGAGCCATCGTTCTCAAAACTCAGCAAACTACATATCAACGAGTCCAGAATGACGATACGAACTCAACGGTATATCCGAAATTGGATTCCGAAGAGCCGATCTCAAAATGACCCATTGACCCGGATATTGGTATCCGACTTGCATCGAAATGCGTGCCAGATCCAATGTCCACCAAAACCTAGTAAATTATATGTCAACGAGTCCAGAATGACGATACGAACTCAACGGTATATCCGGAATTGGATTCCGATGAGCCGGCATCAAAAAGTCCCGTTGATCCAGAATGTGGGACCCACTTTGTACCGAAAAATGTGCTAGGGCCCACGTTCTTCAAATCTAACAAATTTTATATGAAAATATGCCAGAACGACGCCACAAGTCTAATGGTGGTGTCAGAAATGAAATCTGGAGTCCCGTGTTCAAAAATGGAATTTTACAAGTTGGAAATTACGAATTCAGACGGCCAACTTTGGCGTCGAATTCAACCAATCAAACAAGCTCACAATGAAACGAAACTGGAGGGGTAGTAAGAGGGTTATACCAGCTTCGCACAGGAACTGGTAGCACGCCAAACGGAGCTGCAGTGGAGGAGATACAAGCTGACAAAGTTGGCCCCGCAAAACTGTCCAAATTTAATACAATTTAAACGGTCAACTTGGTGGCCGGTTTTGATGTATCAAACGATAAAATTAACGGACAAAAATTGACATGGATGAAGGTGGATATACCAAGATTGTGATGGAGCAAAGAAATCGCCGATGCAACGGTCGGATTTTCGAAAAAACATGCGCGAAGTTGCTGCGATGGAACGCGATTTCAGTCTCGTTCCCGAGCTCGTCACGACGGGACGTCGTGCAAAATGCACGAATCGCCTCGACGGCG
>JANAVB010024999.1:9345587-9425587 GCA_029216955.1 Iris pallida | reverse complement strand
TCGGTGGAGCCGGATTGGGTCAGAATCAGACATTGAGCAAAAATCGAATTAAAATTAGACGTTGATGATCATGGATAAATAAGTAGCACATAAGGATTCCAATAAATGGGAAAGAAGTGGCGGACGGGTAGTAGGCTCAATGTAGGCCATGTCCAGAGTTAGGGCTGACAGGTTTTGGTCGACAGGGGACCCACAAATCAAGTTGGAAGATGAATGTGACATCGTGGAGTAAAATAAAATTGGGTCACATGTCGGGAAAGTTGTGCGAAGCAAATGGAGCACAAGATAGCGTGTCTGAGTGGGACACGAAGGTCATGGGTGACGAGCGTCTCCAGTAGATCATGCATGAGAAGTTTGTTTCAAGAAAATAACTGGTCTTGCGCTCCAAAATTAAAAGTCACGGTAACGTGCTAAAAATGATCAAGAAAAAGAGTGGGAAAATCAATTAATAATCAAATGGTCTAATTCGACCCGAAGTTCAGCGAAGCAAAAAGAGCACAAGAGAACAAGTTTGGATGGGACACTATATACCGTCATGATGGTAATCCTGTCCACTCCAAAACTCGTGAAGAAGATTTCCAGAGTTGAACATCCCTGACACTCCAAATATCAATGGCACGGAAAAGTACACTTAAGGAAAAATAACATAAATAATTATTTATCAACTATTCAATCAGAAAATAAAATAAAATAAAATGAAAAAAATCAACCCGAAATTCAGGATGCTCACATCCTACCCACCTTATAAAAATTTCGTCCTCGAAATTAAATTGTCCATACTTCCTCTAGGTCAAACCCCCACAATCAAAGTCCCAGAACTTAAACAAATCATACCGTCAAAAAAGAACGGCATACAGGGTCATGGCATACGGTGGTAGAGAAAGTCTCATCTAGGTATACTAGTCATGCTAAACCAAAACGGTCATAGGGTATCAAAACACATAAGCAATCCAGGGTGCTAAACAAAAAGTTACAGAGACAACAAACCATCAAAACTGTAAGACAGTCTACCATCCTATATGAAAACTGGTACTTATCAAAAATAAAATGAAGGTAACTTCCAATTATCTGAAAAAGGTACTATTCAAGGAAAAATCAAAATCACTAGTTAAGGAATAAAAGTCAATTGCATGGAAATCCAATCACAATATATACAGAGCGTTAGAGAGGGAAAAACTAGCATTATGTGTATAGGGACATGTCCATATGGTTAGATAGTAGTCGTGTGTGTACGTGAATACATATGAAATTGTATATGAGAAATTGGGTTCCAAAAATCCGTATTAAGGGTTAATATGCACACAGTCTCAGATTGACAAATTTAACATAACTCTCAACCAAAATTTTTGAATTGAAACCCTACGTATAGCATACATGTGCAGTGATGTAAACATAACTAATAACATAAAATTTATATTTAAATTACAAATTTAAACTGGAAAAGCAGAAAACCAGAAATATTGAGGTTTGACAATTTAAACATCAATAACATATTAATGTGTATTTAGACAGGTGGGAAATCAAGTGTAGCATGCATACGTGTCAGGCAAAGTGTTTGTGTCACTATATCTATATTCATATGACCCAATATAAAAACCAAATTCTATATCAAGAGCAACATTTAGAATTTTACCAAGATTGCAAAGTAGGCGATTGATGTAATCAAGGCAGTTTTATTATTATTATTTAATACAAGAATAATAGAAAGAAAGGAATAACGATAAAATCTGTTTTGCTTATCTATTTAAAGAAGAACCATTTTGAAATCCATAGCTAAATTATCAAATCCAAAATAAAGTCTAGCAAAATTATCGATTCATTGTATTAAGAAGAAACTCATAACAAGAAGTTACGCAAAGGTTTATAAAAACAGGCAAACCTACTCTTAAGTTAAATAATGAGAAGCCAACAAAACAAAACAATTAATAATCAAAAAAATTTTAAAATTTTTTTTGAAGGACAGAAACAAAAGTAGAGAAAACATGTTTCGAAAACATTTAAGGTACAATCTGATAATCATATGCGTCTGTCCAAAATCGTGGTACACTAAATCCTCGTCATACTAGTAAGCAAGGCTACGATAATCACAGAGTCCTCGACTTAGGCACATACCTCTAAAATCATGGTATTTAATATTTTTGCGATGTCGCTAGCTTGGCTGCGAAAACCTTAAATTCCCACACCCGAGAGATATATCCAAGTCAAACTATATGTCCTCACCATGCTGGCTAATATGACTGTAGAAGACTAGACTCCATAACTTAGATGACCTAGCCCATATAATTTCATCTTGACAAAATTAATTTAAATCAACAATGAATACTCAAAAATCAATTCAAATTTATCAACGAACATCAAAATCCAAAAATGAACAAAAATCTATAAAAATACAAACTCGGATGCAACAGCTACCATCAAAATTCAAATTTCCACAATCTTCATCAAAATCAATAAATACAAACTCAAATTCAATAATAATCCATCAAAATCAAATTCAACAATAGAAAGTAAAGATAAATCAAATCAAGGAAAAAGAGAGTTTTTAAATCGAAATTAAATAAGATTCTCAAGGGTCGTCCCAGGAATCTCTCAAGGGTCCTAACTGTGATTGAGTACCTTCAAAATATATCCTAATTCTACTACAGACTGTAGTGGTACTCTAGTTCGAATACCACAACACTTTTAGTCTCGACCTGCATGGGCCACCACTAAAAACGTGTCACGACCCGCACCCTAGAGTTAGGGTACGAGAACGTAACAACGCCCAGCCTACGCCGTATTGTCGGCGGTAGAACGATGTCCTTGGTCTCAATGCATCTAACAGTATAAGACTAAACAGTTTACACTCCCCGAATGGGGGTGACATAACAGAATGTAAACTCAATCACATCTAAGGTAGAGCATAAAAGAAGATAGATAAAACATAAAATCCAAAGAGATACAGGAGATAGAAGTCTAAGTGTCTAAGATACATAACCCAGAAATACATCTTAAACTCAAATACAGTAATCCACAAGTAAATACAACTCCAGACAACTGAGAATAGCTAACTAAACAACCTCTAATGTGGCTCCTCTAGACTAGCAGGAAATCTCCAAGCTATCTGTAAAATTTGTCAACGTATCCTGTCAGGAAAATGAGCAAGTACAAACACCAACAGCAGTTCCATATGAATTGAGAAATACTATAAGAGACAGTAATAATAAAATACAAGACAAAGATATCGGCGACTTGGGAACCATTTGAAAGTCGAGTTACAATCCTTAAACCAAACAAGGACCGGGGTTGTAACCCTTCTTTCAAACAGAACTTAGTCCCATAACCATGGTACAGTATAAAAACAGGTAGAGCATGTGAGAAATGAATCATAGCATGGTAAAAGTACAGTAAGTAAAGGTGAACTAGAAATATATGATATGACAATAAATGTAAAAAATGTGATTTGAACTATTAGAGCGATATGTGATCGGCTAGGAAAGCAAGAGATGGTTATCCACTTGGCCCGGCAATCCGCGGTGTACTCAACGGAGAGTCATGTCGTCCAACCTGGATAACTGGTAATGGGGTGTCTGCAATACCCTACGTGAGGTGAGGGTGACGCTAGCAATGTATAGTTACAAGAAGGCTTTGATCACATATCCCCTAATAATTCCCCTATCCCTGAGTAGTATCACGGATCCAGACATGGCACGTCATGACACAAGGTTCGAGAGTAGGGGGCCAGCCCACTCCCAAATCAATGTCTATACAAGTACAGGAAACACAAAAATATCACATACCCATATACCAAGAAAGTCCAGGAATAACATCTCATGACAGGATCCGACGTATACTAGTCCGTGAACCGTCGTGTCGGAAATCAAGTAAAACACTACGACTGAATCAGATATAGTAGATATCAAGACAATGAAAACTATCAGTGAATGTACTCGCCTGATAACCTGAACAGCTGATAAGCACAGAGGGTCCAACTGAAGCCACAGAGTCCTATTTAAAGCAACACATGTTACAAGGTGTTCAAGTTGTAATAAATAAATCTCTACAAGCAATCTATCTAGGTTCTTCTAAGTCAAAACGACTCTAGAAGCAATAAATAAATAACTGGTCTTGCGCTCCAAAATTAAAAGTCACGGTAACGTGCTAAAAATGATCAAGGAAAAGAGCGGGAAAATCAATTAATAATCAAATAGTCTAATTCGACCCGAAGTTCAGCGAAGCAAAAAGAGCACAAGGGAACAAGTTTGGATGGGACACTATATACCGTCATGAAGGTAATCATGTCCACTCCAAAACTCGTGAAGAAGATTTCATATATATATATATATATATATATATATATAATAATAATAATAATAATAATTTTTTAATTAATTTTGTACATATTTAAAAAGAGCAAAAGACACTCAATGTTATCTTTCAATTAACTTTGTATGTATTCGAAAAGAGTAAAAGACACTCAAAGAATAAACTAATGTATTAAAAATATCAAAAGACATCTAGTAAAATAGATTATTGTTTGTATGACATATATATGCAAGGGTATTTTTGGAATTTAAAAGTTTCACCACCAACTTTTGGCATTATATAATAGAATATATATATATATATATATATATATATATATATATATATATATATATATATATATATATATATATATATATATATATATATAATATATATATCACACACACACACACAAATATATGTGTGTGTGTGTGTGTGTGTGTGTGTGTGTGTGTGTGTGTGTGTGTGTGTGTGTGTGTGTGTGATTATATATATGTATTGGGTTATAGGGTAATGTGGTATCCTAGTCTATGATGAGGTAACCTATAGATGCTCTAAAAATATTCTAGTTGACCTTGTTTGAATAGATAGTTGACAAGACCCTAGATGTTGACCTAATTTGACTAGAAGGTTGACCAGAGTTGACTTTGACCTAGAATGACCTAGAATCCTGTAGATTGTATTGTAAACTTTAGTTATTACTTATTGAACATATTATAACATGTATTGCTCTAAATAAGATATTGTAACTCTGGTTCAGACATCAGTATACATTATTCGTTCAGGGTATCAGGCGAGTACATTATCTGATAGTTCTCTTTATTTGATATATCCTGTGATGCATGTTATACTAGTGTTCTATCTTGATTCTGACACGATGGACTCACAGATTGGTATTTTATGGATTTCTTGACTGGAGATACGTGGTTTCATGCCTATCTTGACTAATGTAAAATCATGACTAATGTATCTATCACGACAAATGAAATGCGTGTCGAAGAACCTGGATTCCATGTGTACTAGTCGGGCAGAAAAATACCTAGGAGACATGTGAACATACCCATTCTATTCCATTGGTCTTACGTGAATAATATCGGCCACACACGTACGTGTATGGTTTGCCGGATATCCCTCTCTAGACGTTCACATGTCAACTTGGTATTTCAAAACACTGGTCAAAACACTGATTCTCTAAATTGTTTGTTATATACCTTGCATGACAGGTTTACCCTTTATTATATATCTGCCTATTTTTCACATTACCCATGTTCTCTATATACATCTACTATTCGATATTCACTTGTCCTTTCCTTGTACAGTGTCTCTATAACCTGATCATCAAGTCTTTCATTATTATTACATTCTTATAGCATTTGTCAATTATTTTAAATTGTTAGAGGAGATGTGCTCGTTCCATCCTGACTGGATATGTTGACAAAATTTTACAGATGATATAGATGACTTTCCTACCTTCTACGAGGCATACGAGGGTGGCACGCAGGAGTTTGAGGAGGATCATGCTCAGTAGATATTGCCCTAGATATAGTTTAGAACTATTATTTTTCATGTTGTATCGGATTGTTCCGATTGTTAGTAGAGACTTATTTATATTCAGGACATGTACTTATTTGTGATGGACACCTGAACTTGTATGATGTGATAACTCTACTATTTATTCAGTTTTTTTCTTTTATCTGATTCCATATCGTGTTCTATCTTCCTTAAACTTGTGATTGATATTATATAGTTGAGATGTCATATTATACCTCCGTGTGGAGATGACAGGTTATATGATTCATATTTTTAGTTGATAGATATTGTAGATGACCTATACAGCGTTCTACCACCGACACTGCGGCGTAGGCTGGACGTACCTACGTTTTTGTACCCTTAAAGAGGGTGCGGGTCATGACAAGCCATGTCATAACTCATAGTCAACATGCATCCCCAAACTTAACCATAACTAAGGCTATATATAATAATAATTATTTATTTTTAAAAATATATAAAAATCTAAAATTACTATTTAAACCAAATAAATAATGAAAGTAATTTTAAAAAATTGGGGGTTTACACCAATAGCAGGCTCGAGAAGATTTGTGTTGTGGCATATACATGTTCAAGTTGCTGAGTTGTATAGGCAGGCTACAGACACCTGATGGAGGCTCGAAGGGGATTCAACAAGAGTTGGATTGTCGAAAACTTGCTAAGAATGGTCTTCGAGATGTTTTAAGGGATACGAAGGATTCGGTTCGTCTAGACAAAGTGACGAGTGATGATGAGCCAAAGATTGAGGGTCAGTCTGTAAGTCCCATAAAAGTCGATCGGTCTCCAGGTGGGGGTCTATCACGTCCCAGTTCCAAAATACATATGAACTTAAGACATGAGCATGCCAGCTATATGAGTTAGAAAAAGCTATCCAATTTAACGGACTTACTGCAGTCGTAGTACGTTGTAACTAAACTACACCGTTACAGGCAAATCTATAATCTCTATAATACTATAATCTCATCCACAGAATCAAGAAACAACAACATAGACAGAAATATGAAGAATGAACTTACATGAAATATAACAAGAACTAAATCTCTAATACAAATGATCTGTTTGTAAAAATATAGTCTGATGGAAAAATAATACAATAAAGAAATATTGAAATAAAAGATAACCAACCAGAACATAGGATAACTAGATAATAATGCTCAAGTCTCTAACTGAAGCATCCTCCAAGCTCATGGAAACTCCTCGGACAACACCTCTACGTCCTCAGCAACATAACCTGTCTCAATCCTCGGTCCGTAGAAAGTGGGATAAAAATGTTGATCCGGATTTGGAAAAGAACCAGGTTCTCAGAGGGACGTAACAAGATATAAAAGGAACATGACAATGTAAACTGAATAAATATAAGAAAATAACCTCGATCACAACACGGTCCAATAGCCCATCATCAAAATAGTGGACCATACCTACAACCAAAAAAGGACAAAGGGTGACACACTATTCTGTGACAAGACAATGTCCCATGGCTATGTGAATACATATTGAAGACAAGTTTGGACGTATGGGTAGGTGATAAGGATATGGCACTGAATCACAGGCCGATGTCAGATCACGAGCCGATATCTATAAACAATGAACCACACAGACAACTTTGAACCTATTTATAAGGCTAACGATCCAACAATCTCCTCCGAAGATTACAAAATCTAATAAGGTAATCTCAACGTCTTCTAATAGTCTTTTCCGTCCATGAATTTGCACAAATTATATCCATGACTCAGACAAACCATATCTCAATGCCAAGCATCCTATGTAGACACTATCTAACAATCCAATAAGTCAATGTACCAATGGCCAGTCAATGCACAAGTCATGCATATGAAATCTTACTCAAGGTGTCGTGTAACGTGTCAAAGCCATAGAAGTTATATCAATAACTTCACCACTAAAGGTAAGTCCACTAACTCTAAGTCAACACATGCACCCACAAGTCATCGTTTACAATATCGATGGCACCCAAGTCAAACTTGGAGGCACACTACTATAATTGTAATCAACAAAAAGAACATAAATAGAGAGCATAATTTAAACAGTAAACAAAGGCAAGGTATCTTTCCTGGAATATCGATAAGATACTAAATCAACGGTCCGGCTCCAATTGTAGTCGAACAATCATGAACTCCTAAAATATAATTAACTAAAATCAATTCTAATTCTAAGACAACACATCTACCATAAATATACATACTATTTATAGACTCTATTACATGTACTAGCTAATAGTTTACATCTACATATAATATACCCTCTACATGTATCATGCCAGCATAAAAATAATATTTTATAATATAAATAATCATTCTGAAATAAATAAATAAATAATATATATATATATATATATATATATATATATATATATATATATATATATATATATATATATATATATATATATATATATATATGAAAACAAAATAACAACATATACTAGCCATCTAGCATATCCAATATATATTTAATCATGTCTAGTACATACATCATCATACTACTAGATAAAAATAATATTTTTATGTTACAAAATATATCAAAATATTTTTGGAAAAATACATAAATAATTTTTGGACATATTTTAAATATATTTATTTTAAGAAAAACTAGCATCAAAATACTATACTTAACTAGTATACAATTATGCCATATGAACCAATTAGAATCAAACGATATAAAAAATACGAAAATTTAATATTCTAAAAAAATCTGAATTAATCAGAGAAATATATGATTTTTTTTATCATAAATCACTTGACAAAAATTATAGAAACATTATACGAAGTTTAGTGATCAAATAACCAAGTTTTGACGTCTTTTCGGTGTCCGAAAAACTTTCATCATGGAAATGATAGCACAAACACATGAATAACTTGCAAATATGAATATTGGGCATTAATAGATGATAAAGAAGGATTTTAGTATTATTACGAACGAGTTTTTCGAGATCAAACTGGTTCGGAAGTCATCGGAAAGTTCTTTGCACCAAAATCAGTCAAATCTGAACCAATTTTAGTGCAACGAACGCCACGGCCAAACCGAGTAGAACAGTGTGAGTTAGCAATTGGACATCAAAGTAGACACATAGGGATACAAATTAGTTTTGGTTTCAGGAGAAATAGATGAGAAAAAGTAGATGAAATCTATCGAAGAAGATGACCAACCTGGGTTCGAAATTCTTGTATAAGGAGAAATTTTTTCACGTTATGATTGTGTGTAATTGCTATAATATTTTCTCTCATGTGATTTAAATAAAGTTATTTCTTCCGTTGTTCCGTGGAGTAGGTCAAGCTTGACCGAACCATATGCTAAATATTGTTGTATATTTTGTTATTTGTTTGGTTAATTGTGTCTTTTATTTACTGATGCAAAAACAATTGTTATCAGAGCTAAAGAAACCATAAAAGATTGTAAATTCTTGTATCTAGGTTAACAGTAGGTGTTGACATCAGCTTGCTCCCTATCTTCCAAGTCGGGATTCTTGAAATCATTTGTTCTTTTCTCTATTTCTGAATTTCAGGATGACGAAAAACAAGGTTATTAGCATCAAGTACATTATGGAGAAGTTCAAGTTTGCTAGATCTATTCAAGTACTTCAGTTAGAGGAAGGTTCTCGATTTCGGTAAAAAGATCATGGCAGTTTCACAATTATGGGACAAAGATTGTGTTATTGATAGTTTCATGGTTCTTTAGTTCTAGATAAAGACCATGTCATAGACAATTTTATGGTTATGGGACAAAGATCGTGTCAGAGACAGTTTCATGGTTCGGGATAAAGACCATATCACAGACAGTTTTGCGGTTATGATCAAAGACTGTGTTGGAGACAATTTCTTAATTTTGGGTTAAAGGTCATGTCAGAGCAGTAGTTTCACAATTTTGAAATAAATATTGTGTCAGAGTCACTTTCGCAGTTTTGGGCACATATCATATCAGAGGCATTTTCATGATTCTGGTACAAAAATTGTTAGAGACAATTTCATGGTTTAGGCAAAGACTCTATCATTGGCATATTCATGGTTGTCAAGGAAAGTGTGTAAGATGCACTTTCTTGGTTCTGGTTAAAGTCTATGTCAAAGACAATTTTATTGTTTTGGGACAAAGACCAAGTCAGTGATAGTTAACTCCGCGGTTCTGGGTAGATACCGTATTAGTAGCCGTTTTAAAGTTATATACAAGATTGTGTCAGTATTCATTTTCTTGGTTCTAGCTAAAATATCGTGTCAGAGTTTCACAATTATGGGATAAAAAAATGTTAGAGATAGTTCCAGTTCTAGGTAATGACCGTATAATTGCCTGTATTCCGTTATGAGTAAGATTGTGTCAGTAGGTATTTCACGTTTCTAGCTATAGACATTGTCATTTGAGAGAAACCAAAGTTGGAGCTAAAGTTAAAGGAGCATAAAATATTGACAACATTCTCATGATGAGGTGGCTAGTTGAACAATGTACGAGCCAAGGTAAAGATTATTGTATATTTCTCATGTTCAACTATGGAGTGCTAGGAGGCGGATCGATGATCGGAGAATCACAGGAAGAGTCGATTCATCGATACGTGGTTGTCCACAACCAAAGGGTATCTAGCACGATACTAACAAATACCGACAGTATACCAGAACCATTTGATCCATCAGGTTCCATGAAGTTTAAAATCCTACGCATTATATTGTCGACAGTATACCGATCGGGTCAGGGCTTGTCATTTTTTGTGCAATTCAGATATATAAAATGGTGCATTTAGATGGTCAAAATTACTCCCGACTTTGGAAAAGGTTGAGGATTATATTTAAAAATCTCCTCCAGTCCTATAGTTGGTTGGTTGAGGCATGAAGCATAAAGAGGCTATCAATGAAGCGTTATTGGCCATTAAAAAATCTATAGAGGGAGAGAGAGAGAGCTCTCTTTAGAGATCTCGTTATAAGGTGGTTTTTTGCATTAGTGTTTGTGTATGTAATCTTTGTACGATTTTCTTTTGTTCCCAAGTAGGACAACTTGATCAAACCACGCTAAATATTATTGTGTTTTTGTTGCTATTTGTTCAATTAGTTGTGTCTTGTTATTTATTTATTATCGTTAAGGTTATCATTTTGTGTTCGCTTTCGTGCGTATGTGCAAAACAAAAGCCACCTTGGATCTAGATGCATGTTAAGTCAGAACATATGGTGTTTGTGTTTAGTGCACGAACCTAATTTCAAGACCTAATTATTAGAAACAAATGTTAATTCCTAATTAGTTGTTACTTTTTTTTGAAACAAAAAATTGCATTAACACATTAAAGGATTACAAAGTTCATGTCATTAAGAACATGAGATGAAATACATTCAGGAATATCATCATAAGAAACTAGATGATTTGATTGACTAAAAAAGAAAGTATCTGAAACTTGGTGAAGAGTTTCAGTAGCCAAATAATGTGCACAGGAATTTGATAATCTGTTGACGAAGCAGAAGGAGATAACACCAGAGGAATTGAGAACTCTCCTAGCATCTTCAATAGTATGCCTGACTCGCCAAGGAATTGATACCCAATTGAAATTAATAGCATCAATCAGAGGTTTGCAATCACCTTCAATAATCACATGGTTTAGCTCTTCACTGGAATATAGTAATAATGCTAAACGTAATCCCAGGGCCTCCGCTTCAATTGGACTTCCACCACCTTCTAACTTGGAGAAAGATTTCATGAAGCAACCATTTGCATCACGGAGAATAGCTGATGCAGCCATTTTTCCATCCACATACGCTCCATCGAAATTAATCTTCCAAGTATTAGGTGCAGGCTTGATCCAATGTGTTGGATGGTGAGGTGCTTCCATAGTGTTGCCAGGAATAGAATTCTTTGAGTTGATAGCTTCAAATTTGGCCTTCATACTGACAGCTTCATTGTAGATGCTTCTAACACAAATTGGCTTTTGTTCAAATAAGAATTTGTTCCTAGTCTTCCAGATGAACCATAAGTGATAAAAAGCAAATGAGATTTTGTCTTGATCTCCCTCAGTTAGCAAGTCTGTGATAAAAGCTATCACCGATGTTGAATTGATGATTCGATGAGCAATTGATGAATGAAATTGCCATGATGTACCTGTAATTGGACAATGGAGAGTTAGATGATCAAGGGTTTCTGGATATACCTGACAGAGTGGACAATTGGCATCAATATGAGCAAGACGTCCATTGATGTTTGCATTTGTTGGAAGGGAATTGGACATGAGCCTCCAGATGAACATAAGGACTCTGGGGAATTGGAGGGACGTGCTTGGAAGATAAAAGGAACATCATCATATATTCATATGTGTGATGACAGATCAAATTCGGAGATGGTATCCTAGAAATTATTGCACCATTCTTCTACACATTTCCATGCAATCTAATGATTGAAGACAAAGGATACATGGTGAGTCCGATATATAGAATAATTTCTCTAAATACGTGCCAAAGTGTTTGTACATGCAACATGTTTCCGTCTTGATCTAGATGTCCTGAAAGACGCAACTCCTGATTCAGAGGTTATGTGGCCAAATCCTCTGCGCCTGATATTTTGGCGACACTCTATGTTTGTCAGGTTTATGTTTTTGCTCTCTTTGTTAATTTGTCGCAAAGTCCTAAAAATTAAACTATCGGAAAAAGAGAAAGGAGTGAAGTTGGATGATTGATCAGAATAAGTTTGATCTTAATATAAACTCACTCTCTTCTCACATTATATACACCAAAGACATGATATCATGAATATAATTTGTACAAGAAAACCACTCCTAGCTGTAGCTAGCTACACAAATAATGAGTTCAACGAGTAGCCTGAGGAATAAATCTCCCCATTGTCCCCATTGCATTGCCAAACCCGACGGTACGGAACTTGATCATCTCCCCTCCTGTCGCCGCCTCCGCCGCCGCCGCTGTCTCTGGAGAAGGAGAAGAAGAGGCCGGTAGGGGATTGACAGTCCTCCGATATGGCCCGAGCCACTTGGCCAGCATGTACCTCCTCTTCCTCCAAGGCGGAACCTCCAGCTCCTTACTCCTCATCGACCTCTTCGCCGCCTCTGCCATCATCCTCACCACCTTCTTCACCTCTTCGCGTCTCCCCACCATCACTCGCGGCAGTGCCGCCGACACTCTCCTATACTCCTCCGTGGCTCTCGCCACTTGGAATTCCCTAGCGAACTCTAGGTCTACTATGTACCTAATCTCCTTCTCCTTCTCGTCGTCGTCCACGACCACGACGTCGATGTACTCGTAGCTGCCTGCCGTCAGGCCCCCGCCGCCGCCCTCCCATCTAGCCTTGCAGATCCCAGCATTGTATCCCAACTCCCTCAGCCGTGCCATCGCCGCACGCCGGCACGCCGACCTGCTGCTGCTCGACCTCATCAGCCTTCCCAGCGCCTCGTCGACGATCCCTACGACGTCGGAGTGGAGCCGCCGGAGGAAGGCGTCCGGTCCTCCCGACGGGTCAAGAAGGCGACGTATCGAATCCGCGTCATCTGAACTGCAATCGTCGCTCTCGCCACTGTCGTCGACGACATGATCGTCATCGGAAGTGAGGGGCGCGGCCGCCTGCGCCTCGTCGTCGTCCATGTCGAGGAACGCGTGGATGGGGCCGCAGAACAAGGGGTCGGCCTCGTGCTCGCTGCCGCTGCTGGAGTAGTGGCCTACTACTTCGCCTCGGAGCCTGGCTTTCACCCTGTCGTCCAATGGGTCCGATACCCGCTTCGCCCGTATCCACATTGCCATCAGATCTAGAGAGAGAGAGTGTGTGTGTGTGATGGATTAGGGTTAGTGGCAGCTTTATAGAGAGAGAGACAGAGAGAGAAATTAAGAGGGGGAGATGTTGACATGGTGAGGACATGCAATGATGTAGTCATCAACAGAGAGATGATAGGTCAGTAAAAGCTAACAACAGAACAAGTATATTCGTTGAAGAGTGCTTCTCTGAGCTTATATAATGGAATATCCGGAGTTTTTTCTCCGCATATATATATATTCTCCCTATACATTTGTGCCAGGAAGGTTTATTGGTGATAATGTAATTATCGCTCAGGAGCTTTTACATTCCGTTTCAAAATTCAGTGCCAATAACAGTTCTTTTGCTCTAAAACTTGATATGTCAAAAGCTTATGATAGGCTTAACTGGAATATCATTAGTCAAGCCCTCCTTGGCTTTGGAATTATTGGCAAATCTCATGATCTCATCATGTCATGCATTTCTTCCACTTCTTTTTCAGTTTTGGTTAATGGTTCCCCTACTAAATCATTCAGACCAAGTTGTGGTATCAGACAGGGTTGCCCTATATCACCATATCTTTTTATTATGAGTATGGAAATATTGTCAACCTTTATAATGATCATGGAGAGAAATATGCTTTATGAGGGAATTACACTTCATCGTTGCCCTATTCATTTCACTCATCTTGCTTTTGCTGATGATTTGTTAATCTTTGGGAAAAGTTCACTTCATAATATCACCCAAGCCAAATACATTATTCAATCTTTTGAACTGTGGTCAGGCCAAAGAGTTAACTTCACAAAGTCTTCGATATTCTTTTCCAAGAAAACCGATCCTCATATGTGTCAAATATTTCAACATCTCCTTGGTGTCAGCTCCATGAATGCATCAGACAAGTACCTTGGTCATAAACTCCTCCTTTCGAAAAACAGAGTGTCAACCTTCTCTGACCTCCTCATTACCAGCAATTCCAAGTTATCTGGGTGGAAGAGTCGGTGTTTATCCCATGCAGCCCGGACTGTTCTTATCAAATCTTCTTTATCATCAATTCCTACATATTACATGTCCTCATATTCAATTCCAAAGACTGTTACTGACTCCTTATCCAAACTACAAAGAAACTTCTGGTGGAATAATGGTCTGGACAGAAAGAAACTACATTTCACTGCTTGGAACAAATTTACGAAACCAAAGTATCAAGGTGGGCTTGGTATTCGTGATCCATATATTGCTAATCAGTCCCTTTTGCTCAAATTGACTTGGAGATTTTTAATGGATGATGGTTCTATCTGGGGTCATCTGTTACGATGTAAATATTTATACTCCTCCTCTTTTTGGTCGGCTAAACACAATCCGTCTGCATCGTGCATTTGGTCAAGTATACTGGACAGTAGAATGTTCCTCCATGGCAATGTTATTTGGTCTGTAGGAGATGGCTCTTCGATCAATATCTGGGAAGAACCATGGGTTCCAAATGTTCCTAACAACAGAGTACTGGGCTTTCAGTCTTCACATAGCAGAGTTTCCTATGTCAGTGAGCTTATTAATGCTATCTCTTCTACCTGGAAGGAGAACCTTATCCTTCTTCTATTTCCTCCTCATGAGGCCACAGCAATATTGCAGATTCCCTTGTCTTCAAATTGTAATTCTGATCAGTTGGTCTGGAAGCATACTCGTGATGGGTGTCTCACTACAAAATCCGCCTATCGAACCATCCATGAAACCTTATTCAAAGACCCTCCATATTCTCATGACAATGCATTCACTGAATGGAAGAAGCTCTGGAAAATCAAAAATATCTGGCCGAGAGTTCTGATTTTTGCTTGGCGAGTCATCACTAATTCTCTTCCATCCAATGCCAATATTCACCGAAGAATCAATGATATCGATGATACATGCCCTCTCTGTCAGGTATGTGGCGAAACAATTGACCATCTTTTTCTTCATTGTCCAATTTCAGGTACAATTTGGCACTCTCAACCTTCTATTATGAGACATATTCATTCCCATACAACGGTCTCTTCTCTTATTTCAACTCTCCTGAAATGGGGAGATCAAGAAGAAGTGTCGAACTGTCTATACTTGTTGTGGACTCTGTGGAAGGCAAGGAACAAAGTAATCTTCAACCACCAGGGAATCAACATCAACCGTATCTTACATGAAGCATCAATCCTGAAAGAGAAATATGAGTTCTACAACCAATCCTCCTGGTCCAATGCAATGTTATCCAACAGGAACCTGAGCAATGCAGGTTGGACTCCTCCTATTGATCCTCTGTGCAAAATTAATTTTGATGGCGCCTACCTTGATGGGAAGATGGCTGCATCAGCCGTCTTGCGTAATGGTGATGGTACTTTCCTTGCTGCCTTATCAAAAACTCAAGTCGGAGGGTCGCCGGTTGAAGCTGAAGCCCTTGGAGTGCACCTAAGTCTTATTCTCATCGAAAGGAGGCAAATACAACATGCCATTGTTGAAGGTGATTGCAAAGTAATTATTGATTCTATCAATTCCAATTTGGTTTCAACTATATGGCAAGCTCGACATGTTATCACTGATGCTCGGAAACTTCTTACTTCAAGAACAGATATTACCTTCTCCTATGTTAACAGAGCTGCCAATCATTGTGCTCACAGTCTTGCCTCTCAGGCTCTTTCTTACCATGTTATGAATTCTCTTTTAGTTCATGATGTATGTCCAGATTGTATCTATGATCATATCCTTATTGATATGACTGTTTGTAATCCTTTGATGAATTGAATGAAGTTATTTCCCTTCAAAAAAAAAAAAAAAAAAAAACAAATTAATACTATTCTAACAAAATAAAATAAAATAAATTAAATGTTCGAAGTGACGCACTCCTGAGGCTACTAATTATTTCAATCGAGTCTGGTTGATACGCTCTCGCTCACTTTGATTCTTACCATTTAGAGCATCTCCAACCTATTGTGAGTTTAGAAAAAATGGTTGCCACATAGGAATGACAAACTTTTATTCCAAAAATTCTTCTCCAATGCAAATGTAGAATAAAATATGAAGTTGACATGGCAATGACATGGCAAGGAGAATGTGAAGTTGGTTGTCTAGATCTAGACAATGCACTTCACAATGACTTTGTCTCCACATCATCAATTATGAGTAGAAATATTTATAAAAAATTTGAAGAAGTGGAGGAGTTGCCTTGGAAGTTGGAAAATATACTTTTTATTGTCTCCTCAATACTTTTGCATTGGAGAGAGTTTTTCTATCACATTGTCTTTTGAGATATAATTTTGCCACATAAACAAGACATTGTCTTGTGGCTCATGCCACATAGGAGCCACCTAAGATTCACAACACTTAACAAGACAATAGGGTTGGAGATGCTCTTAGCAAATGCATGGCATATATAGTTGCATGGCACTATCTGTATGGTGGATTTGCCGTCCCGATACATTGAATCATTGTAAATGCGTCTATGTTCAACGTACTCGAGGCCGAGGTAGCAAAGATATGTATATGATGTATCACTAGTGATCATTTCAGAATATCATGATGACGATGTTGTTATTGTTGTCGTTGTGTAAATATGAAGTAATGCTTATACATTATGAATTATTGGCCGCTTGTTATACTCCTCACATGGCTTAGTTCGTACAAGTTAAATTAGGAGTATTTTGAAATGTGGAAAATCATTGAAAGAGACCTGCATGGACCACCACTAAAAATTTATCACGATCCGCTACTCAAATTGTTGGGCCAGGCCGAGTCATGTCCAGCCTACGCTTGGTAAAAACGTAGTAAGTTGTTCTAGAAGATAGTCAGGATAGTACTAAGTGTGCTAAAGATTATATGTAAAGCATTTGAGATTGTTTGTCACAACACAGCATTTATAGATGAAAACAAATATGTTTTAAAGTTTAATACACTTCCAAAGTAATAACTGGAGACAAAGTCCAGTAACTAAATAAATATTGTAATAACTAAGTCTATAGTCGACTGGCAAGTCTAAGCAAGGTTCCCCGCTGGGGCCTCTTCTGGAGCAAAGGCCAGGTCCTCAAAAGCAGCTCCATAAAAAAGTATCACAAAGCATTTCCTCCTCGAAAAGTACACCTACAACGTTATCCTGTCAGGACGGAAGCAAATACTTGTACTACAAACATATAATACTGATCATGTGATGGAAAGAAATAAGATAACATAATCATGGCATATCTTGATTTATCCAGTTTTAGATACAATTTAACATGTCACGACCCGCTACCCAAATTGTTGGGCCAGACCGAGCCATGTCCAGCTTACTACGCTTCGTAGAACATAGGAAGAGCATCATTAGTAAGATTCATCTCGGGTTTCAATTTCTAGATTCAGAAATTTGAAGCTTATTTGGTTGAATAATACTAAGCTTCATTTTCGGTTTCAATTTCTAGATTTTCGGTCTCATCCTATCCAGGCCTGGGTCTCATCCCCGGTTCCACATTCTAGATTCTCAATTTTAAATTATTATTTTTTTCACGTCAATTTTTGACCACATAATCTTTGGGAGCGAAGCTCACTTTATCATTGCCTAGCTACTATTCTCATACAAGTCCAACCATTTTACATTTAGGCCTCGTTTGGTTCACGGATTTAAGGAACCAAGAAAGAAAAATTGTTCCTTTCCTTTGTTTAGTAGCCACAAACTTGGGAATCAATTTCCTGACAAG
Organism: Iris pallida; assembly: GCA_029216955.1. Classification (NCBI taxonomy): domain Eukaryota; kingdom Viridiplantae; phylum Streptophyta; class Magnoliopsida; order Asparagales; family Iridaceae; genus Iris; species Iris pallida. Next base: position 9,407,354 of record JANAVB010024999.1, on the reverse strand, counting down.
GGAGAAAATTGGTGGGAATATGGTTCCACTCAAGACCCATGGGATTGATTTTTCCTCTTCCTTTCCTAACATTTATTACAAAAGTTATGACAAAAGTAACCATATGTCATTGCTTATTTTACCATTAATGTTATTTTTTATAATATTATTTTTATTTTAAAAGGTAAAGATATTATTGTAACATTGTTATATTTTGCTTTCCTTTCCTAGATAGTTTTCTTGTTTTACCAAACAACAGAAAGAAAATGTGACATGAATCCTACTTTTCCATTCCCATGGAAAATACAAGAAAATTTATTTCCTTTCCATGAACCAAACGAGGCCTTAGTTTCTCTTTTTCTTTTTTTAAATTTGGGCCTTAAGATGAAATTTTGAGCACCATCTACTACTGATGCTCTAAGTCTAAGGGGTTTGAAATTGCCATTTTTATTGTAAATGATCGTTGGTGTAGCAGTTTTAGTGTTTCGATACCACTTGCACCTCCATTGCAAGTGGTTGTGATATGATATTTTATTGCAACTAAAAGTGTCAATTCTTCATTAATCAGTTGCAGAAGAAATAGATTGCAAATCCATTGCAAGTGGTTATACTCTCTACTTTTCTAATTCTAACATACACTTTAATGTTGTAAACCAAACAAAATGGTTTGAAACCAGTGGCGGATCCAGGATGAAATTCTACTGCGGGCACAATCATAAGGAGAATCGGAAACAATGCCTCTAAAAATTGAACATATAGAAATAAAGTACAAAATTGAAAATTAAACATACAAAGTACTCTAAACAACCCAAACAATGGGCTAATTTTTAGTACGAAGGGTAAAAATTGTTCTCTACGAGTTTTCATACAATAAATCATTACATGCCAGTGATCTCACAATGTTCAAAATAATTTTGACCTAAATTGATTTTGACATAATTTAATTTTGAAATTTACTTTTGATCATATAGGTTGCTTCCTTCCAGAAGTAGTTCTATAAACACCGTTCTCACTCCACTCCTCCGGGACTCTGTTTTGTAAAAAAAAAAGAAGTGTAATACCGTAGGCTAAAGGAAAAAAAATGGAAAAACTTGCAACTTGAAAGAAAAGAAGAAGAAGAGGCAGAACATGCTGCTGTGCTGCCTTTGTAATGCAGCAATACACAAGTGAACTTGGCTGGCCCCACGCGATGTGGTCCAACGGTCCCAATCAATTTTTCTTCACTGGACAAATTTTTCCTGAAACAATTCAAGCAATACACTCGACTGACCAGTCCCACGGTCCCACTACACATACATTCTAGTTGTTTTTTTTCAAATTTTCTCCACTGGGAGCCCACCCCCAGTGCAAACATGTGTGTCCACATGACGGAATGCAATATCTTAGCTTAAAAAAAAATTACAATTTTTTAGTTTTCAGTAGGGACATCGCCCCCCACTGAACTGCATGTAGGTCTGCTCCTGTTTGAAACTCCTCACTCATGGGCCGGATACAAAAAAAACTATGCATACATACATATTTTAAATGTGATACATTCACATTTTAATTTATTATATGTATACTACATTATAATAAGTTGAAAGTGACATGACTCCCACACACTTTTTGAGGAGCTACAGGTATCCAAACAAGTCTCTAACAGGTTGTGACAAAAGAATGGTTCTAATAATGTTCTCTTGTGAATTAATCTGGACTTCTAACCACATATTCGGCTTTAAAGGCCCATGGGCCGTATTTTTTAGGACAAGTCTCATTGGGCTGTTAGGTCTCCTAGCTGATCAAGCCTAGTTGATCCATTCGTGGAAGAATTATTGTTTTCGTTTGGGTCAAAGACTAGCTAACTTACAAATTATGGATACTTCACCCAACACTTTTTCTTGTAATTCCAAGCTATTGGAGTATGCAAGTAGTAATTAGTTTATTGTTTTAAAAAAATGAAGTTATCAATATGAGAAACTTTGAAATTAATTAAAATGAACAGTGAGAGGCATGAGCTTATAACCTAGCTAGCCTACCTAAACTATTCAAGCACCAACTTGACAGCTTATATACTAGGTTTGTCATTAATTAACAAAATTCTTTGCGATATATATATATATATATATATATATATATATATATATATATATATATATATATATATATATATATATATATATCCTATGGAGGGTGTCTATTTGTCACCCCCCACATGCTATCATCATGCACCAATGTGCTTGATGATAGCATGGAGGGGTGACAAGTAGACACCCTCCCGTGAGGTGGCACCCTACCTCCCTTATTCTATATATATATATATATATATATATATATATATATATATATATATATATAAACTATTCAACACCAACTTGACAGCTTATGATATATATATATATATATATATATATATATATATATATATATATATATATATATATATATATCTGTCAAGTTGGTGTTGAATAGTTTATATATACACCAACTTGACAGATATATATATATATATATATATATATATATATATATATATATATATATATATATATATATATATATATATATATACCATACACAAAAGTCAAGGCCTAAACTTCTAGCTAGCTACAGCTTCATGTTCTGCTAACAATAATTTCATGCTCTTGCTTAGCATGAAACATGCCTCTGCTAACAGTAATTTGTTGTCACAAGCGAAAAAGATTCCATGGTCACTTGAGATTGTTAAATGCGTACGCTAATTAAACACACACGGCACATTATACAAGTAGCTATACTATCATTAGACCATCTGCAATGGTGATTTCTAAAATTGAGTTCTTATCCTACTTGGCATTGTATTTTAAGGAGATTTCTATCCTAGTTGGAAGAGTTTTTACATAGAAATTGTAGACATATAAAAATGTTCTCCAATGGTTCTCCATTTATATCCTATGTGTCATATAGTAAAAGAACCAATTTAATGGTGTGGGGCCCAATAATAATTGTCATGAGAGATGTGAGAATTTCTATTAGACCATCTCCAATGGTGGTTTCTATCTTTCCTATTTCTATGGAAGAAATCCATTTTAGAAAAAAACTTTTCCCAATAATGATTTCTATCACCATTTCTATCCTAGGTGGCAATGATGTAGGATGGAAACTTTCTAGGAGGGTTTCTACATGTAGAAACTCTCATAGAAATTCTCATATCTCTCATGACAATTATTATTGGGCCCCACACCATTAAATTGGTCCTTTTACTATGTAACACATATGATAGAAATGGAGAACCATTGGAGAGCATTTTTTATATGTCTATAATTTCTATGTAGAAACTCTTCCAACTAGGATAGAAATCTCCTTAAAGTATAATGCCAAGTAGGATAAGAACTCAATTTTAGAAATCACCATTGGAGATGGTCTTAGAGTTTTTACATGTAGAAACCCTCCTAGAAAGTTTCCATCCTACATCATTGCCACCTAGGATAGAAATGGTGATATAAATCACTATTGGGAGAAGTTTTTTCTAAAATGAATTTCTTCCATAGAAATATGGAAGATAGAAATCCCCATTGGAGATGGTCTTAGCTACATAAATACTCTCTCAATAGCTCTTCAATTTCTGTGAGTACTAGATATGTGAGATTATTCGTCTGACACAAGAAAACCTGTTTAGTCAAACAGGTTACTTATCAACCCTTTAATTTGCAACGGGAATGATTTGGTTAAGAGCAATAAACTACTAACACTCCAATCACATTCCACCACTGAGTAATTAACTACTTCCTCAATTACTTGTCTACCAAGTTAAGGAGATGCTCTTAGAGGAATATCTCCAACTTTATCTAATTAATTCTCTTGCATATGATTCACCCTAGTATTGATTATAGAGAGAATTTATAACAAGTAAAGGGGACCTTCTCTTTCTATAGGTAAAAAAGAAAGAAGGAGATTGCATTCTTTGCATTGCAACATGCTTTTATAACTCATTAACAAGAAGCATGTATCCTTACTGGGTGATGTGTTGAGCATCGACAAACTCTTTTCGAGCGAAGATAACTTTTTAAAGAAAGTGTGGATATAGAGATACTTCTCAAAGCCATTTTTAATTATTTTCTTTACTATTTTGGATCCCTAACAATGGGTCATGTCGTAATTTGTTGCACCAACGATCGGCCTACCAAACTCTGTAGGTACGTAACACATGTTCTATTGCCCAAAGCATTTTGGTAAAGGGCGGAACCAAGGCAGGGGCTGGGGTGGGGTGCAGCCCGCTCCCAAAAGAAAATTTTGTTTTGTTTTTCTTTCTCATATATATATACGCACAAAAGAAAATTTTGGTTTTTTCTTCTTTCTCATATTTCTTTCTCATATATATATATATATATATATATATATATATATATGTATATATATACACACACAAAAGAAATTTTGGTTTTTTCTTCTTTCTCATATATATATATATATATATATATATATATATATATATTGAAGAAAAAAAAATATATATTGAAGAAAGGTACTTTTATTAAATAATGAACCAAAAATACAAACGCCACTATATCATCCTATCTAAAAACTATCGAAAAATTTATCCTAGCATCTGTACGTCAAAATCAATATTGCGTATGATCCCCATATTCGGGGTCTCCAGTCCTTCGAATATTCTTTGGTTTCTTTCCTTCCAGATGTGCCATACCGCGGCGGCCAGTCTAAGACGGACTTCTCTGTACCAACTCTTTCCTCTGTTCTTGTCATTTCTGATCTGTACCATAATATCAGTCCATAGCCGCATTCCACTGTGTTGTAGGTTGAGTCTACTCTCCTGCACCGCCCATATGCTTCATGATTGAGAACAAGTGAAGAATATGTGGCTAATATTCTCCTGTCCCTGTCCGCACAAGACACACCCTTGTCCGTCAATTCTGACTCCGAACCTGGAGAGTCTATCTAATGTAAGAAGTCTCCCCAGGCATAATTTATATAAACATAGTTGGAACTTACGCGCCGTCCCCTTCGCCCAAACCATTTCCTCCCACTCCCAATGTGGGTGATGAATCTTGCATCTGTTGTACGCAGATTTATTTCAAACTTTGTCCTTCCTGAGGTGTTCCACGTCCACTCATCCGACTCCAAACATGTGTCGATGAGGAATTCTTTTACTTCCACTACAAGAATAAGGGCTTTTCTTGACGGTGAATCTCCATCAAGAAATGGTTATCTTGACGGTTGCAGATCCGTCAACTACGCCGGAGTCAAGAAAAGTCCCTCCCTTTTCTTGACGGTCCCTGACAGGACTTTTCTTGACGGTTTTTTGCCTTCATTTTATGTAGTTTTCTTGACTGTTTTTAGCCGTCAAGATAGCTCTTTTTAGGAACCGTCAACATAGGCAAAAACTTTTCTTAACTCCGGCCTAGTTGACGGTCTTTAGCCGTCAATAAGAGCATTTGTTTTGACGGACAAAACCCGTCATGAAAAGCACTAATTCACGGCTATATTGTGCAGCATGATATGAATTAAAGTTGACGTATGACAACCGTCAAGAGAAGCTATCCAGAGTACCATCAAGATAAGCATGCCAAAATTTCGTCAATAATTATATAATATTAATCAACCACACATTATATCAATCCAGAAGCTGCACACATCAAATTACTATAAAACCCAAATTTTATATTAACAAACTGTATTGTTCATACAAGAAAAACTGAAATAGTTGTCCCACCATATGTATTCTTCACTTGTCCAACCACGACATAATCCAACCATAAAGTACACATCCCACATCTGTTGTTTCCATACAACTTAATTACATCCAAACCACAAACAACCATCACTTGTCACAACCACGAAACATAATACACCAAAACTACAAAATGAAACCAAGAAAGTAGCAAACCATATTGGAGCACATCCCTCCATATCCACAGCTCCTATTCACAGCATGCATATCCACCCTTCATTTTTTAGCAAGTTTCTGAGAGAACAAGAACACAAAGTATCAACTTACTATTACAGGATTATCAATACAACTCGAGACAATTTGAATCACTCGAGAAGAACTGCAAGGCTAGCCATATTGAAACTATAATTCACAAACATGTATAAATCATGTAAAGAATCTGAAGGCTAGCTAAATTGTCAATCATGTAAAGTTTCTCACTATAATTGAAACTATATATAATTCGAAACTGCAATAGAAAAATGCGATACTGAAACAACCAAGTATTGGTTCTCCTTTGACCAAACAGCACAGAAACATCTGATCAATGTCACCCATGTTGCACAGGAAACTGGTGTCCCTATCGTGTCCGTACCCGTACCCGTAACCGTATTCGTGTAACATGTGTGACTACATTGTACCTATTTGAGAATCTACATACATTATACACTAATGTTACAACTTGTGAATACTTAAGCAAGGAAATTTGTCAGGTTTCTTTATCATGTCAATCTGAGATGAACCACCCTTAAATTATTATTCACAAATTTCACACAATATCTCAATTCCATAAAACCATTGAGAGTCAAGAGGGAGAAGTTTGCCTTTATAACAATCACTCAAAGAGTTTCAGACTCAAGATCTCATATTTTTGTTGGACACCTCATAACTCTCCAGAAACTTGCCAACATCCAGAGAAGCATATAAGCTTGTTTACAAAATTGATCATTTGACATCAATACTAGTTAATTGGGTATCAGATGACAGAGAGAAAACATCAAAATTGTATAGCAAAAAAATTTACCCATAAAATTCTAAAATAAAGACTAAGGAGGTTATAATATTAGTACTACAAGAATTGACGATTAGAGAAACAATTAGCCAAACATAATATGATGTCTGTGTTGACAAAAAGCTAACTTGATTAGGAGGATAATGCCTAAGTGGCTCTTTGATTGGCGTCGCCACTGGATCATACAAAAACAAAAACATAATATGATGTCTGTGTTTGTGTGTCTCCCTCCAAAGATTTCAATTCACAACTGAACCTGTTTCAAACCTAGTTAAAAACCAAACATCCATTTCCCATATATTGTGTCAGAATCCCATATATATGTCTCAGGAACAACACTTACCAGAAAAAAAATGACGCATACCTCTTTTGATAGACAACACTTACCAAATAATATATCACATAATATGATGCATACCTCTTTTGACGACCTTTTTTTTTATTTTTGGAAGGTTTCATATTAGGCATGCTTGATGTCTGCAAGGTGGCCGAAAAAGGCTATGAAATAATATGCAAACATGTTGGATCAAACTATATATGTTAAAGAAATAAGTAGAGGAGATTTTACAATATATGTCTAACAAAGTAAGTGGATAGTATCAGTAAAAATAGGCTGAAGTAATCATATGAGTTCAAAAAACAAAATTCATTAATGTCACATATGATAAGAAACTTGTGTCCAACATTTACTTATCAACCCAATCCCCTTCACAACCTACTCTTTTATAACACATATTATCATCATCCCCAACATCAAATAATATATCAGTATTCATCGATGCATTAGCAAAGGGATGATGTGTCACGACCCGCACCCGGTTTTTGGACGCGAGTCCGTGAGCAAGCCAGCTACGCGTCGAGCGGACTCCAGCCCGACTCGAATACGTAAACGATGTCAAGGCTATGGTATACTGCCAAATCATGGCAATTTAATCTATATCTCAATCCACAATAAGAGTAATAAACAAGAATGAACAAGTATGGGTCGTGGTCTGCAGCCCACTAGCATATATGTCCGATAAGACTCTAAAAAAATAACAAGAGTCTAAAACTGAATCAGAAAACAGGATATCTCATGATAAGGTATGAAAGCACGAGCTGATAATAAATGCAATACGATACCTGAATCCCGCAAGCGTATCATCCCATCCGCCATCCAGAACTAATAGCTAACTCCATGCACTCACTAAACCTGAAGAGATCATCAGGTCCTCAGGGGACATAGCAAGATACATAAAAACATGCCTATCTAGAAGTTTATCATACAATAAAGAAAATACAGGAGATAAACGGAAAAAGACCAATCAGCACGAAAACACGACTATACACGACTGGAAGAACCACTACGCTTAAACGAACTGTTGGAGAAAACAAGAGAACAAGATATCACGATGTTAATGGACAATCAATCGAATACTCAAACCCTCGCCCCTAGTATGGACTCGCAGGTTTGAACAACTACTAGCCCTCGCCCCTAGTGTGGACTCGCAGGCTAGCATCACCCTCGTCCCTAGTGTGGACTCGCAGGTGTGAACCATATACTACTAACCCTCGTCCCTGGTGTGGACTCGCAGGCTAGCATCACCCTCGTCCCTAGTGTGGACTCGCAGGTGTGAACCATATACTACTAACTCTCGTCCCTGGTGTGGACTCGCAGGCTAGCTTAACTAACTCTCGCCCCTGGTGTGGGCTCGTAAGTTAGCTTAACTACTAATCATCGCCCCTAATGTGGACTCGCAGATTAGCTTACTAACTCTCGCCCCTAATGTGGGCTTGCAAGTTAGCTTAACTACTAACCCTCGTCCCTAATGTGGACTCGCAGGTTAGCTTCAAGAATTTCAAGGTACAGCAGTTCCGATATGACTTATTCATCCTATGACACGATGCGACTCAGTCCAAGTACAAGAGATGACACAACACGACCCAATTACTATACACGAGAAAACCAATCCAATAAGAACTACAAAGCTAATTATAACAAGGCTATATATAAACTAACAGACATGATATACAAATCACATATAAATAATCAACTAGTAAAACTGTATAATAATATAAATATGCATGTAAATAAATTGTAGAGGGAGGCAAGGTATACTTGCCTGGAAGTTGTACGAAGAACCAATAATGTAACTCCAATCCATAAGTCAGAAAAGTCCAAGTCATCACAACTGTCTCCGAAAGCTGAAATAAATATTACCAATGTTCTTAGAATAGTCAAATTAGCTAGGAATGCCTGTCCTTAAGTCCAATTCTGGACACAGGGGCAAAACGGTAATTTCGGGCAAAAACGATGTCCGCCGTTGGACCCGCTTTGCACCAAAAAATGTGCCAAAGTCAAAGGTCTCTAAAGTCATCAAACTACATGTCTACAGATCCGATTTTTTGAAACGAACCCGTCCGTATGTCCAAAGTTGGATTCCGGCGGACCGTGCATAAAATCACCTGTTGAGTCGGACCGGGGGGCCCGCGATACGGCGATTTTATCAACTGTCTCAGAATCGGACCAAACTTGGCATACAGGACCAGAAAAATGATACGGTCCTGTTGGCACAAGTTTTGTCTTGATCTGACGAGCGTGCACAAAGTAATTGAGAAATTTGCAAAGTGCACGATACGGTAAATTTCGACGGATACGCATCAAATTCGTCGCGCACACGCAACCAATTCGAATTCCGTCAAAGCCCACATGACCACGAAGCCGTTATGCAGCTTTCGATGCCTTCGAATCGCGACCATGTCGCCCAGAATGGCGGGACGCACGTCATATCGAATAAATTTTTAGTTTCTAAAACATGTTTTTGGAAAACTTCGAGATCCGATTTCTCGGCGCGTGGTCGATGAATTCGACTTCCGCGAATTGGGTCATGGAGCCCTACTTGTTGTCTGTAATTTTGTTTAAATAGAATTTCTAATACTGTACGGGATCGATCGGGATCGATCCTCAAACATAGATAATTGGACTGAAATTGTGTTCTGTCTACACGTAGTTTTTCTTCGACTTTGCGTCGAATTCATGGGTATGTTGTGACACTATTCTCAAATCCCCTTGATGAGATCTCGAGAGGGTTATATAGGCTCTCCAGAACACTTTAGGAATCTCAAATCGATGAAGTACAGAGGAAGAAAATTACCTTCGAAGTTGGACGACTTGCTGCACCAACTGCTGCGGCTGCCCTGCTTTGGCACGCGCGTGCGGGTCTGTGGCCAACCTGGCCGGCCGACGGTGGCCTGGCCGCGTCGGGGCGACGTACACCGACATGGGAAAGGTTGCCAGGGGTTTGGTTTAGGGTTTCGTGAATTACTCTCCCATCTCTCGATGTCCCGATCTTTCTTATATAAACTATGTTTATAGAAGGAGGCTGTCGATTTTGGGCTCCTGACTTGGAAAAGGTTTTAGGGAGTGGGTCGGGGTCTGGTTGCAGCCCGACCAGGCTGGGCCTGGGGTGGTTCACCTGCTGGGTTGGGGGTTCGAGCCTGTGCTATATTCGGTTTGCTGGTTTTGTGGGCTGCTCAGCTGGCCTAAGACTTCCTCTGTTGCTCAGTTGGGCTCATTTAGCTCTTAACCATTTTATAACTAAAAATATTTATCTTTTAGTTTTATATAGATATATTAGATATAACTATTTACATATATTTACCTGTATGATTATTCATATATGGTAACACCTATATACCATACAATATCTATATACACCCATATATATATATACATATATCTATATATATATTTACATATATATATATACACACACACAAGTACATATATATTTATATATACTCATATATACATACACATAAAATATTTATTTATTCATACACACAAACTCATATATAATATATATTTATATATATATATGTATACGTATATACGTATAAATTATAAATCTCAATATAACCATTAAATATTACAATATAATCCTTAATATAATAATAATAATAATAATAATAATAACGAAATACAATAAACCAATAATAGGCATTGCATCTACTTAGAATATGTCTACATGGACATCGTTGGTCGTACTGCAAGACTACATGGTCTTGGCTCAGTTCGGTTCCAGTCTGGCTAATTTGGTATAATTGATTCCCTAAAACTCAATTATATAAATAATAAATATATAAACCTTCGGTAAGGGTTAAGTCGCAACTTGGCCTGGCTTTCTTAGTTAGGGCATCACTATGGCTCGGTTTCTCCGGGCATGGCTAGTACACTAGTCAAGGCACACTGCTACATCTCCCGTGCCACAAATCCTAGTCGTCTAGTACTTCAAAACTCAACTATGGCTAGATTCATCTACCGTAATAATTAACTAAATAAATATTTGTAAAATTCTAAAATCACTAATTAAATCAAATAAATAATAAAAAATTTTAAAATTTTTTTGGGAAGGGAGGCTACATGATGTGCAATTATATTGTCCAGGTCCTCATCATCATCTTTGTGCATATAGTTGTAGAAGCATGAAAAATATCAGAATGATGATCTATGCGGCTCGGAACAGGAGAACCCCACGCGGCTCATACAGGAGCAGTCCCATGCGGTTCAGAGAGACTCTTAGTCTTATGCGGCTAGGGGCAGGAGAGTCCATGCGGCTTACATAGGGACAGTCCTATGCGGTTCAAAGAGCCCCCTAGTCGCAGGCAGTTCAGAAGTACATGCGGCTCACATACGACCAACAGAGATATGCGGCTTGATCAACACCACGTGTCCCCATGGGACCCCTTCACACAGCTGGCCATCGAGTAATGGCCCTATTCAATGCTCTGCCATGATTTGACAGCTGATGGCTTTGACATGAAGTGTCATAATGGTCATGTCATAATGACAGACTCTTTGGAAATAGGAGAAAATCTCTGACACGATCCGAGATTGACACGTGGCTACTCCCATGCGGCTCCAGTGAAGAACAGCTTCATGCGGCTGGTGAGAATCACCTTCCTGCGGCTCACCAAGAAGCCATCCCATGCGGCTCATAAGTATTATACCTATGCGGCTCACCGAAAAACTATCCCATGCGGCTCGCAAGTACTATACCTATACGGCTCACTGAGACGCTGTCTCATACGGTTCATGGATATCATGCGATTCTGACAGGGTCCACCATTAAGACACGTGGCAGAGATTCAATGGCCCCCACGACTTGACAGCTGGTAGCAAGGATGATTATGGGATGCAGATCAATCAGAGATTTGCCAGATCCCAATGACCATATTTAACGTTATCCTCATAATTAATGAGATCAGGTCATATCATTCATGATCAAGCCAATGGGACACGTGGTGAGAAATCCAAGCTTGACACAATCAATCATGAAGATTTAAAGCAATCAGCATTAATCATTCACATGATTCAATACTATCCCCATTTATGGCCCAGATCCTTCACGCCCAAAATTAATGTTCCCGATTGATTATACGTCAGGCCGCCGCCACTTTGAGAATGGGTAATCATCCAAACCCTAATGATGCCCCCACTATTATAAATAGCAAGGTGCCATTCCCTTGTAACATATACACGATCAGAAGGAGATAGACAAAGAGAGCTTCCCCCTAATAATCAGAAAGAAAATACACAGAGAAAGAGAGAAGTCAGAAGAGCAACACGAGGAGAGCAAGAAGAGCATTTCTTCGTCAACGCCAACCATCTCTTCACAGGAGTCAAGGCTGCATAGCGATCGTCCAAGGAGTAAGGTAGGGCTGCCGTCGCCTTCCCGAGCCTCTATCGTCACCCTCCAGAATCTAAAATAAACAATTATACTTAGATTGCTGTACCTAGGTTTTCGTCCCTAGGCTTTCTTTGTACAAGCGAGTTTGTATTATGAGTCTAAGTTCAGTCCTCCCATAAAACTGTTCTGTACTTTTACAATCAATGGCAAACACGATGGCGACTCTGCTGGGGACAAACTTCTCCACGGCTGAGGAGTTGGCGACGCAATCGGATGCAGCCAAGCTTGGCTCCACGCAATAGAAGATGGTCGTCCGCTTCGACCAACAGGCGTTTGAAGAGATGCTCTCCGAAGGAAGCGCTGGCCCGGTCCAGAAGCTCACCCGCGGCACGAAGGCTCGCAAAGAGTGGAGGCCAAAATCATTTGCTCCTCCCCAAGCCCTCGATGGGATATCCTCTGTTGCTCAAAACGGCGAGAAAGACTCTCCTGCGGCCCCACTTCAGACCGTAGACAACTCGGCTGTCCCCAAGTCCGGCAGAAGAAAACAATATGATGCTGGACTTGCAGGGGCAAAGAGGAACTCTATGAGATCTGAGCCGCATAAGGGTATTAGCCGCAGGAAGAAAGCTCATGCGGCTACATCCGCCAGCCGTATAAAGAAAATTCATGCGGCCACATCTGTCAGCCGCATAGCTTATGCGGCTACAGTTGCCAACCACATGGATGAAACTCATTTGGCTAAGAAAGTCAATCGCTTGCAGAAAACCCATGCGACCATAATTGCCAACCGCATGCGGCCAGCCTGCACGGTCGTGACTCTTAGCCGCATAAAAACAACTCATCCAACGGCAGAAGACAACCGCATGCAGACAGCCTGCACTGTACCCAATTCTAGCCACATAGCGTCCGTTCCACGCTTCTCTCGATCAGTCTTCGACCGTCTCTCATGCGGTCCTGACCCTGATGGTTCTCTGGATGATAAGCCAGACTCTATGGTATTCAACTTGGACTCCTCCTATTACGCACCCGCAAGTGCTAAAAGAAGGAAGTCTAGGGCAGCGCGGGCTCACCCAGCCAAGTCAGCTGTCCCAACCTCTAACTATCGGGGTGTCCCGTTGATTATCACACGGGCCTCTGATGGGAAGTTGTATAGAACCGCTCGAGTCCAGCCCCCGGCGGCAAAAGGACAAAGTGGTTCCTATGACCTGCGTGAAGTGATCCTCCACAAGCGCAAGGAAAGAGAAGGAGCCTCGGCGAGCAAAGAGTCCTCGCTTGGACATCACTGCACCCAAATCATCGTCAACTGCTGTTGCAATAACGCGACAGTGACGAAAGATCGGCCGTCAGTCTTCCAAAGACTACAGCGTCCGAGCTCAGAAGACGAGGCGCCTCCTGTTGTCTCCTGCAATTCCACTCAGAAAGTCTCCGTCGAGGGAAGAGGGAAGAAGGCAAGCATTTCCACCCGGAAGACCTCAACCACTACAGTTAAGAAACTGTCGTCTAAACGGTTGTCCTCCACCAGAGTATTCCAACACACCCGTTCAAAGACGAAATCTGCTGCAGTGGGAAATTCATCATCCACATCGCTGGGGGTCGTGGGAACTGGGGGTAGCACTCCTCCGAACATACACAACAATCCGATGTTTCAAGGAGCCGAGTTCGAGGAAACAACTCTTTCATCAGGTACAACAAATGCTGATGTCCCCGAGGACATCCATGTCTCTCAAGACGAAGCAAGCTCCGAGGCTGGGGATACCGTTCCCTCCGAGTCCGAGCCCGAAAAGAACATTCCCACCTACCCCGATGACTTCTCGGTGCATGGGTACGACTCGGAGGGCACATCCTCCACCGTTCCTTCCATCACTCCTCATGTAAGGATGGTGTTCATGACGGACAGCAACCAAGGTGGTTCCAGCGATCGCCAACGCATCGAAACTTTGGAGGCTATACTGCAGGCCTTGGTCAAGTCTGTAGATGAAATCAAAGCCGCTCTTCCAACTCTGCAAGGAGGAACGCCTGGCCAAACGAGTACGGGTCCCGCGGTCAATGCGGACTCGAACTCAGCAGCACCAAACTCGGGCAATAATCCTCCCGAAATAACAGCCCCTACCGCAACAGATTAGGCCCGAGAAGTAAGAAGAGAGGTCCAGGAGCTCCGAGCCATGTTCCATGCCCGAAAAAATGCTCAAGACCTCAGAATGCGGCAACCATACCCTGCCGAATGGAGGGATGTACCATTCCCACCAAAATATAAGCCGTTCAATATCAACCCATATGATGGCAAGACCTCAGCAAGTCGGTACATCACTTACTTCGAGGTTACCACCGACCATCTGCCCCATGATGATGCTATCCTCACGCGATTATTTATTGGGGCATTGGAAGGAGTCGCTTTCGACTGGTATCGCAATCTGCCGGACAACTGCATCCACTCCTTCGCCGGCTTCAAACGCCTGTTCTTGGAGAGATTCTACAAAGTAGGGCAGGACGTCACCATGTCCACCCTCATGGATGTCGTCCAAGGGAAGAAGGAATTGACAAGGAACTACATTGAGCGGTTCCGCCAAACCGCCATGAAGCTGCCCTCCGGAAATCCAGATTCCTCTTTAATTAAAATTTGACAAAAGAGACTGCTCCCAACAATCAGTCTCTGGATGGGCGAAAGTTAATTCAAAGATTGGAAGACGTTCATCATCAGCGCCACAAGCGCCGAAGAACGACTGAAGAAGGCTCGCCAACTGGGATTGCACATCTCGGAAGGAGAAAACAAGGGCAAGCGTCCCAACAACGATAATGGGGGTAGCCCCTCCAACAATCGGGACAGCAAGGGAAAGCAGGCTATGGTGGCCGATACAGCACAAAAACCTGAGCCGAAGCCCGCAGACAAACAATGGCCGCAAATCACTTACTCCTTCGAAGACAGTCACGTTAAGCCCATCTTGGACATGCTCATACAAGGGGACAGAATTCAGCTTCCTCCACCAAAACGGGAACCGTGGCCGGCAGAGATGGAGAATCCAAAGTACTGCCATTATCATCGCTATGTTCATCATGCTACACACGATTGCTACCAGCTGAAACGGTACATCCAGAACCTCATCGATTCGAACGCTCTGGCCATCGATTTCGAAGAGGTAACCGTGGCGGCCAATATGGTGTCCGTACAATTCGGCAGCTTCCCGCCGACGGAGACTCAAGACGGTGTGGTCCCCATCCCTCTAGCGACAATGGAGATTACCAATCTTCCACCTTCCCGAGATCAGGATGCCGGTCTAGTGCCCCTCACCACATCACGAGGGGAGGTCATGTGGATCCATCCAGACTTGGTGTCAGAAGTGACTCGGCCCACACCCTCTTCCACCAACAAAAAGAAAAGGGGAAAAGTCAGGACCTGCCAAACAATCTTGGTAGACAACGAGGAAGCTACAGCCGACATCACACGGTCCAGAGCGCAATCCCAACCTGTGGTTGACAATCCAGCCGAAAATCATTAACCCACTACAACTGATGCTCCGGGACCGGCTCAGCCTTCGACGACCGACAAGCCTAGGCCGAGGGAGACTCGCTTCGACAAATCCCTCCAAAAAGAGGCAGCCCAAAGGCTAGAGAGGCCCTACAACTTTGACATCTTAGCATAATTGGCTAACACACCGGCCAAGTTGTCACTGTACGAACTCCTAAGGCTCTCCAAGGACGTTCGTATTGCATTAAGCGAAGCACTCCAAAATGCCGATGTCTATCTAGCTCAATCCAACCTCACCGGGGAGGACTCACCCGTGGATCTCCAAGACAGTGCCTGCACGGGAGCAATGCCCAACATCGTCTTCACTCCGCAGGACATGCTCATCAAAACCAACCTGCACGATCGCCCGTTATACTACACGGGATACATCGGCGACGTGAAGGTGGATCGGATGCACATAGATCCTGGCTCTTCCATAAGCATCATCCCGAAGGGTCTGCTACATCATCTCCGCATCCCAATGCATCGCCTGACACCTACAAGCACCGCCATCAGCGATTTCAATTTGGGCAGGAGCTACCCTATTGGGAAGATTCGTCTGAAATGTCAAATTGGCGACCTCCAATCCGAAGTCACCTGCTACGTCATAGATGCAGACACTTCTTACAACATCCTCTTGGGGTGCCCATGGATACACGATTATATGATGGTGCCTTCCATGCTGCACCAGTGCTTCAAATATGTCAACAAATATGGCTTCGTGAAGACGGAATTTGCTGACATCGATCCCTTCAAAGGGGTCGAATCTTACTACTCGGACTCCTGCCTATACGAAAAGTCGAAGAGGCACCTTGATGAAGGAAATGAACAAGCTGGTACCGAAATGGCCACAGGATCAAAAGAGCCTCTGACGATTCACCTCCAAGCTCGCAAACCGGGTAAGTCCGCACCCCTTACTGCCACTCTGCGGAAGGACGCGATCAGCCTCTCGGCGCAGGAAGAGCAGATGATAATCCGGCTGCCAAGTTCTGGCCAAGTGCCGAGACCCACAACGGGGCCACTGACAGTCAGACTGTCGAGAGTCGGTCAACCTCAAACGGAGAAGCTCAATCCCTCCGATAGGCCACTGACGATACGCCTTCCCAAGAAGGGTCGTCACCCCGATGCAAGGTCTGACACTTCTAGCGAACCAGCCACTCCTCGTTCCACATCAAGTGCCAAACTGGGGGTCGCTAGTCTGCCAACAACGCCACGCTCTATTCCATCAACTGAACCGATGACAATCAAGTTGCCCAAGTCATCCTCTCAGTATTTATTCACACAGGGGGTAGCCGAAGAGGAACCAGAGTTAGCCAAGTACGTGGCCGCCCACACTGATGTTCCCTCCGCAGATGATGTAATCCCCCTAGAAAAGATACCTTACTTCATCAATAAAGGGTTATCTTTGAACTACACCGAGCTCAATAAGCTATGTACAATGTATGCTATGGAACACGGTATAGGCACTCACCTACACACACAAGTGACAAATGTGTACACCGCGATCCAGCTTACTCCAGTAGAAGACGCTTACCGAATAATCGAGGGAGGGGATCATCCGATCATCTTTGGCCGGACGAACAACCCGCATCCCCTCACCATAGAGGAAGCCGACCTCGGGTCAGATGCCGGGAGACTGCCTCTGTATCTCTATAGCTCCCAATCCAAATATCTCATACAGAAACAGGGGTATGATCTGGAGACGACGCCAGGTTTGAACTACGGCACTGGGCGACAATTACCTTTGATGCCACCAGTCCCGGCGGGCAAACCACGAGACTACTATAGCAAAACTCGATACGGGTTGGGGTATGTAACGCCTACTACAACCCCTGAGAGTTCAGATGAAGAATACGACTGGCAGTCACATTCAACCGGGTCACCAACTTTGGACTCGGATACCAGCATCGGAGATGTGTTCAGACAAGTTATGACAGTCAATATGGCATTCGCCGACGCTTACGAAGAAGACGAAGACATCCCCGAAATCCTCGAGCTAGAGCCGTGGGCCCAGCAATTGGACGCACAATAGGAAAAGCGGTTCGAACTGAGAGAACCTCCTACTGAAGATGAGGTTATACAAGTTGACCTCGGCAGCGAATCTTCTCTAAAACCAATCTTTGTCAGTAAAAGCCTAGCAGACGAAGAACGGGAGTCGCTGCTAGAACTTGTCAGAGAATACATTGATGTGTTCGCCTGGAGCTATGAAGACATGCCAGGGTTAAATCCCGACATTGCTCTTCACAAACTCAACATTCGGCCAGATGCGAAGCTAGTCAAGCAACAAAAGCGACGCTTCCGCCCAGACATCATGGACGCGATCGAAGTCGAAGTCAACAAACCGATAGCCAGCAGCTTCATCCGTGAGGAGCAACATCCCGACTGGGTCGCCAATATAGTACCCGTCCTCAAGAAGAATGGAAAGATTCGAATCTGCATCGACTTTCGTAACCTGAACGAGGCATGCCCCAAAGATGAATTCCCCCTTCCTATCACAGACATCATGATCGACAATACCTGCGGCTTCGAACGTATGTCATTCATGGATGGCTTCTCGGGGTACAACCAAATCAAAATATCTCTTGATGACGAAAAGCATACATCATTCCGAACGCCAATTGGCACGTACTGCTACACAGTCATGCCTTTCGGTTTGAAGAATACCGACACCACCTATCAAAGAGCCATGAGCATCATCTTCAGAGACCACTTACGCAAGACAGTGGAGTGCTACGTTGACGATATAGCCGTTAAGAGCCGCTGCAAAGGAGACCATCTGCAGGATCTAAGGACGGTATTCGACCTAATACGAGCGCACAATTTGAAAATGAACCCTACGAAGTCCTTTCTGGGCGTATCCAGCGGGAAGTTCTTAGGCTTCATCATCACTGCAAAGGGTATCCATGTAGACCCTGAGAAGACAAAAGCAATCATGGAGATGGGTCCTCCGAGAAATCTCCGCGAACTCAGAGGTCTCCAAGGGAGGCTAGCCTACATCAGGAGGTTCATTTCCAACCTCTCCGGGCGATGCCGACCGTTCACGCACCTCATGAAGAAAGGAGTCTCATTCGTATGGGACAAGGAATGTCAGCGTGCTTTCGACAGCATCAAAGAATATTTGTCAAATCCTCCAGTTTTGGTGGCCCCGGTTCCTGGAAAACCATTCCTGCTCTATGTACGAGCAATGAAACACTCCCTCGGGGCTCTGCTGGCACAGAACAATGATGCAGGCCATGAACATGCCATATATTATATCAGTCGAATGATGATTGGACCAGAGCACCGATACACCGCTGTGGAGAAGGAATGCCTCGCCCTGGTGTTCGCCATTCAGAAAATGCGACACTATGTCACCGGACAAACGATACATGTGATCTCACGAGTCAACCCTCTCAGGGTCCTCATGACTAAACCAGGGGCACTCAGCTCTCGCCTCGCTACATGGGCAATATTGCTGTCCCCTTATCATATAATCTTCGTCCCCCAAAAGACAGTCAAAGGTCAAGCCCTGGCAGACTTCTTAGCATCCCACCCAGGCTCGGAGTCCTCCAGAATATATGAAAAGATCCCAGATGAGGTCGCCGACTCGCATGCAACCTCTCACGATAATATATGGCGAATGTTCTTCGACGGTGCTTCAAGGACCGGACTTAAAGGCAATATAGTCGTCGGAGTCGGGGTAGTGCTAATCTCCTCTTCCGGATTGGTGATTAACCGTGCTTACTCTCTCATAGAGCCCTGCTCTAACAATGTGGCCGAGTACAATGCTTTGGTCATTAGCCTCCAACTTGCAAGAGAGCTGGGGGTAGAATAGCTTGAAGCATACGGCGATTCTCAGTTAATCGTCAATCAGATCCGGGGCTCATACGAAGTCCGCCACGAAGACATGATCCCCTATCACCAAATAGCGATCGATGTCATCTCGTCATTCGAGGGGTTCTTCATCGAGCATGTCTCCAGACTCCGAAATATTAAAGCCGATGCCCTAGCTGGTCTTGCCGCTTCCCTAGCAGTTTCGAACTATGATCGCCAATCAGTGGATGTGATAGGCCATGAACTGGTCTGTCCCAAGAACAATGTACAAATCGTGGCGAGTTATTCCACCCATATGATCGATGATGCCCCAGATTGGAGACAACCATTCATCGACTTTGTCATCTACGACATCCTGCCCGAGAACCCAAAGGAAGCCACCTCCATTAGACGGCGTTCTCTCAGATTCTTCTACGATACAGAGACAAAAATGCTGTATCGCCGCTCCTACGATGGATTACTGCTTCGGTGTCTGTCAAATGCAGAAGCCAAAGAAGCCGTACGAGAAGCTCACGACGGTGTCTGCGGGGCCCACCAGCCTGGTCCTAAATTGCAAGACCGCCTTCGACGAATGGGCTATTATTGGCCCACAATGGTGGCAGATGCGATAGATTACGCTAAAAAATACAAAGCCCGCCAAGTCCACGCGGACTTCATTCACCAACCGTCCGAGTTTCTACATCCGACAGTGGCGTCCTGGCCATTCGAAGCATGGGGAATAGATATCATTGGTCCAATCACCCCACCTTCCTCCCGAGGACATCGCTTCATACTTGCGATCACTGATTACTTCTCCAAGTGGGCAGAAGCTGTCCCACTCGCAGAAGTCAAGACTTCAAACGTGATCAGTTTCCTTAAGCATCACGTTATCTACCGCTTTGGACTGCCCCGAAGGATCATCCATGATAATGGTCCGTAGTTTGCAAGCCACGCTTTCTATCGATTCTGCGATAAGCACCGTATTCAGAATGTCTCTTCGACACCATACAACCAGGCAGCAAACGGGTTGGCAGAGGCATTCAACAAAATAATCATCAAACTCCTCAAGAAATTTGTCTCCTCCAACAAACGCGACTGGAACGAGAAGCTCGGTGAATGCTTATGGGCTTATCGCACCACAGTTCGAACAGCCACCGGGAATACACAATTCTTCCTAGTGTACGGGAGTGAAGCAGTCCTCCCATTGGAGACTCAGATTCCCTCACTCCGCGTCGCCCTCACACATCAATTGACGACAGACGAAAACCACCATCGTCGGCTACAGGAATTGGAGGCACTAGATGAAAAGCGTCTCTTGGCTCAGCAACGAATTGAACTATACCAAGCACGCATCTCTGCAGCCTTCAACAAAAAGGTCAAAATCAGAACATTCCAGGTGGGCGATCTCGTCCTAGCAGTCCGGAGGCCGATGGTCATGACTCACAAGACCGCCGGCAAATTCCAGCCAAAGTGGGAAGGCCCATTTATCATTGAGACAGTATTCTCCAACGGTGCTTACCGCCTCGCAAAACAAAACGGAGACTTGCTCATGTTGCCCGTCAACGGCAAGTTCCTGAAGAAATATTATATCTAAACGACATTCTCTCTAAGATCTTCGAGTCATCTACCCGCTGGTACCGCTGAACTCACATCCACAACATTTCAGAGTATCGAGTCATTTACCCGCTGGTACCGCTGAACTCACATCCACAACATTTCAGATTATCGAGTCATGTACCCGCCGGTGCTGCTGCACTCACACTTTCTCAATATTCTAAATTACCGAGTCATGCACCCGTTGGTGCCTCTGAACTCACATTCCGGTCACTCTTTCAGATAGTAAGTCACGTATGATTATACCTCTGAACTTTCTTCCTGGAAGAGATCCTCGCTCATGATCCACTACCCGCGCTCCCAGTGCACAAAAAGGGTAATCGATCCACAAATTTCCGAAACGGCCATGTCCTCATTACCTCTGAGTCGTTTTCACTTCCACCAAAAACAAACCGCCCCTTCGCATAGAACTTCTACGTTCTTCTACCTCTGAGTCGTTCTATGTACCCCCTCTTCATTGAGCCCACTCCTGCCATATCCTCATTACCTCTGAGTGGGAAGGCTCCGTCGAAGAAACCTTCATGCTTGCCATGTCCACATTACCTCTGAGCAAGTATGTCGGTCCCCTTTCAACCTATTATCTGTACCCACAACCGGAGTACGACAAGGATAATAGGTCCACAAATGTCCTATGTTGACCACAAATGTCCTCTGTTGACCACAAATATCCTCCGTTGACCACAAATGTCCGCTAGTGACCACGAATATCTTCCGTGAAGTCTCCCCTGCCATGTTCTCATTACCTCTGAGCAGAAAGATTCTACGGTAAAACCCTCATGTTTGCCATGTTCTCATAACCTCTGAACAAATATGTTGGTTTCCTTTCATCCCATTATCCGTATCCTGAACCAGGGTACGCCAAGGATAATAGGTCTACAAATATCCCTTACTAAGCTTCTTAGCATAAATCCACCATCTCATCATGCCCCGGGAGCCCAGCTGCTCTACGGCATTCTTTTTCCCAATACCGAGAGCACCCATGACCACTTTGCCATGGCTGTTCCGGATATCCTGACCAAACTTGTTATCCGTACCTAAAACCAAGGTACGCCTAGGGTAATAGGTCCACAAATAATCCCCCAGCAAGTCCAATTCCACAAACGCCACAAGTACAAGAAAGAGAAGATGAGTTGAAACATGCTCATTTATTCAAAATTCAAAGTGCTACATCATTTGGGATCACATCCTTTACAAAAAGAAAAGAAAAAAAAGAAGCAAAAGAAAACAGAAATCTGATCACTGCTCCGGGGCACATAACGCCCTGAGACGGTCCGTCAGCAAGGCAACCGACCGCTCAAACCTCTGGGTAGCTCGACGCTCCGCCTCTTGGGTCAGCACCGCCTCGTCCTCTAGTTGAGCATGGGCTTGCCAGTTATCCTCGAATCTCTTAAAGGCCCGCTCCAAGTTAACAGAAGATCGAGAAACCTTCTCAGCCTCCCGAACGATTGACTCCTGTTACGTCTGAGCAGCCTTCAGCTCTGACTCTAAGAAGGCCAACTCCTTCTGGAGTGCGAGAATCTGCTCCTTCGTGTCAGCAATTCCACGAGAAGCAGACTCTTCCCTAGCACGACAAGCCTGACTCCGACGACCCAGCCTATCATACGAAGCGGAGAACTTGTCAAGGTCTCCCTGTACAACGGGCCCGGCAGTATCTCGAGCGAGCTTGATCCTATCCCGAGCAGCAATGAGGAAGCCCCGCTCCCGTTCAATCGCAGTAGACAAACCCGCCTGCTGTATCGCCAGCAATTGGGTCACAAGCTGATCAGCCTCTGCCAACTTAGGCTCCAGGAGTGCAGCCAACCCCACCCCTCCAAGAAGGGACTTCAAAGTTGCAACCTGACCCCGAGCGCACCGGAGAGATAGAGAGAAAGGGGTCCCCCGTTCTATAGCAGCGTCTACGCCCCTTTTTAAGTGGCAATAGAAGCTGTCGACCATATCCTGCGTCACTTCGTCCAGAGCCTCCGAGGAAGCCGGTGTCAACGGGAGTGTGGCTGGCAGCACTGAAGAAGACGCAACAGAATCTGCCGCTCCTGCCACAAGAGAAACAAACTCCGCACGGAAGGACGCATGAACAGCGGCCAACTCCTCTTCAGCGGCCCGCAGAACTTGAATGCTCGGCAGGGTCGAGAGGTCAATCTCCGGAGCCGTATGATCAGCAGAAGACGAGGTGGAAACCATCGCCAACTCCATTCCCATTTGCCCGGGGTTGGCGGGAGGCCCGTCGACATGAGACGGCGAAGGAGAGGGAACGCTCCTTTCTCCCAGATCACGGCAGGACGAGCCTTCCCCAAGAACATCCGCGGTAGGAAGTAAAGGGTCAGGACCTGTAGGGCCAAGGCAACCATGAATCGATTTGACTCGGAGGATATGTTGATAGAGCAAATAAGCCCCCTCACTAGTCAATATTTGGCTTATCTTACCAGTGGAGGAGTGTGGAGGCTGAGGATCGCCTACAACCACCGCAGCCTCCTCACCAACAGTCTTCGAGTCAGGTATAATAGGCTCCTCCGCCCCTGTACCCTCGGGTAGGGATGCAACGAGATCGGCGTCGCCAGGCTGAAGTTCAGCGATCTCGGAGACGGGCCCGAGAAAACCTTTATCACCCCGGGCCGAGGCCTCAGCAACCTGGGAGCTTCCAGCCGCCGCTGAGAGAGCCCCCGTAGAAAGGACCGCGGCACACATGTCGCTAATCAAAGCAGCAAGGGCCGGATCAACTCCAGGGGCAGTAGACGGTTCAGGAGAGGCCGGTTCATCAGATGCCTACAAAAAAAGTGATTAAGTCATATCTCCAAGAGAAAAGAAAACTACAACAAAGAGATGGCTCCGACTTGGTCTTACCTCCGGAACAGCGTCTGTACCTTCACCCCTCTCGGTAATAAGTAATCCACGAGACCTAACGGCAGCTCTCTTCACGAAAAAGGTCGTTCTGCTGTCAGAAGGCTCGCGTCTGACTCGTTTACGTGAGGGACCAGACACAGCTGGAGGCTGTTCTTCCCTCAGTACTTCCTCTTGTGTAGTAAGCAACGGATCTTCCGCCAGTTCATCGGGTGTGCGAAGCGGTGGATCCGTTACTTTTTTACCCCCACCAGAAAGGGAGTCTTCGCTATCATGATCATCCTCCTCCTCAGTCGACTCGGAAGGTTCTGATTCAGGGAGGGGAGTCTGGAGCGCTAGTTGCTTTCTAGCCTTAGCCCCCTTGGGCTTCTCCTCTTAACCGGTACCCACGATGAAACTGGTACTCAGATCGAAATTAACAGGAGGCTTGTTTGCCATAACATGATACAAAGCAGCCACGTATAAAATTTCCCGCAGTGCCTTAGCATCGGGGACCGAGAAGCTGGCCCGAGTATGATAAGCGTTATAATAATTCCACGCCCTGACACCATCAAGAACGCTACCTTCAAAGCTCAAACAAGGGTTGGGACAATCAAGGAATAACTGGCTATAACCAAATTGACGGGAAAACCTACTAGGTAGGTAAGGCTTCAAGTACACATTATCGCGGTTGCGATAAACCAGATGCGCAGGGCGGATGTTGCGCAACCAGGTGAGCATATTCGGAGACAGAAAGTGAGAAGGTCCGGTACCATCAAGGTATACCTTCCTCACTTCCTCATCAGAAAAATGAGGAACAGACACAAAAAAGTCACACCCATCCACCCTCGCCAGCGCCCTCCGACAAGCTGGCATAGTATTGTATTCCCAAGACCGGCGATAGTATTTGAAAAAGAAAGCGTCTTCATCTGTAGCATCTTCTGCTATTCCAGGTCCCATCAAAGACTTGTAGTGCATCGCCAACCACCCCATCAAATAGTGGAAAGGCAGTTCTACGCGCTCAAAATCCAGCGTCTTCTTGTGCACAATAACCTTGGACGAGAATGTTCGAAGACCATGGTGTATGCTACACACCATAGCAGGAAGAAGGGACAGTCTAACTCCAAATACCAGTTTAATGGCAGAAAGAATGAAGTGGCGACCGATCCTCTTGATAGAACCTGTTTCCTCCGAGACTACGCAGTTTCGTAGCCATATTATTAAAAATCCAGCCAGAAGCGCCTTCTCTGACATCGACCTGGTGCCATAGTAAAAATAGCTGAGAGAGTCAGATTAACTCCTGAATATGTCGCTCTTGGACCGCGACTTCTTGACGCCCGACATCAGGTCCTTTATCTCTCCCTGGGTTCAAGGGGTTCGAGGAGTAACCCCGCCAGAAGGATCAACTTTAAAAAGATAATTGACCCAGGATGTAGTGTGGGGAGCGGTCCCTTCTGAGCTATCCTCCTTTTTTTATAGCCATCTGGTGACAAGCACTATGATGGCACAACAACTCCTGATACACCGCAAAAAAACTGGGAATCGCCGGTTCAAGTCCTCGAACTCCTCATTCGACGGGGTATACACCTCAAAAGGCTCGTTCCCCCACGAAAGTTTGGAGACAGTATACATCTTATGGAGATCAAGCCCCAACTCTCCTCCGGACGCAAAGAACGTACCCGTTCGCCGATTATACATCTCCAAGAGCGCCGCGAATAATGGTTTATTGATAGGAAGCTCGTGACAAGTACCCCGAATGGCATGATAAAGTCCCACCTCCCGCAGGAATGTTCCATAGGTCTGCAGAATCCAAGTGGTTAACTGGGCCCACGAAGAGGTGGGGTTTATCCAGTTCAGCAATGCCAGTCTGCCAATGGGATAAGATTTCTTGCGAGCAAGCCGATTCAGGAAGGTATCAGCTTGAGTGAGTGTGAAGTTGGGGCCGTATACATTCATGAAAGAGCCCGAGGCTAGACCCATAATGTACCGGAGGACGGAATCCTTACCCGCGTACGCTGACCGCATGTTCGGGTTATAATGGATGTTGCCCATCAACATCCCTGATTGGGTAAGAGTTAAGTTACACACCATCTTCCTGTCCAGCAACACCATATTGAACCACGACAGAGGATAATGACGTTCCATGAGAGGGATATGGATCGCCACCCCATCCAAAGAAAAATCCCAGTTCTCGGAAATCTCTAATACTCGGAGATTCTTTATGATTAAAGCATCTCCAAAGAGGAATAAAGGCTTCAGGTATAATCCATCCAGCTTCCCAGTATTCATCATGGAACGGAGGTAATGGAGGGTCTGATTCTCGATGGCGTTCAACCTCTCCAAAGGCTCATCAGCAGGGAATTGATTCAACACATGCTTAATTAAGTCGTCAAGACGCACGTCCAAGGCGAACTGATTTGAGCCCACTATAAGTTCCCCCGCAGGATTTACTGGCAGATTCACTGAAGAAAGACAAAAGAGACAAGTCAAAAAGATAGCCGAAACGCAAATTACTTGATGCTTATGCGGCTTAAGCATAGCCTCATACGGCTCAGTTTGAAAGAGCACATGCGGTTAAGTTCGAATAAGCTTATGCGGTTCGGCTCGAAATGGGCTTATGCGGCTCAGTGCGGATGAGCTTATGCGGTTCGGTTCGAAAGGAGCATATGCGAATACGGTCCAAATTCGAATAAGCTTATACGGTTCGGCTTATGCGGTCCAGTGCGGATGAGCTTATGCAGTCTAGTTCAATTGATCTTATGCGGTTCAGTTCGAAATAAGCTTATGCGGCTCAGTTTGAAAGAGCTCATGCGGTCCAAGTCCAGATAAGCTTATACGGCCCTGATGATGAAGTAGTTATGCGGCTGCAAACAACAACTTTCATGCGGCTCAGGCCTGGGTCATATCCCATGCGGCCCGAACATGAGTCGGACACGCAGCATACTTGGAAATATAGGCTCGCGCATAAGATATGCGGCGTAGCCATGACAGTTCATATTGATGGTCCTACCAGCAATAGGCGGGTGAACGTCGGGGTGTAAAACAGGCACGCCAGCCGGCGGAAGAGCCGCCACGTTCGCCGCCATCGATGAAGACGCGGCCTTCTTGCCCTTCGTTGCCGCTGACGACAACGCGGCCTTCTTGCCCTTAGCAGCGGTAGTCTTCTTGGGAGCCATTGGCAATCTTTGATGAGAGAAAACGAAGAGGAAGTCGGCAACAAGGAGTACGAGCAAAAGAGAGAAGGTAAAGAAACCCTCAAAGAATAAAATTACTCCTATTTATAGGCGAAGGAGGCTTAAAAAATCAAACAAACGCCTCGATCCACGCGCCGCCTAAAAGAATAAAGGAAAAATGCTTCGGTCAAAACAAAACTGACCCTTGGGATCCTCCCCCAAGAGGCGGCGAATCAAGGGCATTTAATGCAGAAGATTTGCACACGTGGTTGGGACACGTGGCAAAAAGTCTATACGGCCTAACAGCTCATGCGGCTAGATAAATCCATGCGGCTGAATCATCTATGCAGTCAGCAAAGGCCATGCTTCTTATTTAAAGTATTTCAATTTTGCAAATTGAAAACTTTGAAGGGAGTCTTGTAGAAGCGTGGAAAATATCAGAATGATGATCTATGCGGCTCGGAACAGGAGAACCCCATGCGGCTTATATAGGAGCAGTCCCATGCGATTCAGAGAGACTCTTAGTCTCATACGGCTCGGGGCAGGAGAGTCCATGTGGCTTACATAGGGACAGTCCTATGCGGTTCAAAGAGCCCCCTAGCCGCAGGCAGTTCAGAAGTACATGCGGCTCACATACGACCAACAGAGATATGCGGCTCGATCAACACCACGTGTCCCCATGGGACCCCTTCACACAGCTGGCCATCGAGTAATGGCCCTATTCAATGCTCTGCCATGATTTGACAGCTGACGGCTCTGACATAAATTGTCATAATGGTCCTGTCATAATGACAGACTCTTTGGGAATAGGAGAAAATCTTTGACACGATCCGAGATTGACACGTGGCTACTCCCATGCGGCTCCAGTGAAGAACAGCTTCATGCGGCTGGTAAGAATCACCTTCCTGCGGCTCACCAAGAAGCCATCCCATGCGGCTCACAAGTATTATACCTATGCGGCTCACCGAGAAACTATCCCATGCGGCTCGCAAGTACTATACCTATGCGGCTCACTGAGACGCTGTCTCATGCGGTTCATGGATATCATGCGGTTCTGACAGGGTCCACCATTAAGACACGTGGCAGAGATTCAATGGCCCCCACGACTTGACAGCTGGTAGCAAGGATGATTATGGGATGCAGATCAATCAGAGATTTGCCAGATCCTAATGACCATATTTAATGTTATCCTCATAATTAATGAGATCCGGTCATATCATTCATGATCAAGCCAGTGGGACACGTGGTGAGAAATCCAAGCTTGACACAATCAATCATGAAGATTTAAAGCAATCAGCATTAATCATTCACAGGATTCAATACTATCCCCATTTGTGGCCCAGATCCTTCACGCCCAAAATTAATGGTCCCGATTGATTATACGTCAGGCCGCCGCCACTTTGAGAATGGGTAATCATCCAAACCCTAATGATGCCCCCACTATTATAAATAGCAAGGTGCCATTCCCTTGTAACATATACACGATCAGAAGGAGATAGACAAAGAGAGCTTCCCCCTAATAATCAGAGAGAAAATACACAGAGAAAGAGAGAAGTCAGAAGAGCAACACGAGGAGAGCAAGAAGAGCATTTCTTCGTCAACGCCAACCATCTCTTCACAGGAGCCAAGGCTGCATACCGATCGTCCAAGGAGTAAGGCAGGGCTGCCGTCGCCTTCCCGAGCCTTTATCGTCACCCCCCAAAATCTAAAATAAACAATTGTACTTAGATTGCTGTACCTAGGTTTTCGTCCCTAGGCTTTTTTTGTACAAACGAGTTTGTATTGTGAGTCTAAGTTCAGTCCTCCCATAAAAATGTTCTGTACTTTTACAATCAATGGCAAACAATAGTCTTTTTGATCCATGGACAAAACAATAGACCATTAAGGATCAAGTTGCACTACAACAAAATAGGTTAATAACGACACTTTCCTTACGACACTTTCTAAATAAGTGTCATTAACGTATTTTATTGATGACACTCTAATAAAATGTGTCGAGATAATTAAATATTTATCAGAGTCTATGGCACCTTTTAAAAAGTGTCGTAAATATAAATTTAACAACACTTTTAAAACCAGTTTTAAATGTCATATAATGTTTTTAGTAAACACAACACTCATAAAGTGTTGTCCGAAATTTATTTCCCCCCACAAAATTTCATTTACCGCTTCTTCAAAAAATTTCAACAATTTTGCCGCTGTTGTTTTATATTCAGCCCGCATTTCAGCATACTATTCTTCTTATTTCGCGTCTAAAAACCTCAAATCATCCCCCCTCTCTCTTTCTCTCTTGGCTGGAGTGGCAAGAGAGCAAAATATCTCTCTCAGATGGAGTGGTAAGAGCTAAAACCCTCAAAACATCTTCGATCTCCTACGGTTGGGAGCTGCAAGGGGCTTTGTAGCTGTCGATGCCACCATCTCGTCTGTCGTGCATCTAGGTCATCTCTCACTCTATCATCTCGAACTCTCCTTCTTCTTAGTTTTTGTTTCTTCATATATTATCTAGGGTTTTATAAGCTTATAATTGGGGATTTTGTAATCGATCATGGGTTTCTTCCTTGGTTAGTGTTTAGAAGAAGAATCCATCATTATCTAGGGTTTTCTTTCTTGATATCCAATTTTTTGGATTTTTGTGGAGACTTTTATTGTACAATAAAAGTCTCCACAAAACAAATCCTGCCTTTACTCTACGTGGCTTTGGAACTCTTTGAGCTTTTGTCAGCATCAGAATTATCTATTATTTTTATTCTATAGGATGCTCCTATAGGAAGCTTGCCAAAAGGGGTGATTCGTGGATGTGCATAATATGGAAATTTTCAAAAGGTTAACAAGTCAAGGATCAATGCTTTTTTGTCTTATTCTTCCAAGCATCATGAGAAGGAAAAGGCAAAGCTTATGACGACAGAAGCAGAGTGTAAAAATAGTACTGAGAATATTGGTGAAACTAGTATAGTTGGACATAATTATATATAGAGGTTTGGTTTTGAACCTGGGCCACATTTCAATCTGGAGTCCTTCCATAAGTATGTTAATGATTTCAAGCAGCAGTATTTTTAGAGGAAAAATATCCATAATAGTCTAATGCCAGCTCAATGGGAACCATTACCTGAGAATATTGAAGGCGAATATTGGCAGATTGTCATGCATCCCGCTGAAGAGATTGAGGTGGGCTGGTTAAAATTAATAAGCAATAGTTAACATCCTAAAGGTTCTGTTTCATAGTTTATTAAATATTATGATGTATGCTTATTATAGGTGCTTTATGGAGATGATTTAGAGACAGGTGATTTTGGTTATGGGTTTCCTATAGCATCCACCATTAAACCAGGGTCTAATTTGGATGACTGGTATGTGAACTCAGGATGTAACACAAATAACTTCTTGTAACTTTTAGTTCCATGCACTCATTTGAAAGTGGAAACATTTTCAGTGTTTTGGTGCCCTGGTTGTACGTAAGGATATGCTACTCATCATTTTGCAGGATGCGAAGCTCATTACTTCTTTATTGTATAAATAAAAGTGTCAAAGCAGTTTCGATGATCTATATTCTACATTTTGCAGGATGCGAAGCTCATTACTTCTTTATCCATCTAGTATACAATTTGAATGCTTATTTTATATGGTCTATCTGTTATGTCATGATTTGTTTGAATTACATTTAAAGCTTGTTTGACTTCACTGCAGAACTGCCAAAAACGGCTTTGAGACTTGCAAATTACTACCTTTCCCTGAAAACAATACTCTACTATTGGTTCTTAAGAATATTACTCTTGATAGGTTGACAAATGTTGTAAATTGCCAATTTTCTAACAAAAGGAAGCAACAAAGGGAGAACAGTTAAAACTTTTAGAAGTTATAAAGAATGGAAAATTAAATCTTGAATCAAAACACATTTTCATTTGGGAGATGATATAGTGTAAGATTTTCCCTGTACATGTAATATCCATTCTTCAAACATCTATCCATGAAAGATTATCAAGTATTCTATTCCTTTTTCAGGCCAAAGGCATTACGTATGTTTTTCATTATGACAGTATCTTTAGATGATTTAGCTTTGCTTTGCAAAAGTTTATATGTTTATTATGTACTCCTTGTAGGCTGTTAAGCAACTACTCAAATTGGACAAGAATAATCCAGGTTCTCATCATTGTTTGGTATATCATCTCAACCTGCAATTTGTTTTTGTTCTTGCTATGTAAGCTTGATATTTAATCGTGCCCACAACTTAATTTCTAAACTATATTTAGTGATATGTTTGTCAGTTACATTATAGCCTCTGTATCAGCTGGTATGATTTCTTGATACTGATTGAAGTGTAACTTTGTATATATAAGCCTATTAATGTACCAAAATATGGCTTTCTTCTCCTACATGTTTATACTTACAATATAACTGCTCATAGTACAAGTTCGCTTTGTTGCTTTAATGTTGTTTTCCCATTCTCCTTTCTTTGATTTTTATTCACCAAATCTTATTTGAACAAAGTGTCTTTATCAAGGTTAAAGAAACTTGGTACGGGTTTCGAGCCCTTACTATTGAGTATCGGTCTGCAATTTGGGGGTTGGTCCTTTCGAATTGGTCAATTCCTTTAGTTTTGGCATAATATCTCAGTTATATTGGGTCCAACATGACATCAAAAAGAGTGGACTTGTGGATAGAACTTGAAGCACTTGCACATATTATCCATATTCCTTAGTTAGTGGGAGAAGATTTTAACAGAGTATCAAATTCAATTTAGAAAAGGTAGAAGGGAATCGTGTCCATGAGAGGATCCTCGAGGAATTCAATAGATGTATTGATTCCTCAAGACTTACAAAGCTTCCATCAAGGGGCAACACATGGTCATGGAATAACTGAGCAACTACTAACCAAAAAAATTTATTGCAAGCTTAACAGGTGCTTTGGCGACACACACTAGATAACTCAGTTTTCATTGGTGTACATCCACTAGTTTAGCACTCTCAATATTGACGATAGTCCTATGTTTCTGCAACTGAACATATAAGATAATACTGCAAAGAGAGGGCACCCATTTGTATATGCTAACCACTGGTATATGAAGCACACTTTCCATTGTCTCTCTTTACAAAGCTTCTAATAAGTTCCTAGGTCTAGCTAATATTATCACCGATGCATCTATCTTCGATAAAAGCATATAATTGATCTATGATATGAATTCCCTTATGATACGATCCATCCTTTTGCACATTATCTTTGTTATTACTTTATAGATAATGTTAAACTAGAGATGGGTCTTTAGTCCTGAATGTTTCTTGGCTTCTCCACTTTGGGAATAAGGGTGATAAAATTATGGTTCACTTCTTTAGAAGCTTACCTTTCAAAAAGAAGTCTGTCACAGCCGTCATGATATAACCCTAAAGTCACTGCCAATGTAGCTTGAAGATTTTGCAAGCCATAAGAGCCATATGCTCTTTGGTCATCAGTTCGATGATAGTCGTGTCTTTTCATGCAATTATGGGGTCAGCCATGGAGCACAAGAAAGTTACAATTAAGAAATTTTCACAATGATTTTATGACCACTCATCGATCCAATATTTTGTTTTTTGGCAGGTGAATTTTGAGGCAAAATCAGAATATGACATGATTCAGAATAAAAAATTCTTCAAGAGGCATTTATGAAGTTGAAGATCGAGAAGGTACAGTTTTTTGCTTGCTCTTAAGTGGTTCCACGGTCAGTTCTGTATAGATGGAACCTTTCCTTTTGCCATACATAGTTGATAGTTGAAGCTTATTTTTGTATCCTTGTATATATTCTAGGGATTTATCAAGATTTAAGATTCTCTTCACTAACTGGTTTGGTCTAATAATTTCTAATAGGCAAGATTGTTGTTCGATTATGAAACAAATTAACCTCATTTGCAAATCTTTAGCGTTTCTTTTAATAATAAGAGTTGAGCATAAACTTTCTCATATAATAGGAAAAATGGAAAGATCAGTACTGGTATGTAACTTGACAAGGGTCATTGGTCATGTAGCCCTGATAACAGAGCAGAGGATCCTGAAGGGGTTGGTGGGAGGTCCAAATATGCAGGTTTGGACTCATCACTGTCTGAGGAAATTGTGGGGCTTTCAGCTATCAGTGAGTGTCAATTATATTACAATTCTCTTTTTAATGTCATGTCAAGTTCCTGCTTGACCTTATATCTCTTTCTCGCTCTCTCTCTCTCTCTCTCTCTCTCACACACACACACACACCATTTCTTTGGACTATTTAAGCGTAAGATCCATCTTTACTGTAGCAAGAGGAAGAAAAGGAAGCAAACATGAAGATTTATGGTAGCAGACCACTATTAGTTGAGATGGCCATAATTATTCTTCTTACTGAAACTTCTGTGAAGACTTAAGAGCAAGTGAAGACTTGTATCTACAACACTTAGAAGATGACTTAACAAGAATCTGTGATGCAAAGTCGATCAGATTCTGACCACCCACGAAACGTTCCAAGGGGAAACCCAACAAGGCTTGGCTTCCCTAATGATCATCTTCAGGACTAGAGAGAAGCGGCAATACCAGACCATAGTTTTTTTAGAGAAGCAAAGCAATTAGATTTTAGTAATCCCTTTAATCTGATATTAGAATTGCTCCCAAGTTGGTAATTATTTAGAGTTCATGTTTTTATAGCATGTCCTGCTTGATCTGACATGCTCAGTGAGGTCTTAATATTGATAAAGAATATCACAGTATCACAATGTAGCTCAAGAGACTGCTATCAAGCTCAACCTCTTGTAGCTGGTCAGTAATCTCATTAAGTAATAGATGCAACTGGATATGAGCCTCTACGAGTTGCACACCATCTTTATGCATCGTAATCTTTCGAGTTGGAACATGTAGTATGCCTCCAAGCATAAACCACTTTGCTAATGCACTTTAGGATATACACGTAATTTATTGTTATCAAGACAACTCTTTCTTGATTAGGTAAATAATGCTTCTAGATACTTTTTTCGTACTTAATTTCAAAAATCCTAGGTAAATAATGCTCCATATTGCAAGTTATTATTTTGAGTTCTTATTTGAGTTTCTGTAGTCAAATTGCTTTATCTTCAAGCGAGATATATTAGCTTTCTTGAGTTTTGAAGCCAATGCTTTATGCTCAACCATTGTACCTTGGTCTTTTTAATTCTTGTCCTGATGAGTTCATATTTTGATGTGAGTTATATACAAACTACATGCATTACTTCTTGCAAATTCTTTATATAAGTTGCTTGTTTCATTTTATTAATTGATTTATATTTGTAGCACATCGAAGTCATCAGACTGGTGAAAGGACGACCTTTGGCTTGGAGTTCCTATAATGGCTAAAGCGATACTGCGATTCTGTAAATGGTGGAATAAAGAATGAGTACGCTGGCTTTTTCTATTAATTTGTCATGATAACGAAAGTCACTTATATACAAAAGTTTCTTGTATGAACTAAACTATACATTAATTTGTAATCTTTATATCTTTGATGTTTAGGAACTGTAATCCTGTGGAGAGAAGTTATAAGGGAGTCGAAGAACGAAATTTCAAGTCTCAGAAATCCTCACAATCACTTCAAGCAAACCACAAGCCCAACTGCAATTTAACAGACGACGGAGTTCACAATGCTTATGGTTAACATTCTCTCTTATAACTTGATTATAATAGTAGAAAAATATTCCAATCTTTCCTAAAGGGTCCCCAGTTCATCAAAATATTGTCATAAAAAGAACTACAAGAACTATTTGATTATATATGAATTAGCATGAAACTAACCAATCACTTGGGAAACAACCATAAGTTATTTATGTTATCCTTGTTTAATAGTACCTATTTGTGGTGATTACTTGATTGATACATTTTTATTCTTATGTCAGTTTTCTTGTAGTAGCCCACAGAACTAGTACATATAAGTAGAATATATACCTAATAGATTTTACATCTGTTTACACTAGGGGTTAGATGAAGAATTGATATATTATCTAGGGGTTAGATGAAGAATTGATCAGATCATTTGATAAACATAGGGAATTTTGTAAGCATCAGAATATGATCGAGGGTTTTTCTTTCATAGTTAGGGTTTAGAGGAATCGATTATTATATAGGTTTTCTTTCTTCGTATTCAATCTTTATGTCCATCCTTTGGATTTTCTTTAGCAATCCATGAAGAAATTAATTAAGTAATGTTGTCATTTTCTTTGGCATTGTTATACTGCTACCGCTACTATTAAAAATCATGAAGAAATCTAATTAAGCAATGCTAATACTAGCTTTTTTCAGTACTTAGACTAGAGTTCTATAGTTCGATGTCGTGTAGCTTGTTTCAAGTACTTAGACTAGACTTCCTATAATTCGTAGATACCAATTGGTATATCTTATATTTTTGTTTAAAACTTCTAATCAGAGGTGATGTTTTAGTTGTTTATATCTTGTTCAAATCAAGATTCAGATGTTCTAGAATTCAAGATTTTGGGGCTACTTAAAATAATTGATAGTATCAAATATATGGTACTTGAAAAAAGGTAGGTTTTTCAAACAATATTGAGATTTTGACTACAGTACCTTTATATGTTTCTAGTAGAGAGGGACAAGGGATGGATGACATAACAATTTCATTTAGAGATGATGTTTGAGATTTCTAATATGCTTTTGAGTTGGAGTTCAGATTAGATTTCATGTAGGCCGTGTTTGATTGGGCTTTTTTTCCATGGAAAATATTTCTATCACAAATTTTCCACCAATTGTAGTGTTTGATAGCTTATATTTTCTATGGAATTATTTTCCAAAAAACTATCATTTTTCATATTTTCTTGTAAAATGGTGGAAAATGAAACTTGTCCAACCCATAGGAAAATATCATTTTCCATGGAAAATAACTATTTACCATGGAAAATAATGACAATCAAACACCCAAATTAAGTTTTCCATGGAATTTTTTAAAAATTCCATGGAATTTTTTTCCTAGGAAAATAATTCCATGGAATTAATTTCTTTTCCATATCTTTTCCACCTTGTAATCAAACGCACCCGTAATGAATGAGCTAGTGGAGGGGTAAAATTAGCCACCTTTAACCATAAGCATTAGCCACCCTGTAGCCAGAAAATATTACAGGGAACATATGTATTGTTTGATAACTAGCGTGTTAATGTGATTTTGGATCAAAATTTGTTAGGTTCACTGAAGTTCACCGATTGGATAAAAACTAGCTAGCATGGCGATATGATTTGAAGAGTGCACAAAGTGCCGCGTGTATCGTTGGGCATCTCAAAGACAACTGCAAGTTTCACCTTTGTTGCGTGCTTTATTTTGTCACTGTGTTGTGATCTAATGATTTCCCTAGTCTAACAGTTGAAAATTTAGTTAGGATGTAGTCTTTGGAAAATACATATTACCTTCTAAATTCCTTGGATTCTATTCTCTTTGTAGCACTTTATGGCTTATGTATCTTAGAATAGTTTCAAGCAATTTGTGTTTTTTTTCTGGCGATTACCCGAATACTGTTCTGTTGAACTTATATGCAGTATGACAAGTTGACAGTAAGAATTGAGGCCATATACTTTAAAAATCATTTGTAAACATGAGAGTCAACAAGCTGATCAGAGACATTCAAGAACAAAGGAAAACAAGTAGAAAATTCTTGAAGACAGATTCATGCATTTCCGATGGTTTGTCATAATATTCTTATTAGTAGGCACATCTTCGGTGTTTATGTTAAGAGGTTGCTTATCAAATAAGATAGCATGATTGAGTGAACGATATATTTGAGCTATCTCCAAGTTGTAGTCAACCTCATATGGACCTTAATTTAAGATTTATCTGCGAAACGATGTTCCTGAAACAGGCAAGTAAGACTGTAAGAGGATCACTTTTCAGTCTACAAAGAATTTTTTAGATGCTCTATACTAGTCCAGTCCCCAGGCAACCCTATGAATTGGTTCCTAATTTTGTTGGTAATAGACAAAAAAACAACTATCCAACATATATGTCCACAAAGTATATTTACAGTTGCCATTGAACAAATTGATATTTACATAAGTTGAGGTATATACCATCACTGATACCAATTGGTTTTACATGCAGGTGGGAAGCTGGAATCAATTCGAACACACTAGTACTTCCCACAATTTTACCACTGAATCAATTCTAGAGATTTAAGTTATTATTCAAATACTCTAAACTAAGAATATTTTGATGCTAGTACATCTCATAGTAGTCCAATGCATGTGGGTGACTTTCGTTTAGAGTCTGTTCTCTCTTGACTTGGGGGTCTTTTATTTTTTGTCTTTCACATTTCTTGATACTTTTTATTGTTTACACCATCTCTTTCCAGGTGAGACATTGCACTTATATTAATTGCAAAGAAAGCAATAGCCAAAAGTACAGGTGCATGAGGTTTAAGAGCGATTTTGGAAAATGTTCTTACAAATGCCATGTACGAGGTATTGTTCTCAAATTTTATTTCTTATTTTTAAATTGTGCATATGACTAAATCCTATGTCGGAGCTCACCAGATAGAGATATGCTGACGATGGTGATCCCTATGCCGAGGATCCATGCAGATGCGTCACTTGCTCTTGTCAACCTTTGGTTCCTATCTAAGTTTCTCTATTCTTGTGTTTTTTTGGTAATTTAGTTTTCTTGTTTACTTGGGAATGGATGTGCAGTTGAATTTGATCAGGGTGTTCTGAAGTGCCTAAGAAGACTGCTTTTAGACACTAACATGTTTGATGTGGAAGACTCCTAGCATGACAACCCTCCGGAGGGTTTCAGTTTGACTATAAGATTTCCTTTGTTGTAATTATGAATACAGTTTCAGTTTCTTACATTTTGAACTGTTAACATGGTTTTTATGCACAATTATCAACATTTGCAACAATGTGGATGGCACCTTTTGGATGGATAACTTGTTCTTCTTTGGCTTACATATACGGGCATGATGATAGTTCACAGAATAATTTTTTTTCGGTCAATGGAAGGGAGTATCCACTAAAAGTTTCCATGTTCAATGAAAAATTAGATGAAATTAAGTTGGCTCTAGGTGGTTTCATAACTCCAACGCTTGTTATTGATCTCAGGCTGTCAATACCAGTCTCAACATTAGAGAAATTTGTTGTATGGGCAAATTTATGTTTCTACACAAATTTAAGTTGATAATGATAATGTAAATTCTTTATGTGATTCATCTTAGATCGTATTGACTTGGAATGAGCAGTTGTTTCTTGAATGCATGTTTGTAGTGGTCAGAATATAAACTTCTAAATTCAGTTCTCATAGCTTTAGCAGTATCTATATGGGCTTTGCGTGCTTGTTGGAGTTCATATTAGCTTCATTCAATGTTTTAGAAAAATATTTGCAAGTACTTGACGGTGAATAAATCTTACTACAATTGATTTTTCTTCCTCTTATTTTTTGGTATGTCCAATTTTTAGTAAATATAAAGGATTTAAGTTGTTTTACTACTTTATATTAAGATCTTATAGTGCAAATATTAATTTTAATCTTTTTTTTTTGTGCAGGGCTAATGATGAGTGCAGATTAGGTTCGAATTTGATGCTCGAGAAGGTGGACGCTAAAAAGTAGTAGTAGGACATGCATATTGTGTAATACACTTTGTTACTCTAAACAAGTTGAATAATATATTCTTGTAACCTTTTATTGACATTGTATGGGTTGGAACTTGTTTAATATATTACATTTGGCACATTAAAGTTTTGGTTTTTGTGAAGATGGTTTTGGTTATATATATATATATATGTGTGTGTGTGTGTGTGTGTGTGTGTGTGTGTGTGTGTGTAAAATAAATTTTATATTTAAAATGTACTGATGATGCCGGGGAGGCATTTAAAAAAGTGTCGTGAAAAGTATCCATGACATTTAATAGATGTTATAGAATATTTTTAGATGGCATTTACAAAGTGTCTTAATTTTGATGACACTTATGAACTGACATTAAAGTACGTTAACATGACACCAGTAAAGTGTCGTAGAATAAGTAGTACATGACATTCAGAAAATGTCGTCATAAAGTTATTATATGACACTTATCGAGTGTCGTTGAAAGTCAAAAAACTTTTTATGACACCCCCTCTAGACAGCACCAAAAAGTGCCATGGAAAGTCATTAACGGCACTTTTCGAGTGTCGTTAAAACACTTTTTTGTTGTAGTGTTGGTCTTTTACATAAAATACTTGCTTGGCCTGTGAAGCTAAAACAAAAGAATCTGATTTGTACCAAACTCGATTAAGGTCCACCAATGTGAAACCAAGTTCATCAACCTTAACACCCTTACTATCGACCCTGTCGCACTTAAATACTATAATTTTGAAAGTGTGATAATCAAGCTCCCATATTTCTGTGATAACCCCGTAGAAACACATGTCCCCTATTATAGGATTCTTATCTTTCGAACTTGCAATCTGCATTGTCGTAGCTACAAGACTAACTCTACTATTTTGGGTAACTCGAGCGTTGTCACGATCCTTCGTGTGATAGCGACAACCATTAATAACGTAGCCAGAACACTTAAGCACATGGTGGCTAGGCCCTTGTGCTATCCACTTTACAGTTTGTGAAATGTCTTCCATTTCATTAAATTGACCGCCAACCTGCAAAGTTTCATATTTATTAAAAGCAAACTTAACATCTAAATAAGTTAGAATAAAACTACAATAATATTGCTGCAACTTCTACCTTCTCCTGTAACCATTGGAGAAATATTTGATTGTGTTTGTCCTGCAACCACTTTTTATTTTTAGATTTAAGGGGATGTTGTGATTGTAACCACTCCATATGCTCACTGTCAAGACATCCTAACAAACTTAATCATACAATTTTCTAACAATTTTCATACAATGAATAAATAGAAAATTTATGATAAAG
This sequence comes from Iris pallida, assembly GCA_029216955.1. Taxonomy (NCBI): domain Eukaryota; kingdom Viridiplantae; phylum Streptophyta; class Magnoliopsida; order Asparagales; family Iridaceae; genus Iris; species Iris pallida. Next base: position 9,367,254 of record JANAVB010024999.1, on the reverse strand, counting down.
ATGCTTATTCAATATAAGGTTGAATTTCATCTGTATTCTCCAAAACATATAAATGGGCTTGTTGCCATTCTTCACGATCAACTGCAACAATGCGACCTCCAGGCAAAGGTTGGCCATCTTTAACGTTGGCCTTCCTTGCAAGTGGATTTCCTACTGCTTCAACATATGATAGATACTCGCTACAAAATTCTATTGCTTCTTCTGCAATGTAACATTCTGCAATGCATCCTTCGGGACGGTTATGATTGCGCACATAATCCTTCAAGGATTTCATGCACCTTTCAAATGGATACATCCATGTCAGAAAAATAGGTCCACATATCCTGACTTGGGCAACGAGATGAAGAGTTAAATGGACCATAATGTCAAAGAAAGACGGTGGAAAATACTTTTCCAACTTGCATAATGTGACCACAAGATTATTTTGAATATCGTTTAGCTTATTCACATCCACCACTTTCTTGCAAATTGCATTGAAGAAGAAGCAAAATCGAGTAATAGCAACTCTAACCGGCTTAGGCAAAATTGAACGAATTGCCACGGGTAGTAGTTGTTGCATTAGTGCATGACAATCATGGGATTTCAGACCATAAAGTTTGAAATCTTGCATTGAGACAAGATTTCTGATATTAGAAGAGTAACCTTCAGGAACCTTTAAGTCTACCAATATTTGACAAAATATCTTCTTCTCATCCTTCGTCAATGTATAACAAGCACGCGATAAATATGTTCGTTTCTTTTCAAAATTAGGTTTTAATTCAGTCCTTAGACCCTCGTCCACAAGATCAAGACGAATATTGACTCCATCCTTCGTCTTTTCAGGAATGTTAAGCAATGTACCATATATGCTCTCACAAACATTTTTTTGATGTGCATAACATCGAGTGTGTGGCGGATATGCAAGTGTTCCCAATAGTCAAGTGTAAAGAAGATTGACTTCTTCTTCATCCATCTTCTTTCACCTAACTGTAATGTTTTGCACTTTGCATGTTTCTTTCCCCATGAGTTCGAAATTTTACCAACCTTGTCTAATATATCCTTTCCGCTCAATGGTGTTGGAGGATCGCCAAATTCCTGCTTACCATTGAAAACTTTTTTTTGAGTGCGATACGGATGATGTCATGGGAGAAACCTCCTTGTACCAGTATACACATTTTTACCACTATATTTCAGCCTAGGCGTATAAGTATCTTCCTTGCATATGGGACAAGCATAATACCCCTTAGTAGTACAACCAGACAGATTTCTATATGCAGGAAAATCGTTGATAGTCCACAAACAGTGAACATCCTTACACAAACAGTGAACATCCATAAAACCAACACCAACTATTAGGATTGTCAAGTGTAAAATCAGTGTATACTGATACACCTACTGATACGTACCCAAAACCCTTACACATTCATAAAATCAATACCAACTATTAGGAAGATAGCAATTTCACAAAATCCTTACACAAACAGTGAACATCTATAAAACCAACACCAACTATTAAATCTTTACACAAAATCAATTCATGATGTTTTGAAATTAAAAATCAATTCATAAAACCAACACCAACTATTAAATCCTTACACAAAATCAATCCTTACACAAAATTAATCCATAAAACCAATCCTTACACAAAATCAATCCATAAAACCAACACCAATCTTTACACAAAATTAATCCATAAAACCAACACCAACTATTAAATCTTTACACAAAATCAATCACAAAATCATTATTCAAAATTCTTACACAAACAGTGAACATCCTTACACAAACAATGAACATCCTTACACAAACAGTGAACATCCATAAAACCGACACCAACTATTAGGATTGTCAAGTGTAAAATCAGTGTATACCGATACACCTACTAATACGTACCCAAAACCCTTACACATTCATAAAACCAACACCAACTATTAGGAAGATGACAATTTTACAAAATCCTTACACAAACAGTAAACATCCATAAAACCAACACCAACTATTAAATTCTTACACAAAATCAATTCATGATGTTTTGAAATTAAAAATCAATCCATAAAACCAACACCAACTATTAAATTCTTACACAAAATCAATCACAAAATCAATCCTTACCCAAAATCAATCCATAAAACCAATCCTTACACAAAATTAATCCATAAAACCAACACCAATCCTTACACAAAATTAATCCATAAAACCAACACCAACTATTAAATCCTTACACAAAATCAATCACAAAATCATTATTCAAAATTCTTACACAAACAGTGAACATCCTGACACAAACAATGAACATCCTTATACAAACAGTGAACATCCATAAAACCAACACCAACTATTAGGATTGTCAAGTGTGAAATCAGTGTATACTGATACACCTACTGATACGTACCCAAAACCCTTACACCACTACAACAAAAAACCCTTTTAATGACGGCTAAAAAACGTCATTAATGACGAACCATGACACTTTTTTTTACAGCAACCGTTATGAAAACGGGTGTTATAAATATTTTTTAAAAGCGTCATAAAATAACCGTCATGAATAGTTTCTATAAAAGCGTTATGAATAGTTAATATATAGTGCACAATTCAGAACAATTTTAAAACATCATGAATAGATAATATGTATAGGCTCAATGCAGCACATTTATAACATTTTATACTATTCAAATTAGCATATTTATAATGCTCTATACTGTACAGTATATATTACATTGCAAAAACTTAACATTATATTTCATCATTTTTATTACATTTATCAAAATAGAGTACATATCAACATCTTCATTACATTGAATATCCAAATAAAGAATGTACCCAAAAAATAGGAATAAATCTCTCTTTTGCTAACCAAATTATTAGAAATATTTACTTAAGTAGATTCTGACCATGGATCTTCTCTCTGCCATCTCTTGAAGATATCGGGAGTCCCAAAGAGAAGTAGTGTCGCAGTTGAGCGACGACTTGGTGCTGCTGCAGCCGGCGCCGTCGTGGGAGAGCCTCATCCTCTGATCCCTTACTCTCGCCTGAACCCTCACCAGCGCCTGCATGCACTCAGCGTCACGTTGTGCCCTTTTTGTAAAAAATTGGAAATGCCAGCTTAGCACTTTAGTAATCAACGCTGAAATGTGAGCCTAGCAATCAACCTGAATTTTATCAAGCCAATAAATTAAAGAAAGTAAATAAATGAAACAACACTACCGAGTTACAAGAATAAAGTAGCAAAACTTGAATTTGCAACTGGATAGTTGATTCTTTATTAAAGGTTAACAAGAATACTTGAGGGACTGATGTGCATCTCACTTGTAACATTTGAGGATGCCTAACACAATTATCAAGTACCAATGTACCATCGAAGCTATCATGTAATGTAGATGACAATTTACCTCATTAAGCATCCTGTGAAGCTCATCCCTCGCCTCCACAACACGATCTCTGTCATTGCTGTCAACAACAAAAATGAGACCCTGTGTGTTCTGGAAGTAGTGCCTCCATAGAGGTCTGATCTGCAGTTTTCAATATAGTAAACCAACATTAGTTAATGGGAGAAACTGCAGTTCTTGTATGCTTCGAATATACGGGATATAATTGCATAAGACTAATAAGAAGTGCAGTTTAAAATGATATGGAATATCATTATTTTTAATGAATAAATATAAAACAAAACAACTAGCATATGCTGCATATCTAAACAGAAATCAAATGGTCTAAATGTGTTGACTTATAATTTATTTGCATTCGGAGTTCATAGCATTTAAGTCTTCCAGAATAAGCAACCGACATCATCTTCACCAATTTGCATAATCTAAGCAAAACAAACATTATCAGTACCTTGTCCTGACCTCCGACATCCCAAACAGTGAAGCTAATGTTCTTGTACTCCACGGTCTCAACATTGAATCCTGTATTAAGCCCAATGTAACTTAGTGTACATATTAGCAAGCAATGTTTAGATCAACAGTTATATGGAGCTGCCTAATTGGAATAGAAAATCCAAATCATCCATAATTATTGTACACTAAAAAACGAAAACTTATCCAGAATTTGCAGTCATTCACCTAAATTGACTTGGAAAAACACTTTGGTCTCAAAATCATTTAATAAGCGTAAACTAAAATTGTAATTTGTAAAGAAAGTCAGATTTGAAAGTTCAAAAAACTGTAAAGGAATTCAGAGTCTTTTATACCGATCTAAAACATGAGATACATACATACGACAGTAGAGAGCACAACATACCCCAAAAGACAGGACATGACAAATCAAAGAAAAACTGAGAATATAACAAAATTGCGTATAATTTTGGTATACAAATTTTGTTTTATTGTCCCAGGTCTGATACAAACAACCAACATAGACACGAAATTCATAGACTATATCCAAAACCAAGAATTAGAGGGGAGTGTCAGAAATCATACCTGTGTCGGGACGTAGCTAACCGTGTCTTCGTGTCAACACTGAACCTTCGTGTCCGGAATCTGATACCATTGTTATCGTGTCCAAAATTGGTGCCAAGGTTGGTTCAGTAAATTCATCAAACACCATAGGTACACAAGCAATAATTGAATATTGATGTTAATTCTTGATCAAATCGATCAAAATTTCAAAGGAAGAGGGAAATTCGATCAGAGAATCATGGTTTAAAAATTCACCAGATTAATTTGAATGATCGTCCCGTCTCCGTACGGATCGTTCGATCAATGACTACTGCTGCGACGGAGACGACACAGACACCCTGGCCTGCCAAGGAGAACCATCATCGTCCAGATGATAGCGATTGACTCCTGGTGTCGGTCCTCCGTGCGCCGCCGAGTTCGGCGGCCACCGCGAATTCGCCAACGCCCGATCGAAAAGAGGAAAGAAGAGCGGAGAGACCACAATCGGCTGTCCCGTTCTCTTTTTTCACCTAACGCGACGTCAGCGTCAGAGAGGCCGTGCCAGAGCCGTCGGCCTGCCCGCGCCGCCAGCTCCCTCCCCATCTCCTCCTCCCTTTCTAACTAGGTTTAGGGTTTTGTATCTAGGGTTAGGGTTTTAGAGTTGGGGGAAAGGAAGGAGAAGAAGAGGAGGAGAGAAGGGTGTTGCTAAACTAGAGTTAGGGTTTTGGATCTATGGGATTTTGGAGTTAGGGGAGAGGAGGGAGAAGAAAGGATCGAAGAAGGAGAAGACCAGAACGAGGGGGAGAGAAAAAATTTTGTTGAAGCGCGGGATTTTGTCAAAAAATGAACTTAAAAAATATTACAAGTTTGCCACCGCTCTAAAATATTCATAACGTTTTGTTTTATAAACGTTATAAAAAGTCCAGAATTAGCCCAAACCGTCATAGAAAAAAGGTATTTCGAACTTTCATAACGCTTTTGTATCAGCCGTCATAAAATCCACTTATCAAACGTCATTAATAGGTCTTTTTGTTGTAGTGCACATTCATAAAACCAACACCAACTATTAGAAAGATGGCAATTTCACAAAATCCTTACACAAACAGTGAACATCCATAAAACCAACGTCAACTATTAAATCCTTACACAAAATTAATTCATGATGTTTTGAAATTAAAAATCAATCCATAAAACCAACACCAACTATTAAATCCTTACACAAAATCAATCCTTACACAAAATCAATCCATAAAACCAATCCTTACACAAAATCAATCCATAAAACCAACACAAACTATTAAATTCTTACACAAAATCAATCCATAAAACCAACACCAACTATTAAATTCTTACACAAAATCAATCACAAAATCAATCCATACACAAAATCAATCCATAAAACCAATCCTTACACAAAATCAATCCATAAAACCAACACCAACTATTAAATCCTTACCCAAAATCAATCTATAAAACCAATACCAAGTATTAAATCCTTACACAAAATCAATCACAAAATTATTATTCAAAATCCTTACACAAACAGTGAACATCCTTACACAAACAGTGAACATCCTTACACAAACAGAAAACATCCATAAAACCAACACTAACTATTAGGATTGTCAAGTGTGAAATTAAAAACCACTATAGTTCTCTTCTTGGATAAAATAGTGAACATCCATATAATTTTTGACCACTAGTAGTTTACACATAACAGTTATTGAATTATACAAGTTTTGGTGGATGAATAAAAGTGAACTTATGTTAATGCGTATATGTGCACATATCAATTCAGGATGAAACCCTAAGTTTACGAATGAAGTTTACGAACGAAGGGACTCATTTTGGCCCATACAGAACATAACATCCAAAAACCCACTTCTCTATAATCAAACCCTAAGTTTACGAACGAAGGTGCCACCAAAAAACCCTAACGTGAAGAACGAACGAAGTTGGCACAAAAAACCTAGGCATAAAATTGAATTTTAGAGGGAGAAAATTAAAGACATTATACCGTACGGTGAAGATCGAAGTTGCCGCATTGTGAAGAATGGTTGTTGAAGCCTAGGGTCTTCTCCAGCACGAAGTTGTTGAAGCCTAGGATTTTCTCCAGAGCAGTATCGAAGTGGAGGGGTTTTCTCCAGACCGTTTAGGTTTTCTCCAGAGCGGTTTCTGAGACGGGAAGAGAGGGGTTTCTGAGGGGGGAGAGAGATGAGGGGTTTCTGAGAAGGGGTGAGACGAGGGTTTTCTGAGAGAGCGGGGGGAGAGAGAAGTCAAGAGTTTTGAAAAAAGCGGGGGGAGAGGTCGAGAGTTTGGTTCTTATGAGCCTTAAAATTTTTTGTGGAAGACCGTCATTAATTTTAAAGACTTTAAAATAATTACCATAATGGCAAATGAAAAAATCACGGCCACTTTTCCGCATACACAATAGTTAACAGTTATTATCAAAACGTCAATATAAAAGATACTCTTTCTTGACGGATCCCTCGAAACCGTCAACATACATGCTATAAATGAGATAAAGTAACAAAAAAAGGCCATCTCTTGACGTAAGCCTAAAATCGTCAAGATAAACCATATTGTTGACGGTTTTCGATGACCCTCAACTTATAAACCGTCAAGAATCATCATTTTTCTTGTAGCGTTCATTGTTGTATCTTCTTGTATGGATGTTTGCCTCCGGCTCCCATTCTCTATTCTTCACAATGTAGCTAGCCAACTCTTGGCGTTGCTCCCATCCATGCATCATTGATTCTTGTAGTTCGCCTAGGGACTGTACAGAGAACCATGGCTCTTCAAAGAAGGGTATTTCGGCCATCTTTAATTCGACAATGCAGCAGATTGCGCAAAGGTTTCTGATACTGATATACCTTCTTAAACACAACTGAATCGTTACTATTCCGCCGAACACACCATATGTTATTCTGCTTAACATATCTACCTCGTGTCCACCTAGCCTGAATAGAATCAGACACTAATATTTTCCAGGTTAATTTTAAGCCAGCCATGTCACACATGATGCGGAAATTTTAACGGCCCACCCTCCCTTCTCGGTTGGCTGACAAAGCGGCTCCCAGCTGATCCCATGTAGACCCCCTCGCTAGATAAAGTTTGCATATATTTGTTCTATCTATCGAATAGTGGAAATTGGAAACAGAATCATATGTAGCCAAAATCGAATAATAGAAGTAAGAACAGAACGCACAAGTTCAATTCGTCCGGTGAAGGATAAGCTCCTCGCGTGCCAACCTTCCACTCTTCTCTGCGTATATTCTACAATACTCTGGTACTCCATCTCTCGGCCATAATTAATCGATAGAGGGATACTAAGATATCTGACTGGTAAGTTGTCACATTCAATACCTAGGATTGTTGCTCTCTCGGACGGGTTGGTGCATTGAGGGTTGAAGTATGCTTTACTTTTGTCTTGATTCAGGTGCAAGCCAGTTAGCCCGCCAAACAACTTCAATATAGCCTCTAACTCTCAAAGCCCTTGCCAAGTAGGCAGCATAAAGGCCAAGAGATCGTCCGCATAGATCAGGTGGGACACATGAGGCCGGACGTGTTTGAATAGTGGGGTAATATGATTCTGAATCACTGCGGAGTCCATTAAACACGAGAAGTATTCCACAAATATCGTGAATAGATACGGGAAAATTGGATCCCCCTGTTTGATACCTCTATTGCTCTTAATAAACCCATATGGTTGGCCATCCAGAAGAATGAAGAACGACGGGGAACTTATGCACTCAACGAACCCGATCGACCCAAACGAAATCAAACCCCATTTCCAGCATTATGTGGCAAACAAAATCTCTATTTAATGTGTCATAGTCTTTATGTAAATCCAGCTTTGAACAAGATTTTAAGCCACCCGCCTTGTTGAAGTTTCGTACTAACTCGTGGGCAAGTAAATTATTCTCTGCAATATCCAGGTCCTTAATGAACGCACCCTGATTTGGGGAGATGAGTTCCTTCATGATATTCTCCATACGACGACATATCAAATGGGTGATTATCTTATATATAGATAATTACAACAAGAAATAGGCCAGAAGTTCGATAATAGAGAAGATCCCTCCTTCTTCGGAATGAGAACGAGAAAGGTATGATTTAGTTCGCGCAGGAGGCGCCTCGTCTCGAAGAAATGTCGAAACACTTCTATAATCGACTATTTAAGAACGGACCAATGAGTTTGGTAAAACTTGCTTCCAAAACCATCCGGACCCGGCGCCATGTTCGGGTCTGCCTTCATAACTATTATTTCAATTTCCTCCATCAACATAGTCCGGAGAAGAGCCCGATTCCCAAACTGGGTAACCTTATTTTTACACACTAATTTGAGAAAATTTGTTAGATAATTAGATTGATTGAACAGATCTGAGTAATACCTGACTGCTTCGAACTGGATATCTGTAGGATCAACTAGTAATTTTCCGTCTTGGCCAAGGAGTCTCCCGATATGGTTTCGATGCTGCCTGGATCTCACCATATCTTAAAAGAATTTTGAATTTTTATCGCCATCTTGCAGTCATGAGCATTTTGCCCATTGAGAAATCTCTATCTGTTCTTGGGGTCGAAGACGACGGATGTGGTCTGCAAGTTGCGCTCCTCTTCCGCCAAGTTAGAATTGAGAATATCCGCCTGTAGGCGGGTTTGAATGTCTCGAAGTTTCTGTTCCTCGACATCAACCAGTTGAGGGGGATTGGATTTACCCTATTCCTTCATATTTGTTTTTGTTTTCTTTAGTCAAACAACTAAACAAAATTGAGGGTTGCCCACCATCTGATATTTCAGTCCCTCAAGAAAAGTACTGCTATAACCGTCCATAAGCGACCATTTGTTGTTGTATCTAAACGGACAACCTTGTGGAATGCTGCGCTCCACCAGTCAGACACATATAGGGCTATGATCACTAGTACCCGCAGGGAGATCCTCTGCTAATACTAGTGGAAATTTGTCCAGCCATGCTTGATTTACCAAAGCGCGATCTAATTGGCACGCGATACGCTGTCTCGTAGCTTTGTTATTCCAAGTCCACTTGTATCCCATCCTCCCCAAAGTCTGTAGGCCAGAGAGCAAAAGAAAACTCTAAAAATCTTGAAGGATTGGCTCAGGTATCATCCTGCCCCCTACATTCTTATGTTGGTATAAAATTGTGTTGTAGTCTCCCATAATGATAAGCGGAACATGATACTGAGAATTGGCCAAAATACTGATACGATTTATGTCTCGCCAAAGTTCCTCTCGTCTTCTCCTATCATTATGGCCATAAACCGTGCCGAATAGGAAGGAAAGTTCCCCATTATTTGTATATAACTGGACTATTAGTTGTTCTGACATGTGAATCTCCTGAGCAGTCCAGTATCTGGTATCCCATCTAATCCAAATTTGAGTCATACTGCAGATATGCAAGTTATGTATATGTTGCCACGGCGAGGAAGTTCTCTACGTCAACATCTTAGAAGATTTGATCTTGGTTTCTAGAAAAGCTACAATGGAGAATTGTTCTCTCCTTATCACTTCACTACATTCCCTCCATCTTCCAATAGATCAGATACCGCGTACATTCCATGTGATTAGAGACACGGAATAACATCGGGGTCCCCTATGGATCTCTCGAGACTGTCCTCAGGGACGTCAACAGTCTCAATCTTGTCGTTAACAGCCACCTCTTGTTCCTCCTCCACTGGCATATTGGACATTATCCCATGTACCTCCTTCCATCTAGGATTTTCCATGCAAAGCATCTCCCTCTTATCGATCACCTCATGGGTAGCTAGGCCCGCATCTTCTTGCATGGATACGAAGAGACATTTTTGACTAGAGTTGCTAGTCTTGGATTTGTCCATCTCCCCTATATGATAACTGCTTTGAGTCACCTGTCGACGCGCTCCCCCGCTTTTAAACCTACCCCCCTCTCTGAGTCTTATTCGTACTCCGCCTGAAGAGTCGCGAGCCTCCACCTTCTGGGATTGAAACACCATGCCCGTCACGTTCCGCTCCCGTAGGAGCGATCGTACTCGCTAAGGCATGATGCCGCATGAGCCTAGATTGTGCTCGTGCAAGACGAGTTCCATAACGGTCGATTACAACGGCTGTGACGGAGTCGTCGCACAGAAGTCCCAAGCAAAGACATTAAATAATAGCAGCGAAAATTTAAAGCAAATCACAAGTCATTCAAAATACTCTTTATTAATATTAAAACAAAGATTACAAAGGGGGCACGAGGCCAATATTACAATCACTCAAGCTCACTCTTCTCACATTACAAGTCACTCAGCTCTCTCTCATCTCTTAATACATATTTTGAACCAGCGGATGCTTCAGATAGGGGACGTCCATACATTAGGTCCCGTATAAGTCCTGACTCCACGCGATCGCATGCCTCGAATCGCCAAGGAACTCCGTGCCTCGACGCATCCAAGCGAGCTCCGTACCATAATCTTCTATCTGTTCCTGCACATAAATACTGTGTGGGTGTCAGTACTCAACTGTACTGGTGGAGTGAGCTCCTCGTCCACCCATACAAAACCGACACGTTCATTTACTTATGGATTAGTTTTAAGACAGATGCCTTGGCCAATTTGGTGTCTCTAGACTATCCCGTGCTTGCAACAACAACGCCAACACATACTTTGCCTTTAGACCATTCTTGTACCAACAATGTTAACCTATCATGTCGTGCTTGCCTTTCGGTACATAATCAGAGACACGACTGCACGATAGTACCCAATTTCCACGTAATCGTGCTACAAGTCCATTGTGCCGTGCCTCACAAACTCAGTATGACTTAACCATATCACCGCCTCGCGGCCCTTGCTACTTTAATCACCAATTGACCCAATCAAGATTGTGGACTAAGTGTCATTCGACCGACTTTGCCTTGCGGCATTTCCTGACTTAAACTCAAGATGACTCAAATCTAACTTATGCAACTTATATGCCGACAACGTAAGACTTGACGCTACATCTCGTGCCGAAGCACGGTGTCTACGTTGCGGCCAAATCTTAGGCCCAAATATTGTCTTCCGATTGTGCACACATTCGACTCGACTCATTGATATAGTGCACACAATACTCGACTCAATCCAAAGGCATATTCGCGGATCATCGCCAATGTCGACTCATCTATATGAACTAGTCACTAGCGCCCAGTGCTATCCTGGACACCATAGCTTGTTAGACGGACACCCCTTGCCAGCGCGAGTAGCGAGCTTCGCTGTAAGTTCCCGCCTAACCCGTACGGTCATCCAGAATTGCTAATCATGTCTCCATCAAAACGGTCCTGTTGGCCGCCTGGCTTGTCGTTCGAGAAACATTATCTCACCTTGTATAAGTTATCCAATGACCATGTAAAACTCGACTCGAACTGACGTCTCACATAGTCATTCTACTTCTAGTGTTACCATCTCTTTCAGGATCAAATTCAATACTTCTCCCATCTGAGACTGCCTCGACGACCCATGGTCGCGAGCATTATTCTTTCTTGTCCTATCATTTCATTCAACTCAGGAACGACTATTCGAAAGCCCTTCTTTCCAAACTCCAAATGAATCAACCGTGACCCGTGCCTTAGAAACACTAAGTCCGTGACATCCTGCCTTACACCAACTGATGTTCTTGATGATACTACCGCCCAAGACATACCTATACAACGGGCCTTACGGTCGTGGAACCAAGTAATTTCAACTACCGCAGAAAACATAGGACAGTGCTTAGAAAAGACTTCGATAGCCTATTATAACTCAGCCTAACTTAATCGTGCAACAACTTGACGAGCAAGGACTGCGTCAAGCCTTGGACGATTGGACCGTACATGCTTTATGAAGTGTTTATACGGGCGACGCCTATGACTTCGGCTAACTCTTAGCTTGTGGCGAAGACCAACTTTTCCTTCTTCCAAACTACGGGACGAAGGACCGAGTATCATTTTCAAAGCACGCCGTGCACCAACTCTAAGTCGACCGTCGGACCTTTCCATATTCTAACTCAATTCGATCCGTCGGGATTATTCCCTTAGCTATGTAGATTTCTCTCTTTTATTATCAAGCCGTCTTGTGCAAGTTAAAAACATGTGATTTATTATATGAAGGCTAAGATGAGGCGAGTTCACCGAAACTATCCCACCTGAGCGAGGAGTCGCCTCGACCGAGCGGGCCTTTGAGTCACCATTGCAAGGCTAAGTTCGAACGCCGTCGGCATTCCGATTTCCTCCGATTGACTGAGCGGGATGGGGCACTACGTAATACACCACTCAGAAAAAGTTTCGTCCTCGAAACTAACTGAGTACACTTATCGACTTATAACTTGATTCAACATCCTACGTTTCCCGTACACATTTCTCCTACGTGTTTCCTCAATCCAAGCCACGCTCGTACTACCATTAATCTTTTCTTTGAAACACTATTTCGAAATCTTTGACACTTTTTCATTTCTCTAGTCTCACTTGATTCAACGTATCACTTAGTTGAATCGTGCACATATTTCAGGCGTCCCTAAAATATATGCATTTCAGCCAAGCCTCGTGATAGCGAATTCTGCCATTACCAGTCGAGTCAGATCGGGCACATATTCAAGCGTCCCTGATATACATGCATGTCAGCCGAGGTTCACGAGTGGTATTTTCATATTCCTGAATCATTCCATTCATCAATACCAATATCCCAACCAATCAATCCTCAATATCACTCGTACCGATGCTAACTCTCGCAACATGGACGTCTCGCCTAACCGCTAGGCCTTTTTTTCTAGGCTAAAGTCAATCCGCCAGTATCGGAATCATAGTTTCCAAACAATAATATCAACACTGACCCCATCCTAAGGTCCAACCAAAGTTGATAATACAGGATTTTCTATCCAAGCTCGCATCACTCTAATTTCTAAACATCAAGCATAATTCCTACCCACATCCAGACATTTGTCGCATGGGGTCTGAGTCATTCAGCGAAGCCATCCTATCGTAAGTTCACTCAACCAAATCTTCGACACATCAATATCGCTCGACCAATAAGCCATTTCACATAGTCTATCTCTTCGAACACGTTCGACATAATCTACCTATCAATCCTTTTCAAGTCAAGCACGCTACGACACGATTCATCGCTAAACCATAATTCACATTTCATATTCCCTAAGTCATTTATCCTAATTTACTTAATCGATCACAAGGCCGTTTGACTTAACAATAGGCCACGCCCCGATCTCACGCGAGTCCGATTATCTACGGTGGGCATGAAATCACCATGCAACGCTCCCGCGAGATAATCATCCTCATCGGAACGTAACTCTTGTTTTGTGTCTAGACTAATTCATTCTCGATGCGTGGATTATACCTACTCAATCCTCAAGTTCTATTCAATCGTCAATCTCAAGTTCGACTAATCCTCGAATCTACCTTCGCATCAAACCGCAAGTCGAGATAATCCAAATTGCCACATCCTGATTTTTCGAGTTCGATCATTTCTGCGACATAAATTACCATATCAGCGCTCACGCAGAACGATCACCCCAAATCTGACATGATGCATGTGCGAGGCTAGAGTTGTGCTCGCACAAGACAAGATCATCGACGTTGTGGTTATCAATGCAACCATCAAGATAATTCTATTTTCATCCCAACATCTATTTCAATTAAAATCCTAAGTATAGCATCCATCAGAACGATAACACTTGTACGATCGTCATTCGCCGATTCAGAGTACCCTCGAGTTATCGCATATCGATCTTTGATATGCCTCAATACCATCGATGATATGCGTAACCTAACGATCTTTTTTTATAAAAAACTCTGAGTCGTACGACTGATGCTATCGTCCAGCTGGATAATCTCCTCGACATTCAAAATCAATTTTGATCATTATCCTTCTAATTATTTACAACATCAATTTCCTCAAACCCAAATTCACGTATTGTTCATCCGTCTTTCTTAAGTCATCGAGCAACATTTTTCTTCAAATCGTATCATTCTTTGCTAACTCAAATCATCGAGCAACATTCATTCCAATCCTTAGTGTCATTTTCAAAATTCAAATAAAACTTTTTATACATGCTATCTTTCCATCGTGCTAACTTTTTGTATACGATCCGTATCGATTTTTTCGATCAAGTCATCCATTCGTACACCATAACTTTTTCTCGATTAGATTTCACATACTCAATTATTTTGTATTTCATACTCGCGCAATCACTATCCCATGTGCGTCATTTCTAATTTGTTTGAATCGACCCGTCAAACTTCAAGACTACAACTTATTCGACGATACTCAATCTACGACGTTGCATACACGCGATGCTTGCTGATAGACTCATCGACACCCCGCATCCTCAATCGATCGACATTCCTGAAGCTATCACATACACCACTCAGGGATGGAGTCATTCGACAAATCCTCAAAACTATCATTCGAATCAAAATCGACTTCTTCAAATTTTCCGTTCGAACCATTCCTCGAATTCCAAGCACGCTCATCTATACCGCACCGACGTTATTATCGCTCGATAGCACCCCTATCGATAGTCATCTCACTTAAATCAATCGAGTTCAACTTATTCTTGCTCGGCATATTTTCAATCCCACATATGACTTTTTTAAGGTCGACACAACTTTTGGTGTATAGGCCCAGCCCGACTTAGCCAATCGTGCTTACACGAAGCATCTTTTCGTTTCTTGACAAAAACTATTCTTCTACGTTTTGCAAATTATATAGACTTATTGTATGGACATCCCGTGGGATATTTGAGAGAGAGCGCACCAACGATATTAACTTGCGGAAGCAACAGTGTTAAAGAATTCAATCGATAGTCCAATGACGTAAAGCCGTGCTTTGATACCATCATGTCATGCCCCGCTCCCGTAGGAGTGATCTTTCTCGCTAAGGCGTGATGCCGCACGAGCCTATATTGCGCTCGTGCAAGGCAGGTTCCAAAACGATCGATTACAGCAGCTGCGATGGGGTCGTCGCAGAGAAGTCCCAAGTAGAGACATTAAATAATAGCAGCAAAAATTTAAAGCAAAACACAACTCATTCAAAATACTCTTTATTGATATTAAAAAAAAGATTACAAAGGGGGCACGAGGCCAATATTACAATCACTCAAGCTCACTCTTCTCACATTACAAGTTACTAAGCTCTCTCTCATCTCTCAATACATGTCTTGAACCAGTAGATGCTTCAGATAGGCAACGTCCATATATACTTTACCTTTAGACCCTTTTCGTACCAACAATGTTAACCTATCATGTCATGCTTGCCTTTCGGCACATAATCAGAGACGCGACTACACGATAGTATCCAATTTCTATGTGACCGTGCTACAAGTCCATTGTGTCATGCCTCGTAAACTCAGTGTGACTTAATCATATCGCCACCTCGCAGTCCTTGCTACTTTAATTACCAACTGACCCAATCAAGACTTATGGACTAAGTGTCACTCGACCGACTTTGCCTTGCGATATTTCCTGACTTAAACTCAAGATGACTCAAATCTAACTTATGTAACTTATATGCCGATAACTTAAGACTTGACGGTACATCTCGTGCCGAAGCACGCGACGTTGCAGCCAAATCTTAGACCCAAACATTGTCTTCCGATCGTGCACGCATTCGACTCGACTCATTAATATAATACACACAATAGTCGACTCAATCCAAAGGCATACACGCGGATCGCCGCCATACCGACTCATCTATATGAACTACTCACTAGCGTTCAGTGCTATCCTGGACACCATAGCTTGTTAGACGGACGTCCCTTGCCAGCGCGAGTAGTGAGCTCCGCTGCAAGTCCCCGCCTGACCCGTGCGATCATCTATCACTGCTAATCATGTCTCCATCGAAACGGTCCCATTGGCGCCGTTTGAGAAACATTATCTCACCTTGTACAAGTTATCCAATGACCATGCAAGACTCGACTCGAACTGACGTCTCACACAGTCATTCTACTTCTAGTATTACCCTCTCTTTCAGGGCCAAATTTAATACTTCTCACATCTGAGACTGCCTTGACGACCCATGGCTGCGAGCCTTCTTCTTTCTTGCCCTATCATTTCATTCAACTCAGGAACGACTATTCGAAAGCCCTTCTTTCCAAACTCCAAATGAATCAACCATGACCCGTGCCTTAGAAATACTAAGTCTGTGACATCCTACCTTATACCAATTGATGTTCTGGATGATACTACCGCCCAAGACATACCTATACAACGGGCCTTACGGTCGTGGAACCAAGTAATTTTGACTACCGTAGAAAATATAGGACAGTGCTTAGAAAAGACTTCGATAGCCTATCATAACTCAGCCTAACTTAATCGTGCAACAACTTGACGAGCAAGGACTGCATCAAGCCTTGGACGATGGGACCGTGCATGCTTTATGAAGCATTTATGTGGGGGACACCTATGACTTAGGCTAACTCTCAGCTTGTGGGGAAGACCAACTTTTCCTTCTCCCAAGCCACGAGATGAAGGACCGAGTGTCATTTTTAAAGCACGCCGTGCACCAACTCTAAGCCGGCCGTTGGACCTTTCCATATTCTAACTCAATTCGACCCGTCGGGATTATTCCCTTAGCTATGAGGATTCGTCTCTTTTATTATCAAGCCTACTTATGCACGTTGAAAACATGCAATTTATTACGTGAAGGCTAAGATGAGGCTAGTTCACCGAAACTATCCCACCTGAGCGAGGAGTCGCATCGACCGAGCGGGCCTTCGAGTCACTGTTGCAAGGCTAAGTCCAAACGCCGTCGGCCTTCTAATTTCCTCCGATTGACTGAGCGGGATGGGGCACTACAATGCCTTGGCTACTTATCGCTCCATTAGTTGTATCCGCTCTGGGAACCAGAGCTCGGGATGAACCTTCACCGCTTATTATCTGATCTCGTCCAGCATTTAATTCATTCTCCATTCTTTGAGAACCTCGTTCTCCTCTCTCATCGTCCTCTATAGCCCCTTCCGACCCCTCTCTTGTCAAATCAATAGCCGGTGGAGCCATATCCATCTTACACTCTCTCAGCGAGTGTCCAAAGCAATTGTAGATATGACACGTAGGAGGTACCTACTCGTACTCCATATGTTGTCTATAGACCTCTCCCGTAGGAACTTCATATTCTGCGAAGTTGGGTAACTCCTTTTTCGCAGCAATCTCCACAAAAATTCTAGCGTATCCCAATCTGGTTCTGTATGCTGTCGCATCGTCTGCTTTGATAGGAGACCCCACCATACTTGCAAGTTTTGTTAACATGCCCATACTCCAGTAGTTTATTGGTAATTCTGGGAATCAAATCAATACAGGGACCGAGTGTAAAACCTCTTTCTCACAATGATGGTCCTGTGACCACGCCTTCATGATGATTAATCTACCATCAAACGTCCAAGGGCCACCCTGCAACACTTTATCGATGTCCTCCTTCATAGCAAAGTGGACGTAATAAAAGCCATTTTCCTTGGAGAAAAACTCGATGGTTCCCTTTGGACGCCACATACGATTTGCATAAGCGAAAATCTGTCCGTAGAACGGTCTGTTGCCTAACATATACAGAATATTCGTATTACGCCAATAATCAGCAGTCTCTGCAAGATCTTCTTCTGTAAATAGAGCACTCTCGCCTATTGCAGTGGGCATTGGTGGCACAAACCTCATGTGTCCCTTGTCAAGATTTAAACCAGACCTACAAAAATATGCCCACAACTTGCTACCCCTTGATCCTTCATTGGTTGCTTGCCCTTCTCAGCTGTAGTAGCGCGTCTTGCCTCTCTGTACACCTTGATGCTCTTCCTGGAGGACTAGGGTTTGGATTTTGTCACGACCCGTTACCCAAATTTTTGGGCCGGGCTGAGCCATATCTAGCCTATGCTTGTTAAAGGGTAGTAAGCCGTTCTAAGAATAGACAATAAAGGATCTAAGTGCTAACAGTTCTAATATCACATTTAAAAGGTTCATCACAACACAACATCTATAAGCGAAAGTAAAATAAGCACAGACTTAATAATACACTTCCAAAGTATCTAACTGGAGACAAAGTCCGGTAATCAAAAATAAATTCAAACCAAAGTCTAAGTCTCAAAACACATGAAAGATATCTAAGCAAGGTTCCCCGCTGGGGCCCCTTCTGAAGCTAAGGCCAGGTCCTCAATGCAGTACCATAATATGTAACACATTGCATTTCCTCCTCGAAAAGTGAACCTACAACGTTATCCTGTCAGGACGGGAGTAAGTACTTGTGCTACAAACATATAATACTGATCATGTGATGAAAAAAGATGAAATAACGTAATCATGGCATATCTTGATTTATCCAGTTTTAGATACATTTCATCATGGCAATACATATTCGTTTTAAAGTTTAAAACTGTAGCATGTACGTGATCGATCAATAGGTAAATAGGATGTACAGCGGTACATATCAATTTTTTTCTGGAATGCATATACGTGCACTAACGGCATCGGTGTATATCCATACACAAACGCGGGATCAGAACCTACGGCAAAGTTATATATAGAATATTATCGTACGCGGTAAATACATACGGAGAAGCGGGGCATGATCACGTACTCTACTAACAGTTTCCCCATTACCCGTTTTATAACATATGAGTGATACGAGAACAGTATAAAACATGTGAAAGATACTGAGAGTAGTATAAGCATGGTAGGTACTGAGAGCAGTATAAAACATGGTGGATACTCAGAGCAGTGTAAAGCATGGTGGGTACTGAGAGCAGTATAAAGCATGATAAGTACTGAGAACCGGTAAGAAGCATGTGAAGATATGACTTGCAGTTAACCAGAAGGCAGTATTTTAACATGATTTAATCACAGTTTATTGTTATACGTAGTAAATAAGCTTGCAGGGGTACTTGTCTCGAGCAAAGCAAGGATAAGAATATGTAGCTACAGATGTCCGGTGTCTTGTCAATAATGATATACAAACTCAGCCTCTAAGTTATGATTAAGATTACACTAGTGGTGTGACACGACTCCTAACTAGACACTAGCTAAGTGGAGACCTAGCATAAAAGTCCAATGTGGGGTGACACTATATCCAAACTAATTTTCTAGGGCCTTTACACTAGTGTAGGGTGAGGTCCAATACTACAATAACTCAAATTAACATAAAACTTTGTAAGTCGTAACTACTCAATAAATAAATCAGACTGTACACTGAGTTCCAACCATTTTTGAGATAGACAAAAAGCTCAATTATACATAAAATAAAGTACCAAATTGATCCTTGTTAATTATAAAAATTTATACTATTTTTTATGGAATTTATAAACCCTCATAGATATTTATTAAAAATCAGCAAACACATGTATCCTGAAAATGAGTTCTGTTTTCCTATTTTTATAAAATACCAAAATTACTTACTAAATGCTGGAAAAATTATATTAAATTATCTAAATGAACATAGTATTTAAATACAATTTTTTCTAGATTTTTACAGCAATTAAAATATATATAAAAATTCAAAAATAGCAAGTAACAATTTCTGAAAAATAATTAATTACAAATTAAGGATGATACATAAGCAAAATCTACAGATGTTGTCGGATGGCAAAACAAATATCACCAACGTGTCCAGAATGGTCAAATTAGCTAGGATAGCCTATCCATAAGTCCAATTTTGACACAAGAGAAAAACAGAAATTTTGGGTCAAAATGATATCCGTCGTTGGATACACTTTGCATCGAAAAACGTGTCAGGATAGAAGTCTACAAAACCTAGTAAATTATATGTCTACGAATCTAGAATGATGATACGAACCCAACGGTATGTCCAAAATAGAATTTCGATGACCCGACCACAAAATGCTCCGTTGACCTGGATATTGGTATTCAATTCGCACGGAAAAGCGTGCCGGAGCCAAAGTCCACTAAATCTAACAAAGTATATGTCAACGAGTCCAGAATGACGACAGGAACTCAACGGTATATCCGAAATTGGATTCCAATGAGCCGATCTCAAAATGACACGTTGACGCGGACATTTGGAATCCGGTTTGCACCGAAATGCGTGCCGGAGCAAATGTCTTCAAAACTCAGCAAGTTATATGTCAACAAGTCCAGAATGACGATACGAACTCAACAGTATATCCGAAATTGGATTTCGATGAGCCGATCTCAAAGTGACCCGTTGACTCGGAATGTGGGACCCGCTTTGTACCGAAATGCGTGCCAGGACCCACGTACTCCAAATCAAGCAAACTTTATATGAAAACATGTCAGAACGATACCAAAAGTCTACTGGTGGTGTCAGAAATTGAATCTAGAGTCTCGGATTCAAAAATGAAATTTAACAAGTGCAAATTATAGAATTCGGACGGCCAACTTTGGCGTCAAATTCGACCAACCAAACGTGTTCACAATAAAACGAAACTTAAGGGGCAGGATGAGGGTTATACCAGCTGCGTACATGAACCGGTAGCACGCCAACCGGAGCTGCGACGGCGGAGTTACGAGCTGACGAAGTCGGCTCCACAAAACTGTCCAAAAATAGTACAATTTAAAGTGTCAACTTGGTGGCCAGTTTTGAGGTATCAAACGACGAAATTAACGGACGAAACTTGAAGGGAGTAAAGATCTATATAACCAGATTGGGACGGAGCAAAGAGTTCGACGATCCAACGGTCGGATCTCTCGAAAAACATGCACGAAGTTGCTACGACGGGACGCCATTTTCGAGTTCAAAACTCGCGCGTCACGACGGGATTCCAACGTAAATGCACGAATAGGCTATGCATCGCGCCGAAGAGGAAGGCGGCACACCCCGGGGGTTCACCGGAGTTCGCCCAGCCAGGAGGGGCCACGTAGTGGCCGTACGGCGGCGCGACGGCGCGCGACGGCGGCCAGCGCACGTGCGCTGCTGCTGCGTGCGGCTACTGCTGCATGCTGCCGCTGCATGCCACTCTTTTGGGGGGAGAAGCCAGGCCGGGGCATGGTGGTGGCACGCCGACGACGGCGGTAGTGGCCGGTGGTGGCGGAGGCGGCGCACGGTGGAGGCCCGACGGTGGGTGCATGGGATGGTGGTGGTGATGATGGTTAGAGTGGTGGTGACGATAACAATGGTGATGGTGGTGAACTTGATGATGATGGTGGTGGTGATGATGAAGAGGATGAGAAGTTGAAGAAGATGATGATGGAAAAGGAGGTGGGGGTTATGGTGAGAGTGTTAGTGAGGAAGAGGAGGAGATGGAGACTGTAGGGTTGGTGCTCGGCTGTAGGGGGGCTGGTGAATGTGCGTTTGTTGAGAGAGAGAGAGAGAGAGAGTGATATATTCTTGTGTGTGTATAATAATATAGAAAGAGAG
>JANAVB010024999.1:9063087-9340587 GCA_029216955.1 Iris pallida | reverse complement strand
TGTCCTAATTAATGCTATTCGTATTGTTTTTCCTTAAGCGGATACAT
The DNA here is from genome assembly GCA_029216955.1 of Iris pallida. Classification (NCBI taxonomy): domain Eukaryota; kingdom Viridiplantae; phylum Streptophyta; class Magnoliopsida; order Asparagales; family Iridaceae; genus Iris; species Iris pallida. The sequence continues at coordinate 9,340,540 of JANAVB010024999.1, read as the reverse complement.
TGCTATGCACTTGGTGAGGCAGGAGCTGTACGAGGAGTTAGAGACTCGTCTTCCATTCTACTCCTGCATCCTAAGCGAAGAAACCGTTGCAAGTATGTTGTTAAGTATCCCTTGCACCGACAGTGTTACCGGGACAGACCACTATATGTCAGTCCTATCTGCCGGCTATTTATTTGTCAATAGGTATATGATACCTATTGTACTTATCTCGTCGGATGTTAACAATATATTCTTTCCGATGTGCGCTCCTCCGACGGACCACGGAGTGTTTAACCTATGTACTATAGGTCTGATCGGAGATCACTTCGTTATACTAAAGATGATCGCTCATTCTCCGATTCCTCCACCTTCAACAGTTTGGTACAAAAGAGCACCGGTCGAAGCCATCGCTTGGACCACACCTTTCGTTGACCAGATCAACCATTGTAAGAAGTTGTTGAAGATTGAGAAGCCAAGAGACTTACCTGCTGACCACTACGACGTCAAAATCGACTAAGTATATATATATTTACAGTTTGAAATTTTGTATATGGAGGACCACTTTTGTATACAGTGAAATATGAAGTCCAGTAATATATATGGAGTAAATTTTATATACAGTGAAATATGAAGTTCACTATGTTATATGCGTTTACTTGTGTGCTATCTGTGTTATATGTGTCTACCTGTGTGCTATTTATGTGTTTACATGTGTGCTATCTGTGTTATATGTGTTTACCTGTGTGCAAGTATGTGTGGCAAAATATACCAATTTATTAAAGTATCAGATCCAGTATCAGGACTGCTACACCCCTGGCAGTCCTACATTGAATTAGGACTGCCAGGGTGCTGGCAGTCCTAATTGAAACTTGTTGTTATATAAATGGCCATTCTCCTGTATTTTAGCACGGAGAATGACCATTTTCCGTGTAATTTAGCACGGAGAATGGCCATTCTCCGTGCAATTTTTACGGAGAATGGCTATCCAATCCAGTATCAAGACTGCCACCCCCATGGCAGTCCTACATTAAATTAGGACTGCCAGGGTACTGGCAGACCTATTTGAAACTTGCCGTTACAGCAAGTATCAATTAGGACTGCCAGCACCCTGGCAGTTCTAATTTAATGTAGGACTGCCAGGGTGCTGGCAGTCCTATTTATAAGTCTCTGTGATGAGAGTTTTGAAACTCTCTATCACAGAGAGTTTCAATTAGGACTGTCACAACCCTGACAGTCCTACACAAGAGGAGGACTGCCAGGGTGCTGGCAGTCCTAATTAAAACTTGCTGTTATATAAATGACCATTCTCCTGTGTTTTAGCACGGAGAATGGCCATTCTCCGTATAATTTAGCACGGAGAATGGTCATTCCAGTGTTAAAACGTAGGAGAATGACCATTCTCCATCTTAATTAACACGGAGAATGGCATTCTCCGTGTAAATTAACACGGAGAATGGTCATTCTTCGTGAAAATAACACAGAGAATGACCATTCTCCGTGCTAAATTACATGGAGAATGGCCATTCTCCGTGTAAATTAGCACGGAGAATGGTCATTCCAGTGTTAAAATGCAGGAGAATGACCATTCTCCGTTTTAATTAACACGGAGAATGGCATTCTTCGTGTTTCTAACACGGAGAATGACATTGCGTGTAAATTAGCACGGAGAATGACCATTCTCCGTCTTAATTAACAAGGAGAATGGCATTCTCCGTGTTTCTAACACGGAGAATGGCATTCTCCGTGTAAATTAACACGGAGAATGACCATTCTCCGTAAAATTAACACGGAGAATGACCATTCTCCGTAAAAATTACACGGAGAATGACCATTCTCCGTGCTAAATTACACGAAGAATGGCCATTCCGTGTAAATTAAGACGGAGAATGTTCATTCTCCTGCGTTTTAACACTGGAATGACCATTCTCTGTGTAAATTAAGACGGAGAATGTCCATTCTCCGTGTTAGGAACACGGAGAATACCATTCTCCGTGTTAGGAACACGGAGAATACCATTCTCCGTGTTAATTTACACGGAAAATACCATTCTCCGTGTTAATGTACACGGAGAATGGTTATTCTCCTGTATTTTATGGTCAGTTGAAACTTTGGAGGGCCATAACTTTTGACTGGGAGGTCGAAACGCGGCCCGGTTTGTCGCAAAATGAGCGTATTTTCGAGAAGCCTGAGTCTAACAATTTTATTGTTAGACGGCCTTCCAAAATTTTAGAATCGCAAAAAAATGATGTTTGGACCTCCGTTTTAGCACTTTTATCGAAATTTTAGAATCGCAAACAAATATTAATTCAATGACTTACAAATAGGACTGCCACCCCCTGGCAGTCCTACACTTATGAAGGACTGCCAGCACCCTGGTAGTCCTCCTTTTGTATAGGACTGCCAGGGGGGTGGCAGTCCTAATTGAAACTCTCTGTGACAGAGAATTCCAGTTTCAAACTCTCATCACAGAGAGTTATAAATAAGACTGCCACCCCCCCTGGCAGTCCTATACAAAAGGAGGACTGTCAGGGGGGTGGCAGTCCTCTGATACTAAATCAAGAATATCAGGAATTGGCCAACAACTTAAGTTTCCAAACGTAAATAACAACTACATATCAGACAACTACATATCAGACAACTACATATCAGACAACTACATATCCAACATGTACCTAAATAATAATTATATATCAGATCAACTACATATCATTCAAAAGTCTGCCCAACAACTTAAGTTTCCAAACAACAAATATATTCTTCAAGTTTTAAACAACAAAAACATCTTTACAAAAATATCCAGATTACATCCAACTAATGATCATTCCACATCCAACTACATATCATGCCGGGCCTTTGAACGAGACTCCCTATTATTTATGAAGGGAAACTAGACCACGACGCCGATGCGATCAAGCTCGTTGGCGACCGCGACACTAGTGTCACTTTGGCAACCTCTCCGGAGTGTCTGGGCCAATTCCTTCACCTTTTGAGACTATAAATGAAAGTATAAGTGAATTAAGTCTACAAACATGAAAATCTCAGTCTAATTACAAATACGGAACTCACCATCCTCACCAACCCAGCATACAAGACATTTTTGGAAGGAAGAGCTCCAATTGCTCCGACGGCCACAGGACCCGGGTTTGTAGGGTTTGACAACTTAGGATGTCCGACCCCCAGGAAGTTCGGCATGTAGTCCTCGCTGCAGTCGGCCATCGGGGTGACCGGTCGTCTTTTAGATTCTCGAAGTACATGTCGTTGCCACTCGGAGTAAAAGTCGGTCACCTAGTCGAAATCCGTCAGTTTGTAATTTAAAGGTTGTGTTCCGCGCGGAGGCTCCAACAGTCGTAGTGTACGCTTTGGCATAGTTTGCACGAAGCCAAACTGACGAAGTACTCTATCGGGCATGTACGACTCCGTGATATCATAGCATGTGATCATGCCATAAAATAAAGAAACTGGTTGGACCTCACGATTCTGCTCACGTAAATCCTGGTATGGATTCCAAAAAATCTGTAGGAAAATAGTTAACAACAAAACAAAATTAAGGTGAAAAAGTAAGTCAAAATTTAGTACCTCTTCTGGCACCAAATTGTCTAGTACTTCACGAATGGAAGCCAGTGTTTGCCAATTTTTTGTTTCCAGCTGGGATGGCCTCCATCGACACACTCTAGGAAGGTGTTCAACATACTCTGGGTTCAGGTCAGCCCGTATGAGCATCGAAAAGTGCTCATATATCTATGCCTATTCAATTTATAAATGAATAATCAAAAAATAAACAACAAAATAAAGTATACAAGATTAAATTGTTAGAAGTTTTCTTATATGTAGCAGAGTCTGACAGCCGGCTATTGTCTTAGTCCCGACACGGGATACGATGCCGAGCTCGCGGTAAAGATTGGCTAGGATATCGCTTCCCCAGGATATATCAATGAAGTCATCCACTTCAGATAAATTGAGCATGTACCTAGCATGTATCGACGTTCCGGACTTGTCCGAAATGCCGACCGTTCCTAGGACGAACAATATTGTGAAACCCAGATTTTAGATTATTGGTTTGCAGTATAATTTTGTTTTTTATAGTTATTATTATTTTTATTATTACTATTATTATTATTATTATTATTATTATTATTATTATTATTATTATTATTATTTAGTCGGATTTAGGAAAATATTATTTTAAAAACTATCATTGATTTTTGATTGTGGCCTGCCCGAACCCGAGTTCCCAAAACCCAATCCCGATTCGAACCCATTCTTTTATTTTAAATCCTGATCTATTCGTTATTAAAAAAAATTAAGACCAAACCGTTGGGCCTGGTCACCCACGACCTGGCCACCCCTACCCATTCTTCTCCTTATTTTTCTCCTCAACTTTCCCCTCTCCTCCACATACTCATTCTCCTACTCCCGTTTTAATAACATCAACACCACCACCAGCCTCTATAACCTCTCTCATTCTTTCCCCACTTACTCCAGCACTCTCTTTTCCCCACTCCTTATGTAATCCCCCACCACCAACTCTCTTTCCCAACTCCATTTCCCACTCCCTTTTTCCAAACTCCAGAGCCTTTCCGCGAGAGCCTTCCCGCGAGCACCCCGACCCGCTCGACCACTTTCGGCGCCCAAGCCCGCCTCCTCCGCACCCCTGCCGCGCGCCGCCCCCAGCCTCCCCTGCCGGACCCGCGCCCCTGTCCCCCGACGGCCAACGTCGACCCCGAACTCCGCCCCGCGGCCTCACCGTGCGGCCGCCCTTCCGGCGCCGTCCCGCCGGACCCCCCTCTCGGCCCCGACCTTCTGGCCGCGCCCGACTCCGGCCAGGACCCCGCCTCCGCCGGTTCGTCCAGCCCGCGGCCGCCCACCTTCGGCGTCGCTCTCCTCCGGCGCTGTCCCGTGGCTGTGCCCTAGTCGTTCCCCTCTGCTTCGGTTCCCGCGAGCCGTGCCCCGCTGATCTGAACAGCGCTGTCCAGCGCTATCCGCGGGTTTCTCGACCTGCTGACCCCGTTCATTTTTCTATATCTACATCTGAGAGCTCTAGCCGAGCAACCCAAGGTATAACTCCTTTGTTCCGTCCCATTTTTGGTAGTCAATGATGAGATTGGTTCCCGATTCCTTCCCGGAAATTCGGTTTTTAGGTGGACGACGTAGTTTCGGAGTTTCCGAAAACATTCTGTGATTTCTTGCTGTGTTTGGTTTGGGTTTTCGAAATTTTGGCATTCCCAATTTTTATTTCGGGTTTTCCGATTCTGCTTCGGAAATGTCTTATATATATATAATTTCTATATAAATGTGTTTCCCTAGATTTGGGATGTGTGTTGGGCGTTATGGTGCATTTTCCCAGTTTTGGGTTATCCCGAATATAGAGGGAATGCTGCCCAAATTTTTATAAATTTTTATAAATGAATTTCAAATTGGTTTTCGGAAATTATTTATTTAAATGGATTTTTGGGCGACGACCATACCGGTCCGTGGGCCCTAGCGAAATGCAAACGAACCCGATTTTACCCGGACGTTGAGGCATTAGCACCAAATAGTGACGATTGGACCAAGTCTGAGACTCCTAAAATTTTATTTATTTTATTTTTAGATTTGTTTTCGATATTTAAAATACGGGATGTTAGTCAAAACTAACTAATTTTCTCTTATTTTAATTTATGTAAAGTTTGTAAGGGCCTAAGCCCAGATTTCTATTCTGTTAGCTGTGTCCCTGTATTGTGTAGATTAGGATTTTTCCTTTATTTTCTGGATGTTTTATCTTCTTCGTTATTAGGCGTTTAGCTATATAAATTGCTGTTAAATATTTTGTATAAATTAAATAAGGATTTTTCACGATAAAATAACTGGATTAAAATATTGATAATTAACAAAACCCACGTTTTATCATTGAAAGAAAATGTAGTTTGATATGTATAATATTAAAAATAAAAAGTTTTGCGAATTAACCGGTAGCGACAATTTTTCCAAGTAAAACCAGAAACTGGCTATCCAACTAAATGAGAACCAACGTAGCACGCGTCGTAAACCGTTAGCAGTAGATTAATAAACAAACTTAAAATCTGACTAGGACCTGCTACTAGAGATTGCAACTATCACACCTAGCTTGGTTTCACAATGGTTCTAAGTCAAGTTCTCCAACTGTAGGATCTCGAAGACGAACCAAGCATCTTCCCGAAACCAACATCGTTTCCAGTCATAAACAAAGGCAAGTACATTTTTTGTTAGTTTACAATTATTTAAAAATCATTTTATTGCAAGTTTAAACCACGATGCAACGCGGAACTCTCTCTGAGAGCATTGACTGATTGACTGTTGGGTACTGGAAGAGTAGTGTAATGAGTATAACCACATCCAAAATAGTATAATGATTGTATTAGCTTACCCCTCATACACACGGGGATAAGCCATATCGTATCAATAGGATACAACTGTACAACCCAAGCCGGTCATATTCATTGCCTATTCACATCACAAATGTTTTAACTGCTAGTTAACTGTTTATTTCAAATTATTTAAAAGTGCATAACTCTATTATTATTTTAATTGTTGGAATATCATGAATTGTATTTTGCTCCCTCCTGACTGTAGATAACATTTTTAGGGGATTTTGAGGATGCTGAGCTGTTATACAACAGCTATTATGACCCGGTTCTGTATCCTGTGGTGTTGCCAGAGTCCCCATTGGAGGACGCAGGACCTGAGACCGACGAGCCGAACGCATAGCTAGATATTTTTAGTTTCCAGTTTGTTGTTTTGAATTTTAGAATTTTGTTAATTCGAATTCAGCTTTTTAATTCAGTCTTTCTAATTCCAGTTGTACTTTTCAATTGTTGAATAAAATTTTAAATTCCCGAATATTGAGTTGTGACAAATATATAGATGTTGTTGTGATTACCTGCAATAGTGGATATAGCTTACTGCCGCAGTCTCAACAACGGTGCAAGCTGGGCATGATCCGGTTCGACCCAATTATTTGGGATCGGGCCGTGACATGTTTTTAGTGGTAGCCCATGCAGGTCCGTAACAACAACTTAGGAAAACATACCTAGAAACAATTGGAACACTAGAACATTGATTTGTTACAACATAGGTCCGAATTATATACATAAATATTTTTGTTTGATTATAGACTGGTAGGATACCTTGCTTATGTTTACATCCTAAACCTTCTAGAATATGACCAAGGAAAAGACCACCCCTGCCGGAGACGAGGTGTCATCACCCGAACACACCCCATCTCCTCCAGCACGTCCAGACCCTTCACCGTTGTAGCTGACCAATCGTCCCCATCAATCACCAGCACTCCGCAGCGTTTACGCCACTATATCTCAAGCGACAAACCCTACACCTCCCCGGACTGAGCTGCAGTCCCCTGCGGTAGTGCCCGCACCAGCTGCCCCTCCAGTGCCCGTGGATCCCACCGATATAGTGGACATGCTACGAGGAGTGCTTGAAGCCCAGATAGCCCAAGCAGAAGCTCATCGAGAACAGACTGCAGCCCAAGCTGAAGCCCATCGCGAGCAGACCGCGATCATGAGAGAAGGCATGGAGAATGCCCACAATATGGCTATGGCTGCCCTCGAGAGAGGAGCAACAACTTCATTGGAGCCACGACCTGCCAAGGTAAACATAAATTCAGAAGTTAAGTTATATATCATTAAGGCCATTCTTTTGATTAGAGGCGTATTATTACATGAAGGTCGGAGATATAGAGAGTTTCAAGAAGCAGGGCCCTCGACCTTTCAAAGGGATCGAGGGTATTATCTACGCCGATGAATGGCTAGACAGCATGGAGCGTCTCTTGAGCGTCAATCGACTCCCAGAGGACCTCAAGACCGAAGCAGTAGGACTCTAGCTGCAGGATGTGGCAAGCACCTGGTATCAGAATGAACCCCGACTCCAGGACAAACAGCTTGATTGGGACACCTTCAAGAGGCTGTTCCACATGAAGTTCTTTCCAACATCAGAGATGCGGGAGATGGAAAGACAGTTCCAGGACCTGAAACAAGGAAACATGACGGTTGGAGAGTATGCGGCAGAGTTTGGCTGACTTAGCCGTTTTGTCCAGAACTTGGTTGCTGACCCCAAGGACCGTGCTGAAAGATTCAGGTATGGACTAAGGGAGGAAATTCGTACCCCTATGATCGTAGGTGGCGCCAAGACATATGAGAAGATTCTGACACGAGCTCAGGACGTGGAGAAGAGCCAGCCTTCTCGTTCAAAGAGAGAGTATCCTGGAACTAGCAACTTCCAGGGTAACCAGAAGAGGCCCAACAACAACAACAGGCCTTCGCACCATCAGCATCAGCACCATCAGGCAAGGACCAATGAACGAGCGCCTCAGAAGTAGATCCCTGTTTGTGATTTTTATAAGAAGCCAGGACATCAGTCAAACATATGCAGGAAGAGGCTAGGACACTGCCTAGTTTGTGGGTCTGCCACCCACCAAGTGAAGGACTGCCCCTCGTCAGTCCATCGGACCGGAGCAACTCAGCAAAGAGCTCCCCTACCCACTCAGCAACAACGGTTCGGACAACACCAGCAGAAGACCGAGCGAGCTTTTGCCCTAGCAGCAGATGAGCAGGAACCAGAGCAGAAACCTACCGTTGATGTCATCATAGGTTCTATTTATGTGTTTTCACATCCTGCTCTAGCATTATTTGATTCGGGTGCATCATATAGTTTCATATCATCAAAGTTTATTTCTGTACACCACCTAGATACGGGACTTAGCAAGGTGATTAGTAGAGTTATGACCGGTGGTGGACCCATACCCATCACTGAGGCTTGTAACTGTCCCATAACTATCTCAGGCCACCAATTCGTAACACCCTTACTTGTGATGCCCTTGCCCAACTATGATGTAGTCCTAGGGATGGACTGGTTAAGTGAGCAGCATGCGCTAATAGATTGTCATAGAGGATGTGTAATCTTCAGCCCACCAGGAGAACCGGAGTTTGAAATCTCTCGAGCTCCGGAAGACATGAAGAGTGCTACCTACTCCTCTATCACCGAAGAACCCGGGCCTCCTCGTCCTATCATAGCGGAATTCATGGACGTCTTTCCAGATAGTCTTCCAGGATTGCCGCCAGATCGAGGTATAGAATTCACCATCGACCTAGTACCCGGCTCTTCCCCTATTTCTCGGGGATGCTACAGAGTCAATCCTAAGAAGGCAAAGGAGATGAAGGACCAGATTGACGAACTGAAGGCACAAGAATTTATCAGAGACGGGGCTTCACCCTGGGGAGCACCAATTTTGTTCGTGTCCAAGAAGGATGGAACCGTACGGATGTGCATTGATTACCGGGCGCTGAACAACATCACCATCAAGAACAAGTACCCTCTGCCCCGGATCGACGACCTGTTTGATCAACTGAGTGGAGCCAAGGTATTTTCGAAGATATCTCAGATCAGGCTACCACCAAATCAAGGTCAGGAAGGAGGATATCCCGAAAACGGCATTCAACACCAAGTATGGGCAATTTGAATTCTTGATCATGCCGTTTAGGCTGACGAATGCTCCTGTGGTATTCATGAACCTCATGAACAAGGTCTTCCATGAATACCTGGATCAGTTTGTTGTTGTCTTCATCGACGACATACCGATCTACTCGAAGACTGAAGAAGAGCATGAAGAGCACCTGAGGAAAGTTTTGAGCACCTTGAGGAAGGAGAAGCTCTATGGTAAGCTATCTAAATACGAATTCTTTTTATACAAAGTAGAATTTCTGGGCCATGTTGTCACAGAAAAAGGAATTTCGATAGATCCAAAGAAGATAGCTGCTATTGAGAAATAGACAGCACCAAGTTCGGTTGCAGAAATTAGAAGCTTTTTGGGTTTGGCTGGGTACTACCGGAAGTTTGTGAAGGATTTCTCCAAGATTGCTGAACCAATGACGAAGCTTACCAAGAAGAACGAAGAATTCATTTGGTCTGAAGCTTGCCAGTCAGCTTTTGAGGAACCGAAGAAGAGGCTTACAACGGCGCCGATACTTGCGCTACCCGCGGGTATCGACGGTTTCTCAATTTACAGTGATGCTTCCGGTAAGGGATTGGGCTGCGTTTTTCAACAACACGGGAAAGTAATTGCTTATGAATCTAGGCAATTACGGACTCATGAGAAGAACTATCCTACACATGATTTGGAGCTTGCAGCGGTGATATTTGCATTGAAGCTATGGAAGTACTACCTTTATAAAGAGAGAGTGGAAATATTTATAGACCACAAAAGTCTTAAATATGTTTTCACTCAGAAGGAGCTGAACATGCGACAGAGACGATGGCTGGAGCTGATGAAGGATTTCGACATCAACCTGCAGTACCATCCGGGTAAGGCTAATGTTGTTGCAGATGTACTTAGTCGATACCCGATGGCAATGTTCTTGACCAAGGAGCGTCATTTGCTGGAGGACATGGAAAAGCTTGCACTGGAGATTGTACTGCCTGAAGAAGAAATAAAAAAACTGGGAAGAGAAGCCATTGTACCAGGAGCTGAATCAACAATGATGCAGTTGCAAGTGCGTTCAAGTCTAATGGACAGAGTCAAGGAGGCACAATTCCAAGACGAGACGCTTTGCAAACTCAGAGATCAAGTGCTGGCAGGAATACTTGAAGGATTCTTAATCACCATCGATGGAGCACTGAAGAATGGTACGAGGCTTTGCGTACCAACTGGCGAACTGAGGAACGAGCTGATGCAAGAAGCGCACCAGTTGCAGTATTCCATATATCCTGGAGCCAACAAAATGTATCGGGATATGCGTACTATAGTGTGGTGGTACAGAATAAAGAAGGATGTATCCAGGTATGTGGCTAGATGTTTAATTTGTCAACAAGTAAAAGCTAGCAGGCAGAGACCAGCAGGACTATTGCAGCCGCTTGACATCCCGGAGTGGAAATGGGAGCACATAACGATGAACTTCGTATCGGGACTGCCTCGATCCCAAGGACGGAAGGATGCCATTTGGATTATACTGGACCGACTGACGAAGTCAGCTTACTTTATCCCCTTCAAGGTTGGTCTATCTACCGAGAAGTTGGCAGCACTGTACATGCGGCACATCTACCGGATTCATGGAGTTCCTGTAAGTATTGTGTCTGACAGAGATACTAGATTTATCTCTCACTTTTGGAAGAGTTTGCATGACAGTTTGGAAACATAACTGAAGTTCAGCACCGCCTACCATCCCCAGACTGACGGACAATCAGAGAGAACAATCCAAACGCTAGGAGACATGCTGAGATCCTGCGTCTTAGAATTTGGAGGGTCTTGGAAAGACCATTTGCACTTGGTAGAGTTCTCCTACAACAACAGCTACCAAGCTAGCATCGGTATGACACCATTCGAAGCACTCTATGGATGTTGTTGTCGTACTCCACTTGCTTGGGATGACGTTGGAGAACGAGTATTGCTTGGACCTGAGATGGTGACCGATACAGCAGAGAAGGTAAGAATGATCAGAGACAAGCTCAGGATTGCCCAGGACAGACAGAAGCATTGGGCCGATAGCAGCCGACGTCCTTTGGAGTTTGAAAAAGGTGACAGTGTGTTTGTAAAGATCTCTCCTACCAGAAGAACCATCCGTTTCGGCAGAGCAGGAAAACTAAGCCCCAGGTATATTGGTCCTTTTGAAGTACTTAACAGGATCGGAGAAGTGGCTTATTGGGTGGCTCTACCCCCAAGTCTCGAAGGCGTCCATAATGCCTTCCATGTTTCGCAGCTGAGACGCTACATCCCGGACCCGAGCTACATCTTGGACCATTCGGAGCTAGAAATTGGATCCAGCCTTACAGTGCCAGAGAAGCCAGTAGCAATATTGGACAGTGGAGAGAAGAGAATCAGGAACTCTGTGACGCCGATAGTCAAGAGTTATGTGGCGGCACAACTCACCAGGCGAGTCTACCTGGGAGCGAGAAGACCAGATGCGGGAGCAGTATCCGTACCTGTTTGAGACTTGAGGTAACCCCTAACCCTGCCTTTAATTTCGAGGACAAAATTTTCTAAGGAGGGAAGATTGTGAAACCCAGATTTTAGATTATTGGTTTGTAGTATAATTTTGTTTTTTTTATAGTTATTATTATTATTATTATTATTATTATTATTATTATTATTATTTAGTCGGATTTAGGAAAAACATTATTTTAAAAACTATCGTTGATTTTTGATTGTGGCCTGTCCGAACCCGAGTTCCCGAAACCCAATCCCGATTCGAACCCATTCTTTTATTTTAAATCCTGATCTATTCGTTATTAAAAAAAATTAAGACCAAACCGTTGGGCCTGGTCACCCACGACCAGGCCACCCCTACCCATTCTTCCCCTTATTTTTCTCCTCAACTTTCCCCTCTCCTCCACATACTCATTCTCCTACTCCCGTTTTAATAACATCAACACCACCACCAGCCTCTATAACCTCTCTCATTCTTTCTCCACCTACTCCAGCACTCTTTTTTCCCCACTCCTTATGTAATCCCCCACCACCAACTCTCTTTCCCAACTCCATTTTCCACTCCCTTTTTCCAAACTCCAGAGCCTTTCCGCGAGAGCCTTCCCGCGAGCACCCCGACCCGCTCGACCACTTTCGGCGCCCAAGCCCGCCACCTCCGCACCCCTGCCGCGCGCCGCCCCCGGCCTCCCCTGCCGGACCCGCGCCCCTGTCCCCCGACGGCCAACGCCGACCCCGACCTCCGCCACGCGGCCTCACCGCACGGCCGCCCTTCCGGCGCCGTCGCGCCGGACCCCCCTCTCGGTCTCGACCTTCTGGCCGCGCCCGACTCCGCCCAGGACCCCGCCTCCGCCGGTTCGTCCAGCCCGCGGCCGTCCACCTTCGGCGTCGCTCTCCTCCGACGCTGTCTCGTGGCTGTGCCGTAGCCGTTCCCCTCTGCTCCGGTTCCCGCGAGCCGTGCCCCGCTGATCTGAACAGCGCTGTCCAGCGCTGTCCGTGGGTTTCCCGACCTGCTGACCCCGTTTATTTTTCTATATCTACATCTGAGAGCTCTAGCCGAGCAACCCAAGGTATAACTCCTTTGTCCCGTCCCATTTTTGGTAGTCAATGATGAGATTGGTCCCCGATTCCTTCCCGGGAATTCGGTTTTTAGGTGGAGGACGTAGTTTCGGAGTTTTCGAAAATATTCTGTGATTTCTTGCTGTGTTTGGTTTGGGTTTTCGGTATTTTGGCATTCCCGATTTTTATTTCGGGTTTTCTGATTCTGCTTCGAAAATGTCTTTTAAATATATAATTTCTATATAAATGTGTTTCCCTGGATTTGGGATGTGTGTTGGGCGTTATGGTGTATTTTTCCAGTTTTGGGTTATCCCAAATATAGAGGGAATGCTGCCCAAATTTTTATAAATTTTTATAAATGAATTTCAAATTGGTTTTCGGAAATTATTTATTTAAATGGATTTTTGGGCGACGACCATACCGGTCCGTGGGCCCTAGCGAAATGCAAACGAAACCGGTTTTACCCGGACGTTGAGGCATTAGCACCAAATAGAGACGATTGGACCAAGTCTGAGACTCCTAAAATTTTATTTATTTTATTTTTAGTTTTGTTTTCGATATTAAAAATACGGGATGTTAGTCAGAACTAACTAATTTTCTCTTATTTTAATTTATGTAAAGTTTGTAAGGGCGTAAGCCCAGATTTCTATTCTGTTAGCTGTGCCCCTGTATTGTGTAGATTATGATTTTTCCTTTATTTTCTGGATGTTTTATCTTCTTCATTATTAGGCGTTTAGTTATATAAATGGCTATTAAATATTTTGTATAAATTAAATAAAAAATTTTCACGATAAAATAACTTGATTAAAATATTGATAATTAACAAAACCCACGTTTTATCATTGAAAGAAAATATAGTTTTATATGTATGATATTAAAAATACAAAGTTTTACGAATTAGCCGGTAATGATAATTTTTCCAAGTAAAACCAGAAACTGGCTATCCAACTAAATGAGAACCAACGTAGCACGCGTCGTAAATCGTTAGCAGTAGATTAATAAACAAACTTAAAATCTGACTAGGACCTGCTACTAGAGATTGCAACTAGCACACCTAGTTTGGTTTCACAATGGTTCTAAGTCAAGTTCTCCAACTGTAGGATCTCGGAGATGAACCTAGCATCTTCCCGGAACCAACACCGTTTCCAGTTATAAACAAAGGCAAGTACATTTTGTGTTAGTTTACAATTATTTAATAATCATTTTATTGCAAGTTTAAACCACGATGCAACACGGAACTCTCTCTGAGAGCATTGACTGTTGGGTACTGGGAGAGTAGTGTAATGAGTATGACCACATCCAAAATAGTATAATGACTGTATTAGCTTACCCCTCATACACACGGGGATAATCCATATCGTATCAATAGGATACAACTGTACAACCCAAGCCGGTCATATTCATTGCCAATTCACATCACAAATGTTTTAACTGCTAGAGAACTGTTTATTTCAAATTGTTTAAAAGTGCATAACTCTATTATTATTTTAATTGTTGGATTATCATGAATTGTACTTTGCTCCCTCCTGACTATAGATAACATTTTTAGGGGATTTTGAGGATGCTGAGCTGTTATACAACAGCTATTATGACCCGGTTCTGTACCCTGTGGTGTTGCCAGAGTCCCCATTGGAGGACGCAGGACTTGAGGCCGACGAGCCGAACGCATAGCTAGATATTTTTAGTTTCCAGTTTGTTGTTTTGAATTTTAGAATTTTGTTAATTCGAATTCAGATTTTTAATTCAGTCTTTCTAATTCCAGTTGTACTTTTCAAATATTGAATAAAGTTTTAAATTCTCGAATATTGAGTTGTGACAAATATATAGATGTTGTTGTGATTACCTGCAATAGTGGATACAGCTTACTGCCGCCGTCTCAACAACGGTGCAGGCTGGGCATGATCCGGTTCGACCCGACTATTTGGGATCGGGTCGTGATACGCACGGGCCACCGCGTCGACCATATCATCGTCATCGTCATCCACCTCCATATCCATGAAGTGGTCTACCAGAAGAGGAATTCCATATGACTTCTTGAAGCCAGGCAGAGTTGTAAAACTCGTAGCCTGAAGTCCAAGGTGACTTGAGACGAAGTTGACGATCTTCTCGTACCATTTCACGAATTTTTCGTTGGTGTAATGTTCTTTGGTCATGGCGCGCCGGTCATTGGCAGCTCCAGTATCTGGTAGACGTCGTCAAGTGTAATGGTCATCTCCCCTGCTGGAAGATGAAATGTGTTGGTCTTCGGGTGCCATCTCTCCATAAAGGCGGATATGAGGGCACTATACATTGTCCGATAGGCGTTTTGTGCCAAATTGTGCAAGCCGCTCGGTATGATTTTGCTCTGGACGGCCTCCGATAAGCTTGCAAACTGCCAGGACACAGTTTTCTTCCCGTGACTCACAGCCCTAAGGATACGATATGTCCTCTGTATATCGAACAACAGAAAAATATATCAATTATGAAATACATATATATATAGTATACTAAAAACTGGTAGCTTACAAACGTCATGTACATACCGGGTTCTTCCATATTTCATACGCAATGTGGTTCTCAAAAGAAACCAACATTGAGCAACCGGGCGGATGGACAGGAGGCTTAGAAGGACCGGCCTCCTAAGAAGGATCGGCCTCCTTAGAAGGACCGACCTCATCAAATGGAGTAGAACCGTCTTGACGTGATAGGAGTCGACCAATTGGCACATCATCATCGTCGTCATCGGAAGAACGCGTAGGAGTAGGAGCTCGTTGCTTCGACCGAGCTTGACATGCCGGTGGCGACGTCCGAGACCGAGCTTGACGTGCCGGTGGTGACGTCCGAGACCGAGCTTGGGGCACCGATTCAGAAATTATTATCGGACGCTCGAGAGGACGTCCCGCACGTTCCTTCCGCTTTGACACGGTGGGCCGTATTCTTTTGTTAGCGGCCGGTGGACTGCATGACAACATACAGTTATTAAATAATAGAAACAACATGCATTACCCACCCCCATATGTCATAACAGTAGGACTGCCAGGCCTGTGGCAGTCCTACTGAAAATCAGGACTGCCAGAGTCCTGGCAGTCCTCTTTCACAAGAGGACTGCCACTACCAAAATTTATCGATTTAGCGACGGCCAAATCCGTCGCCGATCCGACGGTAATTATAATTAGCGACCGATCACTGACGGATTTTGGCCAAAAAATTCCGTCGGCAATCAGCTCGTCGCTAATAACTGTCCGTCGCTACGTAGTCGTGAAGCGACGAAATAGCGACGGCTTTTCGACTTAACAATACAAAGCAGTAGCGACGACGTTCCGACGGACTAGCGTCCTTTTCAAGTATTAAGTACTGAAATGTGTAGACAATAGCGACATAACTTTCCGTCGGTAACCCGTCGTAATAGCGTATCAGAGTGTATCATGCCGTCGCTAATCCGTCGACGCCTTCGAAAACAAAGGACGGATTAGCGACGGTTTTCTGACGGAAAATCCGTCGATCAGCTTCTGGAAATTCATGTCATTTCCAGCAACATGGCGACGGACAAGTCGTCGCTATTCCGTCGATATATATCGACGGAATACGGACGGATTAACCGTCGATCTTGTTCTGAAAATTCTTGGTATTTCCATAACAAGGGCGACGGATAGGTCGTCGCTATTCTGTCGAACAATATACCATACCGACGGATAATCCGTCGACCATCCGTCGCTACCTGGAAACATTTTCAAATCTCCAGTTAGCGACGGAATAGCCGTCGAAAAGTAGTCGGAAACTGGTAGTAACCGTCGCAAAACGGTCACAAGTCCGTCGCTAACTGAGAATATTTTGAAAAAAAATTACAGCGCTTTCCCTGTTCGCAAAAATTTGCATAAACCAAACCAATATATAATGCACACCAATTATCCAACAATCACATAGACCAAATATATTATGCACACCAATTATCCAAGAATTACATAGACCAAATATGCACATACGAATTTAATGCACACCAATTATCCAAGAATCATATAGACCAAACCAAATTAATATAAAATAGACATCAATTATCCGGAAGAGTAACCTAATATCCATCGTTATAATCCGATCAGAGCACAAATATTCCAAATTTTTCACAAATATTCCAAAACACATAGGAAAGAGTTGGCCAGTTACAGTAACCTAATATCCATCCTTATAATCCGATAATAGCACAAATATTCCAAAATTTTCACAAATATTCTAAAACACATAGGAAAATCGACTTTGGCCTCAACAAAGACCACAAATCAGACGATGAATTCTCACAGCCAGGGATGATAGTTGCGTTGAGGCATGTACCATTCTATCAGCCACTTTGCATACGAAGGCTCAATCTGGTTGAGGTCTTCTGTAGGGACAGGAGGGTCGGTCCCGATGCTACTACTCTCTGACGGTGGCTCCTCCTTAGCTTCAAGCTTGGGAGCAATCTCTTTCCTGATGGTCATCGGTTCTTCCTTGACCTCGACCTTTGGTAACACCTTCTCCTTAACAGTCACCGGCTCTTGTTTGACGACGGAGACTTCCTCCGTGTCGACCTCCAAGGGTTTCTTGCCTCGACCCCTTCCTCGACTAGCAGCACCACCTCGACGAGTCCTAGGAGCCATCTTTCTGACAACAGAAATTTTTATATAGGGTAAAGAAATTTACTCAAGTTATAAAAGTTGTGACGTTGGTTTTTTGCGTTCATCATCATTAGAGGGAGCAGCACTGGAAAAGTTGTGATGTTGGTAGCATGAGAGAGTAAAAATCTGTATCACAAGACTAACAGAATTACTATGTAATAATGTACTCACCAATAACCGGATGTAACTGGAGTCGTTGGGCCTATCGTGCAGTAATTTGTGGATCCGCTGGTATAGGCCAGATGTACTTAGTATCTAGTGTATCAGATTAGTATCGGTCTATCGGTTTGGTATAGGACGTATCATATTGGTATTGGCCTTAACAAATTGGTATCGTCCTATATCCGATATGTACATGTATCGGCCGAATAGCTAGGATTCATATTGGCCTTATCGATTTGATATAGGTCATATCCGATAGGTATCGGCCATGTTGGATTAGTATAGACTAGTTCGGATTAGTATCGTGGAAGGTTTAGTAACAACTGTACTTGGATTTCTCTCTTCTCGAGCTAGAATACCATTGCAAGAGAATCACGAGATCGTGATTGGCCAGTTACAGTAACATACATACTTCCTTTTCCATCAGGAAAAGCGAGATTGAAAAGGAAGTATGTATGTTCTGTAACTGGCCATCTACGCTCTCGTGACTCTCTTGCAATGGTAATCTAGCTCTAGAAGAGAGAAATCTAAGTACAGTTATTACTAAACCTTCCACGATACTAATCCGAAATGGTATATAATAATCCAACACGGCCGATACCTATCGGATATGACCGATACCAAATCGATAAGGCCAATATGAATCCTAGCTATACGGCCGATACATATCGGATAGGACGATACCAATTCGCTAAGACCAATACCAACCGATACGGCCCATACCAAAATGATAGATCGATACATCTCCTCCAGCACTCAATCCCACTACTGATATCATTCTTGTAAATGTGATCTCGCAGAGTATACGTCATACTCAGATGGATCTCTCAGAGTATTCTCTCTTGTTGGTTGTCGTATCATCATTACCGAGGGATGAGGGTCGGAGGACAGTACAAATAGTCTAATACAAAAATAACTCAATATGTAGTCCAATACAAATAGTCTAATACAAAAACAACTCAATACAAATAGTCCAATACAAATAAGTACTAATAGCTAATGAGAACCACGCCGCTCACGCAAACGCTCAGTGATACAATCACGCAACCACCTCGAAAAAGCGAGATTTTTGGCGTGAGGAGAGATGTCGTCCCTTGCAAGGACTGCTTGAAGAGAACTTCCGGTCTCACTAGCTACCGGTGCTGGATGAATAGAACTCCCGGTCTCACTAGCAACCGGTGCCACTTCCTCCTTAATTGTAGGAGGAGCCACCTCATCATTCACTATTTTTCTCAAACGACGTGCCGCTCCTCGGGTCATGGGTGCCATCTGGTAAGATCGATAGTCACAAATAATATAATTGTAACATAAGCAAGCTAACTAAAGGAACCATCATATAATTTGAGTGCATTTTCGAAAGCCGATAAAGTATAAAAAATTCATTTTTTTGCCAAGTGTGAGAACGGATGGCTCAGAACACAACCCAAGATTCATTCAAGCATACATTAGTGTGAATCATCTATGTTCTGTACATATGGTGTAGTATATGTTCTTATCGTATCTAGTATCTGAAGAATGTAACAGAATCAAGATGAACTCACATAATGTAATACTAAGACATCATCTACTACTATATAAGATATAGTGATAGGTTGTCGTATCATCATTCACTACACCATAATAGGCGATTACCCACGGTTATTACCGTGACAATTATTTTCCGTCACGGTAATAACCGTTACTAGCAGGGCGTGGTTATTATTTGGCCACGGTAATAACCGTTACAAACATTTTTTTTGGTAACGGTTATAACCGTTACAAACATTTTTTTTGGTAACGGTTATAACCGTTATAAATAGTTGCTTTAGTTACGGTTATAACCGTGAGGAAACATTGGTTGTGGTAACGGTTATAACCGTTAGAGAAGTCTATTTTTGTGACGGTTATAACCGTGATCAATATTCCATTTGTCACAGTTATTAACAGTTATTAATGTGACAGTTAGTTTGTTTTGTCACAGTTTTTACTGTGACTACATTATTTTTTTTTCGTTACTATTCTCCAGTAATTGTCACAGTTATAACCATTACAATTGGACTTTAAATATAAAAAAAAACTACATTCAACTTGTAACTAAACAATAAACAACATATCCAATTTCATAATATTGTAATTTCATAATAATTCAACCATTCCAAACCAATAACTAAACCACAAAATTTTCAATAACAATTCCGAGCAAGTAACTAAACCACATAATTTGCAATAATAATTCAACCATTCCAAACTAGAAACAAAACCACATAATTTCAAATAACAATTCAACCATTCAAATTAGTAATTAAACCACATAATATTTGAAAAATAAGCAACTAAACCACAGGATGTTCAATAGCATCCATACATTAATATTTTAGTAAGGAAACATTCCATTGTTGGTTTCAATGACAACAAAACAAGGCTCTAGATGCATGAAGCAAACCACAAAACATTTCAAACTCTTGTGTTTTTGGATAATCAAGACGAGGCTCTCTTCAGAAAGAATGAAAGTGCTTTCATCCATGCTAAAACTGTACATATTCCTGCATGTAAGAGTAAAAGAAGTATCAAATTAAAAAGCGTGCAAACTAGTAAAAGAAGTGAGTTTACTAGTTTATAGGGTTTATAATAATTGGTGAAATCACGGTGAAGTAAGAAGTGAGAAGTGAATATAATCATCTAATATGTTTCGAAACTACGTAATATGTATACAATTGAAAAATTAACAGAAAAGGCAAATAAGAACTCTTATAACATATATAAGAATTTTTCCTTTCTACCTCCATTTCATAGTTTTCCTTTCCTTTTGATATCGGAACTACAGTAATATAGACTATGTAATACTAGTGCCAATCATAGTTTTCATTTCATGGAGAAATGGGACCAAGTTGATAGGTAAAAGGTGTTAAACTGAAGCTAATATTAGAACCATGGTCTATGGACAGGATTCTGGTGCTAAAGGTTTATATAGAAGACACTGACTTGTGACATTGAATTTTCTGCCGAGTAATAATGGGCTTGCCTAAAAAAAGATACTCTAGTGACTAACATCATTATTGAGCTAAACGTTTATCAGGATCAACTGTAAGCTTTCCTATAGATTGAAGAGGTTTAAACCATTGGACATTGAAAAGCTATAGTTGTGGAAGGACATTTAATAGGTTTAAACCATGTCAAAACATGTCTTTGCATCATAATTGATGCCAAGTCAAAGGTAATTTTGAAGGAAAAAGGCACTGCTTGCATGCAATTTCCATGACCATGTTGGTTTCGTTTATTGTACGCTGACGAGTGAAAAGTTTTGGCATGGTACAGCATTGACCAATACTACCTTTGTTCAAAGTACTCTTTTTCGATTAATTGTTCACTTGAAGTAACTCACAACTACAAACTTTGTTGCAACCTGTTGTGAAGGAAGTTAAGTTTGTAAAAATATAAAAAACAATATCGTAAAAGCCAAATGATCCAAGGATTTAAGAAAAATCATTTCTACCTTACTTCAAGAATCTATGTTTACTGTTACCCTGATTACAAAAAACATAGCAGAAGGTGACAGTTAAAGAATACGAACGCAGGAACAAACATTTCTCAAAGGAGAAGGAAGAGGCTTCACAGCATATTTAAAGTTTCACAAACATGTATGTTGCATCACAGAACCAATTTCTCAATTTGAGGAATTCCAAACTTTTATCCCTTCAATCCAGAAACAAGATGATAATTAAACCCTATATAATGAATTTCAACCAAGGAGACCAATTGAAAGAAGAATCCTAATCCTGATCCAGAAAGACTTGTAAAGTACCTAAAGAAGGAATTTCAAAAACAAATAAAAATCCTTCACCTAGGACAATTTTCCTACTAATATAGTAATACTACAGTTTAAATAAATTAAGTGAATCTGAAATAAACTAATTATAGTGACTCAAATACTTAATAAACTTATTAAAATTGAATTGATTATCTATTCCTATTGGGTCTTTTCCCCTGTATACACGTTCAGTAGGATATTAAACCATATAGACAAATACCTATGTGTTCGACTAACAAGTAACTGACCAGAGGATATGTACATTTACAAGTAGGATACGTAGGGTCAGTAGGCAAGTACCAAGTCCAGGAGAGTCTTGTACCACCCAACCCTAGTACCAAGTGGTACAAGACCCATCGGCAGGAGACACATCAGTCTTAAAATAGGGATGTATTGTATCAAGAAATTAGGATTAGCCTATGCATCGACAGGTTAAATTATGTATCGCATATCAATTCATTCATGATGCAGTATTTGACTCCCAAGCCATAGTTGTATAAGAACGTATAGCGTAACAGAACAAGGAGATCAAATTAAGGATATTAAGGATACAAACTTGACACAGGTGATACCAATGCCTATGCACACTCTATATAAGGGGTAATGGTGAGTAGAGAATGAAAGGGATTACTAGTTGTACAAAGTGGACCAGTTGATCATGAATGCATTGGTAGTCTCTGCACACCAGGCTGATCATTAGATATTATTCTATAACATGTGGCAGCGAGATGAGTTCAACTGGGGACATGTAGGACTAACATATAGAATGTCTCTGCAATAAGAAATAGAACAGAGGCTAGGCCATGGGAACCGGATACCTGCAATAGCGTATCAGTCTGGCATACATGTATACCATGTAAGAATGGGAAATGATGATAAGCAACTCAGTTAGATTTTTAGCAGACTTACATCATTTTTGGAAATATTATGTCTGATAGGTCCTGTCTAAATCAGAACATCCATATTCTGAGCCTAATTCAGTCAACATGTGTAGCAGGATAAACGATAAGGAACATTTAAGGAAGATCATGGAATGGATTAATTGAAGTTTGGTAGGTTGGGTTGGCCTCTTGATTTGGAATCTCATCTATTGAGTGATCTGCTTGAATTGTTGAACCATCCTGACCAGAATTCAGGTGTTGCCCCGTCTGTCAGTGTACTGGTAATAGGTAAAGGATCAATTAATTCGATTAGGTTCTCATCCTAAGTATGTGTACCTTTTCCACTAAGATAGGATTCATTTGGGTCGTAATGAGAAGGATGGTTATAATTATATGACCAGGTTTTTGGATACACAAATGAGTGAATTACTAATGACAAGTAACAGTCATGTTCCTGTATACATTGATATGATAAGGTAATAGGTAGCAACAACTTAATATATGCTTTGGCTTGCCGACTTGGTCCACTAATGTATCGCCAGAGCTCTCCATCCATACATTGTTCTTCAATTAACTAGTAAAGCAATAAAGTAATCGCAATTAACTAGCACCACATCAAGTAAATGAGACATATATTACAATTTAAATACACACCTTTTTGTGCAACCAATCAATGAATTTGGATTGTATCACTACTTCGGCCTCTTTAGTGTTACCACGGGACGTAGTTTCCAAAGTCGAACGATAAAAACTGAAAATCATTTAAACTGAATAAAATATAAATAGAAAAGATTTTTTTTAACAATTCTTTATTCCAAAGACGAGTGATACCTGTAGTACTCTGCTAGTTTTGGTATTTCCAATCTAAAAACTATCCATCTTCGAATTTGTCTCCATTGTACCCCGGTTAACTTAATCATTTTACCCTCTATAATAGAGCGCTCATACACATCATCACCATTTTCAACTAGATAAGATGCGTGAGTTGAACTATGATTACCATCACGTGGATTTGGCATGTACTCCATGGCATATCTAACTGACTCTGAAATAAGATACGCCTCGGCAATCGACCCTTCAACATAACGCTTGTTACTAGGAATGTCTTTGCACTCCTTCATAGACCTTATCAAATAGAGCAATTAAACAAGTTAGTTTTCAGATAAATCAATAACGTTACAACAAGATAATCATCTCACCTTTCAAATGGATACATCCAAATATATCTCGTAGGTCCACAAAGTAGAGCTTGGTCAGCAAGATGCACCATTAGGTGGATACTGATGTCAAAAAAGTGAGGAGGAAAATAATGCTCCAACACACATAATGCCTCAGCGATCATATCTTTTGCAGCTTGGACATGCTTACGATCTAGGATCTTTGAGCACAATATGTTGAAGTATAGACATACTTGCATAATGGCTCTTTTAAGGTCACGATTATTTGGAAATGCATATTGAAGCATGACTGGCAACAAATATTGTATGATGATGTGGTAGTCATGTGACTTCTTTATATGCAAACTGAGTGGTTGAAGACTAACAAGATTGCTCAAGTTCGATGCAAATCCTGATGGAAGCTTTAAGCCTTTTAAGACTAGGCAAAGTTGCTGCTTTTGAGCATTGTCCAATGCGTAACCCGAATCTCGTTGCCCTTTTTATCAAAAAGCAAATTTAGTAAATGTTCAGCAACATTCTTCTCAGTGTGCATCAAATCAATACAATGTCGTACTTTATGAGATTGCCAATATTCTAAAGAAAAAAGAATAGACTTTTTATACCACGCTGGTCTTTTTTCATTGACATCATAATTGCCATCATCATCATCATCATCATCATCACCACCACCAACACCCTCAAATGCCATTCGCTTCTTGCCCAAACCTTTCACTAATTTACCTGGTATATAGTTGATGCGGTCAAGCCTTTGTAGAAGGGCCATTCCATTCAAACGAGACGGAGGTTGTCTGTCCTCTCCAGTCTTATACCATCCACGTTTGACTGATCTGAATGGATGATCATCCTTCAAAAATCTTCTATACTTTGTGTACACGTTCTTCCCGCCAATCCTCTCAGACTCCGTCTCAGTAGCACAAATAGGACATGCTTTGTAACCATGTGTTACACAACCTGATAAATTCCCAAATGCTGGAAAATCATGGATCCCCCATAACAACATTGCTCTCAAAGTGAAAGTATGTCGTCTGTCCATGTCAAATGCAGACACTCCTTCCCAAAGTTGTTTCATCTCATCTACAAGGGGTTGCAAGAAAACATCAATATCTTGACTTGGTGCTTTGGGCCCAGGAATTAATAAGCACATCATCTGGAACTGTGATTTCATGCATAATGAAGGCGGCAAATTGTATGGAATAACATAAACAGGCCAACAACTGTAATTAACAGATAGAACACCATGTGGATTGAATCCATCGGTTGCTATACCAAGCCAAACGTTTCGTCCCTCATCAGCAAACTCCGGCCACCTGCATTTAAGTGTTCTCCATTCTGCTGAATCACAAGGATGTCGTATTAAGTCCCATGAAGGCTCTACTTCCTTGTGCCATTGCATTTTTTTAGCAATCCATGGTATTGTGTACAATCTCTTCAATCTTGGAATCAGAGGAAAGTGCCTCAAAACTTTTCTCGGTTCTTTTGATTCCTTCCTAACCTTTCCGGGCTTCATTTTTTCTTTAACTTTAAATCGAGGCGTCTGGCATTGAGGGCACGAAGTTGCATCTGTATACTCCTTCCAATACAACATGCAATTATTTTCGCATGCATGGATGCACTTTGCCTTCATTCCTAAATCTCTCATTTGCTTCATTATGGGATACTTGTGAGGGAGTGTGTTCCCCTTAGGAAGCCATTCAGTCAAACACTTCAACAATTCTGTCACACTATTTCCCGACCAATTGTACTTCTTCTTTAAGTTATGCAACTCTACAATTACAGATAGAGTTGTGTGTCCATCTTCACAACCAGGATATAATTTCTCGCTTGCAATTCTCTTATATTCATAATACTTGTCGACATGGTCAAGACCATAAGCAAAAGAAGTTTCGGGCACTGTATCTGCTTGAGAATTATTCGCACCACCACCTTCACCAACAGGAGCCTCATTGTGTAGACCATAAGCATCATCAACCAGAATCTCCAACGCATTCCCGTCATATCGATGCCCTATATCTTCAATTAGAACTTGATTATGGGTATGATCCTCTTCAACAAATTGTTGTTTAGGACCTACTGTCATATCCATGCCCGGCTTTTCCCCATGAAGAAACCAAACATCATATGTCGGAAGCATACCATTAATGATCAAATGCCTTCTAACTTCTTCAAAAGAAGCTCTTTTTGCATTTTTGCATATTTTACAGGGGCAACTACATGTTGTAAGTCCGGGGAGTGAGTGCTTCATTGCAAATTCCATAAAAAATTGAACCCCCTCTTTGTACTCAGACTTATTTCTATGTGGAATTTTTATCCACCCTTTTGGAATCGCTCTTGACATGATAGCAAAAAATTATATCCTCTCTCAAACAATCAACCTAACAAACGAAAAAGATGAATATTAGTAAGATTTTATATCATTTTGAAAACGGTTTAATCGTACAATTGAAAATCTAAAATATAATGGCTTGATATATAAAAATATATACACACCAATCAACAAGGATGGACTAACACTCACAAAAGGTAGTATAGTTGCCAAAAATTTATAGTTTTCACCTCTTCTATAAATATAGGGAAAATACACACCTTGCACTAGAAATTTTGACTGAATTCTCACAAAGCTAGCGAAAACAACAAACCCGCTATGCGAGAGCCAACCAAGATCCAAAGTACATATATGTGGTGACTTCGTCATCCATGCAAATTTTCAATCTCTGTTACAATAACAATACAAGATTGATACCACTATATTTAAATTTAGTTTCAGATTCAACCCTCACAAATCTCAAGTACGATGATAAAAAGATAACGACGAGATTGCTCACCACAGTATTCAACGATGGACAATCTTTTTGAATATAAGATGAACAGATTCCTCATATTTTTGAAGAAAGTTTTTTGAATATATAAATATAGGTATATCCAGATAACCACAAATTATTTTCATTAAATATATATCCTAACACATTCTACAAGATATGTAAATTTTTTTTGTCATCAAAATTTAGATGATTGTTGGGCTGAACAAAACAGAGACTCCTAGGTATGTATCTAATATTTTCTTAAATATATTTAGTCATCCTATTGAATTGATGTGCAATTAATATCATCGTAATAATATAAATATATAATTTTCTCAAAAAATAATAATATAAATATATAACCCTTAATCGACAAACATGCTATCTAAGTAACCCAGGTTCTAACTCTTTTCCGCTCTGTTTAAGTGAACTTTAGACAGATTATAAGTTGTGTTAATCCATGTTTTCAATCCATAAGATGTGCCTTAAACCTGGAGTGATGTACCGGAATTATATTATACATAAATAATCATCAACCCTTATTACAACTCTAGAGTTCTAATACATTTACGTTGAGGTTCGATATGCATGGATGCATTGTGTCTAATAACTCTCTTGTTATGTACGATGACATCCCACCCTTAATGGTTACTGTTTCCTATTTCATGTAGGATTTCTTGTTCCCTTACATAGATTTAAGCATGTCATATTACATAGCTCTAAATAAAAAATAATTAATCAAGATGCTTCAAAATATTAATAACTGATATATAATTACATAAAACTAATACTTGAAATGACAGTTTACAAACTCAACACATCTTTAGAGTCTAATACTACATAGATTACATTTTTATTTGTACTTATTAATTTTTTTTTACATATTGATCAGGGCAATTTGGTTGCTAATGCATCGACATTCCCCTCTGGATATTAACTTGCAAAGACCTATGCCTCGTGGGTATGTCTCGTGGGTATGTCTCGATGCAAAGAAAAGAATGCTTAAAAAAATTGATCACAGGATATTAACTTGCAACAAAAGAATATACAAAGAAAAGAATGCATCGACATTCCCCTCTGGATATACAATTTTTTTTTACATATTGATCACAGGATATTAACTTGCAACAAAAGAATGCTTAAAAAAATTGATACTGTTTGAATCGATGCAAAGACCTATGCCTCGTGGGTATGTCTCGTGGACATGAAGAACAAGATGCAAAGACCTATGCCTCGTGGGTCTGTCAACTGTTTGGATCGATGCTTAAAAAAATTGCTTGATAGTACATCGTAAATTTTAAAATAACATACAATAAAAAAACCAAAATTCAACAAAATCCAAAAAATCAGAGAGGGAGAGAGAGAGAGTATGAGGGAAGTACCTTCGTTTCTTCGACTGGAAACCCGAAACCCTAAGAAAAACCAAAACCCTAAGAAAATCAAAACCCTAATAGAACCAAAATCTTGAGAGATCGTGAGAGAGAATGAGAGGCGCACCTTTTTTCCTTTTGGAGAGAAGGAGAAATGTTACTGGCTTCGTTGTTTCTCTGTAATCGAAGAGAAGGAGAGATCGTGAGAGAGAATGAGCCGGCGGTCCTAATGGAATTCAATTACTAGGGTTTCAACTGAGCGATCGGAACTCGTGCGGTTGTGTCCGAATCGTGTCGCGTTCATGTCCGCGTCGGTGCTCACGTTGGAGGCGTCGATGCCGTCGATCGCGAAGCTGGACTTGTCGTCGTTGGAGTGGTAGGCCTCGCTGATCTGCTTCACCGTCAACGGGAGGACGCCTTGGGCACCTCGGACCTAAAGACGACAAATTTCAGAGAGAGAGAGAGAGAGAGGAGAGAGGGGAGAACCCTAAGCGATCAGCGAGGGGAAGGGGGGAAACCATCGAGAGTGCGGGAAAAGAGTGCGGGAAATATTGGGGGCAATTTTTTTCCTTTTGGAAGCCAGTAACACTTTTCTCTTGGCACATGTTATGCATGTGACCTAAATTGTAAATTTGTAACAGTTTTTATTGTTACAAATAATATAAAACTTATAAAAATTATAGAATCAGAATTGTAGTAACGGTTTTTGCTAATAGTAACGGTTATAGCTGTTACCAGATTGTAACGTTAATAACCGTTACTATTTGGAAAAAAAATGTGTTACAAATTGCATATTATGGTGTAGTGATTGCCGAGGGATGAGGGTCGGAAGACAGTCAACTTTATCTACGGCTACATAGTTTCTGCCTCGCCAGTCGAATGGCTGCAGGGACTATGTCCTGATCACCATGTCGTACCGTAGATTAATACAAATGGAGCTGGAACTGGAGCCAAAATACAGTACTACTTCACCATGTCGTACCATTTTACTTTCTCTCTCTCTTCTCCCCCCCCTCCGGCGCTCTCACTCTCTCCGGCGCTCTCACACTACTAATTCCTATGTGTTTTAAGTGTACGAACGGATGGCTCAGAACACAACCCAAGATTCATTCTAGCATACATTAGTGTGAATCATCTATATTCTGTATACATATCGTGTAGTATATGTTCTTATCGTATCTAGTATCTGAAGGATGTAACAGAATCAACATGAACTCACTAATGTAATACTAAGACATCATCTACTACTATATAAGATATAGTGATAGGTTGTCGTATCATCATTGCCGAGGGATGAGGGTCGGAGGACAGGAAACTTTATCTACGGCTACATAGTTTTTGCCTCGCCAGTCGAATGGCTGCAGGGACTATGTCCTGATCACCATGTCGTACCGTAGATTAATGCAATTAATGGAGCTGGAAATATCCGTCGCTAATCGGTAACTAGTCCGTCGCTAACTGAGATTGTCACATACACATATGTATATCACAGCTAGATGTATAGATATATACATCTATACAGAAGCACACAACTGATAGAACTCGCACTGTCCTTGAGACAGTGAACATATACACCATGAATCCAAACCCCATATATATTCACATTTACTAAACCAAACACCACCAAACAAATGGAACACCCAATATGGATAACACATTATTTAGCCAATATATAAACTCAGATGAATTTGAGAAGCAAAGCCACCCGCCGCCCCCGACCAAAGCCCGCCGCCCCAAGCCCGCCGCCCAGTAGTTCGGTTGCATATATATATGAAGAGTGCCTATGGGTGTGCGTCGGTTGCAAATAGCCCCGACGCACCCGCCCCAATCCAGCCGCCCAGCCCCCGACGCCGTCATCCCAAGCCCACCGCCCAGCCCCCGACCCAAGCCAGCCGCCAAGCCCCCGACGCCCCAGCCCCAAGCCCGCCTCCCAGACCCCGACGCCCCCGCCCCGAGCCCACCGCCCAGCCCCCGACCCAAGCCAGCCGCCCAGCCCCCGACACCCCCGCCCCAAGCCAGCCGCCCAGCCCCCGACGCCGCCGCCCCAAGTCCACCGCCCAGCCCCCGACCCAAGCCAACCGCCCAGCCCCCGATGCCCCAACCCCAAGCCCGCCTCCCAGACCCCGACTCCCCCTCCCCAAGCCCACCGCCCAGACCCCGACCCAAGCCACCCGCCCAGCCCCCGACGCCCCCGCCCAGCCCCCGACGCCCCAACCCCAAGCCCGCCTTCCAGACCCCGACGCCCCCGTCCAGCCCCCGATGCCCCAACCCCAAGCCCACCTATCAGACCCCGACGCACCCGCCCCAAGCCCACCGCCCAGACCCCGACCCAAGCCAGTCGCCCAGTCCCCGACGCCCCAGTCCCAAGTCCGCCGCCCAGCCCCCGACGCCCCCGTCCCAAGCCCACCGCCCAGCCCCCGACCCAAGCCAGCCGCCCAGCCCCGGACGGCCCAGCCCCAAGCGCGCCGCCTAGCCCCTATACGACACCGTACGAGAGAGAGAGAGATCGAGAGAGAGAGAGAGAGGGGGTTACCTTCGGGAGAGAGAGAGGAGAGGACGCCGACGCCGACGACGACACCGACGTCGATCACCGAAGCCGACACCGGCGAGAGAGAGAGATGAGAGAGAGTGAATTTGGGGAGAATGCGAAAAGTTTTCCCCGCCGTTTTATTTACAGTCTGGTACGTATATATAGCGACGGACTAGCGACTGGCACAAACCCGTCGCCCAGCAGTCGCCTTTTTTGATACGTGCCTACTGAATATCCGTCGCTAAGTCGTCGAAGATATGTCCCGCCAATTCTCTACACAATTTCCGCCAAATAATCGACTGCGTAGCGACGACTGTAAATCCGTCGCTATAACTCCGACAGTCTAGCGACGGATGTGCGACCTTTCCTCCCCCTAAAATTAAAATAAAAATGGCAAAGGCGTGTGGTCGGTAATCAGTCGGCGAGCTGCCACGAAGCCGTCGCTAACGTCGACTGAAAAATTCTGTCGCTAATTTATTGTATTTTGGTAGTGTGCCAGGACTCTGGCAGTCCTGATTTTCAGTAGGACTGCCACAGGCCTGGCAGTCCTACTGTTATGAGACCCGAACTGCCATAAAGACATGCTAGTTTGTCGTGTTCTAGGGTTAGGATTTCAACATAAAATGTGCTTTTCTTGTGTTCGAAAATTAGGAAAGAGAACGTGAAAGAGATTCTAAACCTATTTTATCAAAACTGCCATAACGACATGCCAGGACTCTGGCAGTCCTTGTTTACATGTGGACTTCCACGTGCTTGGCAGTCCTACTGTACTCAGGGCCAACAGACAAACGACTCGCTAGTTTGTCGTTTTCTAGGGTTAGGGTTTGAAGAAAAATTGTGGGTTTGTCGTGTTCGAAAATGTCATTCATAAACCCTAAAGACATTCTAAACCTAAATTATCAAAAGTTTTTAGACAATTAAAACTATTCTAGGGTTTCGAATAGAATGTAGAAAATTATAGAAAAAATTAGGAAAGAACGTACCTAGAATCCGATTTTTTCGACTTGCGTGTCATCTCGTCGAATGTAGGAGTGTTCTTGAAAGAAATTTGGTGGAGGAATTAGGATTAGAATGGTGGAGGAGAAGAGACTAGGGTTTTGGGAGAGGGAGAGAGAGCTCTTCTCTTCTTTTTTCTTTTGGAGGAGAAAGAGAGAGGAAATTGGGGTTTGGGGAGGAAATGGGAGTTTGGGGGGTTGGACTGCCCCCTAGTAAAATGTGGACTGTCCCCTAGTAAAATCTTCACTTTTTGGGCTGCCCCCTAAGTAAGGGCTGCCCCCTAGTAGAAGTTGTGGTGCCCCTAAAAAAAACTTTTTTCTTTCCGGTGTTTGGAAATGTCAAGAAATTTGGAAGGGAAAATGAATACTTAAAAGTGGAAAAGTGAATCCTTGTTTGGATGGATGGATGGAACCATTTTTTTCTTAATTTTTTTTTCCATTGAAAATTATTTTTATTTTCTCCTCAATTCCTTTGGCACCCAAGCTTAGGAAAGCAAATGAGACCCTTAGCTTAAATTGTGTGTGAAATGTGATCCGAACACATGTTGTTTTAATATATAGCATGTTAAAGTTTCCGAAGAATGAATACTCAACGTACAAATGTGAGTTGTGTTGTCGTCTGTACATGTCATGCTGGGTGCGAATCATGCACGTTACAAACTCCTAACCATGATGTATGTGATCGATCTTTCTCTTCTTAGCCACTCAAAATTAATTAGGAGTGAGATTATTAATAACATGATCAGTAACCGTAAGTAAAGCAAAAATAAAAAAAAAGACAAATGTAAGCATGAAGAAATATGGAATCGAAGAAAGGCTATAGCTAGGATCAAACACAATCAACTATTCGTATGTGCTATCACTTTTTTGACTTCACGAGCTCTATTCTCCCCCGGAATTTGTGGATTGATAAACGGAAGTAAATTAATTAATTTGATTAATTAATTTGATCGGCAGTGAGATCAACTGGAATAGAATTACTTTTGCTTTAGTGTCACTTGAGTACTCATGGGAAAAGTTCATGCTGGTATCTGGTTTGTTAGTCTTCTACCATACTCATAATCTGTTAGCTTGAGCTTTTAGTTACATATACTACTCATAATCTATATATGACCTTGAGCTTTTAGATTTACTGGTTAACTAATTAATATGATTGTAGATAGAGGTGCATTATTTCGGTTCCGGTCAAAAGCTAAAAATCGAATAAGACTTATGTAATTATGTAAATAACCTCAATTCTATACATATTTTATGATATAAAAATGTATATTTTTGTGGATATTTTGAAAACAATAATTTTATGTATATATTTTGATGTCCAATTTTGATAATTTAATTAGTCCAATTTTGGATCCAACTTTAAAATACAACAAATATGACCGCATGCATCTGTCTTAACCACTAGGCTAGAGGTCATCTGCTTATATATATATATATATATATATATATATATATATATATATATATATATATATCCGACTGCTTAGTTCGGTATGGCACGTGTGGAGAGAAAGAAACAGAAGAATCTTTGATGGCAAGACGTCTACTATAAATATCATTGTGAACAGTATAGAATATGACGTCAAATGTCTAGAAGGCAATTTGACTTGAGTAGGGAGGTTTTCATTCATAGAGTGTGATTGTACAGTGAGTCGGAGAGCAATCTCCTATTTTTTGCAATAAAAAGTACCCAGTTCTTCAAAAAAAATAAAATAATATATATATATATATATATATATATATATATATATATATATATATATATATATATATATATATATAAACAAAATTCTCATTTTAGGTCAAATTTATTTAATTAAACAATAGAGATAGTTCAACTTAGCAAACTGAGTCGATTATATCGATTCAGTTTCGATTATGGCTATTTTGGTTCGATTTTGGTATATTCAGTTTTGATTACTAAGGATCGAATGCTCACCCCCTAACTGTGGGAGTAAAATGTATAGTTTTCCAAACATGAAAAATGTAAAGAAGGCATTGAAGAGGTTGCTATCTTTGAGTTTTTCTCTTGATTCAACCTTGTTTGGTAAATGTATATTCTCATAGTAGCAGACAGAACGGACGCGCTATATTCAAGATGTTGATGGCCAACGCAAAAGTGACACTTGAAAATTTCACACATATTAACATCTCCTGGGGAAGGCTCTAACGTTGTAGAGGTTGAAGGTGATGCATCATTGAGTTGACTGAAAAAACATGTAACGGAACCTTTTATTAGTGACTTCATAGGCACACATCTCCATCAAAGGGAACATTGAATAAAATTAGTAGGTTTTGTGATTGTGACTCTTCCACATATGCATGATTAAAGTAATTTTTTTTCTTTGAGAAATTTTGAGTTGCACTCCACTTGTTTTACAATAATTCAAGGTGCACCCCACTGAATTACCATAATGCATGAAACACACCACTTTAAACGGAAACCGTCAATGACTAACAGTCAACTCCTTTGACCACTTATTTAAGTGGGGGTGCATCTTGAATTATGGTAAAATAAGTGTGGTGCAACTCAAAATTTTTCTTCTTATTTATGTAGGTCAAAGGAGTTGACTGTTAGTCATTGACGATTTTTGTTAAAAGTGGGGGCTTTCATACATTTTGGTAATTCGGTGGGGTACACCTTGAATTATGGTAAAATACGTGAGGGACAACTCAAAATTTCTCTTTTTCTGTCTCATCCACGAAAATTAGTAGAGATTTTAGTATGGTTGTTCACAAAACTATTTTTAAAATAATTATAGGTTGAATAAAAATAATAATACGCACCAACATTTGAGTAGAAGGGTTAATATTTATCTTAGTTTTGACTGATGAGTGTTAAATAATTTCCTGGTTAACTAAAAATTTCACTTTTGAGTCCAAGATCAATTTGTGCATTATGACGCCAAGACCATCATAGAGGGACGGCATATGGAATATTTGAAGCTTATGAAAAACAGAAATTTTCATAAAGAAGGATGAAAATTCTCTAATTTGTAGCATAAGAGAAATGTTTCTGAAAATTGCAGAGAGAGGGGGAACTTGTTGGGTTTGTAGCCTTTTGTTTTGGTTTTTAGTCCCACATCGGCTAGAAAGGAATGTGTATCTCCATATATATGAGTCTTTTCTCTTTATGGAGATGCACATGTAGTGCATATGGGTGTGTGCCATGTGGGATTAATTATTAATGGTATAAAGGCTTAATCAACAATTAAGAAGCTGTAAGCTTTTTGCTCTTGGGAAATTTATTTCCATAGGAGCTAAGTCCCGTTGGGGCTTAGCGACTCGGACTCGGACTCGGACCACGTTGCGCGGTCCGTTACGCGAGCCCAGTACGCGCAGCGTACGCAGCGTGCGTAGAGTGCGCAGTGTGCGCAGCGTGCGTAGAGTGCGTAGTGTCCGCGTGTGTGCGTATGGCTGGCTGCATATTAGAGCGGGAACGGTTGCAACAGTTGCTGCATGTTCAGGAATGGTTCTGCCACTACCCTGAAGTTCAGGCAACTGCTTGGCAACCGCCCCGTGGGCTATATATGCAGGTTCTCTCCTCTCTCAGAGTGCAGTAGTAATCAGAATTCCAGGGAAAAAAACTCTAAGTGTTCTTTAACACAACAGAGTAGTGAGCGTGTTCTTTAACACAAACACTAGTACTTTTTAGTACGCGTGGGTTCTGTTACTTCAAACAGAGAGAGAAGAGTAGAGCCATTGCCAGAGGAGTTCGCCGTCTTCCGAGGAGTCAGAAGAGCAGGAGTGTTCCAAGGTTTTCCGTCAACCTTGTTGGTTCCTGGAAGCTGTTCGCAGAGGGCGAATAAAGCTTTGAGCAACGGTGATTATTCACCCCAGTATTTCCATCTCTCGCCTGTCATCCTTTTGTTTCATTCAGTCGTTCTGTCAGTATCTTCTTTTTAGAAGGCACTACTGCCAGTTTGCTACGATCACGAAAATCTCTTTAGATTATTCGTGTATTACGATATCTTTTTAGATCTCGTAATTTGCAGAATCCTTCTGGATCTCTGTTGCAAAACCTTCTTTAAGGAATTGCATTTGGAACGTTGTCTTTACAACTGTTTCAGTTTCTATATTTTCCATCGAAAAGCGTGCCCCGGCGTTCCCGGCGATAACAATCTCAAAGCTTTATCGCTACGATGAAAAATATTAATGCTTCACTCCTAAACACTGACTTCTGTAAGTTAGAGAAGTTTGATGGAGAGCATTATCAAGTCTGGAAGAGGAAGGTTTATCTCACTCTTCAACTCAGAGACGTGGATCACGTGCTTCTTGAAGAGGAACCTACCGTTCCAGATACTGGGTCTGCTGCCGCAATTTCTGCGGCTACTAAACTTCAGGCCAAGTGGAGAAGGGAGAATAGCATTTGCAGGTTACTTATCTTGAATGCTATGGAGGATTCTCTTTGAGGCCGAAAAGTCCATGCTGCCGCAGGTCAAAGAATTTCTGAAGCTGCGACAGAAGTTGGAAGACGAGGCTATGCCCCTCCCCGACAAGTTTATTGTTGGAGGGATTGTCTCAAAGCTCTCCGCTGGGTGGAGTAAGTTCTATGCAAACATGCATAGGAAGAAGCTGGAGATCACCCTTGAAGATCTCCTGCAGGACATTTATGTAGAAGACCAGATGAGGGCTCAACATAAAGTTGACACGCTTTCCAAGCAGATGGCTAACGCAAATTTGGTTTCATCAAGGGAACCAAAGGGAAAGGGAAAGCGTGCAGATTTCCAGAAGAAGAAGAAGAACCCTAACAACTTGAATGTTAAGGGAACTTCTTTCAAGTCAAAGAAATCTAAGGCAAAGATGCCTTGTTTCAAGTGTGGCCAGTTGGGCCATTTCAAAAGTGAATGCACAGCACCGGCCAAGAAATCAGAGCAAGGTGAGCCTAGCAAAGTCTCAGTGATTACTGATGTAATTGCTATGATTGGACAGGTTGATGCTGTAGGATCTGATTCAGACTGGTGGGTAGATACTGGAGCCACCTGCCATGTCTGCTCCAGTAAGGAGTGGTTCACCACCTACACACCCACTTCTGAAGCGGTTGTGATGGCGAACCAAGCACAAGCTGAAGTGCTCGGGATCGGGACGGTGGTGTTGAAGCTGACTTCGGGGAAGTCTCTGACGCTTCAAGGCGTAAAGCATGTACCTGCTATCGCCAAGAACCTGGTCTCGGGAGGCCTACTCTGCAATGCAGGCCTCAGGATGGACATCAATGCTGGCCAGATGGTGATGTCTATCAAGGGAACATATGTCGGGAAAGCTTTTTATACCGAAGGAATGTTCAAATTTCAGGTTGTAAATCAGTCCAATATAATTAGTGTGATTAATAAAATTACTCCTTCTACTTATACTCTTGAGTTGTGGCATAATAGGCTAGGACATGTTCATTGTAAACGAATAAACAGAATGTCTAGTCTAGGACTTATCTCCAAATGTGGGGGTAAGGTAGAGAAATGTGAAGTTTGTGCTCAAACAAAGATCACAAGGAAACCCTTTCCTCGGGTTAATCGAAGTACAGATCTTCTGGAGTTGGTACACTCCGATATCTGTGACTTCAAACAGTTCTCTACAAAAGCCGGGATGAAGTATTTCATAACCTTCATCGATGACTTCTCAAAGTATGCATTCGTCTACTTGCTGAAGGCTAAAGACGAAGCATTCGAGAAGTTCAAGGAGTTCAGAGCCGAAGCTGAGCGGCAGACTGGACAACAACTCAAAATGATAAGAAGTGATCGAGGTGGGGAGTACAGGTCTCATGAATTCGTATCGTTCTGCAAAGAACATGGAATTGTCAATGAGACTACGACTCCGTACTCTCCTCAATCAAACGGAGTAGCTGAGAGGAAGAACAGGACGTTGACAGAAATGATAAACTCAATGTTGTTGACTGCTGGCCTTCCTAAGTGCTACTGGGGAGAAGCTGCATTGACTGCCACTTTTATTCTAAATAGAGTGCCTCATGCAACTTCTGACGTTACTCCTCATGAACTCTGGTTCAAGATCAGACCTAACTTGAATGTTATTCGAGTGTGGGGGTGTCTGGCTTATGTTAAGCTTCCAGATCTGAAGATTCAGAAGCTTGGGACAAGGACTACAAAGACGATCTTCTTGGGGTATGCCGAGAAGAGTGATGCTCGGAGATTTCTTGATATTGAGTCAAATCATATCATTGAATCTCGCGATGCAGAATATTTTGAAGATAAGTTTGCAAGGCACAAGAATATTATTCTTCCGGATGTCCCGGAGAATAATGAGGGTGCACAAGAGACTGAAGTCTTCAATGAAGATGTGGTCCAAGAAGATGTTGTTGTTGAAACAACGGTTGAATCAGAACAAGCTGAGCCGTCAGCTAAGCGTGTGAGGAGGCCGAAGGACTTCGGAAGTGACTTTGTCACCTATCATGTGGAAGCAGATCCGCTTACCTATGATGAGGCGATGAAGACCAGAGACGCAGTTTTCTGGAAGGAGGCGATTGACAATGAGATTGATTCCATCACCTCAAATAACACTTGGGTGTTGGTTGATCTTCCTGAAGGAGCGAAACCCATCGAATGCAAATGGATCTTCAAGAAGAAGATGAAAGCAGACGGAACTATTGACAAGTTCAAGGCTAGGTTGGTAGCCAAGGGGTTTTCTCAGAAGCAGGGAATTGACTATTTTGACACGTATGCTCCAGTAGCCCGGATGACCACCATCAGAATGTTGATTGCTCTCGTAGTAATACATAAGATGGTGATACATCAGATGGATGTGAATACGACTTTCCTAAATGGCGAGCTGACCGAAGAGATTTACATGCAACAGCCAGAGGGATTTATCATCAGGGGTCTTGAAGACAAAGTCTGCAAGTTGGTGAAATCCTTGTACGGTCTTAAACAGGCTCCCAAGATGTGGCATAAGAAATTTGACAAAGTTATAAGGTCAAATGGCTACATGGTCAGCGATACGGACAAGTGTGTTTACACGAAGTTCGCTGATGGAAGAGGTGTGATCGTTTGTCTGTACGTGGACGACATGCTTATCCTAGGTACGGATATTAGCTGTGTCACTGAGACAAAGAAGTTCATCTCTAGCAAGTTCAGTATGAAGGACTTGGGGGAAGCTGATGTGATCTTAGGGATCAAGATCATCCGGACAAACACTGGACTAGCACTGTCATAGTCTCATTATATTGAGAAAATGATCACTCATTATGGGTATCGGGATCTTCCAGGGATCGATACGCTGTACAGGTGTGATCTGAAGCTGAAGCCTAATTCAGGGGAAAGCGTCAGGCAGCTGGAGTATGCAAGCGTAATCGGGAGTTTGATGTATGCTACTACTGCCACAAGGCCTGACATAGCTTTCGCCGTGGGAATGCAGAGTCATTTTACGAGTAATCCAGGTGTTGAACACTGGAAAGCTGTGAAACGGGTTATGAGATATCTCAAGAAAATTCAGACATATGCACTGTACTACAGCGGAGATCCTCCGGTAGTGGAAGGCTTCAGTGATGCTAGTTGGTGCTCAGAGGTGGAGAGCGAGAGGTCCACAGGTGGATACATTTTCACTATGGGTGGAGCTGCTATATCGTGGAAGTCGAAGAAGCAGACTATGCTCTCGCGGTCATCCATGGAATCTGAGTTCTTTGCACTAGATACCGCAGCCGAGGAAGCAGAATAGCTTCGGGAGCTCATGTATGATCTTCCATTGGTTGGAGCGCAAATACCGGCGATACCGATATACTGCGACAACCAGGCGACTGCGGCGGTGGCATCAAATGACCTTTTCAACGGGAAGAAGAGGACTGTGCGGTTGAAGCACATGGCAGTACACGATCTTATCAAGAGAGGTATTATTGCAGTGATTGATGTTCGGAGTCAGGAGAATCTGGCGAATTCGTTCACCAAGGGCCTCAAGCGCCAGCTGGTCAATGACACAGCTTGTAAAATGGGCTTGAAGGCATTCTGATATTGGATTTTTGTATTACTACCATAAAGTTTTATGCTAATAGTTCAAATATTTATCTACTAGGCATCTAGCTTTTGGTTCAAGGGAGGACCACTAATCGGAAGAATATCAGGAACGGTGGGTACATGTTCTATTGAGCATGGAGAGGTTACGGACCTATAACTACTGTTGTCTACTGTTGTTTTTCTGCGAAAAACAGTTCCTGTGGGAAGGTTGGCTTAATTGCCTTAATGAGTTCTCAGGCAGAGTGAATGCCTGGTATGCTTTACAAGAAGCATGGTAGAACAACACTACAAGGAGTGAAACTCCATGCTACAGTGGGGTGACTCCACAATGAGGTTCCTATATGTGGGATGATGCCCAGGAATAGGATAAAGCCTCGGCTTTGCAGGCCAAGTCACAGCGGCGTAGCACCGCAAATAGGCAGTTAGCCTAATGCTGTATATTAAATATAAAGAGGGGTGTAGTCAGCACTACAAAGAGGAGGTGTTCCTCATGTTACAGTGGCACGACACCACCATGAGGTACCCGGTTAGGGATAAAGCCTCGGCCTTGCAAGCCATGTCGTTACGGCGTAACACCGCAAAGGAGCCTAAGGCTTCATGCTGGGTAGTTTGGCACTACAAAGAGGCGGTTGCCTCATGCTACTGTAGTATGACACTACGATGAGGTTCCCGGTACGGGGTAAGGCCTCGGCTTTAAGACATGTCATAGCGACGTAGCACCGCAAGGGAAGCGCAAAGCGCTTCATGCCATGTCTCTTTATAATGAACTCACCTATAGTGTATGACAGAGATATCAGGCCGTCTCTTGAGGGTAAACTTGTAGACACCCAAAATTATACACTGAAACCAGGCTGGCACAGGGCCTTTAATGTGTAGCCAGAAGCACATGTAACTACATTATGTGAGTGGAAAGAATTTTAGCTATAATGCAGAATTCAAGGCTTAGTCCATTCTTGTATTATAGTTTGATTTTTGACTCACGTGGGAAGATTCAAGTCTTAAGTGGCATCTATCCTAAAAGCATAATGGACAGTTACTGTGGGGAACACTCGTACTCATATATATAGAGATATGTGGAAGATTGTTGGGTTTGTAGCCTTTTATTTTGGTTTTTAGTCCCACATCGGCTAGAAAGGAATGTGTATCTCCATATATATGAGTCTTTTCTCTTTATGGAGATGCACATGTAGTGCACATGGGTGTGTGCCATGTGGGATTAATTATTAATGGTATAAAGGCTTAATCAACAATTAAGAAGCTGTAAGCTTTTTGCTCTTGGGAAATTTATTTCCATAGGAGCTAAGCCCCGTTGGGGCTTAGCGACTCGGACTCGGACTCGGACTCGAACTCGGGCTCAAGGGCTCATGAGGCGTAATGTGGCATTTTATTGGCGCACTTTGCACTTAGCACGTCAGCATCGTCGCTAGGCGCATAGTGCGCTTAAGTTGCGCTCGTTGTGCGAGCCACTTGCGCGACCACGTTGCGCGGCCCGTTACGCGAGCCCAGTTACGCTGGCCCAGTTACGCAGCCCAGTACGCAGTCCAATACACGCAGTGTGCGCAGCGTACGCAGCGTGCGTAGAGTGCGCAGTGTGCGCAGCGTACGCAGTGTGCGTAGAGTGCGTAGTATCCGCGTGTGTGCGTATGGCTGGCTGCATATTAGAACGGGAACGGTTGCAGCAGTTGCTGTACGTTCAGGAGTGGTTCTGCCACTACCCTGAAGTTCAGGCAACTGCTTGGCAACCGCCCCGTGGGCTATATATGCAGGTTCTCTCCTCTCTCAGAGTGCAGTAGTAATCAGAATTTCAGGGAGAAAAACTCTAAGTGTTCTTTAACACAACAGAGTAGTGAGCGTGTTCTTTAACACAAACACTAGTACTTTTTAGTACGCGTGGGTTCTGTTACTTCAAACAGAGAGAGAAGAGTAGAGCCATTGCCAGAGGAGTTCGCCGTCTTCCGAGGAGTCAGAAGAGCAGGAGTGTTCCAAGGTTTTCCGTCAACCTTGCTGGTTCCTGGAAGCTGTTCTCAGAGGGCGAATAAAGCTTTGAGCAACGGTGATTATTCACCCCAGCATTTCC
This sequence comes from Iris pallida, assembly GCA_029216955.1. Taxonomy (NCBI): domain Eukaryota; kingdom Viridiplantae; phylum Streptophyta; class Magnoliopsida; order Asparagales; family Iridaceae; genus Iris; species Iris pallida. Next base: position 9,299,194 of record JANAVB010024999.1, on the reverse strand, counting down.
ATCTCTCGCCTTTCATCCTTATGTTGCATTCAGTAGTTCTGTCAGTATTTTCTTTTTAGAAGGCACTACTGCCAGTTTGCTACGATCACGAAACTCTCTTTAGATTTTTCGTGTATTACGATATCTTTTTAGATCTCGTAATTTGCAGAATCCTTCTGGATCTCTGTTGCAAAATCTTCTTTAAGGGATTGCATTTGGAACGTTGTCTTTACAACTGTTTCAGTTTCTATGTTTTCCATCGAAAAGCGTGCCCCGGCGTTCTCGACGATAACAGAACTCTCCATCAGACATGGCGAGCAGGGCTTGCGTTGGTGAGTGTTAGAGTAAGACCGCCATTACAAATGACGAGGGAGGGCTGATGGCGAGCTATCCAGGTGGCGTGAGGCATCATGTGTGGGAAAAAAATAGTTACTAGCAAAAGTAAAAAAGAAAAAATATGTTTAAATCGATTGGAACTTATATATACATGAATGAGAGGAAAAAAAAAACAAACAGAATAACGACCTCCAACGGTCACATTGAATCCCCCATCCTAAGTTACCAGCAGGTGACCATACCCGTCCGTCCCCATCTATACGGGAATCACCTTAATGTAATCTAGAGTTGTTTACCCATCACCAGAGATCGAATCATGTTGTTCCACGTAAGATGGTCACATGTATCTCTCCACTCCATCACCACAGCTCGCCATTTACAACGACGGTCTGCCCACCATCCTCGCCATTTACAATGGCGGTCGGCCATGTAATGGGAGGTCTGCCCCACCAAGCCCCATCACTCATGGCGGGCGCGACCCCACTCGCCATCACTGATGGCGAGCACCATTTGCGGATGCCAACACAGGCCCTACTCGCCATTCTAATGGCGAGTCATTCCTTTCCCTGCAATTTTTAAAAATATTTCTCCTATGCTAACTTAGGAAAATTTTATCCCTCTGGATGAGAATTTTTGTATGAAAAACTAATTTGTTAATGTTTGATTTGGTTCAGAATTATTGCTGCTTTTCGAAAGCCCACAACTTAAGCAACTTTTAATAACAAGTAGGAGGCTGATGTCAAAAGCTTTCAAAATTGAACCTAGCTTCTGTTAAAAAAAGAAAAAAGAAAAAGAAAAAGAAGTTGTTGTCATCAAACAATCTTTGCTTTTCAAGGGAAAAAAAGTCATAAGTTACCTCCAATTTGACACGATTTGAAATTCTTGTTGCTGTTCAAAAGCCAATGAAAAAAAAGTTTTTAGCTTCAAAACCAAAAAAAGAGTCTAACAGAATCCCATCTAAAAAGAAAAATGGAATCTATTTTCGTTTTATTTTTGTCAAAAAAAATGTTGCGGAGACAGGATTTGAACCCGTGACCTTAAGGTTATGAGCCTTGCGAGCTAACAAACTGCTCTACTCCGCGCTAAAGAATTGGGAACTCATGGATGAGGAAAGATTGGATATGCCCCTCTACCATATTTATACAAATAGAATAGTCTATTTCTACAAAATGGTAAAGGTGCCCCTCTATGATCATAGATCATAGAGATCTACACAAACAGGAAATAATATTTTTATCCTCTGTCAAAAGCTGCCACAAATTTAAATTGACTAAAAAAAATTTGATAATGTTTTGATTTTGGATAAATCAAAATATGGATGCTCTTATCCATACCCACAACAACCTCTATCTCATTCCCTCTTTATATGTTATTAATGAGAAAAGCTACGTACAGTTTTTCGACTATCAATTTCTTCTCTTCTTCCTTTATTTTCACAACACGTTATCAGCACGATGCTATAACCAAGGCCGGAAGCTGGAGTCTGTAAAAGATCTATGATCTGATTGAAGAGACAACGGAAGATGCTCCTAAAAGCCAATATGGAGAGTTAGAACAACAAGGTCGGACATGAAAAGAAAGAGGTCAGATGCGAATATATTTTTTTCCTTGATCTCCCAAAGTTCAGATCTACTCATACTTTTTATTACGTTCTTTACCAAAAAAATTCATGGTCTAATATGAAAAAAAGGAATGTGAAAAATTATGTTTATGTCATGCATGCAGAAAAGAGAGAATCTCCTTTTAACTAATGGTTAATTCCGGAATTCTTTAATGTTACTTTGATTATAGTTGGATACTTTGTTCAGATTTTATCTTATGTATTAGATTATGAGATGGCATTGAATAGCCCGTATGATTAATGTTATTAGATTTTAGGATCTGAATTCAGAGTTTTGATGAAAAATTACAACTTTTTGTGTGATCATTTTTTCTTATGTTCAGCTTTCATTTTTATTTGTCCATATCCAAATGAAGAACCAAGTCATTTAGAAATCAACTATGCCATGTATTCAACTTTTATTAGTCATTTGTACTTGGTATTTAATGGTCTAATTAATTGTTCAATGACTTGGCAACTTTGTCAATGGAAAGATGAACTTGTACTTTTCCCATAATGAAGTGATATCAACCCTGGCTTCTGAAACACAGACTATTTGATTGGATGTAGTTGGAGTTGCAACGCAAATCCAGCTACAAGGAAACATTATTTTTAGGAATTGTCATATATTGTCTTTGTTTAAAAAGAAGACGTCCTTCACAAATACGAAGGTTAGCATCCTGTCTTGGACATTCTAGTGCCTAGCTTATTCTAGTGCTTGGATTGCTGAAATTAATTTTTCTAGGTTTAGTGGTCTGTCATCTGTGGTCAAGATGATAGCACCGATGAATTTTACAATTACCGATGAAGGACCTGCATGAGTTTTATGCTAGTCATGTTTGGTTGGAGGAAAATTCATGGAATTTGTGCACACAAATTGGATCCATCTTTGGAATCCAAGAAGTTCCTATCTGGAATTAGGGTAACTATACCCATTATACCTCCAAGCTATTAAGGCCCAACATTTATGAATTCTCTAGAGACTATTGAGGTTTTATGGCTATTTCCACTGTAATTGCATGCTCATTGAAACATGTACTGATTTTCTGAACAACTTTGATTCCAACTTTGATTCACTTGTTTCAATCCTTAATTCTATGCCACTTGAGTTAGGTCTTTCCTTTCAAGAATTCCTAGGTTTTTACATCATGCACTTTTTATGCTCAGTTTTGTCACATTTTGTTTTAGCTTCTCAATTTAAAGATAAACTTTAAGTTTGCCACTGCAATATTATTCTCGAAGTCTCTTTTTGTTTCTGTTTAAGCAAGAAGCTTAATGTCTCTTTCAAATTTACATGGTGAAGACACTTTATTAATTCATTTGGTTTGGACTAGATTTAGATTGGACTATAGATCTTTTGTCATAGTACTTCTATGGTAGTTTACATTGAATGGAATTTGAAAGCTAGCCCGCTAGGGAGCACAAATGCATCTATTTTATCTGTGAGGTACAGCAAACCAGCAAGCCAATGTGAAAGATGGACATCAATTTCAAGTGTCTCAACTTTAAGGAGTGTCTGGAGTGTTTTAATTTGTTGGCATGGATATTTCAATAAAGGTATATATATCTACTTTGGGACAAAAGCAAGAAAATAATGTATATGTACTACTTGGATTTCTGTATTGCTTAAAGTAAGCTTGTACCATAAGTAAAATCACCAACCTGAATGTTAATATTTCGTAGTTGCATATAATTTTAAAGTTGGTGACATAAGGTCCTTCTACCCGTAGGGATAATGTGGATGCAATATTGTCCTACCAACTATCATAGACCCGAAGCTCTACATTTAGAATCATTGTTCTTGATTAATAGTATCTTTATTTGCAACTATTGATAAGATGTTTCTATAACTAGAAACTAGAATCCATGAAAAGAGATATCTTATACATGACTGATTGTGCTACTACCAACACCATCCTTATGAATATGATATTTTCCTCCAACAAGAATACTAATGTGAAAGTAGATAGCATCCATGATAGCGGGTCATGCTCATATTATTGAAGGCTCCGGCAGAGCACACTTAATTTTACCCAATGGAACATACGCATATATAAAATGTCTTATACTCTTATAATTCTAGAAGAAAATTATTGAGTTTTAAAGACATAAGGACAAACACGGGTATCATATTGAAACTATGAGTGAAAAAAATAAAGAATATATTTGAAGGAACCGGAAGTTCGCCCTAGAGAAACGGAAGTTCGACCTAGAGAACCGGAAGTTCGCCCTAGAGAACCGAAAATTTGCCCTAGAGAGATTATCCAAATGTTTACTAGGGATACGCGTTACTCACATTAAGGTTGTCAAGTCACATATTACGTTGAGCCAGAAGCTCAATCCTACGGGTCCATTGTGAGCCAGAAGCCAAATGATCCTATAACTTTTAAATTGTGACATGATCGACAAGACACCCAAAATAAAGATTATGAGAATTATCATTATTAATTTGTGTGATAATCTCTTGCCAAATTGTAGCAGACATCATTGATCTCAAAGATAAAGTTTGTTTCTGAACCATCAATCTTGAATATTGTATATGAATAACTAGTAACGCAGCTTTAAACTGCATTAGATTTAGAATTATTTAAAACTGTAATATTGGCATCTATGTTTTGTAAATTATTATGTTTATCTCCTTAGATTATTAAATATTCAAGACATGAGATATTTTTGTGATAGAATATCTTTGTGATCTGTTATGTTAATAAGACATAATTCTCGCCGTTAGGGGGAGATATGAAGAAGATAAATTATCGTTCTAGAAGAACGTCGTGAATTATCGTTCTAGAAGAACGTCGTAAAGCATCATTCCAGAAGAACATATTGCATCATCGTTCTCAAAGAACGTTCTAAAGCATCATTTCAGAAGAACGTGTCATGGCATATTTCTACTTTATCTAATCTTGACTAAATTAGGAGAAATTATCCTTTATTTTTTACTGCAAATGAAACATTAGGTGCTTACTTATGTTTTTAATTATGCTACATAAATAACTATAAGGACTATAAATTTATTTTCTAATAGAAGTATCAAAAGAACCAAATAAAGGAAGCAAATGAATAAGTTCTTTTGTAAGAACGTGTAAGACCTAAAGGTTCTAAATATTTAACTCTCCAGAAGAAGAGGTCGAATAATACTAAAGATAAGGTTCATCTCTCCAGAAGAAGAGGCCTAATAATATAACACACCCTAATGCTCTTGAAGGAGCAACTCCTGAAGTAGCATCTGAAGAGAAAGTTCATGACGTTCCGGAAGATGTCATGAACCAAAAATCTAATTGCTTAAAAGTATATCGCTCCGGTAGAGGATATGAAGTAACGTGTAGGCAACTCTAGAGGGGGTGAATAGAGTTTGTGTATAATAACCAATTAAAAATTCAACTCTATACCAAGTCAAGAAAGCAACTATCAAGATAATATATAATCAGAGTAGTAATGCGGAAATTAAGAGAGATCAGAAGAGCATACGCAAACACAGTAATTTAACCTGGTTTTTCTCGTGGAGGACTAGTCCAAGCCTGAGAACTCTCGCTCAGGATTGAAATCAACTATTTGTGAAATATGGTACACACACGTGACTTTACTCAGAAAAGCACGCCAGCTTCTTACAACTTCGCAAAGGCGAAACTTGGAATTGTCCAAGTGACTTCTTTTCAACTATTGCACATAACTTCTAGCTGACTCGCACTTGAGCACGTTGGGGTTAGGAAGTTTTGTGGCTACTAGATTGGAAGAATAAGGCTTAGAATGTATAAGGCTTAGAAGATTGAGAGTGAGAGATGATATGAAATGAGAGAATTCAAGCCCTATTTATACTAGTCTGGGGAAGCAGAATTCGACAAAAAAGTCCCAAATATTCAAAAATTTGAACGTTGGATAGCTTGGATCATGGTGTTCCTAAAAATTAGCATCATGAAAATTAGGGGCAGAGTTCGGCCCGAATTCTTCCTAGGACAGAGTTCAGTCCGAATTCTCATTCCCTTGGGTTAGAATGTTTATATGGGCTAGAATAGTTTGGTTTGGTTCAGAGATTGTCTTGTTTTGTATAGTGGAGCTTGGATAAGTAAGTCTAGGATTGAGATGACTTAGTGCGACTCAACTTACTTGTCCCTAGACTCAATAAAATAAAAAATTATAGACTGAGTACAATGTACATTTGTAAAGTAACAACTTGCCGATGACGTCTGTCTTGAACTTGATACGTTATAGACGATGTTCTATCTTGAGCCCAATGTGTCGTATTGGATCATATCATATATTATTTTATTAATTCTCTAAATTAGGTTGATTGTGATCCAGTTTGGGTCAACAAGATATACCTTAGATTCCAGAAGAGACTGAGAAAGAGGTACAGGTACCCATAAAATTTATGTTTTATAGATAGCTAAGAGAAATTTGGAATCAAAAAGTTTCTCATAAATGAGATTATCAAATAAGAAAAAAAAAAGGTGATAAAAATAAAGGATAATACTAAACCACGAATAATCTAATGAAAAGATGTGATATATCTCGCAAGACGTGGAGTGTTCGATCCTATAGTACAAAATCTAAGAGGAATAAATCCGGTAGGTTTTGAATGGGTGTCTGTAATAAATAAGAGATCCAATGTATTAAATAATTTCAGCTCAAAGATTTCTGAAGAATTAAAAATTACCATGTTATCCCCGAAGGATCTACGAATAAACCATATATGGATTAAACCATCCAGAAGAATGTGATAGGCTCATTGAGTTTATGAAAAAAATTAGTGAATGGATTCATCAAAATGGTCGTCTATAGAGTATCTCCTGAAGAGAAGATCTCCTAAAGAGATTAAAGTAACCCCGAAGAGGAAATCTTCTGAAGAGTTAGATATCTCCCGAAGTGATCAAAAATCTTTCGAAGAGATCGGATATCTCCCGAAGAGATCTGATATCTCCTGAAGAGGTCGGATATCTCCCGAAGAGATCGGATATCTCCAGAAGAGATCGAACATCTCCAGAAGAGATCGAACATCGCCCGAAGAGATCTCATAAGAGATAAACTCTAGTAGAGAAAAATCTTCAGAAGAGATCTTATGTAATCTTACGAAAAGATAAATCTGTGGAAGAGATCTACTATAATCTCTTGAAAAGATAATATTAATCTCCTGTAGAGATAAGATAATATTGATTTCAAGTAGAGATAAATCTCCTGTAGAGGTAAATCTCTTGAAGAGATAAATCTCCTGTAGAGAATTAATATGAATAATATACCTATAATGGTCATGTCAATAAGATCCGTTACGACCAAAAGAACATGTTCTGGGTCCTAAAGTACCATATGTAAAGAATATAAAAAAAATTATTGTCATTCACTCAGCATAATATTTATGTAAACTTGCCGATATGCATCTACACATGGACACTTGAATGACATCATTCTCGATTTGTTTCATGCTTTGATATAATGAGATATACAATGCAGGATATTTATCTGATCATCCTTAAGAGGATATCACAAACAAGGTATACATTTTCTAAACAATGTTATAGGTATTTTGGAGATAAATAGAGCAAAATACTGCGACAATCTTTCCAAATCTTTCTTACAATTAATGGAGTAAACAAGAGAATGTGCAGGGCTATGTTTTCAACAGTTCAACATATCAAGGGGAGTTCCGAGCTTTCAGGAATCACAAATAAAACATGCAACCTCTTCATAAGGATATGAGTATAAATGTATAGACAATAAGTGTTGGGGTAAGATGTAATATTTAAATTGTATTGGGGGCTGATTTTTTTATTTTGAATTGATGTAAGAACAAGAATGTAATATTTTTGAGAGGGAGCATCCTGTAGATGCAAGCATCCTGAAGATGCTAATGGAGACATTTTGAAGCATGTTTTTGCGTATTGTACTCTTTTCCTTCGTTGAGGTTTTTTCACTGGATTTTTCCTTCGAAAGGTTTTTAACGAGGCAGTGTAAGTCGCACCCACTTAGATTCATGAAGAATCATATTCCTGAAGAATATTATTGTACTCTTTTTTTTCTATAGTTTTTTTCCAAAGGATTTTTCTTTAGAAATTTAATGAGACGATAATTAAAGCGGACATCCAAGGGGGAATGTTGTGATTTTGAATAAATTCAAATATTGATACCCTTATCCATACCACGACAACCTCTATCTCATTCCCTCTTTATATGTTATCAATGAGAAAAGTTACGTACAGTTTTTCAACTATCAATTTCTTCTCTTCTCAGATAAGAAGTTGTTACCAAACAATATTGGACTTCTTTCCGAGAAAAACAAACATAAGCAACCCATAATAAGCAATCGCAAACCCACTTTATGGCTTGGTCTGTGATTGTTGTTGCTTTTCAAAAATTAATAGCGGAAACAACTTTAAAAGAAAATTTGTTGTCAAGAGTTGTCCCAAAATTAAATTATTATTTTTTGATAAATTGGTGTTACCAGACAACCTTAAAATTGCTTGCCAAAAAAATAACAGAAATAGTCACCAATATTCAATTCCAAACATGACCAAAGACTTGGTTTTAGATTCCAGCTATTTCAAAAGCCGACAACAAAAGTTTGTTTTTTGACAGCATGTAAGAGACTGTTGTAAAAAATCATCCAGAATTTGATCTTTTTAAAAGTTTTAATAAACTATTGTTACCCAACAAATTAAATTAATTTTCTTTTGAAACAGAAACAGAAATAACTAAAAGTAAAAAAAATTCAAACCACGTCTGAAAATTGTTGCCCAAAACATTAATAGTAGGAAAAAAAATAACTCACATACTAAGGTCACTTTTCGTTTGCAAAATTAGGACCTTGGAAAAAAAAAAGGACATTCATTTTATTTTTATTTGGATATCAAAGAAAATGAACATAAAAGAAAAATAGTTTTCAAAGAAAAGAAAAATAGACTAAAAAATGATTCTGCCTCAAACTTTTTCTTCCCATTTTTTCTGTATTTATTATAAAAATAAATTCTAATAGAAAATAATCCAAAGTTATTGGGATCTCCCCAAATATTCCGAGTTCATGGAGTTTTCATGCTGTTGGACCATGGCCAGCTATAGGTAGATCTACATCTTGACCTGATGATAGACGTAGCTTACATTTCCACGCACTAACGCAATGAATGGAAATTATGGAAGCTTGGGAGGTTGCCAAATCAAAGTCCAAACCCATGTTCGATGTTTAGAATGGAGTGAGTAGCTATATTTCTCTATAACATATAGTATGGCTGTACTTTCTTTTTCTTCTTTTGATAGCTTAGTATGGTTTGCAACTAAATATTCTGAACTTACTGGTATGGGCAAAGCATTATTTGTTTCGGATGAAGAACTAAATGGAACCCAAGTTAATGGTATGGGCAAAGCATTATTTGTTTCGGATGAAGAACTAAATGGAACCCAAGAGATTTGGTTCGGTTTAATTCTGTTCGATTTCAGTTTTAAAAATACTAAAAAAAAAGTATTTGATTTTAATTTAGGATTTCAGTTTCGATCAAAAACAGAAAATCGAATATACTCATACAATTATTAGATATTTTCAATTTTATACATATTTTATAATTAAAAATATGTATATTTGAAAACTATATATATATATATATATATATATATATATATATATATATATTAAAGTCAAAATTTGATAGTTCTGAAAATTGCTGATAAACCCAATTTCGGGGTTGGTTTGTATGAAAAACCCATCCGCATGATGGGTTTTATGAAATGTCCAGAATTATATATTTTCACGTTAAATATTCCAAGATTCTCTTTAGATGCTATGTATTTACAAAATTGCCATCTTTATAATACCATAACTACCCTTCGCACAAACTCAGATTTGGATTGCGATTTTCGTCTTCTTCTTTTTCACGAGAGATCTGAATTCCATTGCTCTCATCTTCAACAGAGATCGCAAAGATCGTTCGTAAATCACTGTGCTTTTCTTCAGTCGAACTCCGATCATCGCTCATCATCATCATCATCATCATCATCATCATCATCACCATCATGAAGAGATTTAAAGTTTTTCGGCGATTAGGTCAATTGTGGAGAGAATATCTTTTTCTTCTTTTCCATAAGAGTTAACATCGTTTTGAAAGAAGAACGAAAACACTTGAATTTTTGTTCCTGACAAATTTTTTTCACAAAAAAATAGGTTTTAGGTTTCTGTCAACTGTTCTCCACCATTCTTCGTGTTAAAATCACGGAGAATGACCATTCTCCGTACTAAAACCACGAAAAATGGCCTTATCCATGTCAAAATGACGAAGAATTGTCATTCCCCGTGTTAAAATGACAGAGAATTGTCATTCTCTATGTCAAAATGACGAAGAATGGTCATTCTTCGTGTTAAAATGACGGAGAATGGCTCCGTGATAAAATGACTGAGAATGACCATTCTCCGTCATTTTAACACGGACAATGGCCATTCTCATTGTTAAATTGATGGAGAATGACCATTCTCCGTATTAAAAAATACGGAGAATGACCATTCTCCGTCATTCTAACACGGAGAATGGCTATTCTTTGTCAATTTAACAAGGAGAATGACCATTCTCACGGAGAATGACCATTCTTCGTAGTTACAGCACGGAGAATGGTCATTCTCTGTGATATTACAACGGAGAATGATCATTCTCCTGCATTTTATGGCCAGTTGAAACTTTGAAGGGCCATAACTTTTGACTAGGAGGTCGAAACGAGGTCCGATTTGTTGCAAAATGAGCGTATTTCTAAGGAGCCGGAGATTAACCGCTTCTTTGTTAGTCGGCCTTTCAAAATTTTAGAATCGTAAAAAAATGATGTTTGGACCTCCGTTTTAACAGTTTTACCGTTTGTCGACGTTTTCAAAAAATTTCGACGAGTTTTTGAAGTAAGGTTTGAAGATTTTTGAGGAAAAAATCTAGATTCGAAAGTGAGCAGCATATGGAAGAAGAGGAAGTATCAAAACGTTTTTTAAGAGTAGTTTCGTGGGTGTTTTCAATAAATTAGAAGGAAGGACAAAAAGGTCATTCGGAACCCCCTTTATATATTTTTTGCTAATTCTGGGCACGCGAAGAAATGTTATTGTGAGGTGGGTTTTTCATAAAACTTTTTCGTTTTTTGGACATTTCATAAATTTTCTAACAATTAATCCAATTTTCAACCCAACTTTAAAATAAAACAAGTATATGTATGAAGATTATAAAATTTTAATATAATTTAACCACGATATCAACTTTGGCCGACCTATTAAATAATATAAAGGGGAAATTTATGAAATGCCCAAAAAACGAAAAAGTTTTATGAAAAATCCACCGCACAATAACATTTCATCGCGTGCCAAGAATTAGCAAAAAATATATAAAGAGGGTTCGGAATGACCTTTTTGCCCTTCCTTCTAATTTATTGAAAACACCGACGAAACTACTCTTTAAAAAATGATTCGATACTTCATCTTCTTCCATACGCTGCTCACTTTCAAATCTAGGTTTTCTCCTAAAAAATCTTCAAAAACTCGTCAGAATATTTCGGAAAGACCGAGACAAACGGAAAAGTGCTAAAACGGAGGTTCAAACATCATTTTTTGCGATTCTAAAATTTCGGAAGGCCGACTAATGAAAAGATAGTTAATCTCAGGCTTCTCGAAGATACGTTCATTTTGCGACAAATCGGACCTCGTTTCGATCTTCCAGTCAAAAGTTATGGTCCTCCAAAGTTTCAACTAACCATAAAATGCAGGGGAATGGCCATTCTCCGTGTTAGAACACGAAGAATGTTAATTTCGCATGAGGGTGGCCATTCTCCGTGTTAGTAACACGGAGAATGGCATTCTCCGTCTTAATTTACACGGAGAATGACCATTCTCTAGTAACACGGAGAATGGCATTCTCCGTCTTAATTTACACGGAGAATGACCATTCTCTGTGTTCGTAACACGGAGAATGGCATTCTCCGTCTTAATTTACATGAAAAATGACCGTGCAAAATTACACGGAGAATGGCCATTCTCCGTCTTAATTTACACGGAGAATGGCCATTCTCCGTGTAATTTAAGACGGAGAATGGTCATTCCAGTGTTAAAACGCAGGAGAATGACCATTATTCGTGTAAATTAACACGGAGAATGCCATTCTCCGTGTTAATTTACACGAAGAATGGTCATTCCCAGTGTTAAAACTTAGGAGAATGACCATTATCCGTGTCATTTAACACGGAGAACGGTCATTCTCCGTGCAAAATTACACGAAGAATGGCCATTCTCCGTGTTAAATGACACGGAGAATGATCATTCAAATGTTAAAAACGGGAGAATGTCATTCTCCGTGTTAATTTACACAGAGAATGTCATTCTCCATGTTAAAATACAGGAGAATGACTATTCTTCGTGTTATATCGACGGAGAACAGTTGACAGAAACTTAATTTTTTTATTTTTTTATTTTGTGGAAAAAAATTGACATGAATAAAGATTCAAGGGTTTTCGTTCTTCTTTCAAATTGATGCTAACTCTTATGGAAAAGAAGAAGAAGAAGAAGATCTTCTATCCATAATTGACCTAATTGTCGGAGAAGAAGAAGAAGAAGATGAGCGATGATCGGAGTTCGACTGAAAAAAAAATTATGGTGAGCTACGAATGATATTTGTGATCTCTGCTGAAGATGAGAGCAATGGGATTCAGATCTCTCATAAAGAAGAAGAAGACGACGAGAATCGCAATCCAAATCTGAGTTTGTGCGGAGGGGTAGTTATGGTATTAATTTTGTAAATACAGAGTATTTAAAGGAAATCTTGGAATATTAACGTGAAAATATATAATTATGGACATTTCATAAAACCTTTCCTGCGGGTGGATTTTTTTTATAAAAAACAACCCCGAAATTGGATTTCTCAGCAATTTCCAGTAATATAAATAATCCAACGGAGCTAACCGAATAAATTGTATCTTTCATCGATTCGGTTTCGGTTATAGCTAACTTTGGTTCGATTTTATATTTTTAGAATTTTCGTTTAATCGAATTTGCCTATTTCGATTCTATTGATACTTAATAAACTGAATGCACACCCACACCCTACTTGGTGGTGACAATGCGCCGGGTTGTTCATTTCCGATCAAATTTGGGTCGACCATTAATATTCGACCAAAAATGGATATGTTTCCAAACGGTATCCAACGCGTTTGCCAATTTAACTGTGTATACTTTTTCAAAGTTTGCATATATTACTCCTGCCAACAAAATTTAGACCAGTTAATTTTCTATCCCGATTTGGGTTGGGTTCTGAAGTAATTAAGGAATCAATTCATACAAACATTTCACTCATGAAAAAAATAATTAGCAAATGGAAAGAAAATATAATGCAAACATAGCTTACATTTCTTACCTTGACCATTTCATTTGAACTCATTTTACACAATAAAAAAAATCACTAGTTTTTTTTCTTTTTCTTTTTTTTTGAGATAAAAAAAATCACTAGTTTGATAGGGCTAAATCAAGCAAACTTAGAACAAAAAAAACATAGAACAAATTGTTGAATTTATTGGAATTCTGTACAAGTCACGAAATTTTTTTACCACAAAAATGGTGAATATCAACAAACTTCTTAAGGATGTGCACCGAGTGCACTACCAGCATGTTTGGCAACCCATAAGACAGCTAGGGACGTGCATCGAGTGGACTTCTAGTAATATTGTCTCGGAATATAAAGCAACCAAGTTGCTAAGATATTTAAGAATCTTAAAATATTGTAAACTTTTGAACGAATTTTTTGTCGAAATGATGAAGATCACATTGCTAAAAGCGATATTCGATCATTTTCGTCGATTTGCTCGTAGAAACCAGCAAGTTTGAAAGAAAGTTTCTTAAACTCAACAAGAGAACGAATAGAACACCCTCTGTAGCTGTTGGGGTTGCTGATGTGCTCTCTCTTTCCTTCTCTTACGTCTTGTGTATTGCACTGAGTGCAACAATATAGAAGATTTGTAGAGGAGGCAACCCGCTAACAGTTACAACTTTTCATTAATAACGTGGGCAAAAATTAGAGAGTTAATCTCCGTAACTGAGATAGCTACCATCAGCAACTCCATATAAATTGGACAGCTATAAGCAGGACCGACCCAGGCCCAAGGTGGCCAGGGCAACCGCCCAGGGCCCATGGAATATGAGGGCCCCAAAAAAAATCTAATTTATAAATATATATTTTTTAACAATCTAATTAATACATATACATATTAACAATCTTGTATCTAAAATAGAACTGATATGGTACATGATCCCTTTTTAATACAAAATAATAGTGGTGTAGTGGTTATTATGTTAAACTTGCACACTAGAGTCCTAGGTAATTCTTAGTTGTAACATTTTTATAAATTTTATTTCAGTTTTTAATTTTTTATATATTATATATGGGCTCCATTTATATGTCTCTCATTTTAAAAGTTTGTCTAGGGACCCATGAATTTAACAAGGAGAATGACCATTCTCCGTGGTTTTAGCACGGAGAATGACCATTCTCCGTAGTTACAGCACGGAGAATGGTCATTCTCTATGATACTACCACGGAGAATGATCATTCTCCTGTATTTTATGACCAGTTGAAACTTTGAAGGGCCATAACTTTTGACTAGGAGGTCGAAACGAGGCCCGATTTGTTGCAAAATGAGCGTATTTTCGAGGAGCCGGAGATTAACTGCTTCTTTGTTAGTCGACCTTTTGAAATTTTAGAATCGCAAAAAAATGATGTTTGGACCTCCTTTTTAACAGTTTTACCGTTTGTCGACCTTTTCAAAAAATTTCGACGAGTTTTTGAAGTAAGGTTTGAAGATTTTTGAGAAAAAAATCTAGATTCGAAAGTGAGCAGCGCATGAAAGAAGAGGAAGTATCGAAACATTTTTTTAAGAGTAGTTTCGTGGGTGTTTTCAATAAATTAGAAGGAAGGACAAAAAGGTCATTCGGAACCCCTTTTATATATTTTTTGCTAATTCTGGGCACGCGATGAAATGTTATTGTGCGGTGGGTTTTTCATAAAACTTTTTCGTTTTTAGGACATTTCATAAATTTTCTAACAATTAATCCAATTTTGAACCCAACTTTATGAAGAACAAATATGCAACTCTAAGGGGGGGTGAATAGAGTTTATGACAATAATGTCCAATTAAAAAATAAACTCTTTCACCAACAGTAAATAATCGAAGTAAATGCGGAAATAGTAAAGAGCGATAGAGCATACGCAAACACAGCCGATTTTAACCTGGTTTCCCTCGTAGAGGACTATTCCAGGCCTGAGAACTCTAGTTCAGGATTAAATCCACTATTTGTGAAAGAGTAGTTACACCCCGTGCCTTTTCTTCAGAAGAGCACGTCACCTTCTTACAGGGATCGCAGTGGCGATGCTTGGAATTTTTCAAGCGACTTCTTGAACTATTACACAAACTCCTAACTGAAAAGTACTGAGCACTTTGAGGCTTAGAGAGCTTGTGGCTAGTAGATGAGAAGGGTATGGCTTGTATAAGGCTTTATAGAGAAGAGAAGAGAAGATTGGATGAATGAAAATGGGAGAATTTATTGCCTATTTATAGGATACCAGATAGGCAGAATTCGGCCAGAATTCTGGATCAAATATTCAAAATTTGGCCGTTGGACAACTTGCATGCAGCCAACCCTAAAAATTAGGGTCCTGGATTTTAGGAGGCAAAGTTCGGCCCGAAATCTGTGTGGAGGCAGAGTTCGGCCCGAACTCTTGTCTCCAGAGCACAGAACTGGTCCAATGGGTAAATGGGCTTATTTGAATTTTTGTGGAGCTTTTGATTTGAGGTATGGATATAGGTTAAGTCTCAAGTTGCTCAGTACGACTCAGTTTACATATTTCTAGACTCAATAAAAGTGTAAAATACAGACTTAAAACATTTAACATAGCAGGTGCGAGCTGTCGTCCGTCTTGTACTGAGTTCAGTCTTCATGTGTATTGAAATATTACAAGTATCATGTCGTCAATTGTATCAATATTTGGTTGACTGTAATTTTGTGTCAACAATCTCCCCCATATTGATAATTGACAAAATGATATTTGTATATTCAATATTCATACCTGGACACATTAAAGAGTAGCGTAGCTCCCCCGTAATCAGTGCAGAGCTTATCAATAGCTCCCCCGTAAATATTGTTCTGTTTCTGTTGTCCTGATACAAACATTCTTTCCCAAAGCACAGATACACAATGATATGATATGATGTTAAAAATAGTAAAATATTTCTCCCTCTTTTGGCATTTATCAAACAACCAAAAATAATGACTGGCAAGTACACCAAAAATAAGAATAATAAACTGCATAAACTGATAAACGGCAGAATAAAATGTCTCAAGAGTCACATAAAAGGTTCTAATACAACCAAAGAGCAGAATAAAAACAACTACATCAACTAAAAATGCAGAAAAACATAAACTACGATACTCAGCAGCAGCAGCAGCAAGTAGAAATCCACATCCATCATCGAGCTCGTGAAGGCCCAGCGTCGTCGGATGGATCAGTGAAGGAACGACGAGGGTCCACGAAAGCCGCATCCGGATCCAGGTAGCGGATAACCCAATGGTCATCGATACGGTATCCATCGTGAGCAAGGTCCCGCTCCATAGGAATAGGCATAGAAGGATGCCGGGACATAGAGTACCGAATATCGTGCAGTGAGTTGCTGATGGCACTCATCTGCAGGGTGGTCCGGTAGTCAAGCTGAGTCCAGCGATCATCCTCTAAAGTGAATCGATCGCGTAGCATAGTCTGCAGTGACTCAAGAGTAGCAGGAGGAGGAGGAGGCGCATCATGTCCAAGAGGAGGTGCGTCGGGCTCATCGTTAGAGTGCTCAGACGCAGCAGGTGAGCCAACTACTGCCTGAAGCCGCCGTGCCTTAGAGAGGAAGGCAGGGACAGGTAGGAATTGGCACTCATCAAGAGGTACACAAAAGGTACGAAAGATCATAGGAAGATAAAGAGCATAAACCAAGGATCGTGGCTTCTTCCTAGCATTAATCATCCAGTCCATCATGATACGTAGAAGATTAAAAGGAACATAAAAATAGAGGTGGTACAAAGCAGAGATTTTAAAGTATGTAACCTCATCAGGTGATCCTGCTTTGGGCAGAATCGTGTTAAAAACAATGCGATGAAGTTCATAAAAGTAAGGATTGAGAAACTTGGCGAGAAGCTTGCGAGGACGTGTGTTAGGAGTACACAAATCGTCCTTAAAGCTTTCTAGGGATGACCCATCGGGGAATTGGAACTTGCGAGCTTCAACAAGTTTCTCCCATGAGTTTGGCTCCGGAATTTCAAGGTATTCGGCCAAGTCAAAATCATCAAAAGAAATATTAATGCCCGCAACACGTGAAAATAGATGTGTATCATTGTGAGTAAGGTTGCAATAAAATATTTGGATGGCATTGAGATATATAACCGAATTGGTAGTGACGAGTTCATTAAGGCATAGATCATGAAGTAATGAATCATATTGTGAAAAGATAGTAAAATTTATAGGATGACTCGCATACACAGGATGTGATCGAAAATCACTAAACCACTCATTGGAAGCGTCTAGTGATACAAATATCCGGTCATTGTACGTGTTGGGGTCGAGTGGACGAGGTGGGTTGAACAACGAGTGAATAGGTTGTTGATTAGGTTGTTCAACAGGTTGTTCAACACGAGGAGGAGCATTCGAAGAGGACGCACCCTCGGTTCGAAGTCTCTTCCCTCTATTGAACAACTTGGGAGCCATGAAATAATGAAAAAAATTGAGGAAATTTAGATGGAGAGAAGTGTGAAAATATACCTCAATTTGTTGATGAAAGATGAAAGAGAATGGTGAGAGAATCATTCTCCTTGAATTTTGAGAAGAAAGATGCACTAGGATGGAAGAACTAGGGTTAGGGTTTGAAGAGAAGTAGTTTAGAGAAGTTTAGAAGGTGGCAATGGAGGAGAAAGAAGAGGAGAACCCGGTTTTAAGTGTAAGGACTCGAATGGTCGAAACAATTTTGGACCATTGGATCAAAATTTGATCAGCAGCTGAGCCTGCATTCGGTTCTGGAAGGACCAGACCGAATTCGGCCCGAACTCTGGGTTAGGCAGGGTTCGGCCAGAATTCTGGTTTCTGTAGCCAGAACAGAAATCAGGCTAAAAAGAAGTTTGATCAAATAAGTGAGACTAAAAGGAATACGATAATGGATAGATGCATATACAAAATGAGAAAACCAAGTAGATAATAACAAAAAGTTAACGTTGAATCAAAGTAAAGTTTGAAAATTTAAATTTTAGCATGTGATAAATAAAAGTATACCATGTAATAAACAAGGAATTATGCCACAATTCAATATTTTGAAGCTGCCATGGGGTAGCTACAGGGGCTGGATCCCAGCTAGCGGTAGTCCTGAGGACTAGTGCACCGTGTCGCTTAGACTTTTACGCCTTGTTGTCAGAAGGACCCTTTCGACTTGTACCCATAGCAATTTTATCATAAAAAATCAAGACATAATCGATATTTATGCAGGTTATTTTAATTGAATAACAGCTTCATCCAAAATTCCTAGTTCACGACAAAGAAAGTTGAAACGCTCTTCGGATAGTGGTTTTGTAAAGAAATCTGCTAGCTGATGATCAGTGTCAATAAATTCTAATTTAATAGTGCCATTTTGCTGGAGATCACGCAAAAAGTGGTGACGTATTTCAATGTGCTTCGTGCGTGAGTGACATATGGGATTCTTAGTGAGATTTATAGCACTAATGTTGTCACAAAATATAGGAATGTGCATAAAAGATAAGTTATAGTCGTCAAGGGTTTGCTTCATCCACAGAATTTGTGCACAACAACGACCAGCTGCGATATATTCAGCTTTTGTTATGGATAGTGCGACAGAATTCTGCTTTTTGCTAAACCAAGAGACTAGAGCCTTTCCTAATAAATGACACGTGTCGCTCGTACTTTTACGGTCGACCTTGCATCCGGTAAAATCAGCATCAGAGTAACCAATGAGGTCAAATGATGTTGATTTGGGATACCATAGGCCCACTGTAAACGTACCCTTAAGTTATCGAAGGATACGCTTAATAGCAGACATATGTGATTCCTTAGGATTAGCTTGATATCTAGCACACAGATAAATGCTAAACATAATATCAGGACGACTAGCAGTTAAATACAGTAGACTGCCTATCATACCTTGATAGTTACGTTGATCCACAGGTTTGTCGCTTTCATCTGGTTCTAGTTTAGTTGTAGTAGCCATTGGAGTGCCGATTGGTTTGACGTTGTCAAGGTCAAATTTCTTCAGCATGTCCTTTGTATACTTCGACTGACAGATGAAAGATCTATTTGATGTTTGTTTGACTTGCAGTCCAAAAAAGTAATTGAGATCCTCCATCATGCTCATCTCAAACTCGGTCTGCATACACTTGGCAAAATCTTGACAGAGAGTTTCATCAGTAGAACCAAATATAATATCATCAACGTAAATTTGCACTAAGAGAACAGTGTCTTTGAAAGATTTTATAAAAAGTGTAGTGTCAACTTTCCCTTTTGAAAAACCTTTTTCAAGTAAAAAATTGCTTAGCCGTTCATACCAAGCTCTAGGGGCTTGTTTTAGGCCATATAGCGCTTTTTTGAGCTTGAAAACATGGTCAGAAATTTTTTTTTCAAAACCAGGGGGTTGTTTTACAAAAACTTCCTCCTTAATAAATCCATTCAAGAAAGCACTTTTAACATCCATTTGAAATAATTTAAAATTTTGAAAGTTAGCAAATGCGCAAAGCATCCGAATGGATTTCAATCTCGCAACAGGAGCATACGTCTCATCGTAGTCGATATCTTCCTCTTGGTTGTATCCTTGAGCTACTATACGAGCTTTGTTGCGTGTAACTGAACCATCTTCATTTACTTTGTTTCGAAAAACCCATTTAGTACCAATAATCGAGTGATTTACCGGCCTAGGAATAAGTTCCCAAACTTGGCTCCTCTCAAATTGGTTGAGTTCTTCTTGCATGGCAGAAATCCAAATTCATCATTAAAAGCTTCCAAAATATTTTTCGGCTCAATTTATGAAATGAAGGCAGTACTAGCAATGGAGTCTCTTAATGATGATCTAGTACTTACTTCGCGTGAAACCTCACCTATAACCAAGTTTTCTGGATGTGATGGCTTGAAAGAGAATTTCTTTGGCAAGCCCTCCAGTAAATTGGTTTCAGTGGTAGTATTCATCGGAGTAGAGGTTGATGGCTCAACATCATCATCAAGAGTAGTTGCTGCACTGTTATCCTCATCAAAATTCACATTGGTAGACTCTTCCACAGTTAATGAGCGTTTGTTGAATACTCTATATCCCTTGCTCTTGGCAGCATAGCCAAGAAAAATACCATCGTCAGCTTTGGCATCAAATTTGCCTAAGTTGTCTTTGGTGTTAAGGATAAAACATCGACAACCAAAAACTCTAAAATATGAAACGTTTGGAGTTCTTCCAAACCAAAGCTCATAGGGTCTTTTCTTCGTAATAGGACGAATAAGCACCCTATTTAAAATATGGCACGCTGTACTGACAGCTTCAGCCCAAAAATATTTCGGAAGTAAAAATTTATTCAACATGACTCTAGTTATATCGCCAAGAGTCCTATTCTTCCGCTCTACGATACCATTTTGTTGAGGAGTTCTTGGACACGAAAACTCATGATCAAAACCATTTAAATCACAAAACTTTTCAAAATCAGTATTTTCGAATTCGCCTCCATGATCACTTCGGATTCGAGTAATCATGTAGCCTTTTTCATTGTGAACCTTTTTAGCAAAAATTTTGAAAACTGAAATGGTATCACTTTTGTTTGTAAGAAAGAAAACCCAAGTAAATCTAGAAAAGTCATCTACTATAACAAAAGTGTAGAGTTTTCCACCAAACTGACTACTCTACTAGGGCCAAATAAATCCATATGAAGTAATTGCAAGGGTCTAGTAGTACTTATAGAGTTTATGGAATGAAATGAGGATTTGGTTGCCTTATTCAACTCACATTCGGCACATACCGTGTCCTTTTTGAATGTGATGTCGGGCAAGCCTCTGACTAGCTTTTTAGTCGATAGCCTGGATATAGTATCCATATTGGCATGACCAAGACGCTGGTGCCATAGTAATCTTTCATCCTTATGAGCATAGAGACATCTTCCTGCACTGTTAGTATCTCTAGATAGATAGAAAATGTAAATATTATCCTCTCTTATCCCTTCAAAAGCGATGTCTCCTGTTGACCTGTCATAAACATAGCATTTATTTTGTCCAAAGTTAATATCATATCCATGATCAGCAAGATGACTTATGCTGAGCATGTTATGCTTTAACTCGGTCACTAGACAGACATCCTTTATTACAGGAGAAGGAGGATGACCAATAGTACCATTACCAATAATATACCCTAATAGGTTGTTGTCGAAGGATACATACCCTTCCTTCTTTATCGATAGTGATGCGAAAAGATTTGTGTCTCCCGTCATATGTTGCGAGCATCCACTATCGAGAATTCACTTACTCTTAGTTGAGGAGGGAAGGTCCACCTACATCAAGAGTAGATGTGACCTTTGGTACCCAAGTTCTTGAGGGTCCTGAAAAGTTACTTTTCGGCAACCATGCATACATGTTTCTATCTACTAATCTCCTAACTCTACATTGTGGTGAGATGTGTCCATGTAATCCACAATAAGTACAAATAGCATTCCTATTTATGTTAGGAGCATGTTGATGATGTCTATATATAGCATGCTAAGAGTGGTGTGGAGTAGCATGATGATGATGTCTATATATAGCATGGTAAGAGTGGTGTGGAGCAGCATGATGATGACTATATGTGGCAGCATGATGATGATTATATCTATATGCAGTATGGTGGTATTTTTGTTTATGTGCAGCATGGTGATGATTATATCTATATGTAGCATGGTGATTATGTGTCACATTAGAATGATAGTCATGACGATGATTTCTACGTGCATGTGGTTTGTGTGCTGTATGGAAGTGGGAGCACATGTAAGCATGATTATGTGCTGTAGGTTGATGACGTGTTTGACAAGTATGAGTAGTATTGTGCTTTGTGTGTGTCCCATGTGATTGGGTTTAAGGTTGAGCAACCTGTTTTCCCAATCTAGTCTCTAATTTCTTCGAGACAGACTGCAGTTCATTAATCTTAGTATTTAAACCATAAATCTTAGTGATAGAGATCTTGTGTCTATTCTTTTTTTCAGCAATCTTAGTGTTGAGTGTTGTGATCTCTTGTGTTTTCTTTTCAATACGTGCTTCGGCATCATATAGGCTTAATTTAAGCTTAGACACCTCATTTGTGACTTCCGTGGGTGAAGTGTCTCTAATATTATCAAGCAATGAAGAGAGTCTTTGAATCTCGACTTCATAACTTTTGATCTTCTCCTTGGCGTGTTTATATTTACTAATGACTTTCTTGTGGTCATTGAGTAAATCATTGAATGCATCGCCAAGTTTGTCAAAAGTGAAATCATCGAGAGTTTCGCTAGTTACCTTGTCGGATATAGTCATTAGGCAAATATTTGCGGTGTCTTGAGGAGAGTCCTTTTCTTCCTCGGAGTCACTAGCTTCGCTTTCATGCCAAATACTTGTGTTGGCATATTTTCTTGAGGAAGCCTTCTTGTATGGTTTCTCATATCGGTTGCTCTTCTTTGCGAAAGGACAGTCTTTTCGGACATGTCCAGTCTTCTTGCAACCGTAGCATGTTGGCTCTTCTTCGTCATCTTCTTGCGGTTCCTTCTTTCTTCGATTGAAGCGAAGGAATTTCTTGAAGTTGCGGACAAGGAGAGCTTGATTATCACCTTCCAAGTTGTCTTCATCCGTCTCTTCAGGATCAGCCCTTCGTCGGTGAGCTTTAAGGGCAATCTCATTTGCCTTATGAGCAGGCTCTTCGAAGCCTTTGAGGTCAAGCTCATAAGTCATCAGCTTTCCCATCAAAGTCTCCATGAACATAGTCGTGAGATTATTTCCTTCTATGATGGCTGTCACCTTAGGGTTCCAAATATTTGGTAGCCCTCTAAGTAGCTTGCGGATCTTCTCGTGATTTGTATATTGCTTGTCGAGAGAAGACAGGGGGTTGATGATGTCGAGGAATCTTGTAAACATTTGTGTGATCGTCTTATTTGGCTTCATCTTGAATGCCTCATATTCTTGAGTGAGACGACTTATTTTTGACTCCTTGACTTGGGTGGTTCCTTCATGCGTCACTTCTAGAAGTCTCCATACTTCGTGAGAGGTGGTGCATGTTGAGACCTTGTTAAACTCATTCCTGTCTATAGCACAGAATAAAGCATTAATAGCTCTCGCGTCTAGACTCGCCTGTTTCTTCTCCTCGTCAGAATATTTGTCATGTGATTTCTCAACGAGATCACCATTGACAACTATCCTGGCGGGCTTTTTGTAACCATCGATAACAATGGTCCACAGGTCGAAGTCTAGCGACTTGAGATAAAAGCTCATCCTTGTTTTCCAATAGGTATAGTTTGTCCCATCAAATAGGGGAGGCCTATGAGTGGTGGACTGCCCTTCATTGTGATTGGAAATCATGGATTGTGTGGTTGCCATGGATCAGCTCTAGGATGTTAGTCCTTGTTGAGAGAACAGAGCTCTGATAGCAATTGAAGAACAAATAGGCAACTCTAGAGGGGGGTGAATAGAGTTTATGACAATAATGTCCAATAAAAAATAAACTCTTTCCCCAACAGTAAATAATCAGAGTAAATACGGAAATAGTAAAGAGCGAGAAAGCATACGCAAACAAAGTCGATTTTAACATAGTTTTTCTCGTGGAGGACTAGTCCAGGCCTGAGAACTCTAGCTCAGGATTAAATCCACTATTTATGAAATAGTAGCTACACCCCATGCCTTTTCTTCAAAAGAGCACATCAACTTCTTACGGAGATCGCAGTGGCGATGCTTGGAATTTTTCAAGCGACTTCTTGAACTCTTGCACAAACTCCTAATTGAAAAGTACTGAGCACATTGAGGCTTAGAGAGCTTGTGGCTAGTAGATGAGAAGGGTATGGCTTGTATAAGGCTTTAGTGAGAAGAGAAGAGAAGAGAAGATTGGATGAATGAAAATGGGAGAATTCATGGCCTATTTATAGGATACCAGATAGACAGAATTCGACCAGAATTCTGGGTCAAATATTCAAAAATTTAGCCGTTGGACAACTTGCATCCAGCCAACCCTAAAAATTAGGGTCCTGGATTTTAGGAGGCAGATTTCGGCCCGAACTCTGTATGGAGATAGAGTTCGGCCCGAACTCTATCTCCAGAGCACAGAACTGGTCCAATGGGTAAATGGGCTTATTTAGATTTTTATGGAGCTTTTGATTTGAGGTATGGGTATAGGTTAAGTCTCAAGTTGCTCAATATGACTCAGTTTACATATATCTAGACTCAATAAAAGTGTAAAATACAGACTTAAAATATTTAACATAGCAGGTGCGAGCTGTCGTCTGTCTTGTGCTGAGTTCAGTCTTCATGTGTCGTATTGAAATATTACAAGTATCATGTCGTCAATTGTATCAATATTTGGTTGACTGTGATTTTGTGTCAACACTTTAGAATACAACAAGTATATGTATAAAGATTATAAAATTTTAATATAATTTAACCACGATATCAACTTTGGCCGACCTATTAAATAATATAAAGGGAAAATTTATGAAATGCCCAAAAAACGGAAAAGTTTTATGAAAAATCCATCGCGCAATAACATTTCATCGTGTGTCCAGAATTAGCAAAAAATATATAAAGAGGGTTCTGAATGGCATTTTTGCCCTTCCTTCTAATTTATTGAAAACACCCACGAAACTACTCCTAGAAAAAACGATTCGATACTTCATCTTCTTCCAAACGCTGCTCACTTTCAAATCTAGGTTTTCTCCTAAAAATCTTCAAAAACTCGTCGAAAAATTTCGGAAAAACCGAAACAAACGGCAAAAGTGCTAAAACGGAGGTCCAAACATCATTTTTTTGCGTTTCTAAAATTTTGGTTGTCCGACTAACGAAAGATGGTTAATCTCAGGCTTCTCGACGATACGCTCATCTTACGACAAACTGGACCTCGTTTCGACCTTCCAGTCAAAAGTTATGGCCCTCCAAAGTTTCAACTAACCATAAAATGCAAGAGAATGGCCATTCTCCGTGTTAGAACACGAAGAAAGTTAATTTCGCATGAGGGTGGCCATTCTCCGTGTTAGTAACACGGAGAATGGCATTCTTCGTCTTAATTTACACGGAGAATGACCATTCTATGTGTTAGTAACACGGAGAATGACATTCTTCCACTTAATTTACACGGGGAATGGAATTCTCCGTCTTAATTTACACGGAGAATGACCATTCTCCGTCTTAATTTATACGGAGAATGACCATTCTCCGTGTAATTTAAGACGGAGAATGGTCATTCCAGTGTTAAAACGCAGGAGAATGGCCATTCTCCGTGTTAGAAACACGAAGAATTATCACGACCCGCACCCGGATATACGGATACGAATACGTGGGCCACGCCCAGCCTACGCCGCAGTATCGGCGGTAGAACGCTGTCAAGTACCCGATACTAACTACAATATCTAAAGATCCATAACTAGAACTGTACTCATGTCACGTCACGAAAACTAAGGAAGATAAGACGAGAAATAATAACAATATCACTAGAACAACAAGAATCTACAATGATCATAAGACAATAAAATAAAGAAGGAACAACAAGACTAACTAAGGATAACTACCAGGCAACTCACATAGAATAATAGTGAGATCCACCTCTGCTAGCAACATCATGATGTCCAATAATGGCACAACTACTCCTAAAATATTATCAACGGTATCCTGTCAGAAAAATGAGCAAGTACAAACACTAACAGCAGTTCCATGTGAATTGACAAATTCTATAAGAGACAGTATAATGAAATACAAGACAAAGATACATGAAGACTTGGGAACCGTTCGAAAGCCGAGTTACAACCCTTAAACCAAACAAGGACCGGGGTTGTAACTCCTCTCCCGAGCAGAACTTAGTCTCCAATCAAGGTACGATGTAAAGGCATGTAGAGCATGTGAGTAACTGTATATCATGCATGGTGAGAAGTACTGTATGTAGAACAGAACATGATATATGATAATATAAAGTAAATATAAAATGTGCCTCGAATATTATAGCCTAATGTGATCGGTATGGGTCAAGAATCAGGCTTCCAGCCGACCGGCTACAAGTACGTGGACTCGGCCCGGCCGGGATGGTAAGACTATGAAGCAAGTAGTAGCACAGGTCAGGCTATACCCATCGTGAGGTGAGGGTATAGCTATGATACAAGTAATAACTCAAGGTGGGCATTGATCACACTATCTATAATATTCCCTATTCCCCGAATAGTATACGGATCCGGACATAGCACGTCATGACGCGGGATTCCCTAAGAGGGGAGCAAGTCCTCTTCAGGAATCGGCGTCAATACAAGTACAAGAATCAAGACCAAGCAAGTACAAGTATCCCAAGAAATCCAGGAATGACATCTCATGACAGGAATCCGACAATACTAGTCCGTGAACTATCATGACTGAGAATTAAGTAAGACACTACGACTGAATCGGATATAGCAAATATCACGATAATGAAAACTATCAGTGAAAGTACTTGCCTGGGGTCCTGCTGTCAATATGAATCAGGGTTCAGAGTAAAGCCACAGACCTAAAGATGAATAATATAAGAGCTGATCAGGGTCAAAAGACATACTAAACATCTAGGTCAAACTAAGTCAAACTAAGACAAACTGGGTCAAGGTTGACGTACAGTTGACTTTGGTCAACTGGCCCACTCTGGTCAACCCTTGGTCAACTCTAGGTCACTAGTCTAACCTAGGTCAAATGTTGACTCTACTTCGACGTTCAGTCAAAGTAGTCAACCATGGTCAAATTGGGTCAAAGGTAGTCTCTATAAACATCTACAAGGTCAACTTATGAATTTTAGTGATTTAGAAATTACTAAAATCGACGGGTCTCTAAAACAACCCAAAAGGAGAAATATTATAATAATAGGGTGACACAAAAAGGGAAGAAATCTACAGATGTTGTCGGATGATGAAACTAACATCACCATCGTGTCCAGAATGGTCAAATCAGCTAGAATAGCCTGTCCATAAGTCCAATTTGGACACAGGGGCAAAAAAGGTAATTTCGAGCCAAATGATGTCCGCCGTTGTACACACTTTGCACCGAAAAATGTGTCAAAATAAAAGTGCACAAAACCTAACAAATTAAATGTCCACGAATCTAGAATAACGATACGAACTCAACGGTATATCCAGAATTGGATTCCGTTGACCCGATCTCAAATTGGTCCGTTGACCAGGACATTGAAATTCCGATTTGCACGAAAAAGTGTGTCGGAGCCAATGTCCTCAAAACTTAGCAAATTATATGTCAACGAGTCCAGAATGACGATACGAACTCAACGGTATATCCGGAATTGGATTCCGATGAGCCAGCGGAATTGGTGGCCGGTTTTGATGTATCAAACTACGGAATTAACGGTTCAATCTTGACAGAGGTTAAGAGAGATATACTGAGATTGAGACGGAGCAAGGAGTGTGGCGATCCAACGGTTGGATTGGCCCGAAAACACATGTGAAGTTGCTGCCTCGAGACGCGTATTCTGGCCTCTCCAATATGTGCGTCACGACGGGATTTCGATCCCGAAGTCGAAATCGGCTTCCCGTCGAACTGGTCGCTGCCGGGATGGTGCGCGGTGGTGCATGGGGGTTCGTCGGGGCTTGTCCCGCGGGGTGGTGCATGTGGGGACACGTGCGGCGTGGTCGCGGTGGTACAACGCCGGCAACGGCCGGCCACAATATCAGCGGTAGCGGCATTTTGAATGCTGCTGCCTTGGCCGGGCGGCACAGGGACTGCCATACGGAGGGCACCACCGTGGAGGGCTCGTCGGGGATGGGAGGGGGGTCATCGGTCATCGTCGATGGCCAGGGAGTGGTCGTCGGCGCATATGGCCGCGGCGCACCGGCGCTGTTCGCGCGCACGCGCGCTGTTGCACCCCTCGCGCGCGCCATGCACGCGCGCAGCATGGCCACGCCTGGCCGGAGGTCCGTCGGGCTCGCCGTCGAGGCGGCGGCCTGGGGGAGGAGGAGAATGAGAGGAAGGTGGAGGTGGTGGTTAGGATGATGATGATGGTGAGAGTGGTGGTTGTGTTTGTGGTGGTGTAGATGGTATTGAAGAAGAAGAAGAAGAAGTGAAGAAATAATGAAGAAGAAAATGAAGAAGGAGTTGGGGGCTGTCGGCTGTGTACAGGAAAGGGAGGGGGTGATGTTGATGGTGTGGCGTGTGTGTGTGAGTTATTAAAAGGGAGAGAGAGAGAGGAAGTGATATTTGTGTGTGTGGGTATATATATTATATAAAGAGAGAGAGAGATTTAAAAGATATTTAGAGCGAGAGAGAACGAGTGAGGGGGTGTGCTCGGGTACAAAGGGGTGTGAGCTGACATGAGGAGAGGAGAGGTGGTGTGTAGGTAGAAAGAGAGATTATATATATATATATATATATATATATATATATATATATATATATATATATATATATATATATATATAAGAGGTATTTTAAGATATTTAATAAAGTAGAGGGAGGACGAGATATTTTCAAAATAGGAAAAGAGAAATATTGTG
The DNA here is from genome assembly GCA_029216955.1 of Iris pallida. NCBI lineage: Eukaryota > Viridiplantae > Streptophyta > Magnoliopsida > Asparagales > Iridaceae > Iris > Iris pallida. The sequence continues at coordinate 9,270,581 of JANAVB010024999.1, read as the reverse complement.
GGGTATTTGGGCAGTCACGAGAGAACAATATGGAGCTTGGGTTCGGGTTTGGTCGAGCCGGGTCGGGCCAAAATCGGACAGGGGGCGATATTCGAATTAAATTAGGTATTTATGATCATGGAAAAATAAGTAGCATGTGGGGGCTCAAATAAATGGGACACAAGTGTCAGACGGGTAGTAGGCTTCATGTGGGCCATGTCCATATTTGGGGTCGACTAGGTTGGGTCGATGTCGGGTCCTGAAATTAAATTGGAAAATAAATCAAGTTTTACGTTAGATAATTAATTGGCCTAAATTGATCCGAAAGTTGTGCGAAGAAAATGAAGCACAAAATGGAGTGTCCGAGTGGGACACGAAGGTCATGGGTGAAGAGCGTCTCGAGTAGATCAAACATGACAAGTTGGTTTCGAGAAAATGACTAGTCTGGTGCTCCTAAATTAAAAGTCATGGTAACGCGCATATGATGATCAAAGAAAAGAGTGGAAATTCAATTAATAATTAAATGGTCTAATATTGACCCGAACTTGCACGAAGCAAAAAGAGCACAAGGGAACGAGTTCAAGTGAGACAGGATATATCAAAATGAAGATAATCTCGTCTACTATAAACTCTAAGAAGGAAGTTTCCAGAGACTGGCATCCCTGATGCTCTAGAATTCCAAGTCACTGTAAAGAGCATTAAATTAAATAATAATCAAATAATAATATTTATTCAAAATAATTGATTTATAAAAATAAAATAAAAATAATAAGCCCTAATTTCAGGGGCTTACAATCCTACCCACCTTATAAAAATTTCTTCTCGAAATTAAAGGTTGGTAGTGGGATTAAAATATGATAGAAGGTTTAGGCAATATTTTAGGCACGATCCAAGAATAACGAGTTTGCACAATCAAGATAATCGATTCGAAATTGTTTAGGCACGATGAGAGATTTTGGCATGATAGAATCATGATATGTACAAAATCATATGTGCATGATTTTAGAAATAAGTCAAGTCATTGGGGCAAAATTTAGAGACGAAGAGGAGACTCGAAAATATGAATGAAGTTCAAGTATGAGGTGATCTGTAGGACTTAGGTTGATGGAAATCAACCCGAAAGTCATACAGGCCCGATCAACATGAAAAGCTAACCATGACCAAAACAAGGTTTGGCATGGTTGAGATAAAATTTTAGACACAACAAAAATCGAAGTCAAGGTCTTATAGGCCCGATCAAGGATTAAGGAGTATGATTAATAAAATCATGAAATACGATCCAAGTGCGAACGGATTAAAATTGGAAATAGTCTAAGTTTACTTGGCACGATAGAGGTATGACAACGAAATCAAAACTTGAGCTTCGTCCGATTACAATCAAGTCAAAAGTTTGATTAACATGATTTCAGCTCGATGAAATTAGATTTAGGGTTATACATAGGCACGATCAAGATAAAAATGATGTGATTGAAAGTCAAAAATTTTAGGCACGAGTTTGAGGCAAGATAAAATGTATAGTTATAATCGTTAAAATCACGGTCAAGGAAATCCCAAATTGTTTTAGTCATGCCAAGTCATCTAGGCACGACTAATCACAAGGAAATTGGATGTAATCAGGAAATGAAATCAAGGTCGAAAAGAGTTTAGGCACGGGTATTCAAAATCTAAACATGATCAAAATCAGAAGGCAATGCACAAGAGTTAATAGCATTGAAATCCAACCATGATAAAGAAATTTGTTTCAACACGGTCTAAGTTGATCAACCTTCGCGTAAATCAGAATTCGGACAAGATGGAGAATAAGATCAACGAAGGCTGGGCACGAGAATCCGAGGATGAAAATCCAAGTCACGGAATTTGAAGTCATCTAGAGTCTAGTTAGCAACCAAGACTCTTTGGCACTATAAACAAGACGACCAAAATCGACTGGTCAAAATCAGAGAAGATCAAATCTTACGATATTGAATTTTAGAAACAGTTCAAGGATAAGGAATTGAAATTCTTCTGTTAGGGAAGAAACCCAAATGTAGGATTGTAGAAGGAAGTCGGGGTAATCATCTCGCTCTGCTTCGACTACTACCAAGATCCAACGTCTACTCCGAACCAGATGATTATAATACTCCCTCGACTTTTTCTAAGATAAAAAGATACAAAAGCTCAAAAAGATTTCAAGGTACAGATGACAGAAGTAGATACAAGATAGTTGATTGGTGTAATCAAGACATAGCTAAACAAGTCAAAGAAAATGATGGCAAGATGAGGAAATCATCATACGATGAGAAAAGAAATGAATGATAAGTCGAGAAATAAGGGTATGAATTGTCCTCATCATTTGGTCAAAAAGAAGTGAATCAATCTAAGATATGACCTGATAACCATACATGTCTATCCATAATCATGTTGCCAGAATTTCTCCACGCCAGTAAACATAGCTGCAAGAAACGATTGAGTCCATAACTAGGATATACACCCTATAATCATGTCATCTAGATTCCTTACCACGCCAACCGGTATGGCTGCAAGAGAATCTAAATGCCATAACCAGGATAGTATATCCAAAATTAGGTTCCATGTCCTTGTCAGGCTAGCTAATATAACTGCGATAAATTCTAAACTCCATAAATAAAGTAGACATTTATCGTTCTCATCGTCCTCATAAAATATGTTTATCAGAATATCTTAACTCAATCCAGAGAAACTTATCTTCAAACAGAATCAAAATCGAAGTCAACAACGAACATCAAGAATTTAAAATTTTCAACAACGAATCAAGGATATGGAAACTAGTGGAAACAGATCCCGAGGTAGAGTTTAGAAGAAAATTCTCAGGAGACGTCTAAAGGTACTATCTAGGTCAAGACAAAAGAAAATCACTGGAATATAATCTAAAACAATCTCAACCTGATATGAGACTAGCAAATCATATTCTCGTCTCAACCTAGAAGATATATAAGTTCAACTTATACCTTCCCTCTGGGGTCCACAAACTCATTCCAAGAAAGAATAAAGTTGATAACGGACAGATGTTTCAGAAATCAGGACGGACAGAACAAATGGAAATTTTTTTGAAAATTTTGAAATAAGATTCCCAGGGGTCATCCCTGGAATCTACCAAGAGTTTCCTAATATGTGACTGACTACCAAATTCCTAAAATATTCCATGACTCAACCTTAATCCTAGGACAGGCTCGCGGTAGTACAGATAAGCTCAAGTACTACCACGACTTCGCATTAATTGCAAAGGCTGACCTGCATGGGCCACCACTAAAAACGTGTCACGACCCGTACCCGGATATACGGATACGAATACGTGGGCCACGCCCAGCCTACGCCGCAGTATCGGCGGTAGAACGCTGTCAAGTACCCGATACTAACTACAATATCTAAAGATCCATAACTAAAATTGTACTCATGTCACATCACAAAAACTAAGGAAGATAAGACGAGAAATAATAACACTATCACTAGAACAACTATAATCTACAATGATCATAAGACAAGAAAATAAAGAAGGAACAACAAGACTAACTAAGGATAACTACCAGGCAACTCACATAGAATAATAGTGAGATCCACCTTTGCTAGCAACATCATGATGTCCAATAATGGCACAACTACTCCTAAAATATTATCAACGGTATCCTGTCAGGAAAATGAGCAAGTACAAATACTAACAGCAGTTCCATGTGAATTGACAAATTCTATAAGAGACAGTATAATGAAATACAAGACAAAGATATATGAAGACTTGGAAACCGTTCGAAAGCCGAGTTACAACCCTTAAACCAAACAAGGACCGGGGTTGTAACTCCTCTCCCGAGCAGAACTTAGTCTCCAATCAAGGTACGATGTAAAGGCATATAGAGCATGTGTGTAACTGTATATCATGCATGGTGAGAAGTACTGTATGTAGAACAGAACAGGATATATGATAAGATAAAGTAAATATAAAATGTGCCTCAAATATTATAGCCTAATGTGATCGGTATGGGTCAAGAATCAGGCTTCCAGCCGACCGGCTACAAGTACGTGGTCAGGCTATACCCATCGTGAGGTGAGGGTATAGCTATGATACAAGTAGTAACTCAAGGTGGGCATTGATCACAATATCTATAATATTCCCTATTCTCCGAATAGTATACAGATCCGGACATAGCACGTCATAACGCGGGATTCCCTAAGAGGGGAGCAAGTCCTCTTCAGGAATCAGCGTCAATATAAGTACAAGAATCAAGACCAAGCAAGTACAAGTATCCCAAGAAATCCAGGAATGACATCTCATGACAGGAATCCGACAATACTAGTCCGTGAACTATCGTGACTGAGAATCAAGTAAGACACTACGACTGAATCGGATATAGCAAATATCAAGGCAATGAAAACTATCAGGGAAAGTACTCGCCTGGGGTCCTGCTGTCAATATGAATCAGGGTTCAGAGTAAAGCCACAGGCCTAAAGATGAATAATACAAGAGCTGATCAGGGTCAAAAGACATACTAAACATCTAGGTCAAACTAAGACAAACTGGTTCAAGGTTGACGTACAGTTGACTTTGGTCAACTAGTCCCCTCTGGTCAACCCTAGGTCAACTCTAGGTCACTAGTCTAACCTAGGTCAAATGTTGACTCTACTTCGACGTTCAGTCAAAGTAGTCAACCATGGTCAAATTAGGTCAAAGGTAGTCTCTATAAACATCTACAAGGTCAACTTATGAATTTCAGTGATTTAGAAATTACTGAAATCGACGGGTCTCTAAAACAACCCAAAAGGAGAAATATTATAATAATAGGGTAACACAAAAAGGGAAGAAATCTACAGATATTGTCGGATGATGAAACTAACAGCTAGAATAGCCTGCCCATAAGTCCAATTTGGACACAGGGGCAAAAAAGGTAATTTCGAGCCAAAATGATATCCGTCGTTGAATACACTTTACACCGAAAAACGTGCCGAAATAAAAGTGCACAAGACCTAACAAATTATATGTCCACGAACCCAGAATAACGATACGAACTCAACGGTATATTCAGAATTGGATTCCGTTGACCCGATCTCAAATTGGTCCGTTGACTAGGACATTGAAATTCCGATTTGCACGGAAAAGCATGTCGGAGCCAATGTCCTCAAAACTCAGCAAATTATATGTCAACGAGTCCAGAATGTCGATACGAACTCAAAGGTATATCCGAAATTGTATTCCGATGAGCCGACATCAAAAAGTCCCGTTGACCCGGAATGTGGGACCAACTTTGTACCGAAATGCGTGCCAGGGCCCACGTCCTCCGAATCTAACAACCTTTATATGAAAACATGCCAGAACGATGCCACGAGTCTACTGGTGGTTTCAGAAATTGAATCCGGAGTCCCGGGTTCAAAAATAGAATTTAACAAGTGCAATACTAAGAATTCGAACGGCCAACTTTGGCGTCGAATTCGACCGACCTAACAAGCTCAAACTGAAATTAAATCTAAAGGTGGCAGGAAGAGGGTTATACCAGCTGTGCATCGGAACTGGTAGCGCATAAAACAGAGCTGATACGGCGAAGATACAAACACGCAAAGTTGGCATCGCAAAACTGTCCAAAAATAGTACAAATTAAAACGTCAACTTGGTGGCCGGTTTTGATGTATCAAACGACGAAATTAACGGTTCAAACTTGACAGAGGTTAAGAGGGATATACCGAGATTGAGACGGAGCAAGGAGTGTGGCGATCCAACGGTTGGATTGCCCAGAAAACACGTGCAAAGTTGCTGCCTCGAGACGCGTATTCTGGCCTCTCCAATACGCGCGTCACGACGGGATTTCGATCCCGAAGTCGAAATCGACTTCCCGTCGAACTGGTCGCTACAGGGATGGTACGCGGTGGTGCATGGGAGTTCGTCGGGGCTTGCCCCGCGGGGTGGTGCATGTGGAGACACGCGCGGCGTGGTTGCGGTGGTACAACATCGGCGACGGCCGGCCACAATATCAGCGGTAGCGGCATTTTGAATGCTGCTGCCTTGGCCGGCCGGCACAGGGACTGCCGCACGGAGGGCACCACCGTGGAGGGCTCGTCGGGGACGGAAGGGGGGTCGTCGGTCGTCGTCGACGACCAGGGAGTGGTCTCCGGCGCATATGGCCGCGACGCACCAGCGCTGTTCGCGCGCACGCGCGCTGTTGCACCCCTCGCACGTACCATGCACGCGCACAGCATGGCCACACCTGGCCGGAGGTCCGTCGGGCTCGCCGTCGAGGCGGCGGCCTGGGGGAGGAGGAGAATAAGAGGAAGGTGGAGGTGGTGGTTAGGATGATGATGGTGGTGAGAGTGGTGGTTGTGTTTATGGTGGTGTAGATGGTATTGAAGAAGAAGAAGAAGTAAAGAATTAATGAAGAAGGCAATGAAGAAGGAGTTGGGGGCTGTCGACTGTGTACAGAAAAGGGAGGGGGTGATGTTGATGGTGTGGTGTGCTGTGTGTGTGTGAGTTATTAAAAGGGGGAGAGAGAGGAAGTGATATTTGTGTGTGTGGGTATATATATTTTATAAAGAGAGAGAGAGAGATTTAAAAGATATTTAGAGAGAGAGAATGAGTGAGGTGGTGTGCTCGGGTACAAGGGGGTGTGAGCTGACATGAGGAGAGGAAAGGTGGTGTGTAGGTAGAGAGAGAGATTATATATATATATATATATATATATATATATATATAAGAGGTATTTTAAGATATTTAATAAAGTAGAGGGAGGACGAGATATTTTCAAAATAGGAAAAGAGAAATGTTGTGGGGTATTTGGGCAGTCACGAGAGAACAATATGGAGCTTGGGTTCAGGTTTGGTCGAGCCGGGTCGGGCCAAAATCGAACAGGGGGCGATATTCGAATTAAATTAGGTATTTATGATCATGGAAAAATAAGTAGCATGTGGGGGCTCAAATAAATGGGACACAAGTGTCAGACGGGTAGTAGGCTTCATGTGGGCCATGTCCATATTTGGGGTCGACTAGGTTGGGTCGATGTCGGGTCCTAAAATTAAATTGGAAAATAAATCAGGTTTTACGGTAGATAATTAATTGGTCTAAATTGACCCGAAAGTTGTGCAAAGAAAATGAAGCACAAAATGGAGTGTCTGAGTGGGACACGAAGGTCATGGGTGAAGAGCGTCTCGAGTAGATCAAATATGACAAGTTGGTTTCGAGAAAATAACTAGTCTGGTGCTCCTAAATTAAAAGCCATGGTAACGCACATATGATGATCAAATAAAAGAGTGGAAATTCAATTAATAATTAAATGGTCTAATATTGACCCGAACTTGCACGAAGCAAAAAGAGCACAAGGGAACGAGTTCAAGTGAGACAGGATATATCAAAATGAAGATAATCTCGTCTACTACAAACTCCAAGAAGGAAGTTTCCAGAGACTGGCATCCCTGATGCTCTAGAATTCCAAGTCACGGTAAAGAGCATTAAATTAAATAATAATCAAATAATAATATTTATTCAAAATAATTGATTTATAAAAATAAAAACAATAATAAGCCCTAATTTCAAGGGCTTACAAGAATGCCTTTCTTCGTGTAAATTAATACGGAGAATGCCATTCTTTTTGTTATTTAACACGGAGAATGGCATTCTCTGTGTTAATTTACACGGAGAATGGTCATTTCCATTGTTAAAACGTAGGAGAATGACCATTCTCCGTGTCATTTAACACGGAGAAGGGTCATTCGCCGTACACGGGAATGGTCATTCTCCGTGTTAAATGACACGGAGAATGATCATTCAAATATTAAAACACAGGAGAATGCCATTCTCCGTGTTAGTAACACGGAGAATGTCATTCTCCTTGTTAAAATGCAGGAGAATGACTATTCTTCGTGTTATATCGACGGAGAACAGTTGACAGAAACTTAATTTTTTATTTTTTTGTTTTATGGAAAAAAATTTGACATGAATAAATATTCAAGAGTTTTCTTTCTTCTTTCAAAACGATGCTAACTCTTATGGAAAAGAAGAAGAAGATCTTCTCTTCATAATTGACCTAATTGTCGAAAAAGAAGAAGAAGAAGAAGAAGAAGATGAGCGATGATCGGAGTTCGACTGAAAAAAAAGCATGGTGAGCTACGAACGATCTTTGCGATCTCTGCTGAAGATGAGAGCAATGGGATTCATATCTCTCGTCAAGAAGAAGAAGAAGACGACGACGAGAATCGCAATCCAAATCTGAGTTTGTGCGGAGGGTTAGTTATGGTATTAATTTTGTAAATACAGAGCATCTAAAGGAAATCTTGGAATAGTTAACGTGAAAATATATAATTATGGTCATTTCATAAAACCTATCATGCGGGTGGGTTTTTCATAAAAAGCAACCCCGAAATTGGGTTTCTCAGCAATTTCTAGTAATATAAATAGTCCAACGGAGCTAACCGAATAAATTGTATCTTTCATCGATTCGGTTTCGGTTGTAGCCAACTTTGGTTCGATTTTATATTTTTAGAATTTTCGTTTATTCGAATTTGACTATTTTGATTCTATTGATACTTAATAAACTGAATGCACACCCTACTTGGTGGTGACAATGCGTCGGGTTGTTCATTTCCGATCAAATTTGGGTCGACCATTAATACTCAACCAAAAATGGATGTGTTTCCAAACGGTATCCAACGCGTTTGCCAATTTAACTGTGTATACTTTTTCAAAGTTTGCATATTTTACTCCTGCCAACAAAATTTTGACCAGTTAATTTTCTATCCCGATTTGGGTTGGGTTCTGAAATAAATAAGGAATCAATTCATACAAACATTTCACTCATGAAAAATAATAATTAGCAAATGGAAAGAAAATAGAATGCAGACATAGCTTACATTTCTTACCTTGACCATTTCATTTGAACTCATTTTACACAATAAAAAAAATCACTAGTTTTTTTTTTTGAGATAAAAAAAAATCACTAGTTTGATAGGGCTAAATCAAGCAAACTTAGAACAACAAAAACATAGAACAAATTGTTGTTGAATTTATTGGAATTATGTACAAGTCACGAAATGTTTTACCACAAAAATGGTGAATATCAACAAACTTCTTAAGGATGTGCACCGAGTGCACTACCAGCATGTTTGGCGACCGATATTTAAGAATCTTAAAATATTGTCTCGGAATATAAAGCAACCAAGTTGCTAAGATATTTAAGAATCTTAAAATATTGTAAACTTTTAAATGAATTTTTTGTCGAAATGATGAAGATCACATGGTTAAAAGCGATATTCGATTATTTTCGTCGATTTGTTCGTAGAAACCAGCAAGTTTGAAAGAAAGTTTCTTGAACGCTCAAAATTGTTACCTCCTTGAACTCAACAAGAGCACGAATAGAACACCCTCTGTAGCTGTTGAGGTTGCTGATGTGCTCTCTCTTTCCTTCTCTTACGTCTTGTGTATTGCACTGAGTGCAAAAATATAGAAGATTTGTAGAGGAGGCAACCAGCTAATAGTTACAACTTTTCATTTAGAACGTGGGCAAAAATTAGAGAGTTAATCTCCATAACTGAGATAGCTACCATCAGCAACTCCATATAAATTGGACAGCTATAAGCAGGACCGGTCCAGGCCCAAGGTGGCCAGGACAACCGCCAGGGCCCCATGGAATATGATGGCCCCAAAAAAAAATCTAATTTATACATATACATTTTTTTTTAACAATCTAATTTATACATATTAACAGTCTTGAATCTAAAATAGAACTGATATGGTACATGATCCCTTTTTAATACAAAATAATAGTGGTGTAGTGGTTATTATGTTAAACTTGCACACTAGAGGTCCTAGGTAATTCTTAGTTGTAACATTTTTATAACTTTTATTTCAGTTTTTAATTTTTATATATTATATATGGGCTCCATTTATATGTGTCTCATTTTGAAAGTTTGTCTAGGGACCCATGAATTCAGGATCGACCCTGGTTATAAGATGAACTGTTGAAGTTTGATAGAGTGCACTTCTAACAATATTGTTGTGGAATACAACACAACCAAGTTTATAAGATATTCATGACTGAAAACAATCAAAAAATTTGAAAGAACTTTTCGTCGGTATGACAAAAAATTATCGTTGCTTAAAACAAGATTCAACATTTTATGTCACTATCACATTTTCCAACTAGGAGTATTTGGTCATTTCATAATTATTTAATTATTGTGCATGTTAATTATTGAATTTATTATTTATTGTTAGTAGGTTAGATTAATTATTGGACTTGTATTAGTGGACCCAATTAGCCTTATCATGAACCATGGACCGAATTTAAGTTAGACCCAATAAGGCCAATTATAGTCATCCTTTAATTATTAAGTGATTTAACTAAACCTTTCATTAGGAGTAGAAGTTTCCCCCTAATTAACTTCTAGATCTTCGTGACAACCCAATAGGGGTTTTTGGGTCTTTGTACCATTACTTGGAGAGAGGGCAAGTGGCCAGCCTATTGAGGGGGGAAGGAAATTATCTCTCCTCCTCGTTTTATTTCATTTCATTTCATCCCATTTTGGTATTCTTCCACAATTCAACTCATCCCTCCACCAATTTTCCACAAAATCACTTCCAAATTCTCTCATTCTTCACCATTAGAAGATCTAGAAGCAAGAAGGAGGCAAGGAGGAGGAGATTAGTTGACCCCTCTTTGTGTCCTTTTGGAAAAGTGTATTGGGAATCCATCTCCCAATAGGTACAATGCTGAATTCCCTCTTTAATTAGATTCTATTTGTGTAAATTGATCATTAGGAAACCACATATGGACTAGGGGTACCTATTTTTTCTTCTTCTTTGGTACGTGTTAGATGGTGTGTATTGTATATATATATATATATATATATTTTTTTTTTTTTTGTATATATATATATATATATATATATATATATATATATATATAAGTCTTAGAGTATCAGTGGAATATGGGTAGATAGCAGGTGAACCAAGTATCCTAGTGGGAAGAGTTCAGGAAACAGTTGCTAGCAAGAAAAGGCATGTGTGAGACATGCGAATATCATTTAGTTTGAAGAAATAGAGTAACAACAGCAGTTTGGACAAATAGAGAAAGGTGTAGCAGTAGTGAGGAATTAGACATCAGCTGTAACAGTATGTTATAGAATAGCTAAGATGTATCAGCTAGAGAAAAGGGAAGTATCAGCAACTGTATCAAATTGAAACAGTAGATGTAGCAGTTAAAGGCTTGGGCAATGTAATCAACGGGGCTCGGGTGCAGGGAAAATATATTAGCTGCTGTAGCAGTATCAATAGGGGACTCGGGTAAGGAAGCAGCAACAGTTAGTAGCAACAACAAGAAGGCTCGGGTTGAGGAATTTATGTAGCAGTAGTAGAGTATTCGAGGAAGGAGATTTGGTATCGGTCGGATAATGGATAGTAGTATAGATAAGGCTCGGGTGTATCAAAATGAGGACAGTTACAATAGGGTTTGATATAAAAGGAAAGGCTCGAGTGTAGCTCAACTGTAGGAGAGTTGAAACAACTAACAGATGCTGGCAACAAAGGGGGGGGGGGGGGGGGGGGGGGGGGGGGGGGGTGCACAGAAACAATATAGGTATATGGTGTTGGTATTAGGATACCAAGTCGTATAGGTAATGCTAGTATAACTAGATTTTATATATATATATATATATATATATATATATATATATATATAATTGATACTTAAGTTGTCACGACCCGAACCAGATATAGGGGTATAAGTGCGTGACAGCGCCCAGCCTACGCCGCAGTATCGACGGTTAGAACGATGTCTAGGTTTACTATACTAGCAGTGAATATGATAAAATGTCAATATATCTTATCTCCAATTGGAGGACAATAATGATATAAGCATACTCAATCACAAATCTATAAGAAAGAATGAAATAACACGATAAAATATACTAACATAAGAGAAATATCCAGAAATCTAAAGTATCATAAAATACGTCCAGAGTCAAGAGTCGAATATATCAATACAAGTCTGAAATAATAACAGGCTAGTCAAAAAGTGCTGGAGACATATCCAGTACAAGCCTAGTCTACTGGGTCGCCACTACAGTTAGGGGTGAGCATTCGGTTTATTCGGTTCAAACCGAATCGAATAACCGAAAACCGAATTGGACCGAAAACCGAATAAGCAAAACCGAAACCGAACCGAATTGATCCATAACCGAATCAACCCGAACCGAATTAAATCGGTTCGGTTTTCGGTTTATTCAATTTTTCGGTTTATTTGCATTTTTTTTGTTAATATATATAGTAACTAAATATACCTAAATTTATTTAGTATATACCTATAGTATATACATATGTATATTCGGTATATACCTATATATATTAATACATGTGTGTGTGTGTGTGTATATATATATATATATATATATATATATATATATATATATATATATATATATATATATATATATATATATATAATTTTTCTTATTCGGTTTTCGGTTTTGGACCGAAATCCAAAACCGAAACCGAATAAGAAATTTTAGTATTTTCAAAACCGAAACTGTCACGCCCCAGAACCAGTATACTGGAGAGCGGGGGCAGACATAGCCAGCTACGTATATTGAAATAGAATACATCTCAACTATACGGTCACGGCTGTCTAGATATGAGGGTTTACTACAAGCCAGCAGTCTCTTAAGGTCAAGCCTATTGTCTCAATCTCAAGCAATTAACAGAGTTACAAGATATTAGAGCATCAAATATATATATAAGGCGTCCCAAATATTACATATTGGATGATCATGAAGCTAGTCGTACAAAATGATAGGACTAGCAAGAGTTCAGTCATACATGATCAACCCTAGGATTTGTTAATCATGTTTACAGCCCGTAGGCAGACAGTAAGTAAATGTGCATCGAGCTAACAGGTGCTCGTCGGCTAAACGTCTCAAAAGAATAATTTACATATAAGTGGGCGAAACAAAAGGGAAAACCCACTCGTAGCCCGGGTTCCGTCTAGTGTTCACCATTGGGCTGAAAGCTTAGTAGATCCTCGGGAGCTGCTCCGAAATCTGGCCACACAAAACCAGCTTGGTCAAACCCCAGAAAGAGCAAGTGCCACAAGGAGGCCACAAATAAGAACAAAAGCCAGCATATTAGAACATAAAGAATAAAAGAAAGTACAAGTAGTAAAGTACACAGGGCGATAAACGACTAGGGACGTGGAACCATTCCGGGAGCCAGGTTACAATCCTTAAACCAAACAAGGACCGGGATTGTACCCCTTCGCCTGAATAGCTCACTGTCTCTACCCATTTATCGTTAGAGATAAGTAAAACAATCATGATCGAGAGTTCCAGGTACAGGGGCTAGACAAGACTTAGACAGAGCTGGACACCATTCATTCATAATCGGCCAAGCAAGTACTACGGCTTACTACTTTAACTAACTAGGGTTATCACAAGCCTAATTACTAACAAGATGCAAGTGAGAATTTCCAGTCCCAAGCCCTGCAGACCATCCAGTTATCCTTCCGCGGGTTGAGAGTTATAGGTGGGTACATTGCCCGGGAGACAAATGTACCCTTAGGTGACTTAGAGGGTGCAACACATAACAGTGTGCTGGAAATGTGCTCTACTCGTCGGCAAGTGCCGTGGTACCCAGGGAGTCACGTCCTAGACATGATGCAAGACAAGACAAGTGGATTGCACAAGCAAGCAAGCAAGCAAGCAGGAGCACCCACGGTGTCAAGTTGATTATACGAGTTAAGTTACAAGTTACAAGTCAAGTCAAGTCAGGAGTGCGCCGCCACGGGCCACTATCAAGTTATCAAGATAAATCATGTCAGGGTACTGTCAGGAGTGCGCCACGACGGGCTACTATCATGTCAGGTTGGTCATGTCAGGAGTGCACCACTACGGGTCACTGTCGTGTTATGCTAGTTCCTTGTCGTACCAAGCCATGTACAATAGTCATTCCAAGCATATTAAGGAAAATCAAGTTCATGACAAAAGGCGTAAGGATATAAAATGGGCGTAAAATATCTAATAAAATACCAATATATATTGGACTATAGAAGAGCCAAGCTTAAAGAAATAATAATTCATCATAGACAAGTAGGTTGTGCAAGGGGGTCAGGGGTTGGGCTGCGCAGGGTATGTACTGCGCATGGAAGAGCTGCGCAAGAGTTGCCTTGCACAAGGGTTACCTTGCGCAAGAGTTGCCTTAGTAGACTGCGCATGGGTAGACTGCGCATGAGGTCAAGGGGCACAGAAGATGCCTTGCGCATCGATTGGATTGCGCAAGGGAGGATTGCGCAAGGGTAGACTGCGCAGAGTATGGACTGCGCAATGGTCGAGTGCGCAGGGGTTACTTTGCGCATGGCTGGCTTGCGCATGGCTAGCTTGCGCCAGCGCAATCCAGCGCAGCGCAAAGCACTGGCTGAGCCTATGCGCAATCGGCCATGCGCTAAAGAGCACAGGCCGGGATGCGCAAACGGTCAAGTGCTAAAGAGCACTGGCCGAGAGCCTTCACCAAGGCTGAGATGAACTCCTCAAGAACACCAAAAACTTCAAATCTTCATAACTTAGCCAAATCAAAACCAAATCTAGATTTTTAAAGTTCTAACTTGAGTAAAATCGAATTCTCTTCCACATGGAAGCATCAAAACATGCAAAAATCGAAGTTTAATGGATCAAAATCAAGGATTTTCGAAAAAGGTTAAAACTTAGATCTAGAAAAATGAAAGCTCCAAATCACAAAATGTCAAGTTCTAAAGTTGTTCTCCATGGCCTAATCTAGTTAATGGACAAATAAAAAGTGGTGCTTATTTGATGGCAAGGTGCACTTGCCTATGGGTTGGGGAGTTGTGTGGAAGAAGGAAGAAGAAGAAGTTGAAAGAAATTAATGGAGTTATGGAGGAGAGAGAAGAAGTTGGTGAGTTTTAATGAGGGTGGTTGTGATAGAATGGAAGTGGAGAATAGGCTAAGGTGTTCCACTCATGATGAACCAAACTAAACCAACTCCACAAAATAAAACCAAGCCATGGTCCAAACTCATTTACGAGAAACCAAAATCCGCAAGTCGAGAAAATAAAATACGTGCCAAAAACCAAATCACGAGTACAAATACGAAATACAGGAAATGGGGGTGACAGAAACCGAACCGATTTTTTTTAAACCGAACCGAATCTCTTATTCGGTTCGGTTCGGTTTTCGGTCCAAAACCGAATAATGCTCACCCCTAACTACAGTCTCCTCAGCTGGAACTAGGCCCTCATGTGCCAAGGTTTTCTGATATATACCTACTGCGTCCTGTGGGCCATAGTAGGTGTAAAACCCCAAAATTTCTACTATTTTTTTTTATTTTTTATTAAATTTAGTACTGATTTAAAATTTTGTATTGTACGTCGAGTAGGCGTATTTTACATCGCGCACGAAATTTTATTTTTCGAAATTGCTCGACGAGTGCGATTATGTGCGAGCGTACATATTTTTGAAAATATTATTTTTTCTATTTTTAAAATGTTTCAAAATAATATACATAATAATTATTTTGTTATCGTTCCAAAAATTTTCAAGTTTGTTATTTTATTTATAAAGTCTTCATTTCTCATAATTATTAATAATAAATAATACTTTTATTGTATGCTAGAAAAGCATAATTATGAGAACATCATTTTGTACCTACACATATATTTCGTAATTATTTATTAGTCTATTTTAAATAAAATGTAATTTTCGAAATTTGTTCATAATAATATTTTATTCAAAAAGGATATTTATAAATATTTGTTATTTTCGAAATTATTATTATTGGTAATTTTGAAAAATATATTTGAAAATTTTGTGGCCATTTTAAATCGTGATTTGAATTTATGCATTTATTTAAATAGTTAAATATTTGAAAAGTTGATTTATCCTATTCGTTTTTAAACTAAAATTTAATTAGATTTAAATTGATTTGAATTGGATTTGGATTTAGATTTGATTGATTTTAAATTTGTAGCAAATTATCTAATTTGGGATTTGAATATCCTAATCCCTATCTTAATGGGAATTCCCACATCCTATAAATAGGCAGGTACTCCTCCATTATTTCTCCACAAGTCAAAATTCTACAAATATTTCTCCACCCAAGTTTGTGCATCGTGTCCGTGCCCTATTTTTTTTCTTTTTATTTTTACTTACATATACATCTCATCTTCTTCGTGTCCACATGTCGGACACGATTTCAATACAACAATTTCAATCCTCTAACCTAAAACCCTAATCCGAATATATTCGTTTTCGAGTCCTCGTGTCCTGACGACACGAACCATCGCCGTCACTGCTCTGTCCAGCATCGACGAGCCTGTCCCCGCCTTCGCAGCCATCTTCGTCGAACCCATCACTCCACCACCACAGCCTACAGCGGCCATCTCCGCTCCTCACCACCTCCAAACCCCGGCCAACCCGCCGCATACCCCGACCACAGCATCCAACCCCGGCCAATCCCAGCCAACTAGCAACCACCACCGCCATTGTCGAGACCGCCAATTCCCTGACCTCGGCCCGTGGCCGAACCCCCACAGGCCACTCCCCTCCACCACGCCCTGCCCTCCGACCATCACCAGAACCACCTCCAGATTTCCATCGTCCCAGCCACCCCGACCGATTTGGCCAACCACCGCCACCCCATCAAATCACCACAAATAAATGATAAATTGGAACTGGACTTACCTCCGCCGGCCGGATCCGCGGGCGCCGACCCCGGCGCCTCCACCATCAGCCGTCCTCCACGACCGCCGCCTCTTCGTTCGAACGCCACCCGCTCCCTCCGCCGGAGCAGTCACCGGAGACTCCGTCCTTTCTTTCCCCTTCTTTCCAATCGCCGGATCCGCCGTCGTGAGACCCGCCGCCGCTCCCTCTCGATCACTCCACCGTCGCTCCTCTCAAAATGCTCCATCTCAGTCGATGCCCGACCACCGCCTCTTTCCGACTCCCTCCGCCGCCGTTGAAACCGCCGCCCGCCGAACGAACCCACAGCCCCGCCGGAGCAGACCGACCCCTGCTCGCCTTTCCCTCCGCCTATCCTTCCTCAGCTCCCCGACCGGCCGCTCACCGCCGACGACTACTTCTCCACCGCCGACTTTCCAAACCCTCGCCACCGCCATCCGCGCCGTCCACCACCTCTCCCGACTTCAAACCCTCCGTGGAGAAATAACACAAAAATAATAATAATAATAATAATAATAATAATAATAACAATAAGAATAATAATAATAATAATAATAATAATAATACTGGAGAGCGGGGGCACGCCCCAGAACCAGAATACTGGAGAGCGGGGGCGGACACAGCCAGCTACGTATATTGAAATAGAATACATCTCAACTACACGGTCACGGCTGTCTAGATATGAGGGTTTACTACAAGCCAGCAGTCTCTTAAGGTCAAGCCTATTGTCTCAATCTCAAGCAATTAACAGAGTTACAAGATGTTAGAGCATCAAATATATATATATAAGGCGTCCCAAATATTACATATTGGATGATCATGAAGCTAGTCGTACAAAATGATAGGACTAGCAAGAGTTCAGTCGTACATGATCAACCCTAGGATTTGTTAATCATGTTTACAGCCCGTAGGCAGACAGTAAGTAAATGTGCATCGAGCTAACAGGTGCTCGTCGGCTAAACGCCTCAAAAGAATAAATTTACATATAAGTGGGTGAAACAAAAAGGGAAAACCCACTCGTAGCCCGGGTTCCGTCTAGTGTTCACCATTGGGCTGGAAGCTTGGTAGATCCTCGGGTGCTGCTCCGAAATCTGGCCACACAAAACCAGCTGGGTCAAACCCCAGAAAGAGCAAGTGCCACAAAGGAGGCCACAAATAAGAACAAAAGCCAGCATATCAGAACATAAAGAATAAAAAGTACAAGTAATGAAAGTACACAGAGCGATAAACGACTAAGGACGTGGAACCATTCCGGGAGCCAGGTTACAATCCTTAAACCAAACAAGGACCGGGATTGTACCCCTTCGCCTGAACAGTTCACTGTCTCTACCCATTTATCGTTGGTGATAAGTAAAACAATCATGATCAAGAGTTCCAGGTACAAGGGCTAGACAAGACTTAGACGGGGCTGGACACCATTCATTCACAATCGGCCAAGCAAGTACTACGGCTTACTACTTTAACTAACTAGGGTTATCACAAGCCTAATTACTAACAAGATGCAAGTGAGAAACTCCCAGTCCCAAGCCCTGCAGACCATCCAGTTATCCTTCCGCGGGTTGAGAGTTATAGGTGGGTACATTGCCCGGGAGACAAATGTACCCTTAGGTGACTTAGAGGGTGCAACACATGACAGTGTGCTGGAAATGTGCTCTACTCGTCGGCAAGCTACAAGTCCATTAAAGCGCCCAGATAACGAGATTGCCTGTGACTGGGAATTCTCCATGTTCTAGTTTGATCTAATCATTAGCCTATTCCAATTTAGCGCGCGTCCCTGGCCGTGGTACCCAGGGAATCACGTCCTAGACATGATGTAAGACAAGACAAGTGGATTGTACAAGCAAGCAAGCAGGAGCACCCACGGTGTCAAGACAGGTCAAGTTAAGTTATCAAGTCAAGTCAAGTCAGGAGTGCGCCGCCACGGCCACTATCAAGTTATCAAGATAATTCATGTCAGGGTACTTGTTTGGAGTGCGCCACGACGGGCCACTATCATGTCAGGTTGGTCATGTCAGGAGTGCACCATTACGGGTCACTATCATGTTATGTAAGTTCCTTGTCATACCAGGCCATGTACAATAGTCATTCCAAGTATATAAGTAAAATCAAGTTCATGACAAAAGGCGTAAGGATATAAAATGGGCGTAAAATACCTGATACAATACCAATATATATAGGACTATAAAAGAGCCAAGACCAAGAAATAACAAATTCATCATAAACAAGTAGGTAGCACAAGGGGGTCAAGGGTTGGGCTACGCGGGGTATAGACTGCGCATACAAGGCTGCGCAAGAGTTGTCTTGCGCAAGGGTTACATTGCGCAAGGGTTACATTGCGCAAGCAATACGCAGTGCACAGTACGCAAGCCACTACGCAATACACAGTACGCAGGCCAGCATACGCAGGGGCTACGCAAAGTGCAATACGCAGGGTGCAATACGCAATGCACACTACGTAGGAGCTCTACGCAGAGGCCGTGCGCAAGGGGAGCAGTACGCAGCAATACGCAATGCACACTACGCAGGAGCTCTACGCAGACCAGCATACGCAGGGGCTACGCAAAGTGCAATACGCAGGGTGCAATACGCAATGCACACTACGCAGGAGCTCTACGCAGAGGCCGTGCGCAAGGGGAGCAGTATGCAGCAATACGCAATGCACACTACGCAGGAGCTCTACGCAGACCAGCATACGCAGGGGCTACGCAAAGTGCAATACGCAGGGTGCAATACGCAATGCACACTACGCAGGAGCTCTACGCAGAGGCCGTGCGCAAGGGGAGCAGTACGCAGCAATACGCAATGCACACTACGCAGGAGCTCTACGCAGACCAGCATACGCAGGGGCTACGCAAAGTGCAATACGCAGGGTGCAATACGCAAGAGCTCTACGCAGAGGCCGTACGCGGGAGCCGCGTGGCCAACAAGAGGAAAAGGCTGTGTTCTTCTCCTACCTCTGTCCGAGAGGAAGAACACCCAACCCAAAACTTCAATTCTTCATAACCTTGTCAAATCAAAACCAAATTTAGATTTTCAAAGTTCTAACTTGAGTAAAATTGAATTCTCTTCCACATGGAAGCATCAAAAACCCATAAAATCCAACTAAAATAGATCAAAACCATGTAAATCCGAAAATAATTAAAACCTAGATCTAGAACAATGGAGACTCCAAATCACAAAATTCCAAGTTCTAATGTTGTTCTCCATGTCCTAATCTAGCTAATGAACAAATAAAAAGAGGTGCTTATTTAATGGCAAGATGCACTTGCCTATAGGTGTTGGTGGAGGAAGAAGAAGAAGAAGAAGAAGAAATTAATGGAGAAATTATGGAGGAGAGAGAAAGTAGGTGGGTTATAATGAGGGTGTTGTGGTGTAATGGAGGTGGTGTGTAGGCTATGGTGTTCCATCATGACAAACCAAACCAAACCAATCTCCAAAATAAAACCAAGCCATGGTCTAAAACCCATTTACAAGAATTCAAAAATCCGCAAGTCGAGAATAATAAAATACGTGCCAAAATCCAAATACGAGCATAATACGAAATACGGAAAATGAGGATGACAACCTTAAATGATTTTCTAATATTATTTTGTTTCGCTTAAAATATTTTGATTTATAAGACATAGGTTCTAGCCTAAAATATTATTTGACAAAACTTACAGTTTTGCCTTGAAACGATTTTTGATTTTTCGGATATTTATTTGAAAGCACATTTTGACTAATAAATTATATTTCAAGTATTATAAATTAGTTTTCAAAAATCATATATTTATTATTCGTCAAATTTTCTTTATTCTTTCGACCGTGACTCAACTCCCTCTTTTCCATTCGATCGCCAATCCTAGACCACCTTATGTCCACCCTAACTAAATTGACTGTCCTAGACGCGATGGTACTGTCCGTGCCATCAACAGAGGTTCCCTTGTGTAGTTGTTATACCGAAGACGCAGATTCCACCGTGATCATTGCAGCACACCAGGCGACCCACAGGCAAGACACCTTGCCTTCACTGTTTAATTTCTTGCTTAATATCATGCATGTTTTTATTTATTTTAGAAAATATAAATTGTACTTGCAAATTATTATATTTTAGTTGCATATGGCTTAGAGTTAAGGGACCACCTTTGTTTGTGTCGCATTCATTGGCCCGACACTTGTGTATCATGAGTCACGAGTCTCATATAGATCTCGGACGTACGTATCGACTGGCCATCGGTGCGCACATGCCGTGCGATAGGCAATAACTGCTAAATAGTTATGGTTGTCTAGAAGACTTAGCGACTTAGCAGTTATTAGGAATGTCGTGATGTGGATTCAGCACGAGTAGTGCATGGGGAGGGTGAAGACAGTTATTAGGCGCAGGGGCTTTCACACCTTTACTTTTCTCTGGATGCCATTTGTGACTCAGTCGAGAGACTAGTGGCCGTGCATTTATTTACTTTTCTCTAGATGCCACTAGTGCCTCGGTTGAAACACAAATGTGCCGTGCATTTACTTTTCTCTAGATGCCGTTAGTGACTCACCCAAGGAGCTAGTGGTCGTGCATTTATTTTTCTCTAGACGCCCCTTAGTTCTCGTTCGAGTGCTAATGGGCCGTGCATTTAATTTTCTCTAGACGCCACTAGTGACTTGGTTGAAACGCTAACGTGCCGTGTTTCTAGCTTCGAAAGCCCTTGTGTGGAACATTGTCTTCAAATGCATTAACACATAGAATGGTTAAGGACCTTTATTTGTTTAGTTATACATACTCTTTTATTCAGCTTTTATTACCCAGTTTATGGCATGGTATTATGTGTCTTGTTATGTCCCTCTGAGGACCTGGTTGTCTCGCCAGGTGTGTGTTATTTTCCTTTCGCAGGTGCTCTAGCTCTAGCCGTGGTCATCGTTATTTTTTGAGGATGATTGCATTTGGATCGTCTTCGCTTCGTTCGCCAAAAATCACTTCTTTTCTCATGTATATTCTTTTATATTGTTGGTAGTGGATTTGTCTCCGCCCAACACATTGTATCAAGACAATTCATTATCGTTATATGATATCTTTTATTCTTATATTTTGTGGATGAGATTAGTTATGGTTCTATTGCATTTCACAGCTTATGTATTCTTACGAGATTTCCATATATTGGAGTATACTTGGTATGAATACAGCTGGCATGTCTACGTTCCTAGTCCTACGTATTTTGGGACTGGGGCATTACATGTTTTTGTGGTGGCCCATGCAGGTCAGATAAATTGTTTGGTTACTTTACCGTACCAAGCAAGCCGGCGGACAGGATTAGAGTCTAGGATCTCATCCACATACTTGACATTCTCGATTCTATTTTGAATCCCTTGATTTGCATCTTGCTTGATTCCCTCTACCGTTAATTCTTATCCTTCTTTCGTGCTTGATGTTGGTTAGAAAGGTAATCCATACTAGGTAGACTTGTCCCATTGTTCCATCACACCACTACTTTAACTCTTGTAAGTTGGGTAGATACCTCACGACCTAACATTTATTTTCTTTGTGATCCATATTAACATGATTACTTAGACTATAGCCTTTATAGGACCCTAACTTATCTAGCCCAACAAGCCTTAGATAAAAGACAGTAGGATGAATGTATAGGAGCAATCACATGACAAGACTTAGATTCTTAAGGAGCTGAACTAATTCTACCTTCTTTCACTCTTACGCTCTCGTGCCTTTGTTTTTACCATCGTGACTAATGCTGCTAAATAGCCTAATTTTTGCAAGCTTACCTTTTATTCAAGCTTGTTCAAGGACATATATTTTATTGGGGGCCCCCACTAATATATTGTCTAGTCAGAACCGGTGCATGATGGTCTGATCAACCTAGTGCACTTTGGTTCGCCTTTCACACTATTATCCTACGTAGTTGAGATATAGTTAAACTTACCCCTTAGAATCTCATCCACTATTGCCTTGGCAATTCTTTTTGAATTATTCGGCCGCCTTTCAATCACGTATTCGTATTAGATAACGCCCCCTTCGAATTCTGTCTTGCTTCGCCTACACCTATTTTAGAAGGACGAAGGCGTTATACTAGATCTTCCTCTAGCCTTCCTATCGATTATGACCATACCGCATTATTTTTTTCTATGATCTAGATCGCGGTTTCTTACGGCATGATTTTGTTATCGGTTGTTCCTCATCGATACCCCCTTGTTACTTCTCACCCCCCTCCTAATTCTTAATTTCGAGGACGAAATTCTTCTAAGTTGGGTAGGATGTAAAACCCCTAAATTTTTACTATTTTTTTATTTTTTATTAAATTTAGTACTGATTTAAAATTTTGTATTGTACGTCGCGTAGTCGTATTTTACATCGTGTACGAAATTTTATTTTTCGAAATTGCTCGACGAGTGCGATTATGGGCGAGCGTATATATTTTTGAAAATATTATTTTTTTATTTTTAAAAAGTTTCAAAATAATATACATAATAATTATTTTGTTATCGTTCCAAAAATTTTCAAGTTTGTTATTTTATTTATAAAGTCTTCATTTCTCATAATTATTAATAATAAATAATACTTTTATTGTATGGTAGAAAAGCATAATTATGAGAACATCATTTTGTACCTACACATATATTTCGTATTTATTTATTAGTCTATTTTAAATAAAAATGTAATTTTCGAAATTTGTTCATAATAATATTTTATTCAAAAAGGATATTTATAAATATTTGTTATTTTTGAAATTATTATTATTGGTAATTTTGGAAAATATATTTGAAAATTTTGTGGCCATTTTAAATCTTGATTTGAATTTATGCATTTATTTAAATAGTTAAATATTTGAAAATTTGATTTATCCTATTCGTTTTTAAACTAAAATTTAATTAGATTTAAATTGATTTGAATTGGATTTGGATTTAGATTTGATTGATTTTAAATTTGTAGCAAATTATCTAATTTGGGATTTGAATATCCTAATCCATATCTTAATGGAAATTCCCACATCCTATAAATAGGCAGGTACTCCTCCATTATTTCTCCACAAGTCAAAATTCCACAAATATTTCTCCACATGTCGGACACGATTTCAATACAACAATTTCAATCCTCTAACCTAAAACCCTAATCCTAATATATTCGTTTTCGAGTCCTCGTGTCCTGACGACACGAACCATCGCCGTCACTGCTCTGTCCAGCATCGACGAGCCTGTCCCCGCCTTCGCAGACATCTTCGTCGAACCCATCACTCCACCACCACAGCCTACAGCGGCCATCTCTGCTCCTCACCACCTCCAAACCCCGGCCAACCCGTCGCATACCCCGACCGCAGCATCCAACCCTGGCCAATCCCAGCCAACTAGCAACCACCACCGCCATTGTCGAGACCGCCAATTCCCTGACCTCGGTCCGTGGCCGAACACCCACTGGCCACTCCCCTCCACCACGTCCTGCCCTCCGACCATCACCAGAACCACCTCCAGATTTCCATCGTCCCAGCCACACCGATCGATTTGGCCGACCACCGCCACCCCATCAAATCACCACAAACAAATGATAAATTGGAACCGGACTTACCTCCGCCGGCCGGATCCGCGGGCGTCGACCCCGGCACCTCCACCATCAGCCGTCCTCCACGACCGCCGCCTCTTCGTTCGAACGCCACCCGCTCCCTCCGCCGGAGCAGTCGCCGGAGACTCCGTCCTTTCTTTCCCCTTCTTCCCAATCGCCGGATCCGCCGTCGTGAGACCCGCCGCCGCTCCCTCTCGATCACTCCACCGCCGCTCCTCTCAAACCCCTCCATCTCAGCCGATGCCCGACCACCGCCTCTTTTCGACTCCCTCCGCCGTCGTTGAAACCGCGGCCCGCCGAACGAACCCACAGCCCCGCCGGAGCAGACCGACCCCTGCTCGCCTTTTCCTCCGCCTATCCTTCCTCAGCTCCCCGACCGGCCGCTCACCGCCGACGACTACTTCTCCTCCGCCGACTTCCCAAACCCTCGCCACCGCCATCCGTGCCGTCCGCCACCTCTCCCGACTTTAAACCCTCCGCCGCTAGTCATCCGAGTCCGCCGCGCCCACAGCGCCATGCCCTTCCTCTTCTCTCCAGCTCTCGCCTCGTCTCTCTCTCTCTCTCTCGCTCACTTTCCCTCTTTTCTTCTGCTCTCTATACCCACTCTCTCTCTCGGTTAAATGAGGAGAAGACTGTGTATAATTAAAGTAATGTTTGCTTTTTATTTAATTTTTTTTTTAGTTTTAAACAAGAACAGATATTTTTTTTACTATTGACTATTTTTGTGTTATTTCTAACATCATATTATTATCATTATTATATTATTATTATTATTATTATTATTATTATTATTATTATCATTTATCATAATTTAATATCAGTAAAATTATTATTATTATTATTATTATTATTATTATTATTATTATTATTATTATTATTATCCTTTAATTACAAAATATTGATTAATGTAGATTATCTATATTATGGGTATTTTTATTTGATTAAGAATCATTATTATTACTATTCATATTGTTATTATAACTAAATATTTTCAACATTAGGTTAGAAGCACTAAGTATATTTGCTATATTATTTTTGGCATTTTAAAAGTATAGCTTATTAATAAAATGTTATTTTTACAAGATATGGTTCTTAACCTTAAATGATTTTCTAATATTATTTTGTTTCGCTTAAAAATATTTTGATTTATAAGACATAGGTTCTAGCCTAAAATATTATTTGACAAAACTTACAGTTTTGCCTTGAAACGATTTTTGATTTTTCGGATATTTATTTGAAAGCACATTTTGACTAATAAATTATATTTCAAGTATTATAAATTAGTTTTCAAAAATCATATATTTATTATTCGTCAAATTTTCTTTATTCTTCCGACCGTGACTCAACTCCCTCTTTTCCATTCGATCGCTAATCCTAGACCACCTTATGTCCACCCTAACTAAATTGACTGTCCTAGACGCGATGGTACTGTCCGTGCCATCAACAGAGGTCCCCTTGTGTAGTTGTTATACCGAAGACGCAGATCCTACCGAGATCATTGCAGCACACCAGGCGACCCACAGGCAAGACACCTTGCCTTCACTGTTTAATTTCTTGCTCAATATCATGCATGTTTTTACTTATTTTAGAAAATATAAATTGTACTTGCAAATTATTATATTTTAGTTGTATATGGCTTAGAGTTAAGGGACCACATTTGTTTGTGTCGCATTCATTGGCCCGACACTTGTGTATCACGAGTCACGAGTCTCATATAGATCTCGGACGTACGTATCGACTGGCCATCGGTGCGCACATGCGGTGCGATAGGCAATAACTGCTAAATAGTTATGGTTGTCTAGAAGACTTAGCGACTTAGCAGTTATTAGGAATATCGTGATGTGGATTCAGCACGAGTAGTGCATGGGGAGGGTGAAGACAGTTATTAGGCGCAGGGGCTTTCACACCTTTACTTTTCTCTGGATGCCATTTGTGACTCAGTCGAGAGACTAGTGGCCGTGCATTTATTTACTTTTCTCTAGATGCCACTAGTGCCTCGGTTGAAACACAAATGTGCCGTGCATTTACTTTTCTCTAGATGCCGTTAGTGACTCACCCAAGGAGCTAGTGGCCGTGCATTTATTTTTCTCTAGACGCCCCTTAGTTTTCGTTCGAGTGATAATGGGCCGTGCATTTACTTTTCTCTAGACGCCACTAGTGACTTGGTTGAAACGCTAACGTGCCGTGTTTAGTTATATATACTCTTTTGTTGAGCTTTTATTACTCAGTTTATGGCATGATATTATGTGTCTTGTTACGTCCCTCTGAGGACCTGGTTGTCTCGCCAGGTGTGTGCTATTGTCCTTTCGCAGGTGCTCTAGCTCTATCCGTGGTCATCATTATTTTTCGAGGATGATTGCATTTGGATCGTCTTCGCTTCGCTCGCCAAAAATCACTTCTTTTCTCATGTATATTCTTTTATATTGTTGGTAGTGGATTTGTCTCCGCCCAACACATTATATCAAGACAATTCATTATCGTTATATGATATCTTTTATTCTTATATTTTGTGGATGAGATTAGTTATGGTTCTATTGCATTTCACAGCTTATGTATTCTTACGAGATTTCCATATATTGGAGTATACTTCGTATGAATACAGCTGGCATGTCTACGTTCCTAGTCCTACGTATTTTGGGACTGGGGCGTTATAGTAGGTAGGGCACTCGTCCTCTGCGTCGTCTGAAAAATATATCAAGTTAGGATTGGAGAGAAGTACATTTCTAGTAAAAGTTCCAGTAAATGATATGGACTATGTAACAGTATATCTAGAGAATATACAAGGAATAACGACATGTACATGAGCATGTCATATATATAAATACTGTAAGTAAATAGGAAAAACAGGAATCATCATGTAAAGTAAATTAGATAATACTATCTAAGTGAGTAAGTACTAGTTTCAACAAGTGACCGGCTTAGAAACTTTCACGAAAATATTGGCCTGGCTAGTCATACGTGCAGTGTATGACTAACACTCACGGGAAAACAATATCATACATGGGAAGGGTATGGCATATTTCTACACTACTACTCCCCGCTCCCGACTGGTATAATGGATCCAACTTGGTATATTATGACACAGGATACTCTGAGAAGGTAGCTAATCCTCTCAGGAATCCATGTCTATACGATGCACAATAATAATAATAGGGCTTGCACAAGGTATACCAATACGCGGGAATAACATCTCATGACGGGATCCAGAAATACCAATCCGTGTAACCAACGTGTCGAGAATTTAAGGATATCTACACTAAATACAAGAAACATATAAAATACCATAAACAAAAAATTATCAGAGAATGCACTCGCTTGAAAACCGGTGTGGAGTCTCAGCAACGTCTGATCCTCGAAGACCTAAATATGTAATATTATATCAATACCAAGTTTTGGAATGAAAATAAGTCAAACTAGTCCAAATCTAGGTCATATAATCATTTCTAGGTCAAATTGGTCAAACTAGGTCAACTCTAGGTCAAACTAGTCAAACTAGCTATTCCTGGGTTGTTTGAGTCCAATACAAGTTATTTGGTCTATACCTTACCTATCCAGGCTATACTAGTCATATTAGGATACTAGAGTAGCCTATTACCAATCATATATATATATATATATATATATATATATATATATATATATATATATATATAAAAACTGAAATATCTAAATTAGATACCTACCTATCTATGTTTACCTTAGTCAAATCTACACTAACCCTAGCAATTTCCCAAATATAGATACCTAACTCCTACACTTAGGCATAAGCCACAATCCCATGTTTATACACTTCTATATTTATACATATACCTTATTATGTCATTTACCTATTTTTTTTTCCTTTTATCTCTCTATGTATCTTAGGAATACCTACACTACACACTATTACCCAAACCTATACCCAAATCCTAGTCACTCTAACACACTTAACACACAAATATACATTATCATATGTTTCCACCTGTGTTACCCACACTGGAACCAACTCATCACTCCCTCCCCTTCATCCTCTCTACATTCCCTCACATCCTACTAGTGTCCAACATAGGTTCACCAAATATGTTAGCTCCCCCTAAAAACCCCAAATCTAGGGAAGCCCCTAAGCTAATCCCTGATACAGTGCTTATGTGCACCTGTATCAGTCCCATGTTCCCCTCATATGCATACATCTGTGCACAGGTGAAGACTCCCATGTGGCTACTGTTAGCTGTTGTTGTTGCAGTTGGCTATTTCACCCTGCACTGATACTCTAAACTCCTCTCCCTAACATCTTCCACCACTGCCTACATCTCTGTGAATACACATGCACTAGTCCCATTAAACTGTAGTTAGCCTGCCCCCAAACCTTGCATCTGTTCACTCATCATTTTCCTGTAACCTACAATGGCTTGCCCTTTGCCAAGCCATCACACTGATATAACAGTCCCAAACCCTGGTCCACAATAGTATTCCCCCTCCTACGACTACTGCTTCACCTCTCCTAGCTTCCTGCAGATGGCAGCATCACCATTGCTATTTCTTGGCCTGCCCGACCCCTAATTCTTGTGCACTATGCAAGTGCACATGTGCCATGCATTCCTCTCCACCTATAGCCTGGTACAGCAGGTCCTACTGCTTGTGCCATGACTTGTGCATCAAGTGTACATGTACCAGTTAGGCCCCTCTCCCTGTCACCTAAAGCCCACACACAC
Organism: Iris pallida; assembly: GCA_029216955.1. NCBI lineage: Eukaryota > Viridiplantae > Streptophyta > Magnoliopsida > Asparagales > Iridaceae > Iris > Iris pallida. Next base: position 9,241,718 of record JANAVB010024999.1, on the reverse strand, counting down.
TATCACATGAATATGTTAACATACACTGCCTATGTAATGGATCCCCTTCTATTCTCCTTAAACAAAGCTTCATACACCCACAATTATACAAATGGCATATATAACACACACAGAGATATATATAAATAAACACACATATATATATATATATATATATATATATATACAGCATATTCATATCAAAACTCTTCTTCCTTGGAGCAGCCCCCTTCTGGCGATTCCCCTTTCCTTGAGGCACCCTCTCCGGCATGCCCTCCCGGCCGGTCTGGCGGCCTGATCCGCCGGCCGCCCAGCCCCTCCCTCCCTCCACCTCTCCCCGATCGAACCCCCCACCCCGCTTTACCACCCCTCCCTCCTTCCCCGTCACCTCTCCCCTCGCGCCCCCGCCGGCCTCTTGTCCGCGGTGCTCGCGACCTCCCCGGCCCCACCTCCCCCCGCGTCGCCTCCTCCGTCAAGCCTCCTCCCCAGCGCACCCCTACTTCCCTCGCCGCCGCCCCACCCACCGCTCTCGCTACGACCCCGCCCCGTGCTCACTCCCGTCGCCCTCCCTCCCCTCCCTGCTCGGCGCCCCACCACCGGCGCCCCATGCCTGGACCCCCGACCAACTCTTCCTCGTTGGTCGGGGGGCCGCCCATCCCCAGCCCCGGCGAGCGTCCCCCTAGCTTCCTCGTCCGGCCCCGCTCCACCGACGCCCCTGGCGCTGGCTTGGCTTTCCTCGGTCGCCGCCGCCCGCGAAGCGTCACCCCCCGACCAGTGGTCGCCCTCGGGACCTGCGCTGGCCGTTCTGGAGCAGGACCTCCCCCCACGGTCCCCGTTAGCCCCACTCCGCCGGCGCCCCTGGCGCTGGCTTGGCTTTCTTCGGTCGCCGCCGTCCGCGGAGCGGCGCCCCCCGACCAGCGGTCGTCCTCGAGACCTGCGCTGGCCGATCTGGACCAGGACCCTCCCCCATTGGTCCCCGTAACGCGAAGACTTGGGACTCTGTGTCCGACCTACTGCTCGCCCTCCAAAGCAAAAGCTGGATTAGCGTGTTCCCTACGCGTTCATAATGCCTCGGTTAACGAACCAACCTTCCCTCATGTGTGTTTCTTTACGCAAGGAGTGGCTAGCGTAACCAGCTCCGCATCGGTTTTCGATCCTGCCTTCCCTCCAGTGCGTATCACTACGCAGGGAGTAGATAGCGTATCCAGCCCCTCTACGCCTTTGGAAGAGGGTTTACGCGAGACTGAGGGCTCCCACGGTGTGGGCCAGCCCTCACCCTCCGTTTCGGGCTTCTGTACGCCCGGTGGCACCCACGTTGTGGGCCAGCCCTCCCTCCACGTTGCGGGTTGCGCAGTGCGCTCGCTCGGAGGTTCCCCAGTGGTGCTAGAGGGCCCCCATAGTGTGGAGCAGCCCTCACACTCTGTGTCGGGCTTTCGCACGCCCGGTGGCACCCACGTTGTGGGCCAGCCCTCCGACTCGGGTAGCGTTGTACGCTTGCTCGGTGGCTCCCACGTTGTGGGTCAGCCTTCACCATCCGTTGCGGGCTTCCTTGAGCCGGGTGGCTCATACTTTGTGGGCCAGCCTCCCTCCTCTACGCTGGTCTCACATAAGCCGGGAATCCTTCCCCCAACAGCAGGCGGGCTTGTTGCTGGAGGTGCCGGCTTCCCGATCGTTCACGACATCAGCTGCCCGTCCGCTGCCCTCCACTTAACCTCCCCTCTGTGCGACCCATCACCTGCCCGTGTCTCTTCGTACGCCGAAGCCTTGCGGCCTGTCCGCGCTAAGGTCCCTCCCCCCCTCCCGCGGAGATCGACCTCCCTGAAATCATTTTCACACCTCCTTCTGACGGATACCCAATCCACGTTCCCTTCTCCGACGCGGACATTACGTCCCTATCCTCCACCTTCCTCAAGTCCTTCGTCCTAAAGTTCACATCCGGCTGCCCCAAGATAGCTAGGGTGAAGGAGGTTATCGCAGCTTGGGGTCTCTTGGACACCTACCAGGTCGCTCCTCTCGATCCCAAGCACATGTTCCTGCACCTGTCCTCTGACCAGGACTGCAACACGGTTTGGGCCAAGGGCCACACCAAAATCGACTCACAGTTTACTAAAATCGTCAAATGGTCACCCAAATTCAACCCCGCCGTGGATTCGTCGATCATATCCACATGGGTCACCCTATCCAACCTCTCCCTGGTGTGCTTCCCCGCAGCTGCTCTTAAGCGTATCGCTAGTTCCTTCGGGACCCTGGTTGTCGTCGCGGAAGAAACACGTAACCTCTCAAAATACAACTACGCGAAGATTTGTGTTGATCTTGATCTCTCCAAGGAACCCCCTAAAATGATCGAGATAGAGCTCGGAGATCAGACGATCAGACAACCACTGGGGTATGGCAACAACATTATTTATTGCCAACATTGCCAGATGAGCGGTCATTCCTTGCAACGCTGCTTCCGGGCCAACCCGGATCTCAAGAAGCCCGGACCCCGCAAACCTCGAGACCCGGTCGCGCCCACCACCCACCGCATCTCCTCGCCTGACACCTCACCCACTCCCCCCCTCCGGCACACAGGAACACCTCCGCAGCAGAGCCCGAGACCCCTCACCTCGTCTGACAATGCCATCGTCCCCTACAATCCTCCTACCATCACCCTCGCTAACTCATTTTCCATACTTGACAGCGATAACTACCCCGAGAGCCCTTGTGAGCACACCTTCGACCAAGTATGCCCCGAGTCAGACAACATATTCTAGGCAGAGCCGGACGCTTCAAGCACTGTCGCGTCTAGATCCGACAGCCACGACACCCCTCCCACCTCCACACCTCTATGCATCGACACTGTCCCCCTTGAGATCCCCCTCTCTCTCAAGCCCTGGGGCACCAGCTGCACTTCCCCCTTATCCCCATTGGTGACCACCCACGTGAGCTGCTCGTCGCGACCCACGACCCTTGCCTTATGGTCGACGAACTAGAGGTCTCCTCTGTTGATCCGGCCCTCGCACCCGTCTTCACCAAAGCCCCCCCAGATCCTTGCCCCCCTCTCTCTGGCAGGTTCTGGCAAGCCAAGAACGCCGGCTTCCTTGATCACAGCAACCCCCTGTGTGCGCTTGACGACGTCGAGGTGGCGAGTTACCCCTCCATAGCCGACGATCGTGCTTTCTCACCTTTCGGATTGACTGATGCCAGAGACAACCGCAAAACTTCCTCCAAGAAATCTTCCTCGAAAAAGAAGAAAAAGAATCAACAAGCGGTTATGACCACAAGGTCAGCAACCAAGCTCAACCTCCTCACCCACTCCCCCCAATCCAATGTTTAACATCCTCTCGTGGAACGTTAGAGGCATAGCAAACAAACCGACGCTGAACAGAATCCTCAGCCTCAAGAAAATTCACAAAATCGACATCCTAGTGATCATCGAACCTAAAATCCCCAAAAAAAGAATTACCGACATCCGATTACATCTTGGTTTCGCGACCGCGCTGGCTGGCAGTCACGACATCTGGATTCTCGCCAGTGCTGGCATCAAGTCTGGCATGGTTCAGGATTCCCGACAAGCCCTCTCCTTCTGGGTGGAACACCCCCAACTTCAGAGCAGAACCTTAATCTCCGCCGTTCACGGCAGCTGCGACTTCCAAGAACGTAAACTCCTCTGGGCCGACCTGCTTGACACCCACCTCTCCCTCCAGAACCTCCCCTGGATGTGCTTAGGCGACTTCAACACCATCTCTAGTCGTGACGAGAAGTTCGGAGGGCGACCGCCTCCTCTTCCGGCCATGGACGACTTCAACAATTTTACCTTCAATGCTCACCTCGCTCACCTTCCTTTCTCCGGCAACGCGTTCACCTGGTACAATTTGCAGGAAGGATCTCGGCGTCAATACTCCCGTCTCGACCGTGCCCTCATAAACAGCCACTGGGCGGACATGGGCCTCATCTCTAACCTCTCCCACCTTAACACCACAGAATCCGATCACTCTCCCCTTCTCATCGAGATCAGCAGAAGCTCCCACCGCATCAAGAAACCTTTCCAATTCCTGGATTTCTAGAGGCATCATCCGAGTTTCAAATCCAAAGGTGGCTTCAGCTTGGTTCTCGGTGAACGACGCTGACCCGATGTACAGAGTTGCAGCCAGACTGCGTGCTACGAGCAAGGCTCTTTCTAGGTGGAGCAAGGCAGCTTTCGGCAACATCTTTCAGGAGATCAAAAATACGGAAGATGATGTGACCCGAGCCGAGATCTCTTACGTTGCTAACAGATCCCCCGAAGCGCGGACCGCGCTCAACCTCGCCAGAGCTATCCTCAAGTCCGGGCTTAAAGTGGAAACAGAATTCTGGAAACAAAAAGCTAGACTTAAATGGGACAACGAAGGGGACCGCAACTCCAGCTTCTTCCACGCCTGCGTTAAAGGCCGCAGACAACAGCTCAACCTACATCTTATCTCCGATAACAACGGCATCCAGCTGACGGACCAGAAATTGATCCAAGAGGCCGTGGCTAACTTCTTCTCCAATCTCTTCACCAAGGAGGAGGTTGTCATGGACGAGGATGTGCTGGCGGAGATCCCCTGCATCATCACCGACCAAGAGAACGAACAACTCCTATCCCTCCCTTCCGCTGTCGAGGTGCAGACCACGGTATGGGACCTCGACGCGCACAGCGCGCCCGGTCCCGACGGTTTCAGCGGGGTATTCTACAGACATTGCTGGGACATCATCGGCCCAGACTTCTCTGAGGCTGTGGTTGCCTTCTTTCAAGGAGCTAGATATCCTAAATCATTGTCCATGGCTAATCTCATTCTTATCCCCAAAAAGACAACCCGGGTACCTTCAAAGACTTTCGCCCAATTAGTCTATGCAACTTTGCCAACAAAATTATCGCTAACCGGATGTCGGATCTCCTGCCCAAAATTATATCCGAGGAGCAGAGCGGTTTTGTGAAAGGGCATAACATCGTGGACAACATCCTGCTCGCTCAGGAGATGGTCATTTGCATGAAATTCTCGGCTAGAGGGGGGAACATCGCAATCAAGCTGGACATGGAGAAAGCCTACGACTGCCTGGACTGGCAATTCATGATCTGGGTTTTCATAGCTTTTGGCTTCTCTGAACCTTGGATTGACATCGTCTTCAGGTCCATCAACAATTACTGGTTCTCCACCGTGATCAACGGCCAGGCCGATGGTTTCTTTACCGCTAGCCGTGGCGTCCGCCAGGGGGATCCTCTTTCTGCAACTATCTTCATCATCACTGCCGAGGCCCTGAGTAGAAACCTTAAGAGCATGCCTAATACCCCAGGTTTCTACCACTTTCACACCACCACCGGCTGCCCCATCATCACCCACCTTGCTTACGCTGACGATGTCCTCATATTTTTCGCCGGAGATATCGACTCCATTGAGGTGGTCCTTCAAACGCTAAACAGGTACACCAAATGTTTCGGTCAAAGAATCAACAATAACAAGAGTGTCATCTATACCCATCACAAAACGGACAGGTCTCACTCTGCGACCATATCCAACCTGACTTTCTTCACCACAGCTTACCCCCCTTTCACCTACTTAGGGTGCCCACTGGTTTATGGTAAGGCTAACTCGAGCATCTTCGCGTACTTGGTCACCGCCATCAGGAAAAGGATCGAGGGATGGCACAATGCCACCCTCTCGCCTGGAGGCAAGCTGATTCTGATCAAGCACGTTCTTTCCTCCATTCCAATTTATACCCTGGCGGTCTGCAACCCTCCCAAAAAGGTCCTCGTTACACTTGAATCCCTATTCGCCCGCTTCTTCTGGGGACACAACAAAGGCAAAGACAAGCATCACTGGGCCAGCTGGACCACTATGGCTAATCCCACCTCCGAGGGAGGCCTGGGATTCTGTAGATTGGAACACATCGTTGACGCATGCTCCATGAAGTTATGGTGGAAACTCCGCACGGACAATTCTATTTGGACTCGCTTCATGCAAGCGAGATACTTCAGATTTTCCCACCCTGGAACGGCCTTAGTCAACAGCCGTTCATCGTCATCCTGGACACGGATTGCCCGCGGCCGTCAGCTTGCTGACCCCCTCATACACATCCAGCTGGGCAACGGCTACTCATCGATGAGACATGACCGCTGGCTGGGTGGGAAGCACTGGCACCCTCCCGAGCCCACTTCGCGGGAGGGCCAGATCCGTGAGCTTTGGGATCCCACGTCCGGATGGATTTGGGAACGTGTCAGGTCTGGCTCGGTCCTGCGGCTGTTGCCTATCTCGCCACTGCGAATCTCCGCCTCTCCGACACTCCGGACAACACGAGATGGTCCCCGAACCCGGACGGTCGGTTCTCACTGCATTCTACCAGGTCTGTCGCTCGCGGCATCGGGACACCATCCCCCCTCATCGCCCCTTTCTGGCACGCGTGCATCCCCATCAAATGGTCGATCCTTATCTGGCGAGCCCTCTTCCGTAAGCTCCCCACCGACGACGCCATCAACTCCTTCGGCTACAGCCTCGCATCGAGTTGCCATTGCTGCACTAAGCCTCAAGCTGAATCTGCTGAGCACGTCCTCACCTCCGGTGAGCTGGTCATGAACATTTGGACGAGTCTCAGCACCAAGTTTAGGAAAGCCCCCTAGGGGCTTCAACGATCTCCTGTCCAGCTGGGGCGATTCCCACGGGCATCAGATCGTCGCAGCCACGGGGATTTGAGTCCTGTGGAAAAACAGAAACAAGTTCCGATACGAGGGCCGACAAATTCCTCCCCCCCAACTGTACAGGGAAACCATCAGACAGATCCTAAAGATCCGGAGGCTCTGCTCGCACTCCACGTCCAAATTCTGGGAGACCAGTGATTAGTCTCTATCTTCCGGCTTCAGTTTTGTCGGCTTGCCTAGCCGCTTCTTTTCTTTTGCCAGCGTTAGGCGCTCTTCTTGTATGTAGGCTTCTCCTTTTTGCGCCCGATACATCAATAAAATTTCCCCTTCTCTAAAATATATATATATATATATATATATATATATATATATATATATATATATATATATATATATATATATATATGCAGTATATATATATATATATATATATATACTGCATATATACATATATATATATATATATATATATATATATATATATATATATATATATATATATATATATATATATATATATGGCTGTGTGAGGTTTTGGCTCGAATTTCGGTTGAAGTTCGAGGTGTAGCCGTTTAGGCACGATGTTTCCTGTTTACATTCAATAAAGTCCTGTTTAAAATATATATATATATATATATATATATATATATATATATATATATATATATATATATATATATATATATATATATATATATATATATGTTCTCAAAAAGATGGGGAAGTGGCAGTGGCAGTGGCAGCGGCAGCTGCTGGCGAACGGCCCCCTCCTCGCCTCCCCTCCCTGCCGGGTTTTGGTGGCTGGGATGGCCGGTCGGCCTCCCCAGCCCGGCGGGTCCCGTCACCTTCTTCGTTCCCTTGGGCGCGCACCTTCCCCGGGCCGCCCAGGCTCCGCCTGGCCCTCCCCTCTGTGGGGCCACCTCGCCGGTCCCTCGCCGCTAGATCTCCCCCTCGCCCCCCCATTTCTCCCCCATCCACCTCCCCCTCTTCCCCGGCGACGGCGTCATCCTCGGAGGCCCGACGTCACCGGACTCGGAGAGGCCCTCCGCCGGCCGCTGTCCAGCCCGGAGTGCCCCTCCCCCCAGTCGTCTCCCTCGAGGCTCCACCGGGTCCCCCTCCGGTTTGTGCGCCTCCTCCGGCTAGCGCGTGTCCTCCCCCGACGATTCCCACAGCGACCGCTCCTCTCGCCGCCCCCCTTTCGTGGTCGACGCCCACTCCAGCAGCGGCGGCGCCCCCTCCCTCTGCGGCGACGCCTCCGCCTGCCTCGACTGCGTTCTTTCCTCTGCTGTGGCCTGCTTGCGCCGGCGGTGCTGGACCGGCCCCCGCCGCCCCCGCTCCTTCTGCGTCGGTCGCCACCTTTTCCTCTTCGTCGGTAGCCACCCCCTCGTGAGCTTTGGTGGCCGCCCCGCGGCCCACTCGGGCCGCCGTTCAGTGGCCAGCCGTCTTCGCCCAGGCTTCCCTTTCGTCGTCGGTCGCTGGCCCCGTGGCAGTGTCCTCCACCTCTGTGACGCCGTCCCCGGCCCTCGCCGATCCGCCGTCGTCTTCCGGCCTACGGCGCTCCCGCCGGATCTTGCTGGAGGATTACTCTCGCCGTTGACCGGTTTTCGGGGCGGTTGGCCTCCGTCTCGCTAGCAGCTCCCCCCCTCACCGGCCCCCCTCTCCTCCCCCCTCCCCTTCAGGGTTTCCTCCTCCTCCCCCGGTTTGTCCTCCCCCTGCCTCCGTCGGCGGCGATCCTCAGCCGCACGCTCCGGATCGTCGTCCCCGCTGGCTTGGTGATCGGCCCCCTCCTCCGGGCCGGGGTCCCTCCCCGGCGTTGGGCCCTCTCTCGGCTGCGTCGCTGGCTTGGTGATCGGCCCCCTCCTCCGGGCCGGGGTTCCTCCCCGGCGTTGGGCCCTTCTCGGCTGTGCCGCCGGCGCTACCAGCCCCGGGAGCCGTGCTGGCACCGGCCGCCCCTTGGGCATCGCGCCCTCCTTGGGCAGCGCGCCTTCCTCGTGCAGCGTGCCCTCCTCGCACAGCGCGCTGCCTTGGATTGTGGGCCCACCCTCGGGCAGTGGACCAGCCACCCGCTCTTGGGCCCAGTGCCCCATGCCCGTTCGAATTTCCAAAAAAAAAAATGACCCCCACATCGATTTTCGTGACGCGGGACAGCGCTTCCTAGCTTCAAGTAGCGCGCTAATTTCTCCATAGGGCCGCGGGCCCACACTCATCTCATTTTCAAAATTTTTCGAAATTGCAAAATTTGCCTTTCTAATCTTATATATTTTCTACTTAGTTTTCCAGGACTTTTGCGTTTTTGGTGCCTGGCACATGTAATGTTCGTTTAGAGCCACGCTTTTTCATTCAATAAAATGCCTTTTCGTTAATATATATATATATATATATATATATATATATGCAATATCCACTACAACAAATATGGCCTACAATAGCATGCGCAGAACGCTATAGAAAGCCTTCTATAGCGTATTTTGTCCGCTATAATTGCCCACGCTATAGTATGTCAAGGCATGTGAACGCTATAACATTATAGCGTTCTTGAATGCTGTAGATGGATTATAGCGTTCGTGTATGTTATGGATGGTTTATAGCGTTTGTGAATGCTGTGAATGCTTTATAGCGTTCTTGAATGTTGTAGATGGTTTATAGCGTTCGTGAGTGTTGTGGATTATTTATAGCATTTGTGAATGATGTGGATGCTTTATAGCGTTCGTGAATGTTGTAGATGGATTATAGCGTTCATGAATGCTGTAACATTCAAGAATGTTGTTGATGAATGATAATGTTCATGAACGCTGTAGATGGTTAGCGTTCGTCATATGCTATCGTGATAGCAGCCAACAGTTTTGGAAATGCTATTACATTTAGACGTTTTGAGTGCTATAAATCTGCTACAGAATTTCATATCTAAATAACCTGTTTTGTATCACATACAAATAACCATATAAATTCATACTAAATCGCAATTTTAATTTCAACAATTTCAATCGCAACTTCCATTTCGATCAATCAAGATATAGGAAAGTTTTGACAAAATATGAACATGTTTCATTAAAACATTCAAGATATACAAAAAGTAGTTGTCATTAAAACATTCAAGATGTACAAAAAGTAGTTGTACGCCTAGTAGTCCAAAATAAATCATTCCATTTACAAAATATCTGTAACACCCAGTTTTCCAAATGAGGGTAATTTTGAACTTTTGTAATTGTAATTATTATTTATTGATATTTATATCAAATTATAATTTTTGGTGATTTTTAATCAATTTAAAATTGTTTTAAGTCATGACTTATGATTTTGATGTGCTGCTAGTGAAACCCGAGAGACTGTCTGACCTAGAGCCTAACCATGTGATTGGAATATTTATTTATCATTTTTAGCCTAGGAATAATTTGGTCATTTTGACTTATTGGAATTATTTGGTTAACTATTGGAGTGGTGATTGTTATTTTTGACTTTGACTAGTTGAGACTTTGTAGGCTAACCTAGATGTTGACTCTAGCTATGGTGACTTGGTTAGCATGGTGAGACCCTAGTCTAACTTAAGTCAACCCAATTTTAGTCATTTAGAACCAAGTTTGAACTAGGAGGATTAATGATTAAGTTCATAGGCTTATGACTCATGAATTGATTTCCATGACTAATGCAACTTGGCCCATAGCCCATTAAGGAAACCCTAACCTAATTCCTTCCTAAGTGACCAGCCACATAGGGATCTCCACCCTATTTAAACTCTCATTCCTACGTTCTTGCCTCTTTTGTGTTGTTTCAACATTTTGAAGAAAAAGAAAAAGAGCCATCTTTCCTAATCCATATCTTTCTCATTTTAAGTCCTTTTGATTCAAATCTTTTGCAATAGATTCTAATCCTCCTCTATTTGATATTCATGGAGAGTAATTTCAGTTGAGAGCAATTTGGAGGATTTGGCTAGCAACGAAAATCAATTAATTTGGGACTTTTCTTGGTCATTTGCACCTATAGGTAAAACTACTCAAATTGTGTTATTATTCTAATTTCTTTACATGGGTGTGTAGATCTAGGTGTCCCCTAGATTTTCCTTGAATTTGGTCAAAAATTGTGTCCATTTTGTGTCCGTATCGGACGCGTATCAATGTGTCTATGTATGTGTTTGATGAAATGCTTCAATCAATCTTTTGTTCTTCTTTTTTAAAACTTTTTGAACAAATTTGTAAGGCTATGTGTGCACTTTGGATTTCTCTATGACTGAGCTGATTTTTGTGTCATTGCTGTGTTGTCTTGGACACGGGGACGCTGCATCCTGAGTTCAGCCAGGAACAGTGTTGTCCTGCTACCAGGGTGTCTGTACATACTCGACACATCCTATTTTCTTCACCAAAGCATGTTTTTGGGTTGGGGCATTGACTGACCACTAACCATGGTCGTGGGGTTTCAAACCCTAGCTCATTCGAGCTGTGGTTCGACCCGCAAACTCTCTTTGGTGCTGTCGAGCACTACCCACATTTTGACACTCTGTTTTGACACTTGACACTTGCATTTGTGATACACTGAACACTTGGACACCTTGTTGACACTCACTAGACACCACTCGATACTTGCAATCACTCATCACACACTCGAACATATCCTCATTTCATTTGGACACTTATTGTATACTATGATACACTCGAGCACTTTCACTTTATTATTTGACACAGGTGCACTTGAAAATACAAATCACTCCTTGTTCACTGTATTCATTTCATTTCCAATCAATCAGATATCCACTTTGTTCATTTGAAACCTGGACATGATGGTTCAGGTATCCAACATAGTTCAGTCACCTAGATCTTGCCTTGCATATTCCCATCTTGGCCAACCTCTTAAATGTCAATTGCTAAATTCCTTGGTTAGACAGGTGGTCACTACATTGCCTATGTTAATGTGTTCCCTTGGTTCACTGGTAGATGAGCAGTTTCCTTTTCATTAGCCTTGTCCTCCTCATCAAATCAGTCCAGGACACCTCCACATAATGTTCTGCATATTGGTTCATGGCATTGCCCTTCATTTGCATATTCGAGCATGGAATCCCTGCACCTCATTCACTACAATGCACTTTTCACCTGGCACTCATCTTAACATGACTGCATCTCCAATAACCACTGTATCTAGTATCAGAACATCACTAGATATTCATCTTTGATGCATTGTACCCTCACATATCACACATTTCATTCACTGTTGTGTAAGTATGGAATGGGTTTCATCACTTAACCCTGAGAACTATTAATAAACCTGAGAAGGGTTGTATTAGAAAACCTGAGAATGGTTGCATTAGAAAACCTGGGATTGGTTGATAACTGAGAATTTGGTTTTGATTTGGTTGATACTTGATTTTTGGTTGATTTGGAAAAAAATGAGTTTAAGTTGCAATTAGGATTCATGAATTTTGTTTGGTATTGGGTTTTCTATTTCATGGAACTATCAAAATCTGAGAGTACATTACTCATGAACACACAGGCACATTTGCAAAATACTGGGGTTCTTAATTAGTGGTGTTGAGTCGGCGCCTTTTGTGTAATAGGGGCAGAACATATAGATACTGGAGTGCAGGAGACACGAATCGTGTGTCCATATTGATACGAGTTACTATTCTGGACGCAAGGTCGGATACTTAATACCTGGACACTCGGCTGGCTGGAACGAAGGTATATTCCTTTCCTTATACTCCGAGTTCAGGTATCTAATGAAGTGATTTGGAAGGCATTGACTCTTAGGAAATTGTTAAAACAGAGCTACTATTATAAGAGGAGGATGTGTACTTGCTGAAGCTACATTCTGTAGCTACTTATAAGTGTTGAGGTTTGGTGAGTCTGTATGTGTGTGGCAAGGTGTTGGGTAGGAGTATCACTGGACTGTTTGATCTCTGAGTATTAATTGCAAACTGATTTGAAGGCTTTAAGTTAGTTTTTTTTTCTTTACAAATTTTGACCATTGTTGTCGGGTTTGGGAGCTAGCTGATGAATTGGACTATAGCATGCCAAGCTAAGGTTATTTTCCTGATGAGTTAGTTGTCTGTACCAGTATGCAAGCTCAGGATAATGAAATGTGGGAGGGGGATGCAGAACAATACTTTAGGTTGGGCAATGGTTGGTTATGTATTTGTGTTGCTAAGATTGGTTTAGTCTTAGCTTATATGTTGTGAGTTGGGCCTGGAGTTGGTTGACTAATTTTGGATGCACAAGAACCTTGTTAGACTAGGATGGGATGATTTGATTCATGGATTTTATAGTTGCTAGCTAGTATTTAATAATTTTGTGAAAGAGTATATTATTGTATAAACCTTGTTATTTGTTTAAGTTGGGTTAGAGACCATACTTTAACTAGTAGAACTATCTACAATATTTTGTGCATGATATCTACATATTTTGATAGCCAGGACATGTATATATATTTATTGTTCACAATTAGTATTTTATTATAAGTAATCTACTAGTGAATAAATTACATAATTAACTAGTAAGTTATATATATATATATATATATATATATATATATATATATATATATATATATATATATATATATATATATATATATATATAGTACCTATTAATGATTGTGTATGTGAGTAGCTTAATGGATAATTTAGCTAACTATTTAGGCTGTGTGACTGTTTTAGAACTTAACCAACTTGTACTTAAACTAAACAGGAGGACATCCAGCTCCACTGATTACCCGTACTTTTTCGGAGCAAGGCAAGTACTTTCTATGGTTTTGTGCATTGACATATCTTGTACTTCTCTTGATGACACGATGTGACACGATATCTTGTGCCCTTGTACTTCATGTTCTTGTACTTACTTGTGTCGGGGAGGAAAAATACACTAGCTTTGTAATCAAATCCAGATTCTAATATTCATGTAGATAGCTTAGGCCTCGCATCGTGCACGCGGGTCCTAAGCCGTACCAATATTCGTACCAATATTCATGTACTCTTGTACATATTCCTATACTCACCCCAGCCGGTCACATAGGTTAGTTGTATTTCAAACATTGTGCACATATCATGTCTTGTACTTTAGGTTCATGGTTTACATTCATGTACTTTATTTTTTGTACCTTCATGTTCTTTTCTTGTACTTTATAGTTCATGTTCTCATATACTCATTTCCATATCATGATGTTCTTGTTCATTACCTAGAATTGTACTTTGTTCCGCTCCTGACTGGATATGTTGCAGGTGTACTTGCAGGGTATCATTATACTTTATGGGCCAGAGTCCGGGATCTTAGCTGAGTAGGATGGAGACATGACTTAGCTAGAGGTTTCAGGTTTAGATTGTTTGAGCTCTTCTTATAGATATCGTATATTGTGAATTCATAGTGTATTTTCATTCTTGTTGACATGGCCGATGACATGGCAATATTAATATTAAAATTAACATTAACATTAATATTAAAATTAAAATTAATATTAACATTAAATTAAAATTACTATTAAAATTAATATTAATATTAATATCAAATTAACATGAATATTAATCTTAATATTAACATTAACATTAACATTAACATTAATTAATATTAACATTAATTTTAACATTAACATTAAAATTAATATTAACATTAAATTAAAATTAACATTAACATTAACATTAACAATAACAATAAAAAAATCTTGGGTAATTAATTTTTTGGATTAAAATATAACATGTCAGCTGCCATGTCACTTGTCATGTCGGATGTCATATAATGAGATATGATATCATTCAAAAAAATTTGAAAGCCAAATAGCATAATTGTATTTTTATAGTTTTACAATTAAATCTACGTGGTTTCCTCCCAAGGGCGACCTAATATGTTATTAATTTATTTAGAATTTTTATATTTTACCATATTTTTGTGTAAGTTATGCTTCTGCCTTGTGACAACAGTTGAATAGAATTGAATAATAATAACAATAACAATAATAACAATAACATTAACATGTAGCGCAATCAAATACAAAAAAATATTCCAGTGATCGACTCATTAGCCAGTTGTCAAGGCGGGGGATAATAATTGCTAGCGAGGTGGAGCGTGTGGGTCCCAACACTCACCCCCGCCCTTTGGTGGGCTCCCACCGCAAGGAGCGCTCAATTCAATTGCACCTACAGAACAGCATAAGATAACTCATTATATATTTTAATAGTGTGATCATGAAGCTTGACATTTTTTGCAATTTCGTTTTAAAATGCATATATTGCTGTTGTCCTAGTTAAATAGGGCACATAACCAAGAGACAATGATATGATATCTATGGAAATGTCTATATACCAACAACAAAACCAATCCATTAATCTTTCTTCCTGCAGTTATCATCTTGATGAGTAGGGATGTCAATGGATGCTTATCGGTACGGACGACAGAATAATATCTGTATTTGTATCCGTATCCGAATTTTTTTTTGTAATATTTGAATCCGATCCGATATCCGAACGGATATCTCTTTTGACACTCCGAATTCGTATCCGTCTAGTTTAACGGATATCGGATAAATATCCGATCCGATTAGCTAAAAATTCGAATGCTAGTATTCGAATATCCGAAATCCGAAATATTAAAAATTTAGTTATTATCCGAATATCCGAAAACCAAATTCAATTTCTCTACATATTTGAGTCATTTCTTCTTTTGTTGTAAATTATAATTAATATATATTACTATTATATATCAATTATATTATAATTAATTTATGTAAAAGTCAGTTGAGAATAAAATACTTTAGTCTTCTCTATTAATTAATATATATTACATATACATTATACTATAATATATATAAAATTTCGGATATCCGAATCCGATATCCGAAATTTGTAATTTAAAGTCGGATCGGATATTAACGGATTCGAATACCTTAATATCCGAATTCGTATCCGAAAATGGATAATATTCGAAAAATATTCGGATATCCGAATCCGATATCCGAAATTTCGAAAAATATCCGAAAGTTCGGATACGGAATCGGATCGGATTCGAATTTTCGACTATCCATTGACAGGTCTATTGATGAGTACCATGTCCACTGTCAGGATCGTCCAAGCTTATGAAATTTTGAGACAAACTTTTAAAATAAGAAATCCATATATAATATAAAAAAAATAAAATAAAATAAAATAAAATAAATTTGTCACCAAAAATTGAAGCAAGGGCTTTAGTGTGCATGTCTAACAAGATAACTACTATACCAAAATTATTTTAAGTTAAAAATAGTCCATGATATATAATACTTTTATTCTAAATATAACCATGTGGATGTCCCTTTAGTCTTGGGATCCTGAACGATCATCCTGCCTGCCCTATGTCAGAGTTGTCATTGTTCTTTATAACACTAACAAGTTAATATTTAACTCCTAAATAATCTATCATTACTTAATTTTTATCATACTAGTTAGAGTGATGACGGTACAAGTGAAAGAGTCTTCAAGATCGTGGCAAACCCTAAGCTACTCGAGCGGTCGATTAAGACCCCACAAAAAAAAGGCCCTAAAACTTATTGAATTTTACTAGAAAAAGTAATTTAAATCAACAAATTTTAAAACTTTGTAAAATTCATACTTCTTCTTCATTCTATCTATATGTACATGTCTTAATTATCTCATACTTAATGCATTAATTGTTAAAAAAATTAGTTGCTATTTATTGTCAAACTCTTAAGGATCTTTTTTTTTCCCTCTCTTTCTTTTTACCTTTCCTTTGTCCATTTTCTATTTTTTTTTTCACTCTTTCTCAAAGTCTACCTCTTCAAAATTCAAATTGTGAAAAAAAAAAAAAAAAAAAAAAAAAAAACTAGTAGTAGATAAGTGGAGACTTGTGCAATTCTTACCAGTAAAAATATTAATGGTGAGATAAGACATTAAGTTGAAGATTCATTTTCATATCAATTATTTTTATTTATAATAGATATATCTATTTATTCTATTAAAATATGTTTGAACCATTTTTAGAATTTTGTTATGTGATTCACAAAAATTTAAAACTGTGGATGACGATGGAAAATAAAAATATTGTATTAATCGTGAATTATTTATAAATTTTGGTGGACATTCATGGGTCGTGATTTGTTTTCAGAATTGAAAGTGTCCAAAGAAGCGTTGACAAAAGAAATTACTACTCCAAGAGAAATATTAAACTATATTAAATTAGGTTCTTTTTTCAATTGCACATATTACCTATAGAATATTATTGACAATACATGTGACCGCTACTACTGCTGAAAAAAAATTCAAAATTAAAATTCAAAATCTTATTTGAGATCAATTACGTTACCTGATAGATTAAATGGATTAACTAAATTATCTATTGAGAGAAAATGTTAGAAAATCTCGATTATAAAATTTTAATAAATAATTTTACAGTTCAAAAAACTAGAAAAAATAAGATGAAGAGTTACATAAGCTACCCCACTCCCTCCCCCTTCCCCCCACCACAAAATTTTTTTAAATATAAAAATGGATTAGCTAATTTTTACTAGTCATGTTCAGGTCTACCAAAAAGACAAAAAAAATGATATTATGGAAAATTTTGATAAAAATTTAAATTATATTAAAACAGTTTAAATATTATTTTACTATATTTTAATTAAAATTTGTCATTATATATATATATATATATATATATATATATATATATATATATATATATATACATATATATATATATATATATATATATAGAGAGAGAGAGAGAGAGAGAGAGAGAGAGAGAAGGAATGATCAAAATTTCCACACTTTTTGCATCCCTATGCATCCCCCTATTTGCACCGTTAGATGGTACTTTAAGTCATCTAATCTTAACCATTGATTTACCAATGGTTAAAATTAGATGACTTAAAGCACATCCAACGGATGTGAACATGGGGATACAAAAATTGTAGGGATGCCTATCATTACCAATGGTTAAATCTTAACCATTGATTTACCAATGCTATATATATATATATATATATATATATATATATATATATATATATATATATATATATATATATATATATATATATATATATTCAGCCCTTACAAATTTAAAAAAAATTGGTGTTGATACAAGTAATGTTTTAATCATTGATTTATGATGTATTGGTTCTTATTGAAAGGACATTCTTGTAATATGATCAAATTGTAGACAATTAGAACGTTTGGATTATAAATTAATGGTTAAAATTTTTGTACGGATACAATTTCTTTTCTGGAAATTGCTGAGAAACCCAATTTCGGGGTTGCTTTTTATGAAAAATCTCCAGAATTATATATTTCCACGTTAAGTATTCCAAGATTCCCTTTAGATGCTCTGTATTTACAAAATTAATACCATAACTATCCCTCCACACAAACTCAGATTTGGATTGCGATTATCGTCGTCGTCTATTTCTTCTTCTTCACGAGAGATCTGAATCCCATTGCTCTCATCTTCTGCAGAGATCGCAAAGATCGTTCGTAGTTCACCGTGCTTTTTTCAGTCGAACTCCGATCATCGCTCATCTTCTTCTTCTTCTTCTTCTTCTTTTCCGACAATTAGGTCAATTATGGAGAGAATATATTCTTCTTCTTTTCCATAAGAGTTAGCATCATTTTGAAAGAAGAACGAAAACTCTTGAATCTTTATTCATGTCAAATTTCTTTCCACAAAACAAAAAAAATAAAAAATTAGGTTTCTATCAACTGTTCTCCGTCGATATAATACGAAGAATAGTCATTCTCCTGCATTTTAACAAGGAGAATGCCATTCTCCGTGTAAATTAACACGGAGAATGCCATTCTCCGTGTTACTAACACAGAGAATGGCATTCTCCTGTGTTTTAACATTTGAATGATCATTTGTCGTATCATTTAACACGGAGAATGGTCATTCTCCGTATAATTTAGCACGGAGAATGGTCGTTCTCCGTGTTAAATGACACGGAGAATGGTCATTCTCCTACGTTTTAATACTGGAAATGGCCATTCTTCGTGTAAACTAACACGAAGAATGGCCATTCTTCGTGTAAACTAACACGAAGAATGGCCATTCTCCTGCGTTTTAACACTGGAATGACCATTCTCCGTCTTAAATTATACAAAGAATGGCCATTCTCCGTGTAAATTAAGAGGAGAATGGCCATTCTCCGTGTAATATAGCACGAAGAATGGTCATTCTCCGTGTAAATTAAGACGGAGAATGCCATTCTCCGTATTACTAACACAGAGAATGGTCATTCTCCGTGTAAATTAAGACGGAGAATGCCATTCTTCGTGTTACTAACACATAGAATGTGTCACTACGTACCACATTTTAGCTTGAGGGTATTTTAGTCATTTTTGAATTTTGAATTTATTTTGATTATTAAAATGGTGATTGTTATTTTGACTTTAGCTATTTGAGACTTTGGAGACTAACCTAGATGTTGACTCTAGCTATGGTGACTTGATTAGCATGGTGGGACCCTAGTCTAACTTAAGTCAACCCAAGTTAAGTCATTTAGAATCAAGTTTGAAATAGGAGAAATAAAAAATAGGTTCAATGACTTGTGACTTATGAATTGATTTCCTTTACCATTTAAACTTGGCCCATAGCCCACTAGTAAAATCCTAACCCTAATTTCAGCTACTATGGCCGGCCACATTGGGAATCCCCCCTATAAAGTTTCTCATTCCTTGTTCTTGCCTCTTTTGTGTCATTACAACTTTTGAAAGGAAAGGTAATTTCCATTCTTCCCCAATTCATAACTCTCTCATTTTAATTCCTTTTTTATTCAAATCTTTTGCAATAGAATCTAATCAGCCTCTACTTGATGTTCATGGAGAGTAATTTCAGTTTGGAAACAATTTGGAGGGTTTGGCTAGCAAAGGTAATCATTCGATTTGGAGCTTTTATTGCCATTTGACACACTATAGGTAAACCCTCTAAATTGTATTTAATTTCTGATTTCTTTGTATGGTAGCCTAGATCTAGGTGTCCCCTAGCTGTGGTGTAAGTTTTGTGTCAATTTGCATTGATTTCGAGTTTGTATCGGACACGTATCCTAACCTAGATCTAAATGTTTGTGTAAATGTCTCAATGGGTTTTAGTTTGCTATTTTTAAAAAGTGTTTGAATAGGAATGTAGATTTATATATGTGTTTTAATTTCCAACTCGACTGAGTTGATTTCTGACACGATTTGTGTCAGTTTTGGACACGGAAACCCGTGCACGACACAGCGTGCACTGTGCCCTGCCTCTCGGGTGTCCTAGCGGACACGACACAATACCATTTGAGGTAAAAATTGGTTGACACCTTGGACACATGACTGACACGACACATATAAAATTTTAGGCTATTTGATCGAACGGATTGGGAGAAATCCCACCCGCATCGATTTTACAATGTTCTGCTCGAGCACAAGATTCGCGACTGATACGCGTCGCGTTTGCTCGACACGACTCACGTGGACACAATACAGACACTTGTGCACGTAGACCTATGCTAGGCTAACACGTGCATGAAGTGTCTCGTGTCGAGTGTCGTGTCCTAGACCGACTGACACGCATGCACGAGACTGTGCACAGTTCTGTTGAACTCGTGTGTGAAAAAATGATTTGGACACGTTTGTGTCCAGTTCTTGGACACTACGACACACCTATGACACTTTCACTTGTGACACATGGTTTACCAACCAATTATTTGGGATTATCTATTGTATTTCGAATTCAAAATTGAGTTTCCCCAATATTCCTGATACTAGGCTGTTGCTCGAATTTTCTGAGGATTATTTGTATTTAAAAATGTTTTCAATGAATAGTTCACTGATATATGTAAGAGTTTAATGAACATGTTAGGTTTTCATGTTAGCAAGGGATTTTGGTTTACGAATTTGATTTGGACTGTTAAACTGGAACCTATTTAGGTATACACTTATTTTCTGAGATTATGTTGGGTTTTAACTGATTTTAATGATTAGATTATCATGTTAGTTCACATGTATATTATATATGAGTTTAAGTTATATATGTGAGGGCTCATGTTAGCATGGAATGATGGGTTTGTGAATGTCATTTGATTGTTAACTTGAAAACTGGGAACACACTCAATTTTTGAATTCCTGGAAAACTGTTTGTGTGTACTAAGCTCATACACACACACATGTACAATCTAAAATCTGAGAACCTATGATGTTCTCTACACACACACACTCTTCAAACTGAGAATATATACACACACACATGGTTACACTCACAAACCTAACACTGATTTTGCTAACACCCTATAGCCTATGTTGTGTGCACACACACACTACTGCTACCTATATACACTCACACAATGCCACACACACACACACAATATATACACACTCATGTACACACACACACACTTTTCTGTCACTCACACACACAGGACACACACCTATTGTCACGACCAACACCCTGATGAGGGGCACGAGCACGTGGGTATGTCCAGCCTAAGCTGCAGTATTGGCGATAGAACGTTGTATATAACATCTGTAAATACTACGACTAACAGTATAAAGATACATGTACATTATATACTCTCCGAATGGAGGTGACATATCAATACAGTCTCAATCACAGAATAAAATTAAGGTAGATAGCTCAGAAAGAGAACATATGATAGATGAAAGAGTAAATAAGTCCAGTGTCCAATACAAGCCCAGATATATACAACATCACAGGGTCTCAAAATATAATATAGAAGCTACAGTCTGATAAAGCTAGCTGGATCGCAGTCCAGTCAAACCTAGCTAATCTACACTACTCCGGGAGTACAAAATCTAGTGGCTCTACTATAAGGCCACGGTCCTGGACTACTCCATCTAACTCGAGCCCAAAATAGGTCGAGCAGTCCGCCTCAGAGTCATCTGTAATATATCATAACGGTATCCTGTCAGGAAATGAGCAAGTACAAGCACTAACAGCAGTTCCATGTGAATTGACAAATTCTACAAGACAAAGATATATGAAGACTTGGGAACCGTTCGAAAGCTGAGTTACAACCCTTAAACCAAAAAGGACCGGGGTTGTAACCCTTCTTCCGAGCAGAACTTAGTCTCCAATCAAGGTATGTCACGTCCCGCTCCCGCAGGAGCGATCGTCCTCGCTAAGGCGTGATGCCGCACGGGCCTAGCTTGCGTCCGTACAAGGCTAAGTCCAGAAATGGCCGATTTGAGCTAGGCCACAGAGTCGCACATAGTGTCCCCATTTGCAGCGAAAAGTAAATGAACACAAATTGAAGCGAATTCAACTCTTTATTGATATTTAAAAAGTTTACAAGCGGCGCTAGGCTGATATTACAAATCGCTCAAGCTCTCTCTCTCTGAAACATAAAAGGCGTGCCAAGTGGCTTACAACATGGAATGATTCATGGCGATGTTCCGATACATTATGTCATGTATATGGTGCTTCAGCTCCTTGTAACGCTCCAAGGCTCCAGAGATAGCTCCGCGCCTTAGCACGTTCGATGGAAGCTCCGCACCCGCCGGCGTCTCCTGCATCTTGCAAGAAGACTGTGGGGTTATCAGTACATTGTTATGTACTGGTGGGAAGGCTAGCTCGCCCATAATGCTATCATTACCAAATATGTTCCATTGTCTTTTGTGCATCTCTATCATTCATTGTCTTTCTAATCTTGTCTTAGGATCAATTTCATGGCATATGTCATAACCTATCCCGTGTTTGCCAAATTCAAGTGTCGTCGTGGAAATACATACACGACTTACCCATACTTACCGTCTGGCCTTCCCTGTCCAACGTAAACCAAGTTAGTCAACAATTCATATGAAATAACTTAACGTAGTTCATGAAAGCATTCAATGTGAAGTGCGTATCCTTGCCTCGGGTTCTAGCATGTCGTAGGCACGTTTTCTAACTCGTTTGCTCGAAGTACTCTTGATCGTTTTGTGTGTTATATTTAAGCCTATTCAGAAGGTTCTTTGTACTGTTAACTTAGACTACTTTGATTTTAGTGCAAGGACTTGTACGTGGATTGCCACCAGCAAAGTCCACTTAAATCTATATGCACCGGTCACTAGCATCACAAGACATTTTGGACTCTTCCAACCGTGGTATTTCTCAACTTAGCGTAGGGTGGACTGGCACACACCCCGTTAGTCTCTTGAAATACCTCAGTACTTACGTCCCCCGAGTGGCCAAGTCTGCACCCAGGCATGCCCGTAAGCCTCGACTTGGTTCCGCCTAGGCCGGCCACGATCCTCCCTTTGATCATGCCGCAAAATCCGTATCACTCGTGCACGGGTCCGTCCACGACCATTTCGTATTTTATCGTCATAGGCTAACCCTTAGCCACAATGCGTTATCGACCAGGTTGGCGTCCGTACAGCGCGGGTAGCGAGCCCCGTTGCACGTGCCCGTCACACCTGTCGCTAACCATTTCTTTCCTTCTTATCTTTTATTCATTCATTCTTTTCTTTCTTTCACTTTTCCATTCGTTCATTGGTTTATTTTCGTATTCATCCATTCATTGATTCATTCATTCACTCGTTTATTCGTTCATTCTTTCATTTATACATTATGCAACTTTTCGTGCGGGAGTCGCCTTGGCGACCCATCGGTCCTATAGTCTTTCAATGTTGCTAAACTCTACTCGGAACGACTATGTTGATATTCTTCCCATTTTATTGTTGTAAACCAATCATTGTTTTTATTGTTTGAATGCATAAGGGACTTGAACGTAAGCTTGTGCCTTAGCACGAGCGTGGAGCGCAGTGCGAGAGTTCTCGTATATTTTTCATGTTCCTTTCCATATTCTATACAAGCATACAAGATGGGATTAATCCCTTAGCTAGGTGCGTTGGGTCATTTATTAGCATGTGCGGTGTTATCGCCTAGCGATTTCAGTGATTGTGTCTGTATTATTATGTGTCTAGGCTAAGCAAAGACGGGTTCATCGGAGCCACCCACCTTAGCGATGTTCGCATCGGCCGAGCGATACTCCGAGCGCGCCTTTGAAAGTCTAAGTCTGGATTCATCTTGACGGACCAACGTAAGCCTTGCATCGATTCTTCGTCAGGTCGATGCCAACTCTTCGGGTCGAGGGCTCGTTTGAGTCATTGCACTTGCCGCTTGAATCGGCGTTCCGCTAGGGCTGAGCGGGTCACTATATAATACACCACTCAAAACAAGTCTCGTCCTCGAGACTTCCTGAGTGTAGGTCATCCTACCATTCCTTAACTCGCGTCGTCGTATTTCTTAGGCAATCCCTATCGAACGGCTCTATCGTTCTATGGCACTGAACTATACTCGATACCTTTCCAAGTTCTACGTCGCATACGTTTGGTCGATTTTATTGAATGGCTTTTCATTCATTCCAGAGTTGATGGTTCTTATTCAATTGCCGCGTTTCTTCGACTCGATTGCAATTTTGACGTATTATGGGACTGAAACGGTCGTACGAGGTGCGTTGAAATTCTCAAACACGAGATTCGTAGGCTGAGGCAAACTCAGTTTCGTTTATCTCGGTCATCCAGATGACCCGATTCGCTTCTCAAGCGTTCGTGTCCACGAAATCAGTATGATTTCTATTTAGCGGGGTCGACCAAGTCTATGTAATTTTCGTCCGATTCAAGACCCGTATTGTACTATCATCGAGTATATTTTTTTATCTATGGTTCAATTCGTTATACCAACTTTTACTTGCACGATATCGATTCCATATCATTTACTTGTTTAGAGCCAATCTCATTGTCGTTCACGCACACTCTGCTCACACGTTTCTTGGATTCCGAGCCACGCTCGTACTAGTATCGATCCTTTACTTAACGCAATTTCAAGATCTTCGACACTCTTCCATTCTTCAAGTCATGCTTGAACTCAATGTATCACTTGGCTGGATCGTGCACGTATTCCAAGCGTCCCCAAAATACATGCATTCAGCCAAGCCGCATGATCTAGAAATTTGTCATTCTCACTCGAGTCGTATCGTGCACATACTCAAGCGTCCCTGAATATATGCATGTCAGCCGAATCTCGTGAGGGGTATTCCTATATTCATGATTCACATTATCCATCCATGCCAATCCTCAAGATCAATCTTTCGAATGATAACTCATGAAACAGGACGTCTCGCCTAACCGCTAGGCCATCTTTTCGAGGCTAAGTCAATGTCAGGATTGGAATCATAGTTTCCCAATAATAATGCCAACACTGACCCCAATCCTAGGGTCAAACCAAAGTCGGTAGTACGGGGTTTTCTACCCAAGCTCGTGTCACTCAGATTTCTAAACATCGAGCACGATCACCTATCCGCATCAATGCATTCGTTGCGTGTATTCGAATCCATTCAAATCACCCAATTGACATACTTCACATATCCATTCTAACCAATTCATGTACTCGATCACGAGTTTATCTAGCTTTGACAATATGTTGCCCCCCAATCTCACGCGAGTCTGATTATCATCGGTGGTTCATGAATCACCATGCAACGCACCCGCGGAATAATCATTCTCATCGGGGCATAACTCTTGTTTGAGTCCAGACTAATTCATTCTTGATACGCGGATTGGACCTACGCAATCCTCAAGCTTAATCATCAAGCACACCGAATCATTCTCAAGTCACCTTCGCATCAAACCACAAGTCGAAGCACACAAATTGCCACGCCATGCTAGTTCAATCACCCCCGCTGTATGAATCACCATACCAGCGCTCACGCGGAGTGATCGCCCTAATCGGTGCGACGCATGTGCGAGGCTGGAGTTACGCTATCATAAGACAAGAATATCGACATTGGAATTATCGTCGAAGCAATCCAAATATTTTATTTTCGTCCAAGCCGAGATCTCTACTCGATAGTCCGACCGTCATGCGTTCGACTAGAAAATCCTCGAGCCAAGTCTATCTTTTCCTCGACATATTTTTAACATCGCAAGTATAGCATCCAACAGAATAATGACATTTGCACGATCGTCATTCGCCGATTCAGAGTACCCCCGAGTTATCGCATATCGATCTTTGATACGCCTCAATACCATCGACGATATGCGTAACCTGACGATCTTCCTTTGCAACCAATTTCGAGTCGTGCGTTGATGCTGTTGTCCGAGTTGGATATTCCACAATTTTATTTAATATTCAAGATCAAGTTCAACTGCTATTCCTCAAGCTATTTTCAAGATCGTTGTTCAAACTCAAGTCACAATTCATTTGAATCAATCCGAAATCGTACGCGCGATCCTCTAAGTTTCCTCGATCAAGACCATTCATTTTCATTCATCGTTCCGAACCATTTTCTAACTCGCGTTGTCCAATGACAAGTTGTCCAGCGACATCTCGTTCGGGACTTTTGAAGTCACGACCAACTAAGCGTGACGCGTTCTAAGGCTTTGCGTGATCGCATCGCCTCGCCGACATACTCGTACGATCCGTAAATCCTTTAGTCTCGCTCGAACAATTTCTATGACGTCCATACACCACTCAGGGTTCGAGCCACTCGACTAGTCGTCGACACTCATTCTTATTCTTCTCCAAACCTATCACATACACCACTCGGATTCAAGCCATACGATCTAGTCCTCAATCACGTTCGTGTCATGCGCTAAGACATCCTTCAGATTCGTTCGACGAATCTCTAGCGTAATCGCTCACGTCGCCTCGACGTACTAAGTCGTTCATACTAATCCTCAAAATCCAAGCCAATCCTTCGGGTACGCCTAAGCGTTAACTCGATAGCGTTCCTATCGATAGACACTCAAAGTGTATCTCCGTTCTCAATCGAGCGATACTTGATATCGCTCGCAACTCGATTGCACCAAAAGTCGAGGTACGCGACACGCGGACTAAGTTGAGCCGCATAACCATCCCGTGCGGACTATATTCAAGTTTGCACGCTTACTTGCTAGGTCGACGCAAGACTAGTCAGGCACGCACGCGACATGTTAACTTAGCATGTGTTCTCTATCGAGTCAAGTTTAACATCGTTCGACATTGTTAGCGTAAGGTTATTCAAGCACACCTTGCGTTTGCTAACTTCTAGCATTTTAGTTTTCCTTCGACTCAAGTCTGTCGTGGTTTGGCACAAAGGCCTTCGTCTATCGATCCTGTTCAATCGAGTACTTGTACGAGCTTTTGAAAATATTAGACTTATTGTATGGAACATCCCAAGGCACAACGAGAGAGAGCGTACACTTCTTTTCCAACGACGAGCTTTCAAAACTGAGAAATCGAAATAAAGTCCAAGGACGTAAAGCCGTGCTCTGATACTAATATGTCACGTCCCGCTCCCACAGGAGCGATCGTCCTCGCTAAGGCGTGATGCCGCACGGGCCTAGGTTGCGCCCATGAAAGGCTAAGTCCAGAAACGGCCGATTTGAGCTAGGCCACAGAGTCGCACAAAGTGTCCCTATTTGCAGCAAAAAGTAAATAAACACAAATTGAAGCGAATTCAACTCTTTATTGATATTCAAGAAGTTTACAAGCGGTGCTAGGCCGATATTACAAATCGCTCAAGCTCTCTCTCTCTAAAACATAAAAGGCGTGCTAAGTGGCTTACAACATGGAATGATTCATGGCGATGTTCCGATACATTATGTCCTGTATATGGTGCTTCAGCTCCTTGCAACGCCCCAGGCTCCAGAGATAGCTCTGCACCTTAGCACGTTCGATGGAAGCTCCGCACCCGCCGGCGTCTCCTGCATCCAGCAAGCAGACTGCGGGGTTATCAGTACATTGTTATGTACTGGTGGGGAGACTAGCTCGCCCACAATGCTATCATTACCAAACACGTTCCATTGTCTTTTGTGCATCTCTATCATTCATTGTCTTTCTAATCTTGCCTTAGGATCAATTTCATGGCATATGTCATAACCTATCCCGTGTTGCTAAATTCAAGTGTCGTCGTGGAAATACATGCACGACTTACCCATACTTACCGTCCGGCCTTTCCTGTCCAACGTAAACCAAGTTAGTCAACAATTCATATGAAATAACTTAACATAGTTCATGAAAGCATTCAATGTGAAGTGCGTGTCCTTGCCTCGGGTTCTAGCATGTCGTAGGCATATTTTCTAACTCGTTTGCTCGAAGTACTCTTGATCGTTTTGTGTGTTATATTTAAGTCTATTCAGAAGGTTTTTGTACCGTTAACTTAGACTACTTTGATTTCAATGCAAGGACTTGCACGTGGATTGCCACCAGCAAAGCCCACTTAAATCTATATGCACCGGTCGCTGGCATCACAAGCCATTTTGGACTCTTCCAACCATGGTATTTCTCAACTTAGCGTAGGGTGGACTGGCACACACCCCGTTAGTCTCTTGAAATACCTCAGCACTTACGTCCCCCGGGTGGCCAAGTCCGCACCCAGGCATGTCCGTAAGCCTCGACTTGGTTCCGCCTAGGCCGGCCACGATCCTCCCTTTGATCATGCCGCGGAATCCGTATCACCCGTGCACGGGTCCGTCCACGACCATTTTGTATTTTACCGTCATAGGCTAACCCTTAGCCACAATGCGTTATCGACCAGGTTGGCGTCCGTGCAGCACGGGTAGCGAGCCCCGTTGCACGTGCCCGTCACACCTGTCGCTAACCATTTCTTTCCTTCTTATCTTTTATTCATTCTTTCTTTTCTTTCTTTCACTGGTCCATTCGTTCATTGGTTTATTTTCGTATTCATCCATTCGTTGATTCATTCATTCACTCGTTTATTCGTTCATTCTTTCATTTATACGAGCGATACTCCGAGCACGCCTTTGAAAGTCTAAGTCTGGATTCATCTTGACGGACCAATGTAAGCCTTACATCGATTCTTCGTCAGGTCGATGCCAACTCTTCGGGTCGACGGCTCGTTTGAGTCGTTGCACTTGCCGTTTGAATCGGCGTTCCGCTAGGGCGGAGCGAGTCACTACAAGGTACATCATAGAGGCATATAAAACATGTAAGTAACTGTAGTCATAGCATGGTGAGAAGTATTGTATATAGAACAGAACAGGATATATGATAAGATAAAATAAATATAAAATGTGCCTCGAATATTATAGTATAATGTGATCGGTATGGGTCAAGATCAGGCTTCCAGCCGACCGGCTACAAGTACGTGGACTCGGCCCCGCCGGGATGGTAAGCTATGGAGCAAGTAGTAGCACAGGTCAGGCTATACCCATCGTGAGGTGAGGGTATAGCTATGATACAAGTAGTACCTCAAGGTGGGCATTGATCACACTATCTATAAAATTTCCCATTTCCCGAACAGTATACGGATCCGGACATAGCACGTTTTGACGCGGGATTCCCTAAGAGGGGAGCAAGTCCTCTTCAGGAATCGGCATCAATACAAGTACAAGAATCAAGACCAAGCAAGTACCAGTATCCCAAGAAATCCAGGAATGACATCTCATGACAGGAATCCGACAATACTAGTCCGTGAACTATCGTGACTGAGAATCAAGTAAGACACTACGACAGAATCGGATATAGCAAATATCAAGACAATGAAAACTATCAGTGAATGTACTCGCCTGCTGTCCTGAGCTGTAGGGTATATCAATGCTCAGAGCAGTATTCAGAAACCTAAAGATGAGATATTGTATGTTAATTTAGGTTTAAACAAGTTTAAGAATGATTCACAATGAATGATATGAATTCAAGGTCAAACTAGGTCTCACTGAGTCATACTAAGTCCTGTCAAGTCAATCTAGGTCAAATCAAGTTATATCAAGTCAATCTAAGTCAGACCAAGTCAACTTTAGGTCATACCAGGCATCGCAAGTCAAACAAGTCGAAAAAAAGTCAAACGGGGTCAAGAGTTAGCCTACAGTTGACTTTTGGTCAACTGGTCAACCCTGATCAACTCTGGTCAACTCTAGGTCAATCCTAGGTCAATTTGGTCAAATATTGACCAACAGTTGACTTTTGGTCAACTGGTCAACTCTAGTTTGGATTTGGTCAAATCTAGACAAAGTGTTGACTCACGGTTGACTTTTGGATAAAAAGTCAACTCTGGGTCAACCGAGCCAAAATTGGTTCAAATATGACATTTGTAGGGTATACCTAACAAGTCACCAAAGTTTCAAGTCAATCCGAATACCCGAACCCCGTATTTTGAATTTACCTGATTACCCCTTAAAACATTTATCCTTAAACCATTCTAACTCGACGCCAAGTGGCCTTCCCTTAGGAATTTCATCCCGGGCTTCCTAGGGTAGTAGGGTACTAGCCTATACAACCATTACCTACCAAGTTTCCTAGGGTAAGTGGACATCCAGTCCATCTTACGGTCCGAATCGCCCGATTATCCGTTATCTTGAATATTTCAAGATACGCGATGGTACGGTACGATACCATCTCCCTAATCCCACACGCAACCCCGATTCTAACTCGGGAGCCTACCCACAAAATCTAAATCACATTTTCTAAGTCCCCTCCAAGTTTCGACGCGTTCCGAATCACGGAACTCAATTTCACCCCTTCACTAATTCCTAACTCTACCATTCAATCACTCACTCAACTCATTCCAACTCTCTATTTTCCACTCCTCTTAGAACAAGTTTTGGGGGTTATTCTAGTAGGTTTATTAGGGGTATATAGAGCTATATATAGGGGTATATATATGTATATATATGGGTATATTTATAGGGGTATATATAGGTTGGATTAGGGGTTAAATGGGGGGGGGGGGGGGGGGGGGTTTATGCCTATTGTTGCTGCTACTGCTGCCTGCTACTTGCTCTTACTGCTACTGCAGTAACTGCTGCTTCTGCTGCCTTTTTTTTGGGGGGGAGGGCAGCAGCCCCCCTTGGCCCCCCCCCCCCCCCCCTCCTTGCTGCTGCCTACTGCTCTCCTTTCTCCCCCTCCTTCTTACACTCTTTCTCCCTCATTTCCTCCTCTATTTCTCTCTAAAATCTCTCTATAATCTTCTCTAAAATCCCTCTCTAACTCTCTAATATATATATATATATATATATATATATATATATATATATATATATATATATATATATATATATATATATATCACTTACCAATCCTCATTCCTTTTCCCCTCTCTATACATACAAATGCACACACTCACACATACAAATCTACATACACACATACATACATATATATATATATATATATATATATATATATATATATATATATATATATATATATATAGACACTCACACACACACATATGGACACACATACTCCCACACATGGACACACACACTCCCACACATGCACACACACACACATATAAATACACACTCTCATGACACCACTACCACTCTCCTCTACACACACACACACACACACACACACACACACACACACATATATATATATATATATATATATATATATATATATATATATATATATATATATATATATATATATATATATATATATACACCTCTCTAAAAAGGATAAATCCATAAACAAATCCTTAAACTAGATTTTAGGGGAACCTACAAAATCTAGGGTCAACTTGTAGAGAATGGTCCCCTCTCTAATTAATGTGAAAGAATAAATGAAGAATGAGAATTTATGATGGGTTTAGAGAGTTTACCTAAAGTGGATTTGATGGAGAAGAAGATGTTGGAAGGAAAGAAATGAAGAGGGAGAGATTTAACTTAGTGGTGAAGTAAAAGAGGTGGAGGGGGTGCTATATGTGGCCGGCCATGGGAGCAAGGGTAGGGGCACTTGTAATTACAAGTTTGCCCCTCCCTTGTCTTCTAGGCTAAGTTAAGTCTCAAATTTGGTTTTGAAAATTGCTAAAATTAAATAAAAATCATAATTAAGCTTAGATACTCATAGGGGATTAGTCCAAACTCCTAATCCTAAAAGTTAAGTATGGTGGGCCATGGTTAATTAACATGCTAAATACAACTCAAGTCAAAATTCTCCAGAGTCCCGAATTAACTCGAAATGCGATAAATTCGAACCCGACTCCTATAATAATTAAATATTAATATTCATGAAATAAAATTCCCAAAAATATTATAAAATAGAAAATTATCATTTTATTCCTAACTTGGAAAAGTGAGGGTGACAAGTCTATCCACCTTAAAAAAAATTTCGTCCTCGAAATTGAAGACAACAAGCTCAGAAAATCACAAACAGAAAGACAAAAGAAATAGATTTATACCTCAGGGTGCGAAAAGATAAGGGAAACGCTCCCGCATGTCGTCCTCCCTCTCCCAGGTAGACTCACCTGGAGAGTGATGTCTCCACGCAACCCGAACCAAGGGTATGACTTGGTTCCGGAGTACCTTCTCCCTGCGATCCAGAATCTCCACCGGCTGTTCTGGATAACTGAGAGTAGGTCCCACCTGTATCGCTGAATGGTCCAATACATGGCTAGGATCTGCCACGTACCGCCTCAGCTGAGATACATGAAACACGTTGTGCACTCCCTCAAGTCTAGTAGGCAAGTCCAGTCGGTAGGCTACTGCACCGATCCTCTCTAAGATGGTGAAAGGTCCGATGTAGAGCGGACTGAGCTTCCCACCGCCGCCAAAGCGAATAGTACCACGTGTCGGGGATATCCTCAGAAATACCATGTCACCAACCTAGACACAAGACAAAAACTCAACACATAACTAACAAACAATCAAAAACAAACACAACAAGAACTGAAACTAACCTCGAACTCTAACGGTCTCCGGTGACTATCGGCCCAATGTCGCTGCCTATCCTGAGCCACCCAAGTCTGTCTCTAATCATCCTGACCTTCTCGGCCGCATCCACAACCATCTTCGGTCCAAGAAGCGCCCGCTTACCGACATCGTCCCAAGACAAAGGAGTACGGCATCTCCGTCCATATAGAGCCTCAAATTGTGACATCTCTATACTGGCCTGGTAGCTGTTGTTGTAAGCAAACTCTACCAGGTGAAGATGGTCCTCCCAAAAACCTCCGAGATCTAGCACACATGTGCGAAGCATATCCTCCAAAGTCTGGATAGTCCTCTCCGACTGCCTGTCTGTCTGAGGATGATATGCAGTACTAAACTTGAGCGAGGTGTCCAAGCTAGCCTGCAAACTCCTCCAGAAGTGGGAAGTGAATCGGCTATCCTGATCTGAAATTATGCTCACCGGAACTTCGTTCAATCTCACGATCTGACGAACATACAGCTCAGCCAGCCTCTCCGTAGACAAACCCACTTTGAAAGGCAAAAAGTGGGCCGATTTGGTCAATCTATCAATGATGACCCAAATCGTGTCTTTTCCTCCTGGCGATCGTGGAAGTACAGATACAAAGTCCATGGTGATGTGCTCCCACTTCTACTCAGCAATGGGTAGCGGCTGTAGCAATCCACCTGGTCTCTGTCTCTCGGCCTTCACCTGCTGGCACACAAGGCAACGAGATACAAACTGAGCTACCTCGCACTTCATGCCATACCACCACACGTGCTCCCTCAGGTCCCTATACATCTTGTTGGCTCCAGGATACATAGAATACTGAGAGCGATGCGACTCCTGAAGAACCTCCTTCCGAAGCTCTCCATGCAGAATGCACAGCCTAGTATCGTGCCGCAACGACCCATCTTTGGCTACAGGAAAATCGTCAAGCAAGTCCGTCCGCACCTGCTCCCTGATGCTCCTTAGGGCAACATCATCATACTGCGCTGACCTGACTCTATCCATCAGCTCAGACTGAATCTGTAAACCCCACATCCGGATCTCCACGCCCGGAATGATGACCTCGATACCCAAACTATCCAGGTCGGCCAACAAATGACGATCTGTCGTCAAGAACATAGCAACTGGATACCTGCTCAAGGCATCTACAACTACGTTGGCCTTTTCCGAATGGTACTGCAGTGATATATCGAAGTCCTTCATCATCTCTAACCACCGCCTCTGTCGCATGTTCAACTCCTTCTGAGTGAACACGTACTTCAAGCTCTTGTGATCTGTGAAGATTTCAACTCACTCTCCGTACAGGTAATGCTTTCATAACTTCAAAGCAAAAATAACCGCGGCCAACTCCAGATCATGAGTAGGATAGTTCTTCTCATGAGGACGCAACTGCCTGGATGCATAGGCAATCACCTTCCCGTGCTGCTGAAGAACACAACCTAAATCCTTCCCGGAAGCATCGCTGAAGATCGAGAACCCACCTGACCCAGATGGCAAAGTCAAGATAGGAGCTGAAGTCAACCTCCTCTTCAGCTCATCAAATGCAGCCTGATACTCAACAGTCAAGACGAACTCCACGTCCTTCCTGGTGAGTCTAGTCATCGGATCTGCAATCCGCGAGAAGTCCTGGACGAACTTCCGGTAATAGCCAGCCAAATCCAGAAAGCTCCGAACCTCGGCAACTGAACTGGGCGTAGACCAAGACTCGACTGTCGAAATCTTTCTCTGGTCCACTAAAATCCCGTGCTCGATCACAACATGACCTAAAAACTCCACCTGGTCCAAGAAGAACTCACACTTCGAAAGATTTCCGTAGAGTTGCTCTCTCCTCAGAGTCTCTAACACAACTCTCAAGTGCTCCTCATGCTCCTCCTGGGTCTTCGAATAGATCAAGATATCGTCTATGAAGACCACCACGAACTTGTCAAGGTACTGATGGAATACCTTGTTCATCAAGTTCATGAACACCGCGGGAGCATTGGTCAACCCAAATGGCATCACTGTAAACTCGTACTAGACGTACCGAGTCCAAAATGCCGTCTTGGGAATGTCATCCCGCCTCACCTTCAGCTGGTGATACCCGGGACTCAAGTCTATCTTCGAAAATACCTTTGCCCCACTCAGCTAATCGAACAAGTCATCGACCCTCGGCAAAGGGTACCTATTCTTGATAGTAAGGTTGTTGAGCGCCCGGTAATCAATGCACATACGGGACGTACCATCCTTCTTCGGCACAAACAGGACTGGCGCTCCCCAGGAAGAAGAACTGGATCTGATGAACCCCTTGTCCTGCAGCTCGTCGACTTGCTTCTTCAGCTCTATCAACTCGTTGTTGTTTACCCTATAGACATGCTGTAAAATGGGCTCGGCGCCCGGCACCAAGTACATAGTGAACTCAATGTCCCTGTCTGGCGGCATCCCCGACAACTCCTCGGGAAAAACATCCGAGAACTCAACTATTAACGGATGTGGTAAATTCTGCCCCGCCAACAAAGCTCCACAGAATCTAGCCTCCGGCTCCACTGCTCCTCGAGCAAACTCGATCTCTGGCTCTCCCGGCGTCCTAAAAAGAACTATGCCTCCTCTACAATCATTGCTAGCATGGTGCATGCTCAACCAATCCATACCAAGTACCATATCGTACCTCGGTAGGGGTATTACGAGCAGACACGCACTCAAGTCCCGGCCTCTCATAGTGACCCTCCGCCCCTTGTAAATATTATTAACCAGGATAATGCCTCCCTCGGTCATAATCTTGCAAGTTCTACCCATATATTCAGCAATAATATTGTGTCTCAGAGCAAAAGAAACAGACACAAAACTATGGGTCGCCCCAGAATCAAACAAGGCGAAAGCAGGGAAAGAATCAAGGAGAACATGACCTGCTACAACATCTCCCACCGGCTCTACCTCCTCCTCTGCTGCCAAAGCGAACACCCTGCCCGCGGGAGCTCCCTTCGGTGCTGAACAAAGCGCTACTGCTGGGTCTGAAGTGGAGGACCTCTCTGCTGAACTGTTGGTCCTCTAGCCGGCTGCACCATGTCCTGGCCTCCCCTGGCTGCCCGAGCAGGGCAGCCCTTCAGCTGGTGATCGTCCCTCTGCAGAATAGGCAAGCGCCTAACCTCCTTCGGCATACGTCTCTGTTGTGCCCCGACTTTTCGCAGAAAGCACACTGCTGGGTCTGCCTCTGGCCCTGACCCTGATGCTGCTGGGCACGCGCCGGTGCCTGCTGAATCTGCAACAGAGGCTGCTGCTGCTGAAATAGCCTCTGCTGATGCTGAAAGTGGGGGCGCTTGGCCGGTCCCGTACTGGAACTCGCCCCCATAGTATCTTCGCTCCTCTTCGGCCTGAGGCTGAAGTCCTCCTCTGCAATCTGTGCGTCCATCAATATTTGATCGAACGTCGCGTCACGGCGACCCAAGGTGCGGGTGTGCACTGCATGAATAAGTCCCCTGCGAAACTTACGAGCCTTCTGCCCCTCGTCCTGGATCATATCGGGAGCGAACCTGCTAAGAAGGAAGAACTCTGTTGCATACTCGTCCACCGATGAGTTCCCCTACACTAGACCCACGAACTGGCCCTCCAATGCTGTAAGAGCCACGTCCGGGAAGAACTTCTCCTTGAAGAGCCTCCAAAAGTTCTTCTATGTCAGCCCTCCCACCGACGCACGAGGATCCGTACGATACCATATTAGCGCAATGTCGAAGAATCGGCTGGCTGCGGCCGAAACCCAAAGTGCTCTAGGAAGCTCTGCCAGCTCTATGCTCCGCTGCACCTCCTCTAGCCAGTTGTCTGCATAAAGGATACCCTCTATGCCCGTGAAGTCCTTGGAGCTCATCTTCCTAAAGTCTAATACTGTCCCTGGCCTGGACTGCTGCTGATACGGCTGCTGGCCAGTAGGGCCCTGCACCGTACCCGATGCCACTTTCTCCACTACTGCCAGTGCAAGCTGATGCGAGTTCTCCATGCTCTGTCTCAGCATCTCAATCTGACGGTGTGACGCCTCCGACTGGCACTGCGATGCCTCTGTCTGGGCCCGCTGAGTCTCCATCATCTGTTGAAGGAGAAGAAACATGTGATGTGTATTCGTCGGTATCGGTCGTGGTGGCGGCAGTATCTCTGGAACAACGGCCGAAACCCTCTGGGGTGGAGGTGGTAGACCTCTCTGTGCAACTGCGAGGGTCTTCGGGATAGTGGAATTACTGGGGGCAGTCTCGTGAACCTCCTCCTAAGCCTGATTAGATCTCTCGGGCAAGCTACTCGATCTAGTGGCCTGCAGGTGCGTCTTCGTCATCCTGGAGACGAATTAAAAAAGAGATCAATATGGCACATGAGTAGATTTATCAAAGAAGGACAGTTAATTTAATACAAGGGAAGTATCATGATAATCAAAAGATCAGAAATTTTCCTATGTGTGATTGAGAAACTCTTATCATGTCCTAGGTCCTACGTCCTAATTGCAGGCTCGTAATTAGTACTCTAAGTCGAGCACCATTACGATATCGTACTAATTGCGACACAGGACCTGTATGGGCCACCACAAAAACGTGTCACGACCTGCATCCTGATGAGTGGCACGAGCACGTGGGTACGTCCAGCCTACGCCGCAATATCGGCAGTAGAATGTTGTATATAACGTCTGTAAATACTACGACTAACAGTATAAAGGTACCTGTACAGTATGTACTCTTCGAATGGAGGTGACATATCAATACAATCTTAATCACAGAATAAAACTAAGGTAGATAGCTCAGAAAGAGAACATATAATAGATGAAAGAGTAAATAAGTCCTGTGTCCAATACAAGCCCGGATATATACAACATCACAGGGTCTCAAAATATAATATAGAAGCTACAATCTGATAAAGCTAGCTGGATCGCAGTCCAGTCAAACCTAGCTAATCTACACTACTCCGGGAGTACAAAATCTAGTGGCTCTACTATAAGGCCACGGTCCTGGACTACTCCATCTAACTCGAGCCTATAATAGGTCGAGCAGTCCACCTCAGAGTCATCTGTAATATATCATAACGGTATCCTGTCAGGAAAATGAGCAAGTACAAGCACTAACAGCAGTTCCATGTGAATTGACAAATTCTATAAGAGACGGTATAATGACCTACAAGACAAAGATATATGAAGACTTGGAAACCGTTCGAAAGCTGAGTTACAACCCTTAAACCAAACAAGGACCGGGGTTGTAACCCTTCTTTCGAGCAGAACTTAGTCTCCAATCAAGGTACATCATGGAGGCATGTAAAACATGTGAGTAACTGTAATCATAGCATGGTGAGAAGTACTGTATGTAGAACAGAACATGATATATGATAAAATAAAATAAATATAAAATGTGCCTCGAATATTATAGCATAATATGATCGGTATGGGTCAAGATCAGGCTTCCAGCCGACCGGCTACAAGTACGTGGACTCGGCCCGGCAGGGATGGTAAGCTATGGAGCAAGTAGTAGCACAGGTCAGGCTATACCCATCGTGAGGTGAGGGTATAGGTATGATATAAGTAGTAACTCAAGGTGGGCATTGATCACACTATCTATAAAATTCTCCATTCTCCGAATAGTATACGGATCCGGACATAGCACGTCATGACGCGGGATTCCCTAAGAAGGGAGCAAGTCCTCTTCAGGAATCGGCGTCAATACAAGTAAAGAATCAAGACCAAGCAAGTACCAGTATCCCAAGAAATCCAGGAATGACATCTCATGACAGGAATCCGACAATACTAGTCCGTGAACTATCGTGACTGAGAATCAAGTAAGACACTACGACTGAATCGGATATAGCAAATATCAAGACAATAAAAACTATCAGTGAATATACTCACCTGCTGTCCTGAGCTGTAGGGTATATCAATGCTCAGAGCGGTAATCAGAAACCTAAAGATGAGATATTGTATGTTAATTTAGGTTTAAACAAGTTTAAGAATGATTCACAATGAATGATATGAATTCTAGGTCAAACTAGGTCTCACTGAGTCACACTAAGTCCTGTCAAGTCAATCTAGGTCAAATCAAGTTATATCAAGTCAATCTAAGTCAGACCAAGTCAACTCTAGGTCATACCAGTCATTGTAAGTCAAAACAAGTCGGAGAAAGTCAAAGGGGTCAAGAGTTGGCCTACAGTTGACTTTTGGTCAACTGGTCAACCCTGGTCAACTCTGGTCAACTCTAGGTCAACCCTAGATCAATTTGGTAAAATGTTGACCAACAGTTGACTTTTGGTCAACTGGTCAACTCTAGTTTGGATTTGGTCAAATCTAGACAAAGTGTTGACTCACGGTTGACTTTTGGGTAAAAAGTCAACTCTGGGTCAACCGAGCCAAAATTGGTTCAAACATGACATTTGTAGGGTGTACCTAACAAGTAACCAAAGTTTCAAGTCAATCCGAATACCCGAACCCCGTATTTTGAATTTACCCGATTACCCCTTAAAACATTTACCCTTAAACCATTCTAACTCGACGCCAAGTGGCCTTCCCTTAGGAATTCCACCTCGGGCTTTCTACGGTAGTAGGTCACTAGCCTATACAACCATTACCTACCAAGTTTCCTAGGGTAAGTGGACATCCAGTCCATCTTACGGTCCGAATCGTCCGATTACCCGTTATCTTGAATATTTCAAGATACGCGATGGTACGGTGCGATACCATCTCCCTAATCCCACACGCAACCCCGATTCCAACTCGGAAGCCTACCCAAAAAATCTAAATCACATTTGCTAAGTCCCCTCCAAGTTTCGACGCGTTCCGAATCACGGAACTCAATTTCACCCCTTCACTAATTCCTAACTCTACCATTCAATCACTCACTCAACTCATTCCAACTCTCTATTTTCCACTCCTCTTAGGACAAGTTTTGGGGGTTATTCAAGTGGGTTTATTAGGGGTATATAGAGCTATATATAGGGGTATATATATATGTATATATATGGGTATATATATATGGGTATATATATAGGTTGGATTGGGGGTTAAATGGGGGGGGGGGGGGGGGGGTTATGCCTATTGTTGCTGCTACTGCTGCCTGCTACTGCTGTTACTGCTACTGCAGTAACTGCTGCTACTGCTGCTTGTTTTGGGGGGCGGCAGTAGCCCCCCCCCCCATTGCTGCTGCCTACTGCTCTCCTTTCTCCCCCTCCTTCTCACACTCTTTCTCCTTCATTTCCTCCTCTATTTCTCTCTAAAATCTCTCTATAATCTTCTCTAAAATCCCTCTCTAACTCTCTAATATATATATATATATATATATATATATATATATATATATCACTCACTTACCAATCCTCATTCCTTTTCCCCTCTCTATACATACAAATGCACACACTCACACATACAAATCTACATACACACATACATATCTATATATTTATATATAGACACACACACACACACACACACACACACACACATATATATATATATATATATATATATATATATATATATATATATATATATATATATATATATATATATAGACACTCACACACACACATATGGACACACACACACACTCCCACACATGGACACACACACTCCCACACATGCACACACACACACACATATAAATACACACTCTCATGACACCACTACCACTCTCCTCTATACACACACAAATATATATATATATATATATAC
Source organism: Iris pallida (assembly GCA_029216955.1). Taxonomy (NCBI): domain Eukaryota; kingdom Viridiplantae; phylum Streptophyta; class Magnoliopsida; order Asparagales; family Iridaceae; genus Iris; species Iris pallida. The sequence continues at coordinate 9,201,895 of JANAVB010024999.1, read as the reverse complement.
ATATATATATATATATATATATATATATATATATATATATATATATATATATCCCTAAAAAGGATAAATCCATAAATAAATTCTTAACTAGATTTTAGGGGAACCTACAAAATCTAGGGTCAACTTGTAGAGAATGGTCCCCTCTCTAATTAATGTGAAAAAATAAATGAAGAATAAGAATTTATGATGGGTTTAGAGAGTTTACCTAAAGTGGATTTGATGGAGAAGAAGATGTTGGAAGGAAAGAAATGAAGAGGGAGAGATTTAACTTAGTGGTGAAGTAAAAGAGGTGGAGGGGGTGCTATATGTGGCCGGCCATGGGAGCAAGGGTAGGGGCACTTGTAATTACAAGTTTGCCCCTCCCTTGTCTTCTAGGCTAAGTTAAGTCTCAAATTTGGTTTTGGAAATTGCTAAAATTAAATAAAAATCATAATTAAGCTTAAATACTCATAGGGGTTTAGTCCAAACTCCTAATCCTAAAAGTTAAGTATGGTGGGCCATGGTTAATTAACATGCTAAATACAACTCAAGTCAAAATTTTCCGTAGTCCCGAATTAACTCGGAATGCGATGAAATTCGAACCCAACTCCTATAATAATTAAATATTAATATTCATGAAATAAAATTCTCAAAAATATTATTAAATGGAAAATTACCATTTTACCCCTAACTTGGAAAAGTGAGGGTGACACCTATATGCACACACATGCCACACTATATCACCCTCTATTATGTATATATATATATATATATATATATATATATATATATATATATATATATATATAAATATATATATATATATATATATATATATATATATATATATATATATATAATATCTATAAATTGTTAAATAAATATGTAATATATATATACAAATTGTTAATAATGTAATATGTAATATATATGCATATTGCCTATATGTAATATATGTATATGTTGCTTATATTAATTTATAATGTGTGAAATATGTGTGTTGCCAATAGACTGTATATGGCATATAGCCCTATGGGATATAGCATATGGTCCCTATGTGTATTGGCATGAATACACATGAGATGTGTGTTGATAGACTTGTATGGCCTTGTGTTGATGTGTGAATGCTAGATAGGTATAGCTAGGCTTAGTGAGACTTGTTTGGGTTAGGTTTGACCTAGTTGACCTAGTTTGACTAGAGTTGACCAAATGTTGACTTTAGCCTAGATTGACCCAAACATCATGTAGAATGTATTGTAGCAGTCTATTTTACCATTTTGGATATGTTGTGACTTGTACTATTCTATTAGGAGCCAGACACCACTCTTCAGGCAGTATTTCATTTCAGATACTCAGGATATCAGGCGAGTACATTCTTTGATCATTTCATATCTTGCTTAGGATTATATTTTTCTCTAGATTACTTTACTTGATTGCTGTCACGTTGGTAACACGGATTGATACTATATGGATCCTTTCATGAGATGTTATCCCTCTCGGGAGCATCGGATACTCATGTCTTGTGTGTTTTACTTACATCATGTATCTCATGCTTTTATTATCATGAATCTATCATGAATCTACTTGTGACTCATGTACTCTCATGAATCACATAGCCTTCACGAATCTATTCATGAATCACTCATTATGAGCCAGTAGCGTAGTCATGAATCTTAACGTAACTTGACTGGATCCTTGTGTATTGATTGGGAAAATGGGGGAGTAGAACTAAACATGTGAATATTCCAAAGTAGTATAGTCATGAATCAACTCTTTAGTATAGCCATGAATCACCTCCAGCTGTTCACATGTTTATCTTGTACTCTGATTCACTAGTCATTGATAGTTCTCTATATATAGTAGCTATTTACTTACAGTTCTCTCTTTTATACCATGTTGTTCTTTCAGTTTCATGTATCTTACTCTCTAGCATGATTATATTTCCTAACCTATTATGATTTGCGTGAGATGTATTATGCTCGCTCATGTCCTGACTGGACCTGTTAAAAATATTACAGAGGATGAGGACGAGGCGCTCTGTACCACTTACTATGGGACTACCCTAGAGGATTGATGTGACTTAGATCTCCAGCAGGATCCATTAGCAGTGGATGACACACCCGTAGTCTAGAGTAGTCTTTCAGTTGTACATATTTTCTCTGGATTATTGTATTTGAGTTTTGGATGTTCTGGATTGCTGTGATATTTTAGACACTTAGAATTCTCTATCTATTTGTATCTTTTGTGGATTCGTTTCATATCTATCTACCTTATCGTATTTCTACCTTAGTTGTGATTGAGACTGTATTTCTGTATTGTCCTCCATTCGGAGTGTATATACTGTACATGTACCTTATATTGTTAGATGTTGTGACCTAGGACAGCGTTGTACCGCCGACACTGTGACGTAGGCTGGGCGTATTCACTTCTCGTGTCCTTATTCTAGGATGCGAGTCGTGACAGAATGGTCATTCTCCGTGTAAATTAAGACGGATAATGCCATTCTCCGTGTTACTAACATGGAGAATGGCCACCCTCATGCAAAATTAACATTCTTCGTGTTCTAACACGAAGAATGGTCATTCTCCTGCATTTTATTGTCAGTTGAAACTTTGGAGGGCCATAACTTTTGACTGTGAGGTCGAAACGAGGTCCGGTTTGTCGCAAAATGAGCGTATCTTCGAGGAGCCTGAGATTAAGCCTGAGATTAACAGCTTCTTCGTTAGTCGGCCTTCCAAAATTTAGAATCGCAAAAAAAATGATGTTTGGACCTCCGTTTTAGCACTTTTGCCGTTTGTCTCGGTCTTTCCGGAATTTTTCGACGAGTTTTTGAAGATTTTGAGGAGAAAACCTAGATTCGAAAATGAGCAGCGTATGGAAGAAGATGAAGTATCGAAACGTTTTTGCTATGCCTACAACCAAATTTTACAACCTCCTCACAACCGGACACGTGTCGGGTTTCGATTGGAGGAGAGAAAAAAATGGTGGGACCGGGTGGAGCCCATGTAGCAGGGGGGTGAGAGTGGTGGTGGGACCCGGTGGGACCCATGTGTAAGGGGTGGGAGAGACTAGTTGTAAGAAGGTTGTAATAATTTGGTAGTAAACTTAGCATTTTCCTTTCAATAAATTAGAAGGAAGGGCAAAAAGGTCATTCGGAACCCTTTTTATATATTTTTTGTTAATTCTGGGCACGCGATGAAATGTTATTGCGCGGTGGGTTTTTCATAAAACTTTTTCGTTTTTTGGACATTTTATAAATTTCCCATTTCTTTTTAGTACCACCATATATTTATATATAATAAAACTATATATACTCGGACATTTTCAAAAATTTCTGCATCTTATCATGCTCTGAAGGGACATCTTATCCCGAAATTTCAATGGTTATTATACTATCTGAATTATTTTGTTTTTCAAAGAAGATTGAGAGAGAGAGAGAGAGAGAGAGAGAGAGAGAGAGCCAGCGAGCAAAGGTCATAGGGAGAGTGATGAAAGAAGAACCATAGGAGGAGGAGGAGGAGAAGAAGAAGAGCAGCAGCAATGGCGAAATCCAGCACTGCTGACGTGGCATCATCGAGGACAGCAATGGAGCTGAAGAAGGAGCTGAAGAGGCTGGTGAAGGCTATAGTGGAAGAAGAAGATGATCAGAAGAGTGTGGAGGCCTACGGAGAGGCGTCTAGAGCTCTCTTGGCTCTCAAAGATCTCAACTTTGCTACCAATGGGAACGGGAAGAAGACGAACGAGGTTCCCGAGCACTTCTTGTGCCCAATTTCTTCACAGATTATGAAGGATCCCGTCGTTTTGTCTTCTGGACAGGTAGAAATCCGATTTTGATGACGACCCATGTTTTATTTTTTTTGTACATTGATGTGGGTTTTGAATTATAGTGGTAAATTTTGGATTTTGATGGAAACTCGTGATGGGCTTTTTGTCGGTTTTAGTTTGCATTTTAGAAATTTGTAGAGTTCTCGTGATAAATTTTAGATTTTTGTGTAGACCCATGATGGATTTTTGGGGGTAGATTGATGTTTGGGGCTTGGTTTTGATTCTCAATAATGGTTTTGATTTGCATTTGGAGATTTTATTTATTTATTTATTTGAGTTCTTTTGGTATATTTGCATTTGATTCGTTTCTTTGATGCTTAATATTTTGATTTCTTTTGGTGAATTTTAGGTTTTTAGGCAAAGTTTTGATTTATTTTTTTCAATATTGATTGTTTTAGTTTGAATTGGGAATTTTTTCTTTAATAAATTTCATTCAAACCAAATTATTAGGAAATATAGAAATTCATTGCTTAAACTAGAATTTTGGATCACCAATACTGTATTGTTTGATAAACGAGGTTCCTTTGCGTTCCTGTTGCAGACCTACGACCGTCCCTACATTGAGCAATGGCTGAACTCCGGCAACCGGACGTGCCCCAAGACCCAACAGGTCCTCGCCAACCTCACCGTCACCCCGAACCGCCTCGTCTGCAGCATGATCTCCCGCTGGTGCGGCGAGCACGGCATGGCCATGCCCTCGCCCGACAGCAACCTCGACGGAGCCCTCGTCACCACGGACGAGCGCACTGAGCTCGACTCCCTCCTCGAGAAGCTCTCCTCGTCTTCCGTCGTCGAGAAGAAACGGGCAGCTAAGGAGCTCCGGCTCCGCACCAGGCGCCAGAGCTCATTTCGGACCCTCGTTGGCCAACATCCCGAAGCCTTACCCAGGTTGCTCTGCATACTCTCGTCGACGAGCGTCGACGCTGATCTTCAGGAGGATGCCGTGACCGCAATCCTCAACCTCTCGATCGAAGACGGCAACAAGAAGTTTGTCGGGGAGAATAGGCAAGCCGTCCTTCTCCTCATCGACGCCCTGGCGAACGGCCTCAATATGCAGACCCGCGGCAATGCTGCTGCGGCATTGTTCACTCTGTCGGCTCTGGACTCGAACAAGACCAAGATTGTGCAGTCGGGAGCGATGAAGCCTCTTGTCGACCTCTTGGAACACGGCAGCCCGTCCGCGAAGAAGGACGCAGGGTCGGCCATTTTCAACCTGTGCACGGCCCGCGAGAACAGGGCGGCGGCCGCGGGCGTAGGAGCGGCGGGCGTGTCGCTGCGCCTGATCAAGCGTGGCTTGCTGGTGGCCGAGTCGTTGGCCCTCCTCGCGCTGCTGTCGAGCCACCAGGAGGTGGCGGAGGAGCTCGCGGAGGACGGGGGAGTGGCTTGCCTGCTGAGGATCGTGAGGGAGAGCTCGTGCGCCCGGAACAAGGAGAACGCGACGGTGGTTCTGTATTCGATATGCGTGGACCACCGGAGGAAGCTGAAGGAGGTGAAGGAGGAGGAGAGCTTGCATGGTACATTGTCCGATCTCGAGAGTGCCGGCACGCCGAGGGCGCAGAGGAAGGCGGCCGGGCTGCTGGACCGGCTCAGGAGGACAGGGCTCAGCACACATTACTCGTGCTAGATTTGGGAAGGAGAGGATGCATCAATAAAAGGGGAGAGGCTTCATGTAAATAACCAGCAAGGCAGCAGGTTCTACTCAGAGGTGTTCATATTGGTAGATATTACTACTGTGTGCATATTTTGGTTTCTACTATTTTCCGGCATCTTTAGTTTCTTCAACTCTTTCATAATGGTCGACAGAAATTGCTACGTTTTCTTAATCTACATCCTAGGTCTGTGTTTGTGGTACTAAATTTTAGATACTCTGTTTTGCAGACGTTAAGGATACGGCGACACAAACACAGCACCTGTTCCGGTGTCGTAGTGGATTTTGGAGTATCTAGGTTGTGTCAGAATTTTTTGGAGTTCCGTCCTTTGTAGTGGATTTTGGAATATCTAGGTTGTGTCCGAATTTTTTTTTGGCTAAATTTCAACTTGATACCTTCAACTATCCACATTTGGCAACTTAATACCTTAAACTTTTAAAATAGGCAACTTGATACCCTAAATATTTTTTTTCCTAAAATACCCTCATCTCTCCCAACCCCCCACCTTCCCAGCACCTACTCCCTCACCCCCCCCCCCCCCCCATCCCCCCCCCCTCCTCCTCCGGTCGTGCAACCCTCTCCTCCGGCCGCTCAACCCCCCCCCCCCCCCCCCCCCCCCCCCCCCCCACCCACCGCCCTCTCCTCCTCCGGTCGTTCCACCCCCCCACCCCCCCTTCCCGGCCAGCCTGTACCCGCGAACCGCCCCCACCGGCTGCTGTGCGCCGTCGTCGCCCGCGGAGAGGGGAGGGGGGGAGGTCGCCGGAGATGGAGTGGGGGGGGGGGGGGGGGGAGGTCGCCGCCTCCGGAGAGGGGAGGGGGTGGGTCACCGGAGAGGGAGGGGGGGGGGGGGGGGGGTGGTCGCCGGCTAGAATGGAGGGGGGGGGGGGTGGGTAATTTCGGAATTTTTTTTGTTTAGGGGATGCAGTTGAAAGTATTAAATAGTTGAGGGTATCAAGTTGTCTATTTTGAAAGTTTAAGGTATTAAGTTGCAAAATGTGGATAGTTGAGGGTATCAAGTTGAAATTTAGCCTTTTTTTTTTGGAGTGTTAGTGCTTCATAGTGGATACATTTAAGGCCTATTATATAAAATTTTGCATACATTTATCTTTTCATCGAGGTTTGCGGTAACCAAATCGGTATCGGACACTTCCTATGAGTATCGGGATAGGTGGTATCGACACGATTTCAGATCGGAGTATCGGATTTTATGGTATTGAAAAATAAATTATTAAAAATTTTAAAAAATATATTTTATATGTTTAGACATAATTTTAAGTATTTTATGTGTTATTTCTTAGTAATTTTGGAATTAAATAAAATAATAATCATCCTTGTCGATTGGTTTATCTGCGATAGATCAATCTTCTTCTTTTACATACTTTTACAATATTATTATGCTTTTACACCCTTGTTAATGTTGGAACTTTTGGTTTTTAGTTCCACTTTATAGATATTTCAAATACACCATAGACAAAAGGAAAGAGACTTTTGTTTAGTCCCACATCGCTTAAAACCCACACTTGAGAGTGGGTATATATATGTTTACACACTTAATGTGCATGTGCGGGCACATCGCACGCGCAGGGGGGGTGCAAATCCGGGCCATTTAGCCTCGCGCGTAGGCGGGACACGACCCTACTTTTTGCATTTTCTCTTGGGAGTGAGCCCGCAATTTATGCGTAACCGCTACTACTCATTCAACACGTCTCATACCCGTTCCTGATTCTCCTCCTGAGATTTGGTTCACGATCTAACTGTATTAGAGTTTTGCAACTCTATTTATTCATTCGTTCTTCACAGAGAGAACACACCGCTGAGATCCAAAACCACCAAATAGAGAGAGATCAGAAACGCAGTCGTTCCTCTTCTTCCCTGTTCGATTGAGGTTGCAGATAGGTACTGCTATCTGTAACTCGTTGTTATATCCTGGAGGAAAGTCGCCGTTCGAGCCTTACAGTTACGATAAGGGGCGAATCTTTTCTTGAGGACAGTGATTCACACGCCTCAACGATTCCGAGTTCTGTTCCACGAAGCTTCTACACCATCAATCTCAAGAAAAGATGGCTTCTCAGAACAATGATCTCGCTGCTGCTGGATCCGCTCAATCTCGCTCAAGGCTACCTGACGTATCGAAGATCGAAGTTTTCAACGGTACCCACTTCAAACGCTGGAGGGAGAGGATCTACGTCTGCCTGGACGTACTGAACTATGCGAAGTACCTGACTGAACCTGAACCTGAAAAGCCGGCGGCTATGGAGTTCGATTCGGCTAACATAGAAGATGCTGCCAACGCTTTCGATGATTTCCAAAAGCTGCACGATGAGTGGCAGCAAGGAAACAAGGTATGCCGATACACTATTCTAAACACCTTGTCGAATGAGATCTTCGATATATACTATTCATATAAATCAGCTTACGAAATCTGGGAAAATATGAATAAGAAGTATATAATCGAAGATGCTGGTACTCAAAAGTACGCTATTGGGAATTATCTTAAATTTCAGTTTGTTGACTCTAGAGATATCTCTTCTCAAATCATTGAATTTCAAGTTCTTTTAAATGATTTGAAAACTGAGGATATTGAACTCTCTGATGCTTTCGTCTCTGGTTGTTTGGTTGAGAAACTACCTGAATCCTGGAAAGACTACAAGGACAAGGTGAAGCACAAAAGGAGGCAGATGAGTCTGGAAGACGTAATTATTCATGTCCGGATTGAAGAGAAAAACAGGAAACTTGACGCAAGATTAGCTACGGAGTTTGACTCTAAGGCTAATATTGTGGAAGGGAATCCCAGTTTTGCTTCTAATCGGTTTAGGAGAAATCCTAAGAAAACCGATAAGAAATCTTCTATTCCGAAGACTAACAATTCCCGTCCTTTTGAGAAAAATAAAGGAAATTGTTATGTTTGTGGAAAACCCGGACATCATGCTTTTCAGTGCAGACACAAGAAGGATTGAGACAACAAAGACGTCACTCCGAAAGCTAATATAGTGAAGGATGATGTCTTTGCTGCTGTTGTCTCTGTTGTGAACATGGTGGCTGAGAAAAAAGACTGGGTTATTGATTCTGGAGCAACCCGTCACATCTGTGGTGACTTAAAGTCTTTCTCAGAGTACACCCAAGTGAAAGATGGAGAAGAACGAGTCTATATGGGTGACTCTAGGCCTGTACCCGTCCTGGGAAAAGGCACAGTTCTTCTCAACTTGACTTCTGGAAAAACCCTTTCACTGGGTAATGTACTGCATGTTCCTGACATTCGCTGCAATCTGATCTCTGTGTCACTTTTGGTTCAAGCTGGAATCAAAGTGAACATGGAATGCAACAAGGTAGTGCTTTCTAAGAATGAGACATTCATAGGGAAAGGGTATTGTAACCAGGGTTTATTTATTCTGAATGTACTCAAAACTGTTATTAATGAAAATTCTGCTTCTTCTGCTTACATGGTTGACTCTTTTGATTTGTGGCATGGTAGACTAGGACATGTTTCTGCACCTTATATTAAGAAAATGAGAAAAACTGGTTTATTGCCTAACATCACTAAACCAACGAATGATAAGTGCGAAGTATGTGCTGAAGTTAAAGCCATCAAAAAGGGTTGTTTACCTGTTGTTTCTAGAGATAATACTGATTTGCTTTCTTTAGTTCACACCGATCTTGCTGAATTTAGAAGCTTAATGTCTAGAGGAGGGAAATATTATTATATTACCTTTATAGATGATTACTCTAGATACACGAAGGTATATCTCCTTAGAAACAAGCATGAAGCAGGTGAGATGTTTCTGAAATATAAAGCTGAAGTTGAGAATCAACTAGATAGGAAAATTAAAAGGCTTAGGTCAGATAGGGGAGGTGAATATGAGTCTAATCCCTTTGCTGACCATTGTGAACAACTTGGCATAATTCATGAGGCTACCCCTCCATATTCACCAGAATCGAATTGGGTAGCTGAAAGAAAGAATAGAACCTTGAAAGAGATGATGAATGCTATGCTGGTTAGTTCAGGTGCACCCCTGAACTTGTGGGGGAAAGCCATCCTATCTGCTTGTTTTGTTCAGAATAGAATACCTTATAAAGCAACTGGCAAGACACCCTATGAGTTATGGAAAGGCTATACGCCTAACCTAAAATATCTCAAAATGTGGGGGTGCCTCGCCAAAGTTCTGTTAGTAGGACCTAAAAAGACAAAATTAGGTTCTAGAACTGTTGATTGTGCGTTCATTGGTTATGCTAACAACAGTGCTGTGTATAGATTTTTGGTGGTTAAGAGTGACTCTGACCAGCTTGCTGCCAATACTACTCTGGAAACCAAAAATGCTGATTTCTTCGAAACTATTTTTCCTTGGAAATCCGGGTCTCGAAAGAACTGTTAACCATACCGAACGTATCTCTGAGACTCCTGAAAATTCAGAATTTGAATTGAGAAGGAGTAAAAGAGCGAGGATATCCACCAATTTTGGTGATGATTTTCACATGTTTCTTGTGGATGATGATCCGATAACCTATGATAATGCTATGCATTCTAGAGACGCACCTTTCTGGATAGAAGCAATCAACAGTGAGTTAACCTCAATTATGTCTAATCATACTTGGGAAGTTGTTGATTTACCTCCTGGTGCTAGAGCTATAGGTTGCAAATGGATCTTTAAGAAGAAACTAAGAGCAGATGGCTCTATTGAGAAATACAAGGCTAGGTTGGTTGCGAAAGGATTCTCCCAGAAGAAAGACATAGACTATTTTGACACTTTCTCCCCTGTGACACGAATCTCTTCTATTAGGATTGTAATTGCATTAGCTGCAGTTCATAAGTTAATTATCCATCAAATGGATGTGAAAACTGCTTTCTTAAATGGTGATTTAGAGGAGGAGATTTATATGTCACAGCCAGAAGGTACTATTGTACCGGGTAGTGAGAAGAAAGTATGCAAACTAGTTAAGTCTTTATATGGGTTGAAACAGGCACCTAAACAATGGCATGAGAAATTTGATTCTGTGATGGTGTCTAATGGATACCTGATCAATGTTGCAGACAAATACGTATACTATAAGTCTTTTAATAACTCTTATATTATGCTTTGTCTCTATGTGGATGACATGCTTATTTTGGGACCTAACCTTGATATTATAAATGAGACCAAAAGATTTTTAGCTTCAAATTTTGATATGAAAGACCTTGGTGAAGCTGATGTAATCTTAGGTATTAAAGTTGTAAAGACAAAAGATGGTCTTACATTGTGTCAAGAACACTATGTCGAGAAGTTTCTGAAAATTTTTGGATATTATGACTGTAAGAGGGTGTCGACGCCATATGATGCTAATATCCATCTTAAGAAAAATAAAGGACATAGTGTATCTCAGAAAGAATATGCCCAAATTATTGGTAGCTTAATATACTTGATGAACTGTACGAGGCCTGACATAGCTTATGCTGTTGGCAGACTGAGCAGATATACTCAGAGTCCTAGTAAGGAACACTGGGTTGCCATTGAGAGATTAGCCAAGTACTTAAAAGGTACCATTAATCATGGGATATCTTTCAAAGGGTCCCCACCTGTGTTAGAGGGTTATTGTGATGCTAACTGGATCTCAGATTCAGATAAGATCAAATCCACTAGTGGTTATGTGTTTACCCTTGGTGGGGGTGCAGTGTCTTGGAAATCTACCAAGCAAACATGTATAGCTCGTTCAACCATGGAGTCCGAGCTAATCGCCTTAGAGAAGGCATGTTCTGAGGCTGAGTGGCTTAGAAACCTCTTAGCGGATCTTCCTATTAGTGTAAATGCTCCTCCTCCTGTGCCTATGCATTGTGATTGTCAAGCTGCTATCGCAAAGGCAAAGAGCAAGATTTACAATGGGAAAAGTAGACATATACGTCTAAGACATACAGTGGTAAAACAGCTGTTAAAATCCGGAGTTATATCCTTGGATTATGTGAGGTCAGAGTTGAATTTGGCCGATCCTCTGACCAAACCACTTAATAGGAGGCAAGTGGAAGATACGTCGAGGGAAATGGGACTTATGCCTAAAACAGAAAACAAGAGTGATGGTAACCCCACCTATTTGATTGGTGATCCCATGACTTAGGTTCATAGGGGTAAGAACAAGTCACTGGTTGTTTTTGTGTACTATCGACTAATGTATTTGAGATGTTCCATTCCTATGACGAGATAGTACTGTATTTATGAATACAACTACTGCAGTGAGAAGGTTGAGCTTTGCTCTTAATAGAATCCATATCCCAAATCTTGAGGTGGTGTGTCTAAACTGCAGTACACACTTGATGGAAATCTACCTATACGAGTGAGGAACTGGGTCGGTTCCTATGAAAGCCTTTGGCAGACTTTCTAGAGCACTCATGAAAAACCAGGAATCAGCGCAGGGCCAAAAAGCGCAAAACCGCAGAACAGTGAAGTACTAAGAATTACAATGTGGATGCGAGTCCTCTGTTCACATTTAAGGTTGTTGGTTCATAGAAACTTATTTCACCAACCTCCTGTGAACAAGATTTGCTATCCTAATGGCTGGTTCATAGCTGAAAGGCACCAGTACTTAGGCATTGTGTTCGTGCTACGGCTAGCAGATGAGACAACCACATATTTCAAAATATGTGGGGGAGGTGTAGTCGGTATAGACATAGCATGTGTGGTGTATTTTGAAATAGTGGGAGATTGTTGGAACTTTTGGTTTTTAGTTCCACTTTATAGATATTTCAAATACACCATAGACAAAAGGAAATAGACTTTTGTTTAGTCCCACATCGCTTAAAACCCACACTTGAGAGTGGGTATATATATGTTTACACCCTTAATGCGCATGTGCGGGCACGTCGCACGCGCAGGGGGGGTGCAAATTCGGGCCATTTAGCCTCGCGCGTAGGCGGGACACGACCCTACTTTTTGCATTTTCTCTTGGGAGTGAGCCCGCAATTTATGCGTAACCGCTACTACTCATTCAACACGTCTCATACCCGTTCCTGATTCTCCTCCTGAGATTTGGTTCACGATCTAACTGTATTAGAGTTTTGCAACTCTATTTATTCATTCGTTCTTCACAGAGAGAACACACCGCTGAGATCCAAAACCACCAAATAGAGAGAGATCAGAAACGCAGTCGTTCCTCTTCTTCACTGTTCGATTGAGGTTGCAGATAGGTACTGCTATCTGTAACTCGTTGTTGTATCCTGGAGGAAAGTCGCCGTTCGAGCCTTACAGTTACGATAAGGGGCGAATCTTTTCTTGAGGACAGTGATTCACACGCCTCAACGATTCCGAGTTCTGTTCCACGAAGCTTCTACACCATCAGTTAATTGGTTTTTTTCCATTTTTTTTTGGTCGAATTGACCGAAAATGGGACCCACATGTTGGATCGATCAGTATCGATATCGGTCAGTATCGAATCTGGACATGCCAAATCGTATCGGTATCGATCGGATCGGTGTCGGCCGGTACTATAAATTCTGTTTTTCTTGCGGTACACGAAAATGTTGTGTTATCTTGAATCAGTATATTTTGCGTATCGGTAGCCGTGTCTGGCTATAGATACCGGCTGCTGTCATCATGTTCCATGTTTCTCAACTGTTGGTGTACAGAGATATTCCGGAGACAGTTGGCAACTGCACATGCGGCTCTTCCATCTTGATATGTTTCTTCCTCCCTGTGGGAAATGACAGTTAAATGAGAGGACAAGGTTTTGAACATCAAGTTACTTGCCACCTGCCTCTTGTCTTTTGGAGTATGTATGGATAGGTATAGTGGAGAATCTTGGCACTTGGCTGGAAGAGGAACCAGACATTGTTGGTTGTTGAAACATAAGATGCAGGGAGAATGGAAAACAGAAAATTTCATGCAGAGGAAGAAAATTTCGGGTATTTACGCGAAAAGGGAGAAGTTATCCAAAATTTTATTTTAAGGGAGCTGGCGCCAGTTTAACTGGTGCCTAAGAATCTTGGCACTTGGCTGGAAGAGGAACCAGACATTGTTGGTTGTTGAAACATAAGATGCAGGGAGAAGGGAAAACAGAAAATTTCATGCAGGAGGGAGAAAATTCCGGGTATTTACGCGAAAAGGGAGAAGTTATCCAAAATTTCATTTTAAGGGAGCTGGCGCCAGTTTAACTGGTGCCTAATTTTTTTTTTTTTTAATAACCGGCGCCAGTTCAACTGGCGTCTAATTTTTATTTTTATTTTAATAACCGGTGCCAGTTCAACTGACGCCAAAAAAAAAAAATTAAAAATTTCTGGCTCCAGTTGAACTGGCGCCAGGTTGGGGGGGGGGGGGGGGGGGGGGGGGTTTGGCTGGTTAATATGATAACATCATTTCTTTTTCTTTTTTTTTTCCTTTCTTCTTTCTTTTAATTTATTTTCAAATATTATTTTCTTTTTTTTTTCTTTTTTTTTTTTTTTGGGGGGGGGGGGGGGGGGAGGGGGTGTTTGTGGGGTGGGGTGTTTGTGGGGTGGGGTGGGGTGGGAAGGGGGATTGCAACGTTCGGATTCTTCGACCGTTGGATAATTTTCTTTAAATGTGGGATGTCATAGCTTTTACTCACACCAAACTAGACACTCTCACTCTTCCTAAGTCTTTAGTTCTCCACTCCTGAAGTTCTCACTCTAACCTTTGAGTAAGTTTTCAAGCAGAAGCTCCCACTCCAGACGTTTCCACTCCAGACGCTCCCACTCTTTAGTTCTCTCAAGCAGACACTGTATACTGCGATGGATCAAAGTTTAAGGCTGTGGTGCTCGCATGGAGGTGTAGTAAATGGTTTATCTTATGAAGGAGGTTTTACCCAAATTCTTATAACTGATCGTAGTATCACATTAGATAGCTTACGCAGTTTGATTATTGAAAGTTTTTCTATTCAGTATGAATTTATATTAAGACACGTTTATGAGACACATTATTTTTTATTAGATTGTCAACAAGCTTGGAGTTTTGTTCTTGAAATTAATTTGCAATCGCCATTTATAAGTATTTTTGTAACTCAAGTATCACAAAGACTTGACTATATAAGTACTCAACGCGTTTCTAATTACGAAGCGGGTCCGAGTTCTTCTAGGCATATTCCTATTTCATCTCATGAAGAAGATGACACATTAGCTTTACATAGTAACGATGATTTTGATGATTTTCAAAGTATTGCGGATAATGATGATTTAGTTAAAAATTTCGATGATGATATTGAAGATAATGACAATAATGGTACCACAAATGAATTATTCGTCGGACAATATTTTGATAGTCGTTCTGCATTTAGAACTTTCATCAGTGATCTAGCAATTGAACACAAATTTACGTGTTCAGCTAGTGTCATGAACAATGCAAAGGGAATTATATATACCTGTAATCAACCAACTTGCAGATGGAGAGTATATGCTAGACCTATTCGTAGAGGTAATATTTTTCAGATTGCTACATTAGAAAATCGACATTCTTGTTTATCTGGGCTCACAACTGGTTCTCATCCATTGGCAACTAGTTCATGGATCAAAAACAAAATAATTAATATAATTAGGGACAATCAGTCATATAGTCAATCACAAGTTGTTATGGATATACACAGAGAACATCGGAGACCACCATGCTGTCAGGAACCTCTCGCTCGAGCTCTACACGAAGGATGTCCACTTGAGCTCCGGGACAAAGTTTTGGCTCAGAGCAAGAATCTGTTGACGGAGCACATCCACCATGATGTCAGAAAAAAAATAGTAACGGTGAGAGACCCATCTGAGTAGGACGTATACTCTGATAATATCTCCTCCAACACTCAATCCCACTACTGATATCATTCTTGTAAAGGTGATCTCTCAGAGTATACGTCCTACTCAGATGGATCTCTCAGAGTATCCTCTCCGGTTGGTTGTCGAGTGGATGTAGGGACTATGTCCTGATTACCATGTAGTACCATAGTTTCTGCCTCGCCAGTCGAATGGCTGCAGGGACTATGTCCTGATCACCATGTCGTAGTCCAATACAATCCAGAGATTAACACAGTACTAATTCATATATGTAGTCCAATACAAATAGTCTAATACAAAAACAACCCAATACAAATAGTCCAATACAAATAAGTACTAATAGCTAATGAGAACCACGCAGCTCACGCAAACGCTCAGTGATACGATCACGCAACCACCTCGAATAAGTGGGATCGACGGCGGCAGGAGAGATGTAGTCCCTTGCAAGTGCTGCATGAATAGAACTCCCGATCTCACTAGCTACCGGTGCCACTTCCTCCTTAACAGTAGGAGGAGCCACATCAGCATTCACTGTTTCCCTCAAACGACGTACCGCTACTCGAATCATGGGTGCCATCTGTAAGGTCGATATTCACAAATAATATAATTGTAACATAAGCAAGCTAACTAAAGGAACCATCATGTAATTTGAGTACATTTTCGAAAGCAGATAAAGTACAGAAAATTCGATTTTTTGCCAAGTGTGAGAACGGATGGCTCAGAACACAACCCAAAATTTATTCTAGAATACATTAGTGTGAATCATCTATGTTCTGTACATATGGTGTAGTATATGTTCTTATCGTATCTAGTATCTGAAGAATGTAACAGAATCAAGATGAACTCACATAATATAATACTAAGACATCATCTACTACTATATAAGATATAGTGATAGGTTGTCATATCATCATTGCCGAGGGATGAGGGTCGAAGGACAGTCAACTTTATCTACGGCTACATAGTTTCTGCCTCGCCAGTCGAATGGCTGCAGGGACTATGTCCTGATCACCATGTCGTACCATAGTTTCTGTCTCGCCAGTCGAATGGCTGCAGGGACTATATGTCCCGATCACCAAGTGTGAGAACGGATAGCTCAGAACACAACCCAAAATTCATTCTAGCATACATTAGTGTGAATCATCTATGTTCTGTACATATAGTGTAGTATATGTTCTTATCGTATCTAGTATCTGAAGAATATAACAGAATCAAGATGAACTCACATAATGTAATACTAAGACATCATCTACTACTATATAAGATATAGTGATAGGTTGTCATATCATCATTGCCGAGGGATGAGGGTCGGAGGGCAGTCAACTTTATCTACGGCTACATAGTTTCTGTCTCGCCAGTCGAATGGCTGCAGGGACTATATGTCCCGATCACCATGTTACCAATTAACCAACCAACAAAACTACTTGTTACAAATATCGGCACTATCGGTGCGTTCGAATCGGAGTATCACTTTTTTCGGTGTCGGAAAATAAATAATTATTACTAAATTATTAGATTTTTTGGCACTATCGGTGCCCCTGACCAAGTCCCCCCCCCCCCCTACACCACCCCTAACCCGAACCCTAACCCTCCACTCCCCCCGCTCCCCTCCCCCAACCGTCCCCACCCCTCCTGCTCCCCTCCCCCAGTCGCCCACACATACCCACCCATAACCCGAACCCTACCCCTAGCTCCCTCCCCCAGCCGCCCTCGTCCCCCCTGCCCCACCCCCCCAGCCACCCCCCACTCACCCCCGAACCACCCGCATCCCCCCTGCCCCTCCCCCCGAGCCACGCGCACCCCCCCAACCACCAACAACCAAAACAGCCGGAGAGAGAGAGAGACAGAGAGAGAGGTGTAGGATCGATTGTAGGAACGAGTTGTAAAGCGCAATACTCTAGAGGGGGGTGAATAGAGTAGGCAGCGGAATTTAGCTATTTAAAAAATGTTAGTAACAAGATCACAGATATGTAAATGAAAAGTAGAGAGTAGAGAGCAAACGCAAACACGAGGATGTATACTGGTTTTCCTCTTGTGAGGACTAGTCCAGTCGGAAGAACTCTAGCTTCCAGTTGAATCCACTATGAAAAATCACCAAAAGTTTTCATCCGAAGTTCTTGCAACTTCTACAACACGAGCTTTGATCCGAAGTACTCGACAAACTTCAATTGTGAAGTGTGTACCTTCAATCAAGCCTCTGATTACAACCGCTCTGAAACTTCAAGACCGTACCGCACTGGCAAATCGACTAGAGGATTGTAACTGGCTTGAGATTTGAAAATAAAAGCTCAGAACACTTTGGAAGAAGTAGTAGGCTTATAGAGAAGAGATATGAAAGTCAATTGGTGTTGAGTGAATTAAAATGATCGAAATCCTTCTCTATTTATAGTTTTTCCAAAGGCAGAATTCTGACAGAATTCGGGCAGAATTCGGGCAGAACTCTATGAGAAAATCTCGTTGGGATCCGTAACTGCAGGAAGACCAAGTTCAAAAAGCAACGTTCACTAAGCGAACTCCGGCCGAATTCGGGCCGAACTCTGGCCGAGTTCTATTTGAGTTCTGTCAGGGCTTTTGCAAATTAGTTTTTGGGCTTTTTGAAAAGTCAAACAGTTAGGAAGTAGTTTGGGCTTTTGTAAGTGGGCTTATTTTCAAAATGAAAGGGTATTTTGAAAACGTTTCTTGGATAGCCTATTTGCCAGTACGATGCAGTGTACATCGTATTCCTAGACTCAATAAATATGAAAAATTATATTGATGAAATAGGAAAACCAAGAGCCCTTTGATGACGCCTTTCTTCAAATATTTGAGCAGACTTGAAGATGCCTTTTTCACTTGACGGCGGTCGTCCAAAGATAAACAGATCTGGAAATCTGAATACCTTTCGGGGCTTCGCCCCCGAACCCCTGACGGGGGCGCTGCCCCCTCGACCCCTGTCCGCTGACCGGGCAGCGGAACCCCCGATGCGAGGCCCCGGATAGGTCGTTAGGCGGTTCAGAGAAAGCTTCTTGTATAACGTTGTCTTTGGCCCATCAATAATTCTCCATTGCATATGTCCTAGTTTGATCAAGTTTGATCATGCTTACTGCATGTCTTACAAGAACATGTTAGACGAACAAAACAATATGATACAAGCATAGCAATATGATATAGAACATTTAGGACAATGCTAACAGTAGGACAATGCTAAGTCTAAGTAGTAACATGATAGTGAGTACATAAATATTAGTGATGTCATTATGGTAAACTTAATTGATTAGCCATATTCAAAAACATGATAAAATTATTGGGCTAACAATCTTCCCCTTTTTGATTATGGCAAATCCTTTAAGTTTAATATATATACAATAGATGCATGTATCACTAATAAACACATAATACTAAAATATTGTGTGCTAACTTAAACTTATTTCTCCCCCTTTGACATGATCAAAATAAGCTCCCCTATAATTAGAGCTAAAATGAACTCAAGCATAAGTAAAGGAGGAAAGCAAAAATAATCATGATCAAGGTTTAGGAGAAAAGTGTAACGACAAGTTTAAAAAATTGCAAACTAAAGCATAAAAATTTATCAAAACACAATATAGTTGGTTGAATTTTAAAAACATTGAAATCAATCAATACATAGTTTACCAACTAGAAATCCAAAAATGAAATATGTTTTGAAATAGACCAAAAAAATAGCAATATAGTAGAAATCAATCATTGGTCATAAATAAATCATATGGAATAGAAATTCGTAGATCTAGTATATATAAAAGAATCAAAAATATAATAAAACTTTTAACAATGATCACAAAAAAAAAATATGATTCATAATTTGCCCATACAAATTAGTGAATCAATTCCATAAAGAGTATAAACATCGAAAAGAGATCAAAATAAATATACTAGGATCTATGCAAAAATCTATACCAAAGTTCATGCATTTGAATTCAATTACCTTAGCACGATATATATCCATCAGATAAACATGAAGGTAATGAAGACAAAATACTTGAGAAGGAAAAATTCAGTCGACTTGAATGCTCCCCCGCAAAGTATGATCAGTCTAAATATAGATAATCATGAACTTTGAGATAAAATCTAAATAAGAAATGCCAAAAGTAATTTAAACTCAATCAAATAAGAATAATTAAATATATTTTTGGCAAGATAACTTTTAGAAACTCGAATATGAGATAATTAAAAATAATAATAATCATATATTCTCTCATCCAATACAAATCCAAATATCATGAACAACTCAACAAGATTTAAGGTAAAATAATATATGTCCATGATGAACTAGGTATACCACATATTAAGGGCATAAAAGAATTGAAATAATTAATTTGCTCCCCCTTAAAATATGCGTGTATAGTTCAAAACTAATTTATATGCATAAAATAGATAAAAGAAATAATCACAAGATCTAAGGGATTTCTAAGATATGCATCTTTCTTCCCTTTGATCAAATGCATATAAAATTCCAAAAACAAATAAATATCATCTTTAGGCAAGAAAAAGAAATCCAATAAATAAACGCTTAAAGATGAATAAACAAAATATATCCCAATATATATATAAAAGAAATATTTCAAGACATTAAAATATTTTGAAAACTGTCTTTAATAAGAACATTTGAGTACAGGACAGATTCAATGAATCAAAAAGAAATCAAAAAAGACTTTTCAAAAATATAGAATTAATAAATGTTCGAATGCGTCCATTTAGTCCTCAGACTGAAAGCTGGCGATTCGAATCACGGAAATAATTTTAATAAAAGAATCCATAAATCATAAATAAATCCATTTGAAAACATAACTAGATAAATGTCCAAAGAAAGTGTATTCTAGATATATGGCATTTCAAGGGGATAATTGACTTGAAACAATTAACTACTCCACCTTTACATGATTATATCCAAAATAATAGTATAGATAAAATTTAAGAATTTCAGAGACATATTTCCAGAAGTATGAAACTAATTCAAAAAATATTAGGTCTTCTTATCAAAGTTCATTTCTTCCCTTTTAAAGCCTTAGCACGGTGTCCTCCTGACAACCGTAGGGTTAAAGAAAAGAAACGCTTTGAGAGAGAGAGACATTCAATATGCATGACTTCTTCCCTGCAAAGAATTACTGTTGTAGACAGTAAGTAACTTGAATAAGAAGATAATAATATAAAGCTCAAAAACATGAATATTACGAATATTACACAAGCTAAAGATGAAATCACAATACCATAATATTCAATGAGTAGTCACGAATACAAAAAATAATCATCTTTAGACAAAAGAAGAAATATCTATTAAATGAATATTTAAAAATAAAACAATCAAAGGATATTTCAAATTAGCATGATGAATAATCGTATAAGTCAAAAGATGACATAAATTGGTCTATGCTATAGAATCTCACAATCGACAAGATAGATCAACATATGCTACCTTTTGTGAAAATATAAAGAGAGATATTATCCATCAAATCTAAAATTCAAATCCATCAGATAATAATTGCAACTACATCTCAATAAATCTTTAGTTTATAAAGCGTTAATCAATCTTGGGTTAGCTGTAGAGGTACTGTCCCAGCTAACGGAGGTTCACCGGAGAACACTTAAGTACCGCTTCGCTTCGACCGTAGTCGTGGTGACAGACAGACCCTTTGTAGGCTTGTACCCAAAACAAATCTCTTCTTTAATAACCGAGGATTTAAGAAGAATTAGTGCAATATGAAAAAAATTATATTCTATAGACTTAAAAAAATTTAGAACAAAGTAGCATACGGTATAAGATGTATGAATTACATTTATCCATATATTCTACAAAATCATTGGGTAACAATAAAATATAAAATATTTGTAAATCAAAATGTAGGACCTAGATATGCTGATGTATTCTGGAACCTAGGGGACTGGGTTCAGTACCTTGGATCCAGAACTAGACGATAGTTGCAAGTACACCTTAATAAATCTTAAGTCTATAAAGTATTGATCACTTCGGGTTAGCTGTAGGGGCCGGTTCCCAGCTAGCGGTAGTTTGAAGACTAGTGCACCGTGTCGCTTCAGGCTATTATACCTGTATGATAGAAGGACCCTTTCGGCTTGTTCCCAAAATGATTTCTACTCTTAAGAACTTAGATTCAAAAGAATATAGCAGTATCATCGAACAACATCGAAATCCAAAATCCCTAAAAGTAAATACCCAAGGAATGGTTTATCAAGATGAAAATCATGTATCCAAAATGTCAACCAAAAAGCCAAGAAAACATATATTATTAAGAGAGGTTTTGAGGGAGAAGCTAATAAAGAGAAGTACATGAATTTGTCCAAAGTAATCAATAGCTAAAGTATGAGATAAGCACAAGTTTGAAACTACTTTTCAAATAATATAATATAGAACTTGAACTTAACTCTTATATCCCCATAAAGATATTTATACAAAAATAAGAAACATGAGCAATATATAAATAAAAATGAATTATTCATGTATCCTTAATGTCACGCCCCCGCTCCCGTAGGAGCGATCGTCCTCGCTAAGGCGTGATGTCGCACGGGCCTAGGTTGCGTCCGTGCAAGGCCAAGTCCAGAAACGGCCGATTTGAGCTAGGCCACAGAGTCGCACAGAGTGTCCCCATCGCAGCGGAAAGTAAATAAACACAAGTAGAAGCGAATTCGAACTCTTTATTGATATTCAAGAAGTTTACAAACGGCGCTAGGCCGATATTACAAGTCGCTCGAGCTCTCTCTCTGAAACATAAAAGGGCAAGTGGCTTACAATATGGAATGATTCATGGTGATGTTCCGATACATTATGTCCTGTATAGGGTGCTTCAGCTTCTTGCAAAGTCCCAAGGCCCTGGAGTTGGCTCCATGACTTAACACGTTCGATGGAAGCTTCGCACCCGCCGGCGTCTCCTGCATCCTGCAAGCAGACTGTGGGGTTATCAGTACATTGTTATGCACTGGTGGGGAGGCTTGCTCGCCCACAATGCTATCATTACCAAACACGTTCCATTTACTTTTGTGCATCTCTATCATTCATTGTCTTTCTAATCTTGCCTTAGGATCAATTTCATGGCATATGTCATAACCTATCCCGTGTTGCCAAATTCAAGTGTCGCATGAAAATACATACACGACTTACCCATACTTACCGTCCGGCCTTCCCTGTCCAAAGTAAACCAAGTTAGTCAACAATTCATAAGGAATAACTTAACGTGTCTCATGTAAACTTTCAATATCAAGAGCGTGTCCCTGCCTCGGGTCCTAGCGCATCGTAGGCACGTTCTCTAACTCATTTGCATGAAGCACTCTTTGTTATTTGGTGTGATACGTTTCAAGCCGTTCAGTAGGCGCTTGTTCATTTAACGTAGACTACTTTGATTTCAATGCAAGGACTTGCACGTGGATAGCCACCAGCAAAGTCCACTTAATCTATATGCACCGGTCGCTGGATTTACAAGCCATTTTGGACATTTCTCCTTGGTATTTCTTAATTTAGCGTAGGGTGATGGCTGGTACACCCCGTTAAGTCTCTTGAAATATCCTGCACTTACGTCTTCCGGTGCCCAAGCCCGCACCCAGGCAGCCCGTAAGTTCCGACTTTTAATTCTGCCTAGGCCGGCCACGGTATACTCCACACAACGCCCGTGCCGCAGAATCACTGCACGGCCACGGTATTCCCCCCATCGCCCGTACCGTTTGTCCACGACCATTTCGTATTATCTTGTCATTTAAACTTAGCGGCTATCTCCGAGCCGTAGGCTAACCCTTAGCCATAATACGTTATCGACCAGGTTGGCGTCCGTGCAGCCCGGGTAGCGAGCCCCGTTGCACGTGCCCGTCACACCTGTCGCTAACCATTTTTTTTTTCTTATCTTTCATTCATTCTTTCTTTTCTTTCTTTCACTTGTCCGTTTGTTCATCGATTCATTCACGTATTCATTCTTTCATTCGTTGATTCATTCATTCACTTATTCGTTCATTTATTCATTCATATATTTTGCAACTCCTCGTGCGGGAGTCGCCTTGGCGACCCATCGGTCCCATAGCCTTTTAATGTTGCTATACTCTACTCGGAACGACTATATTGATAGTCTTCCCGTTTCATTGTTGTAACCCATTCATTGTTTCATTGTTGGACGTATAAGTGACTTGAACGTAAGCTTGTGCCTTAGCACGAGCGTGGAGCGCAGTGCGAGAGTTCACATTTTCCAAGTTCCTTCTATATTCTATACAAGCATGCAAGATGGGATTATTCCCTTAGCTAGGTGCGTTGAGTCATTCATTTATTAGCATGCGCGGTGTTATCGCCGAGCGACTCTAGCAATAGTGTCCGTATTGTTATGTGTCTAGGCTAAGCAAAGACGGGTTCATCGGAGCCACCCACCTTAGCGATGTTCGCATCGGCCGAGCGATACTCCGAGCGCGCCTTTGAAAGTCTAAGTCTGGATTCATCTTGACGGGCCAATGTAAGCTTTGCATCGATTCTTTATCAGGTCGATGCCAACTCTTTGGGTCGACGGCTCGTTTGAGTCGTTGCACTCGCCGTTTGAATCGGCGTTCCGCTAGGGCGGAGCGGGTCGTTACATAATACACCACTCAAAATAAGTCTCGTCCTCGAGACTTCCTGAGTGCAGGTCATCCTACCATTCCTTAACCCATGTCGTGTACGTATCTTAGACAATTTTTATCGAATGGCTTTACCGCTCGATGGCATCGAACTATACTCGATACCTTTCCAAGTCCCGTGTCTGCATACGTTTGGTCGATTTTATTGAATAACTTTTCATTCATTTTAGAGTTAATATTACTTATTCAATTCAAGTATTTCTTTGTCTTGGTTGCTATTTCTTCGTGTCATGGGACTGACATGATCGCACGAGGCACGTTGTAATTCCTCAAATACGAGGGTCGTAGGCTAAGGCAAACTCATTTTCGTTTATCTCAGTCATCGAGATGACCCGATTCGCTTCTCAAGCGTTCTTGTCCATGAAATCAGTATGATTTCTTCTTAGCGGGGTCGACCAAGTCTAAGTAATTTTCGTCCGATTCAAGACCAGGTATTGCACTATCATCGAGTATATCTTCCTATCAATGGTCGAATTCATTATACCAACTTTTACTTGCACGATATCGATTCCATAACAATCACTTGTTTAGGGCTAATGTCGTCGTCGTTCACGCACACTCTGCCTACACGTTTCTTTGATTCCGAGCCACGCTCGTACTAGTATCATTCCTTTCTTTTAACACGATTTTAAGTTCTCGACACTCTTCCATTCCTCAAGTCATGCTTGAACTCAACGTATCACTTGGCATGGATCGTGCACGCATTCTAGGCGTCCCCAAAATACATGCATTCAGCCAAGCCGCATGATAGAGAATTCGTCATTCTCACTCGAGTCGTATCGTGCACATACTCAGGCGTCCCTGAAATATATGCATGTCAGCCGAATCTCGTGAGCAGGGTTTCATATTCTTGCATCATTCAATCCATCTATGTCAATCCTCAAGATCAATCTTTTGATTGCAAACACTTGAAACAGGACGTCTCGCCTAACCGCTAGGCCATTTCTCAAGGCTAAGTCAATGTCAGGATTGGAATCATAGTTCCCCAATAATAATGCCAACACTGACCCCAATCCTAGGGTCAAACCAAAGTCGGTAGTACGGGAGTTTTCTACCCAAGCTCGCATCACTCAGATTTCTAAACATCGAGCACGATCACCTATTCGTATCAATGTATTCGTTGCACATATTCGAATCCATTCAAATCACCCAATCGACATACTTCACATATCCATTCTAACCAATTCATGTATTCGATCACGAGGTCATCCAGCTCGATAATACATTGCGTCCCAATCTCACGCGAGTCCGATTATCTATGGTGGTTCATGAATCACCATGCAACGCTTCCGTGGAATAATCATTCTCATCGGGGCGTAACTCTTGTTTGAGTTCAGACTAACTCATTCTCGATACGCGGATTGGTCCTACTCAATCCTCAAGTTTAATCATCAAGCACGCTAAGTTATTCCCGAGTCCACCTTCGCGTCAAACCACAAGTCGAAACATACAAATTGCCACGCCAGGCTAGTTCAATTACCCCCGCTGTATGAATCACCATACCAGTGCTCACGCGGAGTGATCGTCCTAATCCGGCGCGACGCATGTGCGAGACTGGAGTTGCACTCGCATAAGACAAGAACGTCAACGTTGTGGTTGTCAACGAAGCAAATCCAAGCATTCTCATTTTCATCCAAGCCAAATCAATTCGACAGTCTGACCGTCATGCGTTCAACTAGAAAATCCTCGAGCCAAGTCTTTCTTTTCCTCGACACATTTTTAACATCCCAAGTATAGCATCCAACGGAACAATGACATTTGCACGATCGTCATTCGCCGAGTCAGAGTACCCCCGAGTTATCGCATATCGATCTTTGATACGCCTCAATACCATCGACGATATGCGTAACCTGACGATCTTCCTTTGCAACCAATTTTGAGTCATGCGACTGATGCTATTGTCCGAGTTGGATATTCCACGATTTTCTCGATATTCAAGATCAAGTTCGATCGCTATTGCTCAAGCTCGTTTCAAGATCATTATTCAAAACTCAAGTCACATTTCATTTGAATCAATCCGAAATCGTACGTGCGATCCTCTAAGTTTCCTCGATTAAGACCATTCATTTTCATTCATCGTTCCGAACCATTTTCTAACTCGCGTTGCCCATTGACAAGTTGTCCAGCGACATCTCATTCGGGACTTTTGAAGTCACAGCCAACTAAGCGTGACACGTTCTAAGGCTTTGCGCGATCGCATCGCTTGCCGACATACTCGTACGATCCGTAAATCCTTTAGTCTCGCTCGAACGATTTCTATGACGTCCATACACCACTCAGGGTTCGAGCCATACAATCTAGTCATCGACACTCATTCTTATTCTTCTCCGAACCTATCACAATACACCACTCGGATTCAAGCCATACGATCTAGTCCTCAATCACGTTCGCGTCATGCGCTAAGACATCCTTCAGATTCGTTCGACGAATCTCTAGCGTAATCGCTCACGTCGCCTCGACGTACTAAGTCGTTCACACTAATCCTCAAAATCCAAGCCAATCCTTTCGGGTACGCCTAAGCGTTAACTCGATAGCGTTCCTATCGATAGACACACAAAGTGTATCTCCGTTCTCGATCGAGCTATACTTGATATCGCTCGTAACCCGATTGCACCCAAAGTCAAGGTGCGCGACACGCGGACTAAGTTGTGCCGCATAACCATCCCGTGTGGACTATATTCAAGTTTGCACGCTCACTTGCTAGGTCGACGCAAGACTAGTCAGACACGCACGCGACATGTTAACTTAGCATGTGTTCTCTATCGAGTCAAGTTTAACATCGTTCGACATTGTTAGCGTAAGGTTATTCAAGCACGCCTTACGTTTGCTAACTTCTAGCATTTTAGTTTTCTTTCGACTCAAGTCTGTCGTGGTTTGGCACAAAGGCCTTCGCCTATCGATCCCGTTCAACCGAGTACTTGTACGAGCTTTGGAAAATATTAGACTTATTGTATGGAACATCCCAAGGCACAACGAGAGAGAGCGTATACTTCTTTATTTTCAACGAGCTTTCAAAACAGAGAAATCGACGTGAAGTCCAAGGACGTAAAGCCGTGCTTTGATACCAATCTGTCACGCCCCGCTCCCGTAGGAGCGATCGTCCTCGCTAAGGCGTGATGCCGCACGGGCCTAGGTTGCGCCCGTGCAAGGCCAAGTCCATAAACGACCGATTTGAGCTAGGCCACAGAGTCGCACAGAGTGTCCCCATCGCAGCGGAAAGTAAATAAACACAAGTAGAAGCGAATTCGAACTCTTTATTGATATTCAAGAAGTTTACAAACGGCGCTAGACCGATATTACAAATCGCTCAAGCTCTCTCTCTGAAACATAAATGTGCGTGACAAGTGGCTTACAATATGGAATGATTCATGGCGATGTTCCGATACATTTTGTCCTGTATAGGGTGCTTCAGCTTCTTGCAACGTCCCAAGGCCCTGGAGTTGGCTCCATGCCTTAACACGTTCGATGGAAGCTCCGCACCCGCCGGCGTCTCCTGCATCCTGCAAGCAGACTGTGGGGTTATCAGTACATTGTTATGCACTGGTGGAGAGGCTTGCTCGCCCACAATGCTATCATTACCAAACACGTTCCATTTACTTTTGTGCATCTCTATCATTCATTGTCTTTCTAATCTTGTCTTAGGATCAATTTCATGGCATATGTCATAACCTATCCCATGTTGCCAAATTCAAGTGTCGCATGGAAATACATACACGACTTACCCATACTTACCGTCCGGCCTTCCCTGTCCAAAGTAAACCAAGTTAGTCAACAATTCATAAGGAATAACTTAACGTGTCTCATGTAAACTTTCAATATCAAGAGCGTGTCCCTGCCTCGGGTCCTAGCGCGTCGTAGGCACGTTCTCTAACTCATTTGCATGAAGCACTCTTTTTTATTTGGTGTGATACGTTTTAAGCCGTTCAGTAGGCGCTTGTTCATTTAACTTAGACTACTTTGATTTCAATGCAAGGACTTGCGCGTGGATAGCCACCAGCAAAGTCCACTTAATCTATATGCACCGGTCGCTGGCTTTACAAGCCATTTTGGACATTTCTCCTTGGTATTTCTCAATTTAGCGTAGGGTGATGGCTGGTACACCCCGTTAAGTCTCTTGAAATACCCTGCACTTACGTCTCCCGGTGCCCAAGCCCGCACCCAGGCAGCCCGTAAGCCCCGACTTTTGATTCCGCCTAGGCCGGCCACGGTATACTCCACACAACGCCCGTGCCGCAGAATCACTGCACGGCCACGGTATTCCCCTCCATCGCCCGTGCCGTTTGTCCACGACCATTTCGTATTATCTTGTCATTTAAACTTAGCGGCTATCTCCGAGCCGTAGGCTAACCCTTAGCCATAATGCGTTATCGACCAGGTTGGCGTCCGTGCAGCGCGGGTAGCGAGCCCCGTTGCACGTGTCCGTCACACCTGTCGCTAACCATTCTTTATTTTCTTATCTTTCATTCATTCTTTCTTTTCTTTCTTTCACTTGTCCGTTTGTTCATCGATTCATTCACGTATTCATTCTTTCATTCGTTGATTCATTCATTCACTTATTCGTTCATTTATTCATTCATACATTTTGCAACTCCTCGTACGGGAGTCGCCTTGGCGACCCATCGGTCCCATAGCCTTTCAATGTTGCTATACTCTACTCGGAACTACTATATTGATAGTCTTCCCATTTCATTGTTGTAACCCATTCATTGTTTCATTGTTGGACGCATAAGTGACTTGAACGTAAGCTTGTGTCTTAGCACGAGCGTGGAGCGCCGTGCGAGAGTTCACATTTTCCAAGTTCCTTTCCATATTCTATAAAAGCATGCAAGATGGGATTATTTTCTTAGCTAGGTGCGTTGAGTCATTCATTTATTAGCATGCGCGGTGTTATCGCCTAGCAATTCTAGCAATAGTGTCCGTATTGTTATGTGTCTAGGCTAAGCAAAGACGGGTTCATCGGAGCCACCCACCTTAGCGATGTTCGCATCGGCCGAGCGATACTCCGAGCGCGCCTTTGAAAGTCTAAGTCTGGATTCATCTTGACGGGCCAATGTAAGCCTTGCATCGATTCTTCATCAGGTCGATGCCAACTCTTCGGGTCGACGGCTCGTTTGAGTCGTTGTACTCGCCGTTTGAATCGGCGTTCCGCTAGGGCGGAGCGGGTCGTTACACTTAATAAGCATAAAAAATATCACAAGATCAAAAACATGCATAAATAAACTTTATCAGACAAAGACGTAATTGATTCATAAGTAGTTAAATAAAATAAAATTTGAGAATCAATAGTGAATATATTATGCAAGCACAAGATTAACATAAAAGTATATGTATATACTTTTCAAGTAAATAGGAGACTTGTGCTAAACATACATACTCATAAAATACCGATCAAAGTAAATACGACATGTTAAAGACAAATCGGTAAGAAGTGACCATTAAAAAAATATTAAAGGCGAAGAGTCAAAACATATTCATCAAAACAAAATTAAGCTCCTATGCATGCTTCAATAATAAAGATTATGAGTAAATAGCATACATAGACAAATGTGTCACACTAATGGAAAGTGAGAAAAATACTGTATAGTGTGAACTAAACATTTAAGCTAAACAGCTAGTCAAGCTAGGATTATGTCTCACATTGATTCAAACAATAAACAATTTAAAAGATATCAATGAAAGCTTGTAGCAAGACATCAAAAAGAACATGCTAGATATTAAGAACTATTTAGAAAGCATGTTACCGAAGTGGTTCTAGTGACCACACTTCTGTTGGTGCAATTGCATGGAAGATGACCTTTATAGCTTTGCAATCACCAACATGTTCTATGGTTCTATTTGATATAAGAAGCTTCACCTGCAATATTAGGTGAAGACTTTGGTATCCAATACTTGAATCCACATTTGTTAGCTTTGGGAACCCATTTGCACAAATTCATATCAACAAGTTTTATAATCTGACAACAATTAGAAACGTGTCCATTCATACCACAATAATGACAGAAAGAATTAACATTAGTACTATGTGCAGTAGTATGAGAACGTGCTGTGGTGTGATATGATGTACGTGGATACTTGTAATAGAAAGCATGGTTGTGTGAAGCTTTAGCTTTGCTTGCTTCCTTTGTAAAAGATCTGACGTGTGTGACTTTGTGATGTGCTACGTGTCTTGTGTTAGATTGAGTCATAGGTTGTATTACCTGCTTTTCCAGTCTAATCTCTAACTTTTTAGAGTTAGCACAGATCTCATCATACTTAGCAGAAAGAACATCAATTCTACATGAAGCAATAGAATACTTCTTCTTTTCTGATTCTAATTCCTCCTTAAGTTTAGCATTTTCTTGAGTGCTTTTCTCAATACAATCAAGTGCCTCATGCAATCTAAACTTCAGTGTGGAAATCTCAGTAGAATTATCAGATGGAAAACTATTTCTAGCATCATTCAATAAGCAAGTTATAAGCTTTTCATTCTCACGCTTATAGGATAGAATATCCTTTCTAGCTTGCTTATATTTATCTAATACTTTCTTGTGTTCTTCTAACAGATCACTGAAAGCATCAGATAAATCATCATAAGAAAATTCACTCTCTCCAGAAAAAGAATTATTTTGTACCTCGTTAGATAATGCCATTGAGCATAAATTTGCAGCTTGATGAGGTCTCTCTTCTTCTTCAGAATCTGTTGCTTCGCTTTCACACCATATGCTCATGCTAATGTGCTTGTGAGATGATGATCTTCCTTCATTTGATTGTTCGTAGTGACTCTCCTTTCTATTAGTAGTATAATCTTCTTGGATGTGGCCTACCTTCTTGTAGTTGTCACATACAAGCTCTTCTTCGTATAAAGGATTATGTTGTACCTTAAATCCTAATTTTGTCATGTACATATTTGCATCATTATGAAGACTATCCTTCTCTCTGGAGTTGCTAGCTTTGCTTTCATACCTGCACTCATAAGTAGCTTCAAGAACTTTCCAAATTTTATGAGATGTTATGCAAGTATTCATAAGATTAAATAAATTTGTGTCTACAGCACAATAAAAGATATGCATAGCTTTTGCATCAAGGCTAGCTAATTTCTTCTCTTCCTCCGTGTAACTATAATAAGGCTTGTTGATTATAGAGGATGTGAGAATAGAAGTGATAGTAGGCTTCTTGTAGCTATTGGAAAACACGGATGAGCTTCTACCTGAAGTCTCTAGATTTTGACTTATGGTCAATTGTTGTTTGGCCGAATTCGGGCCGAACTCTGGCCGAGTTCTGTTTGTTCTGTCAGGATTTTTGTAAATTAGTTTTTGGACTTTTTGAAAAGTCAAACAGTTAGGAAGTAGTTTGGGCTTTTGTAAGTGGGCTTATTTTCAAAATGAAAGGGCATTTTGAAAACGTTTCTTGGGTAGCCTATTTGCCAGTACGATGCAGTGTACATCGTATTCCTAGACTCAATAAATATAAAAATTACATTAATGAAATAGGAAAACCAAGAGCCCTTTGATGACGTCTTTCTTCAAATATTTGAGCAAACTTGAAGACGCCTTTTTCACTTGACGGCGGTCGTCCAAAGATAAACAGATCTGGAAATCTGAATACCTTTTGGGAGCTTCGCCCCCGAACCCCTGATGGGAGGCACTGCCCCCTCGACCCCTGTCCGCTGACCGGGCAGCGGAACCCCCGATGCGAGGCCCCGGATAGGTTGCTAGGCGGTTCAGAGAAAGCTTCTTGTATAACGCCGTCTTTGGCCCATCAATAATTATCTATTGCATATGTCCTGGTTTGATCAAGTTTGATCATGCTTACTGCATGCCTTACAAGAACATGTTAGACGAACAAAACAATATGATACAAGCATAGCAATATGATATAGAACATTTAGGACAATACTAACAGTAGGACAATACTAAGTTTGAGTAGTGACATGATAGTGAGTACATGAATATTAGTGATGTCATTATGGTAAACTTAATTGATTAGCCATATTCAAAAACATGATAAAATCATTGGGCTAACAAGAGGTAGGGGAAGAGTACCACGTACCGGAGAAGGAGGAGAGTCACCGGAGAGAGTGAGAGTCGCCGGAGAGAGTGAGAGCGTCGGAGAGAGTGAGAGCGCCGGAGGGCGGGAGGAGAGAGTGAGAGAGTAAAATAGGAGGAAATGGACCCTAACCCTAGCTCCCCTCCCCCAGCCGCCCTCGTCCCCCCTGCCCCACCCCCCAGCCACCCCCCACTCACCTCCCAACCATCCGCATCCCCCCTGTACCTCCCTCCGAGCCACCCGTACCCCCCTCCAAACCACCAACAACCAAAATAGACGGGGAGAGAGAGAGAGAGAGAGGGAGGGGGAGAGTCACGTACCGGAGAGGGAGGAGAGTCACCGGAGAGAGTGAGAGTCACCGTCGGAGAGAGTGAGAGCGTCGGAGGGGGGGAGGAGAGAGAGTGAGAGAGAAAAATGGGGGGAAATGAATCGGTGGGGGGATATAATTAGAATTTAGCGACGCTATCACTACCGTCGCTAAGTTAGTCGCTATTAGCGACGTCCGAGCGACGTTTCGCGACGACTGGATCATGTGATTAATATACGTCGTTGTTACGTCGCTTAGGTCGTCGCTTAGGTCGTCGCTAGTAGCGACTATTAGCGACATTTTGTCTAAACGTCGCTAATGTACACAATTTAGCGACGTTAATCGAACGTCACTAAATATATGTCGCCAATTGAGCGAATTTTAGTAGTGTGACGAATCCCCATCATACCTGACTAAGTTGGAGAGGCACGTTTGGGTATGGAAACCTCCCATTATGACCTGTTTTGGAGGTAGATGCCCCGAAGTAGTCGCACCCAAAGAAGATGTGGTTGTTCGATGAAGTGCCAAGTTAATTTGCCGATGAGCGATTTATTGACCCATTCTGGATTTCGAAATCCCAGTCCACCGTCACACTTCGATTTTGTGAAGCAGTCCCACCTGAGAAAGTGAAGTCTTCTCTCCGAAGACTCATGGCCCCACCAGAAGTCGCGTTGCATCCGGCTCATTCTCTTCGCAATGGTGCTAGGAATTTTGTATGCAGACATAGTGTACACCAGGATGGAGCCCAGAGTCGATTTGATAAGCACTGTCCTCCTCGCGTGCGAGAGTGTCTTAGCTTTCCACCCTTGAAGTCTAGAGGCACATCTGTCAATCATCGTTGAGTAGGATGCGTTCCGTTTCTTCGGAAGGAGAATGTAATGACCCAAGTATTTGTCTGAGTTCGTCATGATCGGCATCTGGAGTAGCTCGACTAGTTCTCCTTGGGTTTCTGGAGTCACTTTGTTGCTAAAGTGGATAGAAGACTTCGCGAAGTTAACTTTTTGTCCCGACCAAGATTCAAATTTTTGAAGGATTTCCTGGATTGAATATACTGCCGAAATTTTTGCCTGGCCAAAGATTAATAGGTCATCAGCAAATAAAAGATGGGATATTGAGGGCGCATACCGGTTGATTCGGACTCCTTGGAATATATTATCTCGTTCGTATAATTGGAATAGTTGAG
The DNA here is from genome assembly GCA_029216955.1 of Iris pallida. NCBI lineage: Eukaryota > Viridiplantae > Streptophyta > Magnoliopsida > Asparagales > Iridaceae > Iris > Iris pallida. The sequence continues at coordinate 9,168,587 of JANAVB010024999.1, read as the reverse complement.
ATATGGTGTCTGAACAAAGAATAAAGATGTAAGGGGATAAGGGGCATCCTTGCTGAATTCCGCGCCTGGGGTAGAAGAATCCTTCTGGGGAACCATTGATAAGGACGGAGAAAGAGGATGATGTGATACACTCCATGAACAGGCTTTTGGTGTGGCTGGTGATCCCGAATCTTTGCAGAGTCTCTCTGATGAATCCCCAATCAAGTCTATCATACGCCTTTGTCATGTCGATTTTAAGTGCTATTGAATTTTTTTGACGAGGACAAGATTTCATGGCATGAAATACTTCTTGGGCGATGATGATGTTGTCCTCTATATGCCTCCCTGGGATGAAAGTGTTCTGATGTGGGGATATGAGTTTGTCCATGAAGGGTCGCAGTCTCTCTGTTAGAATTTTGGAGATAAGTTTGTAGGAAACATTACACAGGGATATCGGCCGATACTCCGAAGGGGTCGACGGAGTTTTAGTCTTCGGGATGAGGACCAGATTGGTGTGGTTCAGCTTGGACGGAATGAGCCCCTCGGAGAAGACTTGTTGTACTAAGGTGATTAAGTCTTGGCCGACAATGTCCCAGTTATGTTGGTAGAAGATGACGAGAATCCCGTCTGGGCCGGGTGCTTTGAGTGGCGCCATGCTTCTAAGAGTTCGCTCGATTTCCTCAGGTGTTGGAATTCTCCTGAGTTCTTCGTTGTCTTCCTGAGATATAGTAGATGTAGGTAGTGGAAAGTTCGGGTCCATCGGGTTGGCTTCGACATCCCCAAATAAGTTTTTGAAATGGTTGACGAATGAAGCGGTGATGAAATCTGGGTTCGAAGACCATTCCCCATTCCCGTCTTTTATGCAATGGATCTGGTTTCTACGCTTCCGTGTTGTAGCTCTTGTGTGAAAATATTTGGTATTTTTATCCCCCTCACTGATCCATTGGCATCTGGAGCGCTGCTTCCAATAGGACTCCTCTATTGCTAGAAGTTCGTTGAGTTCGGATGTAATCAGTTTCTCGTCATGAAGGGATCGATCCGAGGGAAGACTCGATTGATTATTGAGTAGCTTTTCCTTCAGCGACTTGATCCGAATGCTGATGTTGCCAAAGTGGAGTCGTCCCCATTGATGGAGCTTTTCAAGTGTATACTGCAGTTTCTGGTGAATAGGGCGTCTGACTCCCTCATTTTTGTCTTGCCAAATTTTGGCGAGGGTTTTCGAGAATTCAGCGCTTTTCATCCAGTAGGATTCGAATCTGACATGGCGCTTCATCCTGGGTCGACCCTTGTTGGTGTTCAGGAGTATAGGCGCGTGGTCACTGTTAATCCTTGGGAGCGTTGAGACTGCTGAGTGAGGGAAGATGTTGCACCAGTTCGCATCTGCCATGGCTCGATCAAGGCGTTCTCTGATGTGGTAGGAAGGAGATCGTCCGTTCGACCATGTGTAGGCTGGCCCAGAGCATCCTAGGTCGATGAGGCCACATTGGTCTATCATCTTTGTGAAATCGGACGCAGCAGTACGATCGAAGCTTCGACCCCCAGCTTTCTCTTCTGATCCCGTTATGGCGTTGAAGTCGTCGATGGTGCACCATGGTTCAGTGAAGGAGGCAGTTAGCGTCTTGATGGTATCCCAGAGTCCCAGTCTATCTTTTTTCTTTGGGCAACCATATACGCAAAGAAGTTTCCAAGCAGGCGTGGATTGCTTCGCTTTTATTGAAAGGAGAATGATGTTTGAGGAGGAGAAGGTGATGGAAGCGTCGTAGGATTCATCCCACCCCAGCGAGAGGCCGCCTGCTCGGCCAACTGGAGGCACTGAGTGATGGTTTGGGTATCCTAGCTGTGGGAGAATGCGGGAATTATATTGAGATGGAGACATTATTTCGGAGAGGAAGAGGGTGGAAGGTTTGGTGGCGGTGAAGAATAAGCATAAGGTACGGACTGTCGAGTCATTCCCCAAACCTCGACAGTTCCAGGCTAGAATTAACATTTGCCTAGCGGCTGATCTGGGTCAGCCGCTACTACAATTTCGTTGGGGAGGAGTTGAGTTGAGTCTAGGGAGTGTCTTTTTGCTCGTCTCATCTCAGCGGGAGGGGATGACGGACGTTTTCTGTGGCCTGTGGAGGATGTTTGCAACTTGGAGGTAGCCGCTTTACGAGCCAATCTCTTCCATGAGGATTTGTTGGAGGGTGTTCGGATGATGAATCCCTGATCTGCGATGATTAGGGATGACGATTTGGAAGTGGGGTGGAGGGAGGTCTTGCCGCATACTTTCCTTGAGAGGCCAACTGATGCGTCTTCAGTTATGGAGTGTTGATGATCAAGTAATTCTTCTTTCGAGTTTCCTTGGTGTGATGGCATCCCGTTGAGGTGAATGTCTTGTTCAGCAATCGAGGCATCTGTCTCCATCACTGTAGCATGGTCTGTATCCCGGGAATCATTTGTTTCGATGATGATTTGATTGTCTGCCGCATTTTGATTAGTGTTTGGTTGATTTCTGTGCAACAGTTGGTTGCTGATGCTGGGAGGTGGACCAGGATTGCGTTTGTGTGGCGGAATGTAGGTCGTCACCTGTCTGTTAAGGGGGGTTTCTGTGGAGAGTGGAATGACTTGTGTTGGAGGGGTATTGTTGTGGTTAGAGTTCAGATGTTCTTGCCTGGGGGAATTCGGATACTGATGTGGGAGGGGTTTACTGCAGGGGTGCCTTCTCCATTCGTGGTGCGACGTCCCGTTTGGCGTAGGTTGTTCGCTTTGTAGTCTTCTTCGATGATCCTAGGCTGCAACATCTCTGATATTCTTGCTTTTTCGGTAGCAGTCCAGTCTTCGTCGATCATGGACGTGATAGTTTCTTTTTCTTTGCATGTAGCGTAAGAATGACCGACTCTAGCGCAGAAGGTGCATAGTCGGGAGAGGCGTTCATATTTCACCACAACCTTCCCTAGTGGTATACCATCGACACTGGTGGAGATAAGTTTTTTCAGTGGCTTGGAAATATCTATGAGAACGTTGATGCGGGCAAAGGTTTTCCACTTGAGTTCCTCTCCTTTTGATACAGCCCTAGGCGACCCCAGCGCCTCCGCGATACGAGAGATGGCCTTGGCATTTAAGAATTTTGGGGGTAGCTTGTGAAGTTGAATCCAGAAGTCGACGTAGTGGAAGTCGTATTCCTCGGGGAGCTTGCTTGGATCACATCTCTCAACCGCCAAGAGTTCCTCGTTAATACTCCAGGGCGCATCTCTAAGGATTCTATCGACAGTCGCTACGGAGTCCAGTCTTATGATAAAGGAGCCTGCTTCTAGATCCAGATCTGATACTAAGGCTTGATCCGTCAGCTTCCACAGTTTTGTGAGAATGGAGGCGATGGCTGAAGTTGTGAAGCGCCGGGGTGAGAATGGTTTAATGGCTAAGGAAGATTTCCAGTGGTCGGCCACCAAGCTCTCCCTAGCCGAGAGGGAGATGGTATCGGCTGGCCCTTGGAGCGAGAAGAGTGTCGCCATCTTTTCTAGACGTCTTTGTATGTCGCCATGGTTCAGGAAGAGCTGGGTTGAGTTGGTGATTGGTTCTTGGGGAGAAAGGGAAGATTGGATGGAGATGCTATCGGTGTAGAATCCGGAAGTGGGGAGGGGGGAGGGGGGGGGGGGGGGGGGTGAGGGGGGGGGGGGATAGCAGAGGGGAGGAAAAACGCAGCAGAGGCGGGGGAAGATGATCCGAGAGATATCAAAAACCCTAGCGCATCAGAGCACCGCTAGGGTTTTTGGAGATGTTGGATCTTTTAGATACAAGGAGTTGTACTAAAAAAAGCCCGAAGTGTTAATGAAAGCCGCACCATCAATCAAAGGCTTACCGTTCCAGAACTTAAGAAAATGAAGGAAAGTCCCAAGAATAATTCTAGTTTAGTTGTTGCATGGGTGAGATTCATCAACCCACATTAGAATTTTTTTTTTTTGGAATTTTCATTCCATTAACCCACATTAAAGTTAAGATGTTCTAACTAGGAACTTGACCAGGAGTTTGCCTTTTGTTGGATCTCTCAAACCCTTACCTCGAGCTATTGGTGATGTCAATTTCTTGGTGAAGCGGTCGTGTGGATTGGAGGTCCTACACTTGATCGCGGATCCATGCCTATTTCCTCTCGTCTTGCCGAGTCCAATCTTCAAGAAATTAAGAACTTGAGGACGAGTTTTGTTCAAGCATGAGAGTTTGACGCGGGAAAACAACTGGCTACAGGGCAGAACAAGCACGTCTCGAGCACTCGACATCAAATTTGATTAGCTTATTTTGTAATAAGTCATACATGGCTACAAGTCTTTGTTGGACATTAGGAAAGTTTAGTCATTTTCTTTATACTAGATTTTCTTTTTCCAAATGTAAGGCTATACAACTTCTTCTTTATAATCTCCAAAAGCAAGAGAATTAACCTTAGATATGGGAAAATAAGAAAAGCAAAGCGTTAGATACGGTATCAATGTGGGTTTGTCGAAGTTGGCGCATGCATAAATGCCGCCAGATGTAGATAACTATGCCGACCAAAGTCGAAGAAGTCCCCCATGTTAATATTGTGTTATTACAAATTCATATTCTCTAACTTTGTAATAGGACATTTTCCACGAAAAGATATGTAACGCAATATTCCCAAATTCGTTCTTTTTTAAAATACACTAGTTTTTACCAATCTGTATCTCTCATTTTCCGCCTCATTCAAATATATAATTTGAAATTTTAATGATTTCTTTTGTATCAGAACTCAAAATTTTGTTCTATATTTAAATTGTTGGCGAGTGTTTTATGAAGCTTGTTATCAGTGACTTGTTTCTCATCAACATAATGCTCTCTAAGTTTCTCTCTCGACCAAAAGCTTGGTGGGTTATCAAATACATTTACTCTTGCATTGGTGAACACAGAATAAAAAATTAAAAAATTAAAAATGGTAGATGCTTCCACTTCCTGATCAAATAATAGAAGCTCATAAACTTTATAAGAAATAAAGAAAAATGCCACATACTTGTAGTTTTCCAAAAGAATATTTGACCAGCAAACAAAATGCAAGTCTTTGCACCTCCAAAATCCATCAAGAGAGCCATTCATTTGCTTGCACCAACAGTAAACCATCGAAGATTATGCTGAAGCTTACATAAAATTTAGCACTTAATACATCAATCATATAGTATATTGGAAGGACAAGTTCCAACGAGTATTCTCTTTGTTACATCCTACAGAGAAAAAGAAACTCAGTCTGATCCCTCTCAGCAGACTTTCAAATTTTCAGTTCTCGTAGCAGTGGAAACATTGAATGATACTGTAATGTGCTACACCTTGGTTGAACATAATGTTCCTTTTGAGTCTCTCATTCTCACTTGTAAGAAATATGATTCATTCACCTTTGAAAAACCCAGCCTGAACCCCTGAACAACAGTCAAAACATGCAAAGCTCCCCTCTAAGTCGGAGAGAAACAAGAATGTGCTTATATGGCCAATAATAATTCACTCGTGCAATTTGAGCAATCAAATACACAAATAAGATCTCATATACCTTCAACTATTCCTCCACTAGACCAGATGCTTGTAATTAATTAGAGGCATATGATTTTAACTGATAACAAGCTGTATACACATCTGTATGAGTTCTGGATCCAAAACCACAAGTGGCATGGAGATCAAAAGAAAATGCTCAAGGAATCTACTGTAGCAGGCAATGACCACAAGGCACCCAAAAACCGCAATCATATGTCTGAGTCGGGATGGTCTTCATGCTTGTTACTCTTAATACTTCTGAACTCAGAATCAGGTATCGAGCCATAGAAACATATTCTGGTCTCACCTTGGAGAAGCCTTTCGTTGAAGTGACTTTTATACAGGTCCCAGAATTCATCACTGCATAGGGAAGATAGTACATAAAAGGTGAAAAAAATTACATGTTGTTGGGTTTGTAGCCTTTTGTTTTGGTTTTTAGTCCCACATCGGCTAGAAAGGAATGTGTATCTCCACATATATGAGTCTTTTCTCTTTATGGAGGGCACATGTAGTGCACATGGGTGTGTGCCATGTGGGATTAATTATTAATGGTATAAAGGCTTAATCAACAATTAAGAAGCTGTAAGCTTTTTGCTCTTGGAAATTTATTTCCATGGAGCTAAGCTCCGTAGGAGCTTAGCGACTCGGGCTCGGACTCGGACTCGGGCTCAAGGGCTCATGAGGCGTAATGTGACGTTTTGTTGGCGCACTTTGCACTTAGCACTCTCCACATATATGAGTCTTTTCTCTTTATGGAGATGCACATGTAGTGCACATGGGTGTGTGCCATGTGGGATTAATTATTAATGGTATAAAGGCTTAATCAACAATTAAGAAGCTGTAAGCTTTTTGCTCTTGGAAATTTATTTCCATGGAGCTAAGCTCCGTAGGAGCTTAGCGACTCGGACTCGGGCTCGGACTCGGGCTCGGGCTCGGACTCGGGCTCAAGGGCTCATGAGACGTAATGTGGCGTTTTGTTGGCGCACTTTGCACTTAGCACGTCAGCATCGTCGCTAGGCGCATAGTGCGCTTAAGTTGCGCTCGTTGCGCGACCACGCTGGCCCAGTACGCGCAGTGTGCGCAGCGTACGCAGCGTGCGTAGAGTGCGCAGCGTACGCAGTGTGCGTAGTGTGCGTAGGGTGTATAAAAGGGGCTGTGTGCGTATGGCTGGCTGCATATTAGAGCGGGAACGGTTGCAGCAGTTGCTGCACGTTCAAGAGTGGTTCTGCCACTACCCTGAAGTTCAGGCAACTGCTTGGCAACCGCCCCGTGGGCTATATATGCATGTTCTCTCCTCTCTCTGAGTGCGGTAGTAATCAGAATTCCAGGGAGAAAAACTCTAAGTGTTCTTTAACACAACAGAGTAGTGAGCGTGTTCTTTAACACAAACACTAGTACTTTTTAGTACGCGTGGGTTCTGTTACTTCAAACAGTCGTCGCTAGGCGCATAGTGCGCTTAAGTTGCGCTCGTTGCGCGAGCCACTTGCGCGACCACGTTGCGCGGCCCGTTACGCGAGCCCAGTTACGCTGGCCCAGTTACGCAGCCCAGTACGCAGCCCAGTACGCCCAGTACGCGCAGTGTGCGCAGCGTACGCAGCGTGCGTAGAGTGCGCAGCGTACGCAGTGTGCGTAGAGTGCGTAGTGTGCGTAGGGTGTATAAAAGGGGTTGTGTGCGTATGGCTGGCTGCATATTAGAGCGGGAACGGTTGCAGCAGTTGCTGCACGTTCAGGAGTGGTTCTGCCACTACCCTGAAGTTCAGGCAACTGCTTGGCAACCGCCCCGTGGGCTATATATGCAGGTTCTCTCCTCTCTCTGAGTGCGGTAGTAATCAGAATTCCAGGGAGAAAAACTCTAAGTGTTCTTTAACACAACAGAGTAGTGAGCGTGTTCTTTAACACAAACACTAGTACTTTTTAGTACGCGTGGGTTCTGTTACTTCAAACAGAGAGAGAAGAGTAGAGCCATTGCCAGAGGAGTTCGCCGTCTTCCGAGGAGTCAAAAGAGCAGGAGTGTTCCAAGATTTTTCGTCAACCTTGCTGGTTCCTGGAAGCTGTTCGCAGAGGACGAATAAAGCTTTGAGCAACAGTGATAATTCACCCCAGCATTTACATCTCTCGCCTGTCATCCTTCTGTTGCCTTTAGCAGTTCTGTCAGTATCTTCTTTTTAGAAGGCACTACTGCCAGTTTGCTACGATCACGAAAAACTCTTTAGATTATTCGTGTATTACGATATCTTCTTAGATCTCGTAATTTGCAGAATCCTTCTGGATCTCTGTTGCAATACCTTCTTTAAGGAATTGCATTTGAAACGTTGTCTTTACAACTGTTTCAGTTTCTGTATTTTCCATCGAATAGCGTGCCCCGGCGTTCCCGGAAATAACAATCTCAAAGCTTTATTGCTACGATGGAAAACATTAATGCTTCACTCCTAAACACTGACTTCTGTAAGTTAGAGAAGTTTGATGGAGAGCATTATCAAGTCTGGAAGAGAAAGGTTTATCTCACTCTTCAACTCAGAGACGTGGATCACGTACTTCTTGAAGAGGAACCTACCGTTCCAGATACTGGGTCTGCTGCCGCAATCTCTGCGGCTACTAAACTTCAGGCCAAGTGGAGAAGGGAGAATAGCATTTGCAGGTTGCTTATCCTGAATGCTATGGAGGATTCCCTAGCAGAATCCTATTCTAAGAAGAATATCGCTAGAGACATATGGGAGTCTCTAGAAAAACTCTACGAAGAAGACAAGAACCGCAGTAAAATATTTGTGGTTGAAAAATATCACAAGTGGTTCTTTGAGGACGAAAAGTCTATGCTGCCGCAGGTAAAGGAGTTCATGAAACTGCGACAGAAGCTGGAAGACGAGGCGATGTCCCTCCCCGACAAGTTTGTTGTTGGAGGGATTGTCTCAAAGCTCCCCGCTGGGTGGAGCAAGTTCTATGCAAACATGCATAGGAAGAAGTTGGAGATCACCCTTGAAGATCTCCTACAGGAAATCTATGTTGAGGACCAGATGCGGGCTCAACTGAAGTTGGACACACTGTCCAAGCAATTGGCTAACGCCAATCTGGTTCAGACCAAGGAACCAAAGGGAAAGCAGGCGGCTTTCCACAGCAAGAAGAAGAACCCTGACAATCTAAAAGTCAAGGGAACTTCTATCAAGAAAAAGAAGCCAAAGTCAGAAATGCCTTGTTTCAAGTGTGGCAAGAAGAGCCACTTTAAGAATGAGTGTAAAGCAAAGACCAAGCAATCAGAGCAAGGAGAGCCTAGTAAGGTATCTATGATCACTGACGTAGTTGCTATGATTGCACAGGTTGATGCAGTAAGGACTGACTTTGACTGGTGGGTAGACACTGGAGCCTCCTACCATGTCTGCTCCAGTAAGGAGTGGTTCACCACCTATACACCTACTTCTGAAGTGGTTATGATGGCGAACCAAGCACAAGCTGAAGTGCTCGGGATCGGGACGGTGGTGTTGAAGCTGACTTCGGGAAAGTCTCTGACGCTTCAAGGCGTAAAGCACGTACCTGCTATCGCCAAGAACCTGGTCTCGGGAGGCCTACTCTGCAATGCAGGCCTCAGGATGGACATCAATGCTGGCCAGATGGTGATGTCTATCAAGGGAACATATTTCGGGAAAGCTTTTTATACCGAAGGAATGTTCAAGATTCAGCTTGTAAATCAGTCCAATGTAATTAATGTAATTAATGAAGTTACTCATTCTGCTTATACTCTTGAGTTGTGGCATAATAGGCTAAGACATGTTCATTGTAAACGAATAAACAGAATGTCTAGTCTAGGACTTATCTCCAAATGTGGGGGTAAGGTAGAGAAATGTGAAGTTTGTGCTCAAACGAAGATCACAAGGAAACCCTTTCCTCGGGTTAATCGAAGTACAGATCTTCTGGAGTTGGTTCACTCCGATATTTGTGACTTCAAACAGTTCTCTACAAAGACCGGGATGAAGTATTTCATAACCTTCATCGATGACTTCTCAAAGTATGCGTTCGTCTACTTGCTGAAGGCTAAAGACGAAGCATTCGAGAAGTTCAAGGAGTTCAGAGCCGAAGCTGAGCGGCAGACTGGACAACAACTCAAAAGGATAAGAAGTGATCGAGGTGGGGAGTACAGGTCTCATGAATTCGCATCGTTCTGTAAGGAACATGGAATTGTCAATGAGACTACGGCTCCGTACTCTCCTCAATCAAACGGAGTAGCTGAGAGGAAGAACAGGACGTTGACAGAAATGATAAATTCAATGTTGTTGACTGCTGGCCTTCCTAAGTGCTACTGGGGAGAAGCTGCATTGACGGCCACTTTTATTCTAAATAGAGTGCCTCATGCAACTTCAGACGTTACTCCTCATGAACTCTGGTTCAAGGTCAGACCTAACTTGAATGTTATTCGAGTGTGGGGGTGTCTGGCGTATGTCAAGCTTCCAGATCTAAAGATTCAGAAGCTTGGGACAAGGACTACAAAGACGATCTTCTTGGGGTATGCCGAGAAGAGTGATGCTCGAAGATTTCTTGATATTGAGTCAAATCATATCATTGAATCTCGCGATGCAGAATATTTTGAAGACAAGTTTGCAAGGCACAAGAATATTGTTCTTCCGGATGTTCCGGAGAATAATGAGGGTGCACAAGAGACTGAAGTCTTCAATGAAGATGTGGTCCAAGAAGATGTTGTTGTTGAAACAACGGTTGAACCAGAACAAGCTGAGCCGTCAGCTAAGCGTGTGAGGAGGCCGAAGGACTTCGGAAGTGACTTTGTCACCTATCATGTGGAAGCAGATCCGCTTACCTATGATGAGGCGATGAAGACCAGAGACGCGGTTTTCTGGAAGGAGGCGATTGACAATGAAATTGATTCCATCACCTCAAATAACACTTGGGTGTTGGTTGATCTTCCTGAAGGAGCGAAACCCATCGGATGCAAATGGATCTTCAAGAAGAAGATGAAAGCAGACGGAACTATTGACAAGTTTAATGCTAGGTTGGTAGCCAAGGGGTTTTCTCAGAAGCAGGGGATTGACTATTTTGACACGTATGCTCCAGTAGCCCGGATGACCACCATCAGAATGTTGATTGCTCTCGCAGCAATACATAAGATGGTGATACATCAGATGGATGTGAATACGGCTTTCCTAAATGGCGAGCTGACCGAAGAGATTTACATGCAACGGCCAGAGGGATTTGTCATCAGGGGTCTTGAAGACAAAGTCTGCAAATTGGTGAAATCTTTGTACGGTCTTAAACAGGCTCCCAAGATGTGGCATGAGAAATTTGACAAAGTTATAAGGTCAAATGGCTACATGGTCAGCGATACGGACAAGTGTGTTTACACGAAGTTCGCTGATGGAAGAGGTGTGATCGTTTGTCTGTACGTGGACGACATGCTTATCCTAGGTACGGATATTAGCTGTGTCACGGAGACAAAGAAATTCATCTCAAGCAAGTTCAGTATGAAGGACTTGGGGGAAGCTGATGTGATCTTAGGGATCAAGATCATCCGGACAGACACTGGACTAGCGCTGTCACAGTCTCATTATATTGAGAAAATGATCACTCGTTATGGGTATCGGGATCTTCCAGGGATCGATACGCCATACAGGTGTGATCTGAAGCTGAAGCCTAATTCAGGGGAAAGTATCAGGCAGCTGGAGTATGCAAGCGTAATGGGAAGTTTGATGTATGCTACTACTGCCACAAGGCCTGACATAGCTTTCGCCGTGGGAATGCTGAGTCGTTTCACGAGCAACCCAGGTGTTGAACAGTGGAAAGCTGTGAAACGGGTTATGAGATATCTCAAGAAGACTCAGACATATGCACTGTACTACAGCGGAGATCCGCAGGTAGTGGAAGGCTTCAGTGATGCCAGTTGGTGCTCAGAGGTGGAGAGCGAGAGGTCCACAGGTGGATACATTTTCACAATGGGTGGAGCTGCTATATCGTAGAAGTCGAAGAAGCAGACTATGCTCTCGCGGTCATCCATGGAATCTGAGTTCTTTGCACTAGATACCGCAGCCGAGGAAGCAGAATGGCTTCGGGAGCTCATGTATGATCTTCCATTGGTTGGGGCGCAAATACCGGCAATATCGATATACTACGACAACCAGGCGACTGCGGCGGTGGCATCAAATGACCTCTTCAACGGGAAGAAGAGGATTGTGCGGTTGAAGCACAGGGCAGTACACGATCTTATCAAGAGAGGTGCTATTGCAGAGATTGATGTCCGGAGTCAGGAGAACCTGGCGGATCCGTTCACCAAGGGCCTCAAGCGCCAGCTGGTCAATGACACAGCTTGTAAAATGGGCTTGAAGGCATTCTGATATTGGATTATTGTATTCCTACCATAAAGTTTTATGCTAATAGTTCAAAGATTTATCTAGTAGGCATCTAGCTTTTGGTTCAAGGGAGGACCACTAATCGGAAGAATATCAGGAACGGTGGGTACATGTTCTATTGGGCATGGAGAGGTTACGGACCTATCACCACTGTTGTCTACTATTGTTTTCTGCGGAAAACGGTTCCTGTGGGAAGGTTGGCTTAATTGCCTTAATGAGTTCTCAGGCAGAGTGAATGCCTGGAGTGCTTTACAGGAAGCACGGTAGAGCAGCACTACAAGGAGTGAAACTCCATGCTACAGTGGGGTGACTCCACAATGAGGTTCCTATATGTGGGGTGCTGCCCAGGAATAGGATAAAGCCTCGGCTTTGCAGGCCAAGTCACAGCGGCGTAGCACCGCAAATAGGCAGTTAGCCTAATGCTGTATGTTAAATATAAAGAGGGGTGTAGTCAGCACTACAAAGAGGAGGAGTTCCTCATGTTACAGTGGCACGACACCACCATGAGGTACCCGGTTAGGGATAAAGCCTCGGCCTTGCAAGCCATGTCGTTGCGGCGTAACACCGCAAGGGAGCCTAAGGCTTCATGCTGGGTAGTTTGGCACTACAAAGAGGCGGTTGCCTCATGCTACTGTAGTATGACACTACCATGAGGTTCCCGGTACGGGGTAAGGTCTCGGCTTTAAGCCATGTCATAGCGGCGTAGCACCGCAAGGGAAGCGCAAAGCGCTTCATGCCATGTCTCTTTATAATGAACTCACCTATAGTGTATGACAGAGATATCAGGCCGTCTCTTGAGGGTAAACTTGTAGACACCCAAAATTATACACTGAAACCAGGCTAGCACAGGGCCTTTAATGTGTAGCCAGAAGCACATTTAACTACATTATGTGAGTGAAAAAAATTTCAGCTATGATGCAGAATTCAAGGCTTAGTCCATTCTTGTGTTATAGTTTGATTTTTGACTCACGTGGAAAGATTCAAGTCTTAAGTGGCATCTATCCTAAAAGCATAATGGACAGTTACTGTGGGGAACACTCGTACTCATATATATAGAGATATGTGGGGGATTGTTGGGTTGGTAGCCTTTTGTTTTGATTTTTAGTCCCACATCGGCTAGAAAGGAATGTGTATCTCCACATATATGAGTCTTTTCTCTTTATGGAGATGCACATGTAGTGCACATGGGTGTGTGCCATGTGGGATTAATTATTAATGGTATAAAGGCTTAATCAACAATTAAAAGCTGTAAGCTTTTTGCTCTTGGAAATTTATTTCCATGGAGCTAAGCTCCGTAGGAGCTTAGCGACTCCGACTCGGACTCGGACTCGGACTCGGACTCGGACTCGGGCTCGGGCTCGGGCTCGGGCTCGGGCTCGGGCTCGGGCTCGGGCTCGGGCTCGGACTCGGGCTCGGGCTCAAGGGCTCATGAGGCGTAATGTGGCGTTTTGTTGGCGCACTTTGCACTTAGCACGTCAGCATCGTCGCTAGGCGCATAGTGCGCTTAAGTTGCGCTCGTTGCGCGAGCCACTTGCGCGGCCCGTTACGCGAGCCCAGTTACGCTGGCCCAGTTACGCAGCCCAGTACGCAGCCCAGTACGCCCAGTACGCCCAGTGTGCGCAGCGTACGCAGCGTGCGTAGAGTGCGCAGCGTACGTAGTGTGCGTAGAGTGCGTAGTGTGCGTAGGGTGTATAAAAGGGGCTGTGTGCGTATGGCTGGCTGCATATTAGAGCGGGAACGGTTGCAGCAGTTGCTGCACGTTCAGGAGTGGTTCTGCCACTACCCTGAAGTTCAGGCAACTGCTTGGCAACCGTCCCGTGGGCTATATATGCAGGTTCTCTCCTCTCTCTGAGTGCGGTAGTAATCAGAATTCCAAGGAGAAAAACTCTAAGTGTTCTTTAACACAACAGAGTAGTGAGCGTGTTCTTTAACACAAACACTAGTACTTTTTAGTACGCGTGGGTTCTGTTACTTCAAACAGAGAGAGAAGAGTAGAGCCATTGCCAGAGGAGTTCGCCGTCTTCCGAGGAGTCAGAAGAGCAGGAGTGTTCCAAGGTTTTTCGTCAACCTTGCTGGTTCCTGGAAGCTGTTCGCAGAGGGCGAATAAAGCTTTGAGCAACGGTGATAATTCACCCCAGCATTTCCATCTCTCGTCTGTCATCCTTCTGTTGCCTTTAACAGTTCTGTCAGTATCTTCTTTTTAGAAGGCACTACTGCCAGTTTGCTACGATCACGAAAATCTCTTTAGATTATTCGTGTATTACGATATCTTTTTAGATCTCGTAATTTGCAGAATCCTTCTGGATCTCTGTTGCAATACCTTCTTTAAGGAATTGCATTTGAAACGTTGTCTTTACAACTGTTTCAGTTTCTGTATTTTCCATCGAATAGCGTGCCCCGGCGTTCCCGGAAATAACACATGCTGAAAGATGGTGAGCTTATAAAATATGACATATATATATACCTGACTTGTGGAAGTGTGAAGAGGGAGTAGCCCTTTGCATCTCTGTGCATGTCAAGCACGATCACTGCTAAGCGTGAGAGTGACAACGCATCGATGTCAATTAACTTTTTGATCCTGAGTGAAGAAAAAAATGAAAGTTAGAAAGAACTGTGGATCAAAAAAACTGTCATAGAATTAGACCGTAAAAAGATGAGTAATTCAGGTTGTCAGTAAGTGTGCACACACAGAATAGAACATTGGCACACAAATGTACATGTTAATTTAGAAATTATTAGCATAAATTTTTTTACTGACAAGCTTTATCTATAACCTCTTATTTTATACTACTTTGTTAAGCATTTTAAATAAATTATTAGATGTATAGGCAGAAAAAGTTATGCAAAAATAGCTATCTGCAGAGCAAAGGAGTATTCTGGGAGTTCTTGGAAGTTGTGTTGTAGTTTGGTGAAGGAGAATAGGATATGGCTGTTTGGCTGCTAAGAAAGTGTGGGAAAGGAAAGAAAATGAAACGTAATATAGATCATGTTTCTACATGAAACGCTCTTCATTTTCCTTTCCCTCACTTTCCAACAAAACCCAACACGGTCTATCAGTCTAGAATTTTCAAATCTACCCAACTTGAGCACGATAAGCACCATTCAAAATAGTCAAATAAATAATGGAGTAAGGAGAAACCAATTGCCACTTGCAGTTCGAGGTTTCCAGCCAGGAATGCAGGGAGAGTTGGAGAATATTGATTAGCCGGGTACAGAGATTAAAAACATATGGTCTGTTGAGCTTGAGTGATAACCAAGTTAAGGAACAAACATTATAACTTCCAAAATAATCTTGGGGATTGGTGGGATTAAAATAATCTTGGGGATTGCAATATGAGTACGATGTTCCCTCCTGTTAGCATCTTTTTAAGACCAAACCACCTACAATCGATCCATGTTTGAAAAGATTTTTAAGTTTTAAAAGCACAGCAAGTATGCACTACTAAACACTAGTAGAGAATTTTACTAAGGTGGGCATGAAAAGAGATCCAATGGCAAAAGACTAATCAAACAGTATAAATAGAGAGAGCAAATAGAAATACATCATCAGGAGAAAGAGAATTCAAATTTTCATAAAGGAAAGATGGTCCTGCAGCTCTGTTACACGGACAAGGATAAAACACATTAAGGGCACTGCATCTATTTTAGTGTGTCCTGGTGTATTTTGGAGTGTCCGGGATGTGTCCAATGTGTGTGCTTCCTAGTCATGCAGCCATGATCAGTAAGTTTTCCTCAGTGCTCCATGATGCTGTTCTTGTTTAGATGAGATATGGAAGTCACTGAACAGTATCATGGTTAATTGGTTCAAAAGAGGAGAAAATATCACAAGCACAAAGAGCAGTGAACATCATCCCAGGGAATAAAATCCTCATAAGTTCATGGAACTAATTCTTAATCATATGCAGATTTTGGCAGGTAAAGAAATACGAAAAATCTTAAAAGATGAATTTGAGACCATGTGATGACAAAAGATGACCTTTTCATCATAGGGTAAAAAAAAAGCAAGTCAAGATGAATAAAACAAACGACGGATCACTTGATCACTTGAATAACAAGTATGATGATGGGATGTAAGGCCTTCCACCGAGCCAGGGGACTAGACCCAATGACCAAAATAGATGGAAACATGCGTACAGTGTACCCCCCCCCCCCCCCCCCCCCCCCAAAACAATGTGCTCCTAGGCACACACTCCAGCATAAATTTACTTGCAGAGAGAGCACTATAAAATTGCAAGCATAGAGAAACATGGCATGCTCAACTAGAAAAACTAACCACCAAACTTGACAGACATTCATATTTGGCATAAATACCTGCTTGGCGTACCGCAAGCAATGTTCACTCGTCCTTTTAGTAATGCAACCTACAAGGTATTAAAGCAATATTAGCAATGAAATAAATACAGATTCATTGGCAGTACACAATTGATAATGAAGACAAATTTATGTTGAGTGAAACAATAGGCATGCAACTTATCCTTTAGATAAAGCCCACATTGAACATCATATAATTCTAAGATGGACAAAGCTGTAGCAACATTGTCACAAGAAAAACTTGTCACTTGGTGCCTGGTAGAACCAAGCAAGAGGGAAAGATGACATACAAGATGTATGTTAGGTTCAAACCACATTGAAAAGATAATTTAACTGCAAAAATATGTTGCTTACATTTTGTCTAATTATCCTAAGATAAAAGGAATTGATAAACGCATCCCCTTTACAAGTTATTTTAGGACTACAAAGTTAGAGATGTGTGGATGACATTTGGGTTAAACACAAGGATCCCCATATTGTTGGATGAACCCGTACAAAACCTCCATCTGTTCCACTGTGCAGAAATCAAGGCTCGTAATATTGGTTTGGAGTCGGTTCTGTACCCTTCTTATGATTATCGGTATCGGAGTCGGTTTTGCACCCTTCTTATGAGTATCAGTATCAGAGTTGGTCTTGAACCATTCTTATAAGTATCGTTACCAGCAGTTCCAGGTTGTCATTTTGGAGTTCTTCATTGCGAAAAGCCAAATATAATAAAAGGTTACTAAAAATATATAAATCTTATTTATTATGTTTTGCTTTCTAGCCAGTTTTGAATTGAATAATATTCAATATTGTCGAAGTGTTCACTCGCAATATATATAATATTGTTTATTTACATGCCTTTAGACAAAGTATACAATTATACTCGCAATAGATAGTCTTTAATTAAATAATATTAAGATGGATGAATATTGTGAAATTATAGATTTTTACAACTTCGACAAATTGTAATGGTCATAGTAAATTTTATCGGCACATTGTAGCGCATGTCAATGAGTCAATTTTCAGCACAACCCAAATCATGAATCATTGTCTTTAGTTTTACTACTGCTTTTTCCGCACTTACTCTCTATCATAATTATTATTTGCTGAAAATATCGGGAAATAGAGCCTCCATGTTAGTATCTGTGGGGGATGAGTGTTGAATTGAGACAGAACAAAACAATACAATAATATCGGCCAATATCGTGAAATATGACCTATTAAATTGCCATTTCAATTTTGGGTCTCAGTCTGCAGCAAGTCAAAGACATAAAGATAAAGATAAAGGGATACTCTTGATTTTGTCCATCATATATACAATAGTCCAATACCAAATATACGATAGTCCAAAACCAACCTCCTACTTCTTGATTTTGTCCATCACTCTTGTCGTTAACATATTTCATGAGTAATCATTCCGTAAAGCATAATTATTTATTTTTGTTCAAAATAAATATACTAACTGGATTCAGGTGACCAATCTCTTAGCAGAATCTAAGCCAACATTGAAACACTTATTGGTGAAAATTAACGTCATTGGACCTTTCTCAGTCCCAAACCGCTGATGAGTGAGAGCAACAGAAGAAAAGCATCCCGGATGTAAGAACTTCAGGAGTTGGATTGTAACTTACAACAAGAAAAGAGAAACAATATTATGTGAAACAGGAATCAGAACTTTGTCATTTACACTAATTCAAAACATTGTATTTGGCCAGGCTAACAACAAATTTATTTATGAATTATGGCATTACCAATAAATAGAGAATTTCTATGAGTTGCTCTATAAAAAGGAATACTATCATGATCCTTTTCTAGTTCACTATAATGTGTCATTAGCAGATGTCTTTATACAGATTCGCCCTCTTTGTTAATTCAAGGATGAGGATAAGACAAGTCATTACTGAATTCAGTTAGACCGACATTTATGATACCCAACTTCTGTATTTAAGCCGCTATAGGAAACATAATAAAAAACTATAGTACCTACTATTGACATATCAACACAATATATTTTAAGCTATTTCTTTTCAAGGTCACCACATAAACATGTCCATAGTCTTTGATAGTTGTCATGTCCGTAACAATATTCAAAGGCTGAAATCAATCATGACCTGACAACTCATGGCAACAGTCTTATGGCCAACAATAAAAAAACAGTCTCAAGGAACACAAACACCTGAAGGGTTTTACTCCAATCACTTTTTCTTTTTGGTCTACCGCTTATGAGCATACCTGTCACTAAGGGCAGTCAAAGGAGCAAAAGAAGAATGTGAAAGATACACATGGAAGAAGGGATTGGAATTTTGGAATGTATGGACCAAAAGAGATGGCAAAGTCCTGGCAAGAGACAGGAACGCAGGGAATAAGGGGTCGAATCTAATTCCAAAACGGTCCATCATTATTCTACTCCCTGTGCAAGCATAAAAATGTTCAAAACGAAAAGAGACAGTTACCAATTTTCATTTCTAAAATAGATGATGATGGTTCCGCATCTATACCTGTACATGATAAATACCAACATCTACATTTTTTGTATCACAATAATTGTATGAGAAGGGAGGGAGGGAGAAAAGAGAGGGTGTGGGGGGGGGGGGGGGGGGGGGGTGTTCTAATTGGAGTAATATTTAAGAGGAATGAAATTTACCTTCTGACACTTGCATGGAGCGGTGAAAGACAAATATAAGAGCTTTTATATAAGTTAGCTTCTTACAACACCATTTAGAATAAATTAAACCCTCCTAATATTTCACTTCGTACTTGAGAACAACCCCCCCCCCCCAACCCCCCAACCCCCCCACACACATACCCTTCCTAAAAATTGGCTTTTATCGGTTTTCCTCCATACCATCAAATGAAAAATTAGTTTGGAGGAAATTGACCAAAATAACCCTTGCTTTATAAAATATAATCTAATAAAAAATAAAGATAAGAGTGTTTCATGCAAAAACACCCTTCATACTTCCAACTCCCTCTACTTCTTTCTCTCTCCCCCTCACCCTTGCCTCCCTCTAGCAGTATTCTCCCGGACCTCTATATCCCACACAAACACCCCACCACATTTTCACCTCTCCTCTCCCATCAGGTTGGATCGGACCCCCAATCCAACTGGATGGGAGACTGGACAATATTGGTGAGGGAAGCGGAGATGGACAGTCGGGTGAAGAATATTGCATTATATGAAATTATGAATTCTCCATGTATGGCGAGGTAGGTATGGTTTGGACTTTGGAAGTGGTTGACTTCTATGGTGACAATGATGGGTGGAGATTGTTGTTATGATGGTCGTGAAGATGGTAAGTTGGCGTTCATGGTGGTTGGGGATGTGACGTTACGAAGACTGGTGGTGAATGTGATATTATGGTGGTCTTGGTGATGATGAGGATGATGGTGGTCCAAGCCGATTATGGTAATGGTGATGAAGATGGTTGTTGTAGTGGCGATGGAGACGATGGTGGCAGTACCATCACCAGCAATAGCACCGTAGTCTAACCCTCAAGCAAGCACAGATGGAGAAAGGAGGGGGTCTCACAACATATGCTCGAACTTTCTTCCATTTCTTTTTTTCCTTTCTCGTTACCAATTTACCAACGGAAGGGCATTTTGCCCCCCCCCCCCCCCCCCCCCCCCCCCCCCCCCCCCCCCCCCGTTGATTCTTACTTTAACAGACATTTCGGCTCTGGGGAGGGAATTCTAGCAAAAATAAACAGTGGGAGACTTCTATAGGAAGTGGAATGTGTGGGGGGTGGGAGGGTGGACTCCAGTGATTTTCTGTATCATTCTTTGCTCCAAAGAAACGAATCCCCATAACTTGAGAATGACCAAACCTGTCCCCTTAACTAACAAATTCAACTCCATATCAGTGTTCTGAGTCTTCTGACAATTGAACCAGATCGACCCTCATCTACTACTGACAATTTCTAATTAGTTTCATACTTTAACATGTTTGTCATTTAGAAACTTATTTTGCAATTTCTTGATCAAATTTGCTGTCCATATAGTAAAAAATATTATCTATATACACAAAGGAGTGCATAAAAATTTAACGTGATGACTATCATAGACTCCCAATCTGACGAATGTGATGACTATCATAGACTACCTATCTGACGAATATAGAGAAGATATCGGTAGGTTCAATACAGATGTCTACATAAACACATGAAAAATAAATTGTACTATAAGGAGGGGGAAAAACCTGCTCTTCCACTTTCATATGTTTTGCAAAGAGCTTTACAGGACGGCATTCTCTTGTCAATGGCTTCAAACCTCTAAACAACCATAATATGTCAGTGAATAGATAGAGAGCAACTCGCATATTTCTAAACTAATTACATAAATGATGCAGATCACAATAACTAAACCGATTAGTAAAGAACTTGTCATCTGATTGTTATTAGTAAGTAATAACTTGGTGCGAGGTACAAAAGGATATAACACATTTTAACAGAACAAATGTTTACAAGTGGAGTAGAATGAACTCAGGCCTGTAAATTGCCTTTTATTTAACGTGCACTTAAGATATCTATTCAATGCCATGGACAAAGAGTTTGAACTGGAAGATCAGATACACTAGGGAAAATTACCAAGTTTCAAAATTATACACGATCATAAATACCAAATGAAGCAAACATTAAACAGAATTCATTAGCAAGAACCATATGCACTGGATGATGTCTACATAGAACGATATAATCCACCTTTGTAAGAACTACAGCCAGACAATATTTTCCTTTAACTGAAGGATAGATATGGCTTTGAATTGACATCATGGGAAAAAGACTTCCCAGGAAAGTTCATAATTACTATGCTTGAACACAAATCAGTAAGACAGAATTTACATCACTGAATGTAGACTGCAATCACTGGTCAATAGAAATGATCTGACTGTGGACGCAAATCAGCACTAAACTGACATTGGATAACAGGTACTTTGGAGCCTCAGAGACAAAACATAGCACTTGCTTCAAACTGAACTAGCCAGTCAACATCTAAAATTTATGGAAGTTTTGTGGAAAAGTTGCATTGACCGCAACTCGGACTTCGCAAACATAGAGTACATTCCGCATCCTCAACTGCATTATTAAGAAATGATTACATACAGATTCCAGAACCAAATCTGATAAGGACACTAGTTCGTCAGTATCCAGTATGTAGGCTTTAGCACTTAATATGCCAACTCAGAGTGTCAAAATTCTGAACCTGGAACCACTCTCGACTGATAGGATATGTTGACACATATTTTGCACACTTCTATGACGAGTCAGCTATACTATAGGGACACTGATTCGACACGATTTAGACACGGTGTCACAGATTCAGCCACCTTTGGTATTTTGGAGTGTCTGTGCATGTTCGATAGGTGTGTCCGTCATGGCATGAATTTTGGAGTGTCAGTGATTCTTAACGCGTCAGATTGGATATGTTACCGATGATGAACATTGGATTACGATGGGATCGGTTATGGAGTGGATACAATAATCAAGCATTACCTTGGGTATTGAGCACCGTAAGTGAAGGCACCATTCACCAAACCAGGATTGAAGGAATTTAATGGTCACAAATGTTGGTCCAACACTTGAAGTTCATGTAGTTGCTGAATATGAGTACAAACCAAAAGAATATTAAGATCGCAATGCGCAAGGCAAGAGAGGACAAAGGGAAGATATCAATGTTTTAAAGAAAACGGTATGTCAACTGGAGCAATTTCAACACAAAAATAGAGGTAAACAACCCTACTCAATCCACTGAGAGTATTGAGAGTATAAAATTCAAACTGAACTAACTCAACAAAGTATGGAACAAAAATGAAATAAGATTGGGTGACTTTTGATATTAGGCGTAAATGGACCTGCACCAAATCCAATCACAGACCTGTCTGCACATGAGAAGTCATCAAGCTACAGATTCAAAGATAAGAGAATTGCTTATGGAGGACTAATCTGCACTTTTACGCATCAAGTCTATGTGGAGATTGTGTCCATATTGGATCACTTTTAGTCATTGGATTTAGTTTGGTTCAGTTAGTCTATTTTTATTTGTTTAATTTAGTTGGTTTGGTCATGATTGCTTACATTTGGTAATCCTGATTACCATTGGTTTCTTGATATCGAAGGATTCTGAGGCCATATAAACAAATGTAAGCACTTATTAATATAATTAAATTAGAGACTGAAATTTTATTTATTTGTTAGGTGTAATTTTCTAACCTAGAATAATCTTCATCTTCTTCAGCAAACCCTAATTGTGTGTAAGCACTTTAACCCCCATATTACAGCCATAAAAAAACTCTGAAAACCCTTCTTTTTCAACCCAAACCTACCAACCACAGCATATAACTCAGAGCCTCTGTTTTCCACATTAAATCCTTCACATAACCCACAAAAGAACCCTTTTTGCTGCTGTCCAAAATTAAAGATCATTGGATAAAGAATTCAAATTCAAATCCAATCACCCTTGCCCAGAACCCCAAACCCTATTCTCTACGCCATTGCCTCCAATACCCAGTCATCTTCATCCTCAAATAGATCAAGAACCCTCTGTCGGCAGACCTTTAACTCGAAGGCGTTGTAGCATAAGAATGTTTCCCTTGGAACGAGTTTTGGGCATGTCCTCAATTGTGTGGATTAAGGTTTTCAATCCTCGAGTATAAACCCTACTCCCACCTTATTAGTTGCAGAATATTATAATTTTAGGATTACTATAGATGTTGCAACTATCTTGATACTACTTTCTTTATATAGAGTCAAGATTAATTAGTTGGTGTGTATGCCAGGGAATTAACGACAATGTTACGACCTACTGGCAACATGCAGTCAAGAGTAATTAGTTGGTGTGTATGCCAGGGAATCTTCGGACAAGTACCTTTCCAATGTTTCCATAGAACCATGAAAGAGAGTCGACATGTGGGAAACCTATCAAATTAGTCTGGCAGAGGAACCTCGTAAGTCCTAGGAGAAATGATCTTAGTTGCAGGTAAAAGTACTAGGCAAAACCGAGAAAATTTAATGATAAACCTAAATAAGATGAAACCCTAATTTGTTTTTTCTCAGTTATAGATCTACTTGTCAGGACTTTGATGTCCTACTAGTCAGAGAACAGTGAGAGGGAAGTGCACTATTGCTATTGTAAGCATGTTGCTTCTACAATTTTCTACTTTTGAAATTAGTATTTAGCACCATTTAGTTATCAATCAGAAAAAGAAAAGAAAAAAAACATAACAATTGGGTTATGGATATATAAAGTCAGATTACAAAGAAACTATTTTGTGAAGTGTCTCTTTCGACGCCAATTATCATATCATAAACTAAATGACATGGCACAGTTTGTTGTATGGATCACCAGATCAATATGTTCAACAGACACAAAGATGACACGAGATAATACATACATGAAAACACAGGCACTACACCGATTTCGTTATGTCTTAGAGAAACGGAGTGTCCATGTCATGTCAGACATGGACATAACACTGATTTTGGTGTTTTGTCTCCATTTCTCTGAAAAAGGCACATGGTGCATATGTTTCACATTATTTAATATAGCCTGATCTTATGAAAATCTAAGAGGCAACTCCAACACCCAGTTTGGAAAACATTCCAAGACTTTCCTTTCACCACTAACCACATCACAGCTATGGAACCTTATTACCTGGTAGATGTAGATGTCAAGGGAAGAAGAACGTAACAACGACTGATAAAAGTTCTCCAATAAAAAGTACACATTTACATGGTTTCCCCAGTTTAGATCAGTGAAATCTTGGGGTCAAAAAGGTCATGAATAGTATCACCTGAGAAGCTCCAAAGATCTCAAAGCAGATACGCTGATAACAAGTATTGCTGGAGCCCCCCCATTGATTCCCTCTGAAAGCTTTTCCTCACACAGAACCTTTTTCCATGATGCTCCAGAAGTAGCCTTCATATGCTGACTGAAATTGTTCACATCCTGATCCACTCCTTGAGGCAGCTCAACCATGCATGTATCTGCAAACATTTCAGTGTGTTTTAGCACCATTTTCTCACAAGGACTTTTTACAGTTCACATATAAAATTGATGTCAAAAGAAAAGGTTCATATATCAATTAACAATGATGAGTCTTCGAATTCGTTTTTAGTATCAAGGAGGAAAAAGTAGCATACAACTAAAAAATAGCAAAATCCAATTGTTACCTTAATACGCACTTCTAAATGGTTCTTAATTGGCAAATCAAATTTTATTAGCATTATATGCAACCCAAAAAAATGGTACTTCCAAAACTTATTACCAAACTATTGGGAATCCAGCTTGAGTCGAGGTGAATGGAAGTTTGGAGCAGTTGCAGAATCGACAGAGAAGCGTTGTGGAGTTGGACAAGGTTGAACATAGACCAAATCAGTGGGACCGAAATTTCGGTCTGGGCCAAACAATATGGACAGGAATTCCGGATTTTCCATCACAAAGAGTGAGACCAAAGCGGAACTCCGGTCTGGGTAAACCGGATTGAGACGGTTTTGTGGTTTTGTGCAGATCCAGATATTTGGATCAGTTTTCGAGGGTTCATATTGTTTTGGGTATTGTTTTGGGCTGACTTAGAGGATAAGTCAGGATTTTCTAATGCTGAATAGGGTTGGGTTTTCTAATGTTGAATAGGACTTCTTAGCTGCCTATAAGGAGGAGGCTAAGGGGGATTTCCAAAGCATGCTCTCATAGAGGTTCAAGGGAGATTCCACCAAAAATTTAAGAGATCTATGACTCTTAGATTCTTGCGGTGTCTACCACATCTACGACTCTTATATTACTTGAGGAGGAGGAAGGTTTTTTGAAGGAGCGGCGTCTACCACATCAAGTCGAGATCGTCACCGTTAGGTGAGAGTATCATGTGTAAGGGGTTGGGTTATTTGAGTGATTTCATCTATGTATCTTTCTCTTGAGAATTGTTAAGGGGTCGACTCTTGGAACAAGGGAGTCGACACTATTATGTTGCAATCTTTTCATGTAAGAAAAGGTTGGGACTTGTCTGGGTAGCAATAGCCACCACATATCGTGTGTTTGACCTTTGTTTTGTCTCGTGTTTCTTTATGGGATCGACGCCGTCCACCGAGCATCTCTAATCCCAACACAAACTACAATTCTTTTTTATATTGCATTTCAAAACACGATTTTGAATGGAACCACATTGCAATTTCAAGTACACAAAACACTACTTTAACTGAAGTCGTATTTTAGCAACACAATTTCACTAATGAATCGCATTTCAGAAATGTTATTTCACTAAAATATCATCTTAATTGAATATTTCCAAGCTAACATTATTTCATTTGAAATTTCGTAAACTCCCCCACCATTGACAATCACATGGGTCACTTAAATATGCACTTCCTGGTTGCTAATTCGCAAAATCAAAAAAAAAAAAAAAAAAAAAAAAAAAAAAAAAAAAAAAAACAACAACAACAACAACTTCAATATGCATTTGTAAATGACTATTAATTAGCAAAATCAAATCCTTTTACATAATATGTACCCAACTGGCTGTTAATTACCGTACACCAACTATTCTTAGCCTTTCAACACTCACATAATGATTTCCCCATCGATAATCACATGGATCAGTTCATTTTCCAGGAAGCAAAGTGTGGCCTTGCCGAACATGTTGCGTGTACACAAACTGTTTGTTACAAAGCCAAAAAAGAGGGAGGGGGGGGTTCACCTTTGAATCCCTCCAGCTCGAGAGGGGACAGCTTCATCCCATTTGCGCTCTCGTACCGGCCAATGAAGAACCGAAGCTGCTCCGCAGCAGGAGCAGTGGAGACGACGACGGATCCTCCATCGTTGCCGCTCTTTCCAGAACCTCCCCTCTCCTTCTCCTTCTTCTTCCTCTTCTCCTTCTTCTCCGCGGGCTTCTCGGGAAATAGTGGGTTCTTTCCGAGAGGGATGAGGTTAGGGTTTCTGGAGCTATTGCTCTTCTTCTTCCTTTTGAAGGGGTTTTCGGAGTGGGGTTTATTGGACGGGTTCCTTCTCTTTGCGGCTTTGGGTTTGTCTTTCGCCATGGCTGTGCTTCTTCCTCTCTTGGGGCGGGGGGGTTTATTTAGGTTAATTAGGGGTTGTGTTGGGTTTTATTGTGCCCTGTACCAAACATAAAATTTTATATGAAAAAATATATTGGTAGTAAATTATAAAGAAAAAAAAATGATATTTTATTTTATTGATAACAGATGGATATTATCTATTTATTATTTGTTTGTCAAATTTAAATTAAACAAATATAAAAAATGTGTTTTATGTGTGTGTGTGTGTATATATATATATAGGAACTCGTAATTGTGAATAGGGGTGCAACTCGACGGGCTAAATCCGAGTCCGATCGGATAAACCCGTTAATGGGTTGGGTTAGGGTTGAAGATACTCGGATTCGACTCGGGTTTGGGTTAAAATATTTGAACCCGATCTAAAATCGGGTTGGGCTTGGGTTCATGTGTCGGCTTACCCGAAGAACCCGACTATATATATATATATATATATATATATATATATATATATATATATATATATATATATATATATATATATACTCAAACTCTTCAACTATTTATCCTAAATCTTATAGTTTGCATTTTGTAATGATTAAGACTTGATTGCTATTTGATTATGTGTCTAATATTAGTTTTGTTTAAAATTATTTCAAATATTATATTAGAGCCCGATAAATCCGATGGACCCGATCCAACCCGAGTTCAACCCGATCCAAATCCGATCCTCCGGGCTCGGTCTTGGGCTTCATATGTTGAACCCGAGGTCGGGCCGGGCTTGGGCTCGGGCTAGGCTTATGATTCATCGGGTTGAGCTCGAGTTGAGCTCAAACCCGACCCAACCCGCCCGAGTTGCACCCCTAATTGTGAATGCCTCTCACTGGGAATCGATCTCCTGACTAGTCGGACTGCATGCCTCACCACTATCGCTAGACTAGAGGGTCATTGAATGTCACTTCCCGTTCCCGGAATACGTATTCTTAATGCATGTACTGCTTTAATAAATTTATTTAATATTTAACATGTATTGTTTTGTAATTAAACCCCTTTAATTTTATGTTAATTAATTTTCTGCAATTTTATTTCCCGTAAATTTTATTTCCTGCTTTTATACTTTGCTTTAGCTATGCTTTGGGTTCGGCTTGGATTGGATTAAGTATGTTGGTTCATCATGAACCGAAACAAACCCCCACCTACCACCACCCCTTCATTTAAAGCCATCCCCTTTCTCTCTCTTCATTACTTCACCATTACTCATCTTACATTTCTTCTTCCTCATAAACTCTTCAGCCGCCAAGGCAAGTGCCAAACTTGCTTCTTGATGGATCTCCATTATTATTGTTCCATCAACTTCCTTACTTGATCTTAAGCCTCTTTAGTACTTAGCATTTTCAATTTCCATGGTTCATTTCATGTAAATCTAAGTTTAATGCATTTTCAAATTTTTAGGTTTAAATCTAGTAACTTTGTTATTTTACAAGTTTTAATGGTTCCATGTTGTAGAGAATTTCGTTCTACCCCATTTTGATCTATAGAACTCCAGATTTGGGCTTGGACTGAAGGATTTATGGAGCTTGGAAGCAATGGCTTCCCATGGTTCTTCTTCTCGGGAAAGTGGAGAAGAAGAACAGTGCTTGACCGCATGAGTTTTCATGCGGCAAGTCTTAGATAGCCGCATGGGCTTAGTTAGCCGCATGGGCTTAGTCAGCCGCATGAGACTTATCTGCCGTATGAGTTTTAGCTAGCCGCATATGCATTCAATCCCATAGCCGCATGGCGCTGATCATTCTCAGCCGCATGGCGCTGCATGACTTCTCAGCCGTATATAGGCTTGTACCTATTCCGCCGCATAGAATTTTCTCTGGCCGCAGGGGCGCAAGTCATCCGCAGCCGCATGAGATATTTCTCAGCCGCATGGGCGCGCGTTGCTTGCAGCCGCATGAATTCGAAACCCGAGCCGCATGAGGCCAGTCATTCTCAGCCGCATAGCGCCGCGTGACTTCTTAGCCACATATAGGCTTGTACCTATTCAGCCGCATGGAATTTCCCTGGCCGCATGGGCATATGTTGCCCGTAGCCGCATGAGACCCCTTTGGTTTCTAGCTGCATAGGGCTTTGCTAATTTGGCCGCATGAGACTATTCTGTTCCGGCCGCATGGAATCACCCTTGTCCAGCCGCATGTAACCCATTCATTCCCGGCCGCATGAATCAATAATTTCCCAACCGCATGAATGCTGGCCATAATGCCTTTTTGGCTGATTCTTATTTCAAATTGACATTGATTGATATTGATTGACATTGATTACCATTGATTGATTGACTTGGCATTTATTAACATTAATTATTGTCTTAACATTAATAAACAGGGATTGTTATCTTGATTTAGTAAATTGATCATGCGTTTCTAGTTGGAACTAAGAGACTGGCTAGTCGTCTTATTGAATTAAATGAATGAGACACGTTCATATCATGAACTATTGTAATCGACTGGCTGATCTCGAAAATTGGCATACAAGCACATGCAGGCTTCAATTTATTTATTTATTTATTTTCTATAACAGCAGCATGTGTACTTTATGGTCAAGGCATGATTATTCCGTGGTTAGTTTTGATTGTTACATTACGCAATGTAAGACCTCCAACCTGACCGCACGGGTATCATTGTAGAGTTGTGCATATCGTACCCCGTACGAAAGTACTCATTCTGAATGACCATGATCCACGGCATGGGACTTCACTCAACGTAGAGACTATTAAGTTAGATAAAATAATGATTGCATGAAGAGAATGGATTCCCGAGTTCTTACATGGCAGCCCTATTGGGACTATTAAGTGCCCGACAGGCCGGCTGGTTCCCACAGATACTGTAAATCTGCTACACGGGCAGGGAGCGGTATCTGCTTATATTATTTAATTGTACATGGTATATTAACGACGAGCATCCCACTGGGACTCGTCTAATTCATGATTGGCGCAATTGATTGACTGGATAGACTAGCCTTGCTTGCGCATAGTAAGAACCGAGGAATCCTTTATTGCATAATTCCAGGATAACTTGGAACTCACAGTAGCAAGCCGTAGTAGTTGCATGGCCGTTTAAATTGATTTATTTGTGTACTGTACCTACTATGTTACCTAACTGAGATGATCAGAATGTCAGGACATGACGGGCCAACTTCTGTCCTTGTTTGGTTGGGAGGTTGGTTCGAAGTGTCGTGATGTTATGTGAATCTTGGTAGATAGCAGAGATCTATTATCATATTCTCTTTTTACTGGCTTCATTCCTCATATCGTGCTCCCTTGCGGTACTTGCTATTAGAGGTCTAACCTCTCTGGTTTTGTATGGCCAGATTTAGAGCCGGTCCCCGAGGATCCAGCTTACTTCTACCTCCAAGATGGTCAATACTAGAGGGATGATCGCAGGAGGACTCGAGTGGGTTTCTTACTTCCCCGCTCGTTTTGTGAATTACTTTATACTTGCCGTTTGGCACCGACATGTTAGTCGGATTGTCTTGTACCTACTTTTGCATAATTGTAACTAAGTCAGGCTGCAGCTGATAACAATTGTGTATACTTACTACATCATCTGGATGTGTTTTGTAAAGCCAGATATCAAGAATATTTTGACTGAACGTTTGGGACGCCTTACTGCTTTATCTCACATGTTCTCTATTTTTGTTTCTTGTTTGAATGATTGAGATAATAGATGTGAAGTGACCATAGGGAGACTTTCATATAGTATGCACCCCCTCGTCTTATTAGACAGCATTGATCGTATTATACGGTATTCATCTACCCGTAATACGTAGCTGGCTGAGTCATTCTTCCGCTCTCCAGTTTTATGGTTCTGGGGCGTGACAAGGTTTTAGTGGTGGCCCATGCAGGTCTGATTTCAGACTTGTGGGGTGTTTCGATTTATAGGGTGTCTCAATCATACATGTTTTCCCTTGATCTCATGACTCGTTACTCTCGACTCCAGCTTGACATTCTGGTATCCTTTGACTTCATTGATCCTTCCTGTCCGGTCGTTTGATTATTCTCTTGTCCCATTTCCTAGGGGCACTTCGTCCGTATCCGTCAGGACTGGACAGCAGCAACAAGGGCAACATGGACAACATGACCAGGTTGGTCAGCAACAAGGGCCAGTACTACCTCAGGAGACTATCCAGGAAGAAGTGATAGTATAAGCAGCAGCTGGATCGCAGTATCCGGAGGTTCCACCACCACCAACAGTTCCACCTACCCCCGTGGAAGTGGACACACCGACCCTTCTGGAGATCATGAGAGGGATGATGGCTACTCAGCAACACCAGATGTTAGCCCAGCAGCGCATGCACGCTCAGTTGCAAGAGCAGAATGTATTACTCAACCAAGGGTTACAGACGGCATTGAAAAGAGAGACAAGGCCAGATTCAGGAGCATCAACCAGATTTTGCAAGTTTAACCCCCGCCGTTTTGAGGGCACGGAGGACGCCATCTCAGCAGATGCATGGCTTAAGGATATTGAGGCTATTCTGACAGCAGCTAAGGTACCGGCAGAAGAACGTGTGGATCAGGTAAAGTTGCTACTTCAGGATCTCGTACGTGATTGGTGGAAATCAGAGGAAGTAGGTATTAGACGTCCCGTTGCTTGGGACGATTTTACAGCGAGGTTCAAGACCAAGTACTATGGAGTTATGGCACAGTTTGAGCTACAACAGAAGTTTATCAACCTCAAGCAGGCCGGCAAGACGGTAGATGCTTATGCAGCGGAGTTCTGCAGATTGAGTAGGTTCGCCCCAGAGATGGTAGCAACGGAGAGCCAGAGGGCTATAAGATTTCAGCAAGGGTTTCACCTTGAGCTCTTGCAATTGATAGAGGGGCACAATTACCGGACTTTTGATGAGGTATTGACGGCAACCCGAAGGCATGAGATCACCATTCAGAGGATTGCAGCTAGGACTGGAGGTCAGAAGAGATCTCACAGTCAGATTGAAGGATGAGGGAGAGCAGCGCCCCGAACAACAGCACCATCCCTTGGCATTCACATTCACGATGTGGCAATACGAGGGCCAGCACTACCACCCAGGCAGCAGCAGCAACAACAGAGGAAGAATCAGTAACCCCCAGCGGGCTGCACTTATTGTGGAAAGGTAGGGCACACTAGAGAGGTATGTCGGGCATTGAACGGACTATGTTTGATATGTGGAAATCCAGATCATCGGATTACCACCTGTCCTATGAATTTGAGGTCAGGAGGACCCATACAACAGTTTCTTGCTCTGCCAGCACCAGGGGCAGGCCAGTATCGAGGACCAGCAGTGGCAGTGAGACCATTGGCCCAGCGTCCGTTGATGCCACAGGCTCAGATGTTTCGACAGCAGGGACCGCCAATGCAGCAACACCAGCATAGACCACCCCAGCAGCAGCACCAGGCTAGGCCACAACATGGGAACCAACAAGGAGGTCAAGGGCAGGCATTCACTCTGTCCTTGGAGGAGGCATTAACATCGGGAGATGTTGTGGCAGGTAACATTCTCGTCGCCTCATATCCTACAGCAGCATTGTTTGATTCGGGAGCATCACACTCATTTATATCTGCACAATTTGCGACACGGCTAGGAATGGAGTTCGAGGCATTGCCAGGGAAGTTGAATATACTCACTGGCAATGGGCTCGTAGGAGTTAGTAAAGTTATTCTAGCATGTAGCGTTGTAGTTTGCGGGCATTCCTTACCCGCCCAGTTGATAGAATTTCCTGTTGGAAATTTCGACGTTATCTTAGGCATGGACTGGCTGAAAGACAGTCATTCGACAATAGATTGTCGTAGTGGGAGTGTATCTTTTAATATTCCAGGCATAAAGAGATTCACCTTAGTCAGATCAGAGGCAACTCAGCAAGAGCAGGGAGTAGTAACGGCAATGGAAGAAGTTCTAGTTCCGAAGGTAGTTGAAGAATTTCTAGACGTATTTCCCGAAGAACTTCCAGGTCTACCACCGGTTAGAGATATTGAGTTCAGCATAGAATTGGCACTTGGAACTAAACCGATATCAGATCGGGTTTACAGAATGACGAATTAGGAACAGGCCAAGGTATATCAGCACATAGAGGAACTGAAGGAGAAGAAGTTCATCCAAGCTAGTATATCACCATGGGCAGCACCAGTGGTACTTGTGGGGAAGAAGGATGGGTCATCCAGATTGTGCATTGATTACAGGAAGCTTAACGCGGCGACAGTAAAGAACAAGTACCCACTACCCAGGATCGACGACTTGTTTGACCAGTTGAACAGAGCTAGAATTTTCTTCAAGATAGATCTTCGGTCAGGCTATCATCAAGTGAGGGTTCGGAAGGAGGACATTCCCAAGACAGCATTCAGGTCGAAGTATGGGCATTATGAATTTTTAGTAATGCCGTTTGGGTTGACCAATGCTCCAATAATATTTATGGATTTGATAAACCGCATCTTTATGCCATACTTAGATCTGTTTGTCGTTGTGTTTCTTGACGACATTCTCGTATACTCTGCTAGTGAAAATGAGCATGAAGACCACCTCCGGAAGGTGTTACAGGTTCTGAGAGAGAACCAGTTGTATGCCAAGCTCATCAAGTGTGAGTTCTGGATGGACCACATTTTATTTTTGGGTCACATCATATCAGGAGCTGGAGTAGCAGTAGATCCCAAGAAGGAGAGACAATAAAGAGTTGGCCAGTACCCAAGACCGTAGCTGATGTGCGAAGTTTCTTGGGATTGGCAGGGTATTACAGAAGGTTCGTGTCAGACTTTGTAAGGCTTTCAGCACCCATGACCCGCTTGACATGGAAGGATGTGCCATTCGTTTGGTCGACAGAATGTCAGGCATCATTTGAGAATCTGAAGCAGAAGTTGATATCAGCGCCTATTCTTACATTGCCAGTTGGACCCGAAGGTTTTACCGTTTATTACGATGCATCAGGTAAGGGACTTGGATGTGTCCTTATGCAACATGGGAAGGTGATAGCATATGCATCTAGGCAACTTCGAGACCATGAGAAGAATTATCCAACTCATGATTTGGAGTTGGCAGCAGTAGTGTTTGCTTTGAAGCTATGGAGGTATTACTTATATGGTGATCGAGTAGACATGTACACAGACCATAAAAGTATGAAGTACATCTTTACTCAGAAGGAGCTGAACATGAGGCAGAGAAGATGGTTGGAGTTGATCAAGGATTACGACGTAGAGCTTCAGTATCATCCGGGCAAGGCTAATGTGGTAGCAGATGCTCTCAGCAGAAGAGGCGGCGCATTTATGTTGACAACGCAGAAGCACATTTTAGAAGACCTTCAGGAGATGGGCATAGAAGTTATACTTCCTAGTGATGTAGGAGTTCTAACAAGTCTACAAGTTCAATCCGACTTGGTAGACAGGATCAAAGCAGCTCAGGCACATGACCCAAAGATTCAGAAGCTTAGGGCAGAGTGTGAGTCAGGGCTCAGGAAGGAGATGCAAATCCACGAAGATGGTACACTTAGGTTTGGGTCACGTTTATGTGTGCCTATTGGAGATATCAGACAGGAGGTTATGGCAGAAGCTCACAGTTCCCAGTATTATGTACATCCTGGAGGGACCAAGATGTACCAAGATATCAAGCAACACTTCTGGTGGAACGGAATAAAGAGGGAGATAGCTAGATTTGTTTCCCGTTGCTTGGTATGTCAGCAAGTGAAGGCAGAACAGCAGAGGCCAGCTGGATTATTGCAACCGTTTCCTATCCCGTAATAAAAATGGGAGCACATCACAATAGACTTTGTGACCGGTTTACCGAGATCACCAAGTGGTAAAGATGCTATTTGGGTGATAGTGGATCGGCTTACAAAGGTAGCACACTTTCTTCCTTTCAGAGTAGGACAATCTACAGAAAAATTGGCAGAGTTATATATGCAACAGATAGTCAGGCAGCATGGAGTCCCTGTCAGTATTGTGTCAGACAGAGATACCCATTTTATATCATATTTCTGGAAGAGCTTACATCATAGTCTGGGTACCAAGTTAAGATTTAGCACGGCTTACCATCCACAGACGGACGGGCAATCAGAAAGGACAATTCAGACTTTGGAAGATATGTTACGAGCCTGCACCCTAGATTTTGGAGGATCTTGGGAGAGCCACCTGTACTTAGTTGAGTTTTCATATAATAACAGTTATCAAGCCAGTATCCAGATGGCGCCATTTGAAGCATTATATGGTAAGAAGTGTAGGTCGCCACTAGCATGGGATGATATCGGAGAGAGGAAAATGCTAGGCCGAGAAATAATTGTTCAGACAGTTGAATTGGTTAAGGAAATTAGAGAGCGACTTCGAGTTGCGCAGGATAGGCATCGTCATTGGGCGGACCAGCATCGTAGGCCGCTAGAGTTTTTTGTTGGGGACCACGTGTTCTTGCGGATCTTACCTACCCGTAGGGTCATTAGATTTGGCGTTCACGGGAAGTTGAGTCCGCGATACATAGGACCATTCATTATCCTTGATAGGGTAGGCGATGTTGCTTATCGTTTGTCCCTTCCACCTTCGTTACGAGAGGTGCATGACGTATTTTATGTATCTCAGCTGCGAAGGTATGTATCGGACCCAAGCCATATCCTTGATCATTCTGAGCTGGTTGTTGGTACCAACCTGTCTTATGAGGAACAGCCTGTGTCTATTTTGGACCGAAGAGAGAAGATACTCAAGAACCGAACAATTAGCCTTGTCCGGGTTGCTTGGGGTCATCACTCATTAGGAGAGTCATCGTGGGAACGAGAGGATGATATCCGATCACGGTATCCATATCTGTTTGACTCACAAGGTATATTTCTTCCCGTATACCTTGATTGTCTTAAACCCCTCATGCTTGTTATCCTATGCATAGAACTACTTGATATCGTAGATTGTTAATATAGATATGTTATCTGCTAAGTTAACATTGAAGAATGATTGCTTGCTCAAGTTTCTTGTACCTAGATTAGCTTAGTTTTGATAATCCTATCCTGCTTGGATTTGAAATTCCGAGGACATAATTTTTCTAAGGAGGGTAGAGATGTCACTTTCCGTTCCCGAAATACGTATTCTTAATGCATGTACTGCTTTAATAAATTTATTTAATATTTATCATGTATTGTTCTGTAATTAAACCCCTTTAATTTTATGTTAATTAATTTCCAGTAATTTTATTTCCCGCAAATTTTATTTTCTGCTTTTATACTTTGCTTTAGCTATGCTTTGGGTTCGGCTTGGATTGGATTAAGTATGTTGGTTCATCATGAACCGAAACAAACCCCCACCTACCACCACCCCTTAATTTAAAGCCATCCCCTTTCTCTCTCTTCATTACTTCACCATTACTCATCTTACATTTCTTCTTCCTCATAAACTCTTCAGCCGCCAAGGCAAGTGCCAAACTTGCTTCTTGATGGATCTCCATTATTATTGTTCCATCATCTTCCTTACTTGATCTTAAGCCTTTTTAGTACTTAGCATTTTTAATTTCCATGGTTCATTTCATGTAGATCTAAGTTTAATGTATTTTTGAATTTTTAGGTTTAGATCTAGTAACTTTGTTATTTTACAAGTTTCAATGGTTCTATGTTGTAGAGAATTTCGTTCTACCCCATTTTGATCTATGGAAGTCCAGATTTGGGCTTGGACTGAAGGATTTATGGAGCTTGGAAGCAATGGCTTCCCATGGTTCTTCTTCTCAGGAAAGTGGAGAAGAAGAACAGTGCTTGACCGCATGAATTTTCATGTGACGAGTCTTAGATAGCCGCATGAGCTTAGTTAGCCGCATAGGCTTAGTCAGCCACATGAGACTTATCTGTCGCATGAGTTTTAGCTAGCCGTATATGCATTCAATCCCACAGCCGTATGGCGCTGATCATTCTCAGCCGCATGGCGCTGCATGACTTCTCCGCCGTATATAGGCTTGTACCTATTCCGTCGTATGGAATTTTCTCTGGCCGTAGGGGCGCAAGTCATCCGTAGCCGCATGAGATATTTCTCAGCCGCATGGGCGCGTGTTGCTTGCAGCCGCATGAATTCGAAACCCGAGCCGCATGAGGCCAGTCATTCTCAGCCGCATGGCGCCGCGTGACTTCTTAGCCGCATATAGGCTTGCACCTATTCAGCCGCATGGAATTTCCCTGGCCGCATGGGCGTATGTTACCCGTAGCCGTATGAGACCCCTTTGGTTTCTAGCTGCATAGGGCTTTGCTAATTTGGCCGCATGAGTCTATTCTGTTTCGGCCGCATGGAATCACCCTTGTTCAGCCGCATGTAACCCATTCATTCCCGGTCGCATGAATCAATAATTTCCCAGCCGCATGAATGCTGGCCATAATGCCTTTTTGGCTGATTCTTATTTCAAATTGACATTGATTGACATTAATTGACATTTATTACCATTGATTGATTGACTTGGCATTTATTAACATTAATTATTGTCTTAACATTAATAAACAGGGATTGTTATCTTGATTTAGTAAATTGATCATGCGTTTCTAGTTGGAACTAAGAGACTGGCTAGTCGTCTTATTGAATTAAATGAATGAGACACGTTCATATCATGAACTATTGTAATCGACTGGCTGATCCCGAAAATTGGTATACAGGCACATGCAGGCTTCAATTTATTTATTTATTTATTTTCTACAACAACATCATGTGTACTTTATGGTCAAGGCATGATTATTCCGTGGTTAGTTTTGATTGTTGTATTACGCTATGTAAGACCTATAATCTGACCGCACGGGTATCGTTGTAGAGTTGTGCATATCGTATCCCATACGAAAGTACTTATTCTGAATGACCATGATCTACGGCATGGGACTTCACTCAACGTAGAGACTATTAAGTTAGATAAAATAATGATTGCATGGAGAGAATATATTCCCGAGTTCTTACATGGCAGCCCTCTTGGGACTATTAAGTGCCCGACAGGCCGGCTGGTTCCCACAGATACTGTAAATCTGCCACACGGGCAGGGAGCGGTATCTGCTTATATTATTTAATTGTACATGGTATATTAACGACGAGCGTCCCGCTGAGACTCGTCTAATTCATGATTGGCGCAATTGATTGACTGGATAGACTAGCCTTGCTTGCGCATAGTAAGAACTGAGGAATCCTTTATTGCATAATTCCAGGATAACTTGGAACTCACAGTAGCAAGCCGTAGTAGTTGCATGGCCGTTTAAATTGATTTGTTTGTGTACTATACCTACTATGTTACCTAACTGAGATGATCAGAATGTCAGGACATGACGGACCAACTTCTGTCCTTGTTTGGTTGGGAGGTTGGTTCGAAGTGTCGTGATGTTATGTGAATCTTGGTAGATAGCAGAGATCTATTATCATATTATCTTTTTACTGGCTTCATTCCTCATATCGTGCTCCCTTGCGGTACTTGCTATTAGAGGTCTAACCTCTCTGGTTTTGCATGGCCAAATTTAGAGCCGGTCCTCGAGGATCCAGCTTACTTCTACCTCCAAGATGGTCAATACTAGAGGGATGATCGCAGGAGGACTCGAGCGGGTTTCTTACTTCCCCGCTCGTTTTGTGAATTACTTTATACTTGCCGTTTGGCACCGACATGTTAGTCGGATTGTCTTGTACCTACTTTTGCATAATTGTAACTAAGTCAGGCTGCAGCTGATAACAATTGTGTATACTTACTACATCATCTGGCTGTGTTTTGTAAAGCCAGATATCAAGAATATTTTGACTGAGCGTTTGGGATGCCTTACTGCTTTATCTCACATGTTCTCTATTTCTGTTTCTTGTTTGAATGATTGAGACAATAGATGTGAAGTGACCATAGAGAGACTTTCATGTAGTATGCACCCCCTCGTCTTATTAGACAGCATTGATCGTATTATACGGTATTCATCTACCCGTAATACGTAGCTGGCTGAGTCATTCCCCCGCTCTCCAGTATTCTGGTTCTGGGACGTGACATTGAATATATAAATGCTGCAATATTTTTTTTTTCTGGGGCTTGACATTGAATATATAAATGCTTCAATATATATATATATATATATATATATATATATATATATATATATATATATATATATATATATATATATATATATATATATATATTCAATATATATATATATATATATTTTCAATATATATATATATATATTGAAAATATATATATATATATATTTGAAACAATGGGTAATTGTGGCGAACTCGCCTCCACTGAGGCTCGAACTCCCGACCACTTGGGCCGCATGCATCACTCTTAACCACTAGGCTAGAGGTCATTTGCATATATATATATATATATATATATATATATATATATATATATATATATATATATATATATATATATATATATATATATATATGCAAACTTATTATATTTGTTGGCACCCAAGGGACAAGTTTCAGTCACCCGACAACTGGGACGTGAAACGCTCGACCGAGCGAAAGAGTCCCTCGCCGAAATTTCACGAAAAAAGGAAAATGGGAACCTCGCATAAAAATCAGTCTTACATAAATAAAACCTCGCATAGAATACCAAATTTGCAGAAAGTGTTCATCGTCGAAATTCTACTCAAAGTCAAAAGGGACATATTCTGTAGAATTCTGCTAAGTTAGAAATAGCTCCCCTTGTCGAAATTATGTTCCAGCCTGAAAGATGCCTCATTTGCAGAAAGGGTCAGTATCGCTTAAATTACGCTCAGAAGAAAAAGGCATTACGCAAAAGATACAGCCTCGTCAAAATTTTGCTCAGAAGAAAAGGGTAACGACTACCA
The DNA here is from genome assembly GCA_029216955.1 of Iris pallida. NCBI lineage: Eukaryota > Viridiplantae > Streptophyta > Magnoliopsida > Asparagales > Iridaceae > Iris > Iris pallida. Next base: position 9,129,690 of record JANAVB010024999.1, on the reverse strand, counting down.
TGTAGCTACTATACGACATTTATGATGCCGTTAACGAGACGTTCAACGTGTTATTATTGGAAAATATTACATTTTTTAGGAAGATTTTCTTAATCAGCACGATAAGTCACGTTAAGGATTCTCACTTTATCTTTTAATATATTATAACTAATTCATCTTAGCATTCTCACTCCGATATGTTAATTTTGTGGACATGTAATTTATTTTGTCCAACACTCTGATCAATAAAAACATGATTGGTCCTATAGCCGTTTTATTTTTTCTCTCTTCAACTTCAGATGCATCTCCTAATTAAAAAGTACTTAAATTTTTTTTTTCCATTTCAATAATCTAGTTTTAGTTCAATGCATGACATCCTTGTCCATCTTTATGTCATGATGAATACTTAACCATAAAACTGAAAGCTATTACCTCTAGATATTTTTTTGTCAATCTACGATGGAAAGTATATCCATAGGTTTTTCGGGCATGCCCTAACTTTACACCTATCAAGCTGCAACCCTTAGATTTATGAGGGTGCAATTGGAATTTTAGACTATTCATGAAAGATATTTTTTAGGAACACTTTAAATTTTTAGATAGAGCACAATATTAATGAGATTGTTGAAGAATTTGTCTATGTAAATATAAGTGTTGTAACTGTGACAATGTGTCCTTATAATGTCATATTGGTTTGAGCAATACTAGAATTACAACCAAATGGGTTATAATCCATTTGCAACCGTCTAGGTGTCGGTTGTCAATTTGGTAATTTATTCCCTCGTAGGATTGGGGTGGAGAGAGGAGCAAATTGTCAACCGTCGCATGGGCGGTTGTAAATGGATTGTAACGTATTTGATTGTAAACCTAGCATTTTTGAATTTGTTTCTCAGCAACATGCCAACATGTACTCAACCAACAAATAACTTTAGTATTATTCGAAAAAAAAAAATAAACCTAGATGAGAACAACTATAGATAACCAAAGACACTATTTTTTGAACCTCATTAGAGGGGACTAGCCAACGTATATTTTGAAATAGGCCTGTTAAGGGATGCTTATGATACTGATAGGACAATATCCGTATCTGTATCCGATTTTTTTTGTAATATCCAAATTCGATCTGATATTCGAACGCATATTTCTTTTGGCACTTCGAATTCGTATTGATCTAGTTTAACGGATATCAGATAAAATTCGATTCAATTCGTTAATCTAAAAAAAAATTGAAATTATCTTGTCGCTTGTTATTATCCGAATATCCAAAACATGATAAGCTAAAAAAAAAGGCCAAATCTACCTAGTCTCTTATCATTATCCGAAATCCAATATATTAAAATTTTAGTTATATCTGATATCCAAAATCTGAAATAATGAATAAATTTTGAGAAATCAAATCTGCCAAGAAAAAAAACACAAACTGAGAAATTGAGAAATTAAAGAGAAGAACTATCCAAAATCTGAGTAGAGAATTAAGATTAATCAAGAAAAAAAAATTGGATCATACCTTCCTCAATTTAAAGAGGATTTTTGGATGGGTTTGAGAATGGAAAATATGAAATAAGATAGAATGGACTATGGAGAGAAGGATGAATGAATATGGATTTGGAGAAGATGAGAAGTCATGCTGAGATTTTTTTCTTGGAGAATGAAGAATAATAAACACTAAAAATAATATAGAGAATGGACACTAATAAAGACTATTTAACTAATATATACAGTAGACTAGGTAGCATTTGTTGTGTGGACAATTAGCTCAACCTCTCAATGTATATCAATATATCTCAATGTGTCTCTACAAGCCATCCCAACCTCTCTTTATATAGGGAGAGAGAGGTTGGGAGTTACAAAGTGAAAAGTCACTTGGGAGTTACAAAGGTAAAGAGTCACTTGGGAACATGAAGGATTACCATGAGTTACAACACTCCCCCTTGGCTCTTCACAAACTCTACTTGTAAACACCTCTGAGCTTTTTCATCTGTCTGTAGCTTGCTGATTCAAATTTGACCACCTACTTGTGCCTCGTCAAAAACCTTGTCAAAAAAAATCCAGTGGGAAAAACTTTGGTCGAAGGACAAAAGATACACACAGGTCAGTGATGATGGGGGTAAACTAACCATTGCAAAGGTGCCTCGTCAAAAACCTTGTCAGGGAAAATCCAGTAGGAAAAAATCGCTGATCGAAGGAAAAAAGAGTACATGATGGATTAGAAGTATACACTGGATACTCCCCCTGATTACAATAGTCCTTAGTGAATAAGAGATTTGAACTGTGTCTCGTTAAAAACCTTGCCAAAGAAAACCCAGTAGGAAAAACTTTGGTCGAAGGGAAAAAGAGTACACAAGCATACATCAGGATGCTTCCCTTTTCACTCGCACTCGACAGGGTGCGAGATATACGCACAACAGGGCGTTTGGAGGCGCTCGTTGGGGCGCTCCCCCTCACATGCACACAACAGGGTGCAGGAAACATGTTTCACTTAGGCTAGCTCTAAAAGTTTCCTAAGTCCAATTGCTCTGACATGTTTCTGGAACGAGTGTTTCGGTAGTGACTTGGTGAACAAGTCTGCACGGTTATTCTCCGATCTAATGTGTTGCACTTCAATCTTCTGAAGCGCTTGTTGTTCATGTATAAAGAACAACTTGGGCGATATGTGCTTGGTAGCATCCCCTTTGATGTAACCATGTTTCGCTTGATCAATAACAGCGGTATTGTCCTCATAGACGACAACAGGTTCATCTGGGTCATATGGAAGATCACATGTACTTCGAATATGGCCAATAACAGCTCGAAGCCATACACACTCTCTAGTCGTCTCATAGAGCGCGAGTAGCTCAGAGTGGTTCGTTGAAGTAGCCACTAAGGTCTGTTTGCGAGACCTCCAAGAAATTGCCGTGTTTCCAATGGTAAAGACGTAACCAGATTGGGAACGCCCCTTGTGCGGATCAGATAAGTATCCTGCATCGGCGTAGCCAACAAGGGTCACGTTGTTTCGAGTGCCAAGAGCGTTGGACTCACTCAAAACCGCGTTGGGATAGAACAAGCCCAAGTCCGTAGTACCCTTAAGGTAGCGGAAAATGTCTTTTATGCCATTCCAATGGCGGCGTGTTGGCACAGTGCTGTGTCGAGCTAGACAATTTACAGCAAACGAGATGTCCGGTCTAGTACATTGGGCCAAGTACAATAAAGCGCCTATTGCACCCAGATAAGAGCACTCAGGACTCAATATCTCTTCGTCGTCCTCCTTTGGACGGAATGGGTCCTTAGTAATATCTAGAGAGCGGACGATCATGGGAGTAGCGGATGGCTTAACGTTAAAATGACTAAAGCGTCTCAACACCTTTTGGGTGTAGTACGCTTGATGGACAAGAATTCCAACTTTACGGTGCTCGATATGCAGGCCGAGGCAAAACCGTGTCTTCCCAAGATTCTTCATCTTGAATTTCTTCTTCAGGATATCAGCAGTTTCTGACAAGTCTTTTTCGGTTCCTATGAGATTCATGTCATCTACATAGACCGCGATGATTGCATATCCTGAAGTGGATTTCTTTATGAACACACATGGGCAAAGTTCGTTATTAATGTATCTCAAATCGATCAAGTATTCGCTTAGGCGATTATACCACATTCGCCCGGATTGTTTCAATCCATATAGCGAACGCCTCAGTCTAATCGAAAACGCGTTCCGTGGTCGGGAACTACTTGATTCAGGCATCTTTAGTCCTTCAGGGACTCTCATGTATATCTCTGTGTCCAGATCCCCGTAGAGATAGGCTGTGACCACATCCATGAGCTGCATATTCAGTTTTTCGAAAACTACTAAACTGATTAAGCAGCGGAACGTTATGACGTCCATTACGGAAGAATACGTCTCCTCATAATCAATTCCAGGGCGTTGTGAGAAGCCTTGTGCCACAAGGCGAGCCTTGTATCGCACAATCTCATTATTCTCATTACGCTTCCTTAGAAAAACCTATTTGTGACCAACTGGTTTAATATTGGGTGGTGTTGGAGCTACAGGTCCAAACACGCTTCTTTTCGCTAAGAAATCTAATTCAGCCTGGATTGCTTGTTTCCATTGTGGCCAGTCCGTTCGTCGTTGACACTCGACAATGCTGCAAGGTTCCATGTCATCATTGCTCATAATGTCAGTGGCCACTGAGTCTATGAACACATCATCGATGACAGTTTCGTTTCGCTTCAAAATATCGTCTAAGCTAGCGTACTTGACGGATATTTCAAGGTTATCGGCATAATTAGGAATAGGCGTTTCATCTGGAACGCGCTCTTCTAATACATCGTCGTGATCCTTAATGATCTCATGTGGCAAAACGCTTTTAACAAGATTTCTCCGCTTTCGAGGCAGAACATCTTTGGAACCAACCGGTCTTCCCTTCTTTTTGTGAATGGCGACGGACTGGACGGTCGATGGCAGCTGTCACCCCCGTTTTCCGTTCTACATATTTTCAGTATACGTATACGAAATCCTGACGTGTATTTTATTTTTCTGCCTGGCTAGCTAATTTTAGTTTAATCATGATTAGGTTCATCATGGCATGTAATGGTTTAACTTGGTTTATTTTGGGTTGGCTTGGTTTATTCTTTGGTTCATCATGTTAAACCCACCACCATCCCCCTTTATAATCCACCTAACTTTTCCCTCTCCTCCACTTTCTCATTTACTCTTCTTTCTTCTCCATTAAACCCACCACCAACCAAGAACACCCCTTAGGCAAGTGCAACTTGCTTCCACAAGAGAACCCATTTTTATTGTTCCAATAGCTTCTTCTCATGTTTCTAAGACACATTAGAACTTGTCATTTTTCATTTTGAGGCTTTGATTTTTGTAGATCTAAAAATTGGTTATTTTTGGATTTTGGTGGTTTTGATCTATCAAACTTCTTTGTTTTCAAATTTTGATGGTTCCATGTTGAAGAGAATTTTATTCTACCCAATTTTGACCATTTGAAAGTTGGATTTGGACTTGTTTTGACCAAGTTATAGACTTTTGAAGCTTTGGGTTCAACCATGGAGTTCTTGCTGATTTGGAGAAGACGGTGAGCAGTGTGCGCGAGCTTTTTAGCTTGCGCCACTGAGTTGCGTGCACTCTTTAGCGCAGTACAGTCTAGCCTCTTGCGCAGTCTAGCCTCTTGCGCAGTCTGACTCGTGCGCAGTCTGACTCGTACGCAGTCTGACTCGTGCGCAGTCTGACTCGTGCGCAACCTGAGGTATGCGCAATCTAGCCTCGCACAGTCTAGTGCCTGGCGTAACATGACTTGGCCTGACTCTTCCTGGTGCAACTTGACCCGATCTTGTGCATTTTAGTGATTGGCACCCCTAGTGCCTAGGCGCAACCTGATGTTCAGGCGCAACTGGACTTGACCCTACTTGCCTTGGCGCAACTTGGCTAATGCCACTTGTTGGCCATAGTACCCCTTGCTCCTCCCCCTTGGGCACATTATGTCCCCATATTCCCCTTTTTAGGATTTTTGTACCCATTTTATATCCTTACGCCTTTTTGATATAAACTCGACATGAACCCGATGTGATCATGACATTATTTATGAATGTTAATCTGAACACGGCTTAGTGATGGAATTGCATGATCAGTGACCCGTTGTGGTGCACCTACATAAGCACGAAATGGCATTATGACCTTACAGGATAACTCTTGATAGTGACCCGCCGTGGTGCACTCTTGACAAGTAAATTGACATGATAATTCTTGATGGTGGTCCGTCGTGACGCACCCTTGCCTTGATAAGTAATCTTGATAAGTAACATGACATGATGGTGATCCGTCGTGGTGCACCCTTGACAAGTAATCTTGACATGATAACCTTGATACGCTGATGCGACGGCTAACCTGACATGCTAAGTGAATTCTTGACACCGTGGGTGAATGTATTGAATATGCTTGTATAAGCAACCAGTCTTGTCTCGCATCATGTCTAGGACATGTATCCCTGGTTACCACGGTCAGGGATTCATACTGAATCTGACTAGGTTATTGACTAGATTGATCACGTAGAGCATATAGAGAGGTATTCCGGCTACAAGCAATCCCGTTATCTGGGCGCCTTCCTTGATGGACTTGTAGCCTACCGACGAGTAGGGCACATTTCCAGCTCACTGCTATGTGGGGCTGCATCCAAGTCACCTAACAAGACATGATAACTCTAATCTTGAACCTTGCGTCTGGATAACCTGGATAGTCTGCAGGGCTTGTGGCCGTAGGTGTACCTCATTGCATCTTGCTAGTAACTAAGCTTGTGATAACCCTAGTTAGTTAAGTATCAAGCCGTACTCTTTGCTTGGCCGTGAATGATGGATGGAGTCCTATCTTGTCTAGTCTTGCCCAGATCCGGTGCATGGATATCTCCGGACATGCTTGTTTATGCTTTACTTTACCGATAATTGGTTCGAAGCTAAGTTCTGTTCAGGTGAAGGGTTACAATCCCGGTCCTTATTTGGTTTACGGGTTGTAACTTGGTTACCGGAATAGTCCTTTAGTTATCTTATTGTTTATCATCATGTTTTCTTTAACTCATGTCTTATGTTATTTCACCTATGACTTTATGTGCTGACATGCTGGTTTTAGTTCTTAAGTGAAGTCCCTTTGTGGCACTTGCTCTTTCTGGGGTCTGACCCAGCTGGTTTTGTATGGCCAGATTTCGGAGCAGCTACCGAGGATCTCCCAACTTTCCTGCCAGATGGTGAACACTAGAAGGAATCCTGGCAACGAGTGGGTTTTTATTTTGCTCTCCCACTCCCTCGTAAAAATATTCTTTTGAGACGTTTAGCCGCCGAGCAAGTGTTAGCTCGTTTGCAATTTTACTTACTGTCTGCCTACAGGCTGTAGCATGATTGACAAATCCTAGGGTTGATCATGTATGACTTGAACTCTTGCTAGTCTTCGTATTTTGTATGACTAGCTTCATGATCATCTGAATATGTAATGTATGGGACGCCTTACCTTGTATGTCTGATGATCTACCATCTTGTTATATCTACTTGTTGCATGGGATTGAGACACTAGGCGTGTTATTGACCTTAAGAGACTGATGGCTTGTAGTAAACCCTCATGCATCTAGACAGCCGTGACCGTATTGTGAGGTGAGATTCACTTCAATGTACGTAGCTGGCTGTGTCTGTCCCCCGCTCTCCAGCATTCTGGTTCTGGGGCGTGACAGCAGCGTCCTTTGTTCGGCGGGTTCGACCGGAGCAACATGTTTCACAGGAACATGGCATCTCTCAGGGACGTCTATCCTTGTAGGCACGTTTACAGCAGGTATAATTGATCTCGTGACTTTTGATAGGTCGCTAAATGCGTCTGGCATTTGATTTACAATATCTTGCAGACCTAGAATCCTCTGCACTTCCTTATCACTATGTGCAGAGGGAGAATCATGATGAGCAAAAGCGTGCACATGCCACGCTAATTCACGTCGTTCCTCATCAACGTTAGCGTGCATTTCTCCCCCTAATGACGGAAAGATTGCCTCATCAAAGTCATAATCCGCGTGTCTCGCAGTAAAGAGATCGCCTGTCAAGGGCTCTAAATAGCGAATGATGGACGGGGAGTTATAACCGACATATATTCTCCGTCGCTTCTGAGGTCCAAATTTAGAACGCCTTATCGGCTCAATTGGAACATTGACTAGGCACCCAAACACGCGTAAATGTGAGATGTCAGGCTCACATCCAGTAACCAGCTGGTACGCGGAAAGTGGTTGGGTGGCCACGGGCCTCAGACGGACCAAATTTGTAGCATGCAAAATTGCGTAGCCCCATACAGATAGTAGAAGTTTGGTGCGCATAACCAAGGTCCGCGCTATCACTTGCAGTCGCTTTATAAAAGCTTCCGCTAGGCCATTTTGGGTATGAACATACGCAACAGGGTATTCAAGATTTATTCCCAAAGTCATGCAGTAGTCATCGAAAGTCTTCGATGTAAACTCCGCGGCATTATCAAGTCTAATAGACTTTATCGGATAATCCGGATGAGCCCTTAACTTAATGATCTGGGCGAGGAGTTTAGGAAACGCTACATTTCGGGTGGACAACAATACTACGTGTGACCATCTAGTCGATGCATCAACCAAAACCATGAAGTATTTAAATGGTCCGCATGTTGGTTGGATTGGTCCACAAATATCTCCATGAATTCTTTCAAGGAATTGAGAAACCAATCTTGTAGGTTTCACATGGAGCGGCTTGAGATTCGTCTTCCCAATCGAGCAAGCTTGGCAAAGGCTTTTCGGATTTATAACGAAATTCTTTCCTCCAAGAGGATGCCCACGCGATGCATTCATAGTACGAAGCATCGTATTTTGACCCAGATGACCCAGCCGGTCATGCCATAGCATAAAAATGCTCTCATCAACTGGCGCTCGATGAATGATGAGATTACTCTCGATGTGTTGTATCGTAGTGAGATACAAACCACTTGAAAGACTTTTCAACTTCTCCATGATACGCTTTTGGCCGTACTGAGTGGAGGTAATGAAAAGATACTCGAAACCATGTTCTCGAGCAGTTTCAACATGAAATCTATTTTCTCGAATATCCTTAAAACTCAGTAAGGTACGACTGGACCTTGGAGAATATAAGGCCTCTGATACTTCAACGGGAGTACCATTGGACAACGAAAAATGGACTTTGCCAAAACCTTGAACAAGGGTTGAGGGTCCCGAGATGGTTGTCACTGAGGTTACTTTAGGCGTATAGGAGATAAAGTATGATTTATCTCTCAAGATAGTGTGAGTCGTTCCACTATCAACCAGACAATCTACTGTTCCGTGGTCTATGCCTATAAGTAAAGAAAATTAAAGTTTGTCACACGTTTGAGGAAAGTGCTCGAAATAGAACTTTAATTTATCGAGAAAACAGAAAATACAAACCACCAAAAGTTTCATGACTTAAATCAAATATAGAGAGAAAATGGAGATTCATTCTTCCATTTCTGCTATAAAATTGGGGGTCTCAAGATTTAGATTTTCACACTCGTTGACCAGATTTGCTTCGGCCCGGCGCCCCTTGTGATAGTTATCAACTTCTTGGCGGGTTGCCCTGCAAGTCCGTTACATATGACCATAAGCACCACATTTGTAGCAGAGAGTAGGCGCTTGGCCTTCCACTCTCGCTTTGGGACGACTGGTCCGTTGGTTCTTACCATGAGACTGTCTAGGAGTCAAAGGTCCTTGGTTCTTGTTAGAACCTCGCTTTGGGTGACGAGACTTAAACTCGCCTCTGTTTCTTGGCTGGGACGACTGGCCCTTGTCTCGTTTCCACCGTGGATTTGGTCCACGGAGAGCATTTGCATCAGGCATTGGAATTGCCTTTGTTCCAGCAGGACGAGAATTGTTGTTTCTCATTAAAATGAGACTGTTCTTCTCATCTAGTAAAAGCTGGATGATGAGCTCGGGAAACTTGGTGAACTTAGACTGATGGTATTGCTTCTGGAGCAAGTTGTCTGTGGAAGGAAATGTGGTGTATGTTTTCTCCAATAGTGTAGCACCCAGTTTTCTAAATAAGGGTAATTTTGAAATTTCGTGTTTATAATTATTTTAATAATAATATTTAATTCATGATATGATTTTTGTTGATTTTAAATCATTTTAAAATTATTTAAATCAATGACTTGTGGTTTTGACGTTTTGCTAGTGAAACCCTAGAGACTGTTTGTCCTAGAGCCTAACCATGTGATTATGATATTTTAATGTCATTTTTGGCCTAAGGATATTTTTTGCATTTGACCTCTTTGAATTATTTTGATATTATTTTATTATTTATGATATTATTTTGGGGTTATTTGAGTCATGTTCGAATTTCAACTCAATCCGACTTGAAACGGGAACCCAAGGGTAGTTTGACTCTAGTGGGACCCACACACTAGTTAGGCATGGCCCACATGATATTAATTTTAGTCCACATGATAAAAATATTTTAGTTAGAGGTTAGACTAATTATTATGGATAAGGTTAGTGTGATTAGAGACTTTAGAATGACTAATTTAGCCCCAACCAATTAGCCCTTTCCTAATACTCATAGAATAGGTTAGTATGGGCTTTTTGACTTTTCCTAATAGGACAAAACCACCTTTATGGCCAGCCACAATAAGGATAGGTTTGAGCCTCCCATTTGTCATTATCCATCTATTTTTCTCTCTCTTGTTCTTCCCTAAATTTTTAGAGAGCAATCCCTAGCAATTTCTCCACCAAATTCTTCCATTTCACCACCAAATCTTCTTCTCTCCTTCTCCATTCTAGCCAAGGAGGAAGCTACCCAAGTTTGGGAGGATTCGGAGCTCGTTCGTGTCCTTTTGGAATCTCTACGTGTCGGTGTCGCTCCGGGAAGATTTTTCTTCGATTCGATCTACCGGGAGGTATAAATCTCTTCTCCTTTTCATATCCTCATGCATATAGGTCTATTTTGAACCCATAGGAATGACCCCCATGGTTGTATCTCCATTTGTGTCCATTTTGTGTCCATTTGGATGTCATAGGAGTGTCCTTTGTGTTGTGGATGTGTTCATGTTACATATGTAGATATATATATATATATATATATATATATATATATATATATATATATATATATATATATATATTGTAATGAGAGTGTATCTATATTTATATATGTAATAAATGGTTCATGATGATTATATAATCAAGTTTGTGAGTGTGGTTCCTCATATTATTATTGCTATTATTGTTGTGGATAATTAGGATATATATTGTGTATTCTTTTGGCTCAAACTATCCAAATCCGTCATGATTTTTATCCACGTTTTTAATTTCAGTCCTAACTTAGAAATGTCATAACTTCTAGCTCAAAGCTCGGTTTAATCTCCCTTTTTTTTAAAAGAAGCATATTGAAGTTAGCTTTCCAAAAACATATATTAATAGGCCTAATTCTTTCTGTAACTTTCTGGAGAATTATTTGAGTGTCAGCTGTACGAAAGACAAACGCGTTCTCGGTGTTTTCACGATTCCGGGAGTTTTCGAAAACGAAAACGCGATCCGTTTGAAGTTTCGGAAAGCTAACACATAGATCTATAACATACTTTAATCTTAGATTTTAATTCATGCTGAGATGGTACAATATTGATTATTAGTAGGAGTTACTATTCGGCATATGCATTTTGTGCACCCTTGTGTGTAATATAATGTTCTATTTGATTTTAACCCATGTTAATGTATATACATTATGTAATTAAATAGAGAATACAAGCATGAGTAAATGGTTAAATAAATGATGTACGAGGTGTAAGTATTCTATCTAATGTAAGCATGTATATGTATGGCTTATAATGAATATATAGGTTCCATAGTATGTAATGTATGGTACATATAGTAGTGCAAGAGAATAAATGAATGATGAATGAATGCAATCATGAATGTAATGTAATAATAGATATAATGTATGAAATATACAAGTTAATGAGATGTAATGTTCTATGTTAACACAAATCCTATATTACCTCATGTACCCCCTTACACTATGTTGACACTATCACACTTGACACATTGTTCACTTACACTTTGACACTCTTTGATATGTATACACTATGTATGCTCATTTAACCCTCACTTGCCCCTTTGCCATGTTCACATACACACACATAGCCTCTTAAATAAGTATTTATGAATATAGTTAACTTAGCTATGTATGTATATTATATATATGTTAGCATATTGTGTTGTAATATATAAGTTTATATAACCATTTAAAATGCCATGATTATAGACCTAATGTTGAATACCAATATATACATGTGTATATATGTGTAGACATATATAGTTTAAAGTAATAGATTACCTAGTGTATATCCAATGTGAATTCTTGCCTATTTGAGTATTGAATAATTGCATGTTATATAGAGTTGGGTGTATGTTGGCCTGTATAGCCTTGTATTGATGTGTACTTGCTAGGATAAGTCTTGGTTAGGCCTAGTAAGACTTGCTGGGTTAGGACATGACCTAGTTTGACCTAGTTTGACTAGTGCAGTTGACCAGAGTTGACCAAGGGTTGACTTTGGCCTAGTTTGACCTAGATTCATATAGAATGCATTGTAGTGCTTTATATTATCCTTCTGGACATGTTGTGACTTGTGCTGTTCTAATTAGGAGCCAGACACCTTTCCTCGGACAATATCTTTACCTTGGACATTCAAATATCAGGCGAGTACATTCTCTGATCATTTCATATCATGTTTAGGATTATATTTCCTGCTTTAGACTATCTTACTTGATGCTGACACGTTGGTAACACGGATTGGTACTATATGGATCCCTTCATGAGATGTTATCCCTCTTTGGAGCATCAGATACTTTTGTCATATGTGTTTCACTTACATCACGTATCTCATGCTTCTATTATCATGAATCTTCAGGAATCAGCTAGTGACTCATGTACCCTCATGATCACCGAGCCTTCACGAATTAATTCATGAATCACCCTTTATGGGCAACGTAGTATAATCATGAATCTTAACGTAACTTGATTGGATCCTTGTGTATTGATTGGAAATGGAGGAGTATAAATGAACATGTGAATAATTCTAAGTAGTGTAATCATGAATCAATTCTAAGTAGTATAATCATGAATCAGACCCATGCCATTCACATGTTTATCCTGTACTCTGAATCACTAGCACTGTCTCTTTCTATATATCATAGATATTTACTTACAGTCTCTCTTTTACATTATGCTATTTCTTCAGATCCTGTATTTTATTCTCTAGCATGATTATATTTCCTTTCCTGTTATGACTTGTTGAGATGTAGTGTGCTCGCTCCTGTCCTGACTGGACCTGTTGATAAATTTTACAGATAGCCTGGAGGTTGCCTGCTAGCCTAGAGGAGACAGTAGAGGTTGCATAGATAGCTAAGGTTTTTGCTTATAGTTTATTCTCAGTTGTCTTGAGATGTATTTATGGATTACTGTATTTGAGTTTTGAGATGTATTCTGAGTTTATGTATCTTAGACACTTAGACTTCTATCTGTTGTATCTCTTTGGATTTCATGTTTTATCTATCTTCCTTTATGCTCTACCTTAGATGTGATTGAGTTTACATTCTGCTATGTCACCCCCATTCGGGGAGTATAAACTGTTTAGTCTTATACTGTTAGATGTATTGAGACCTAGGACAGCGTTCTACCGCCGACACTGCGGCATAGGCTGGGCGTTGTTACGTTCTCGTGCCCTAACTCTAGGGTGCGGGTCGTGACACGTTTTTAGTGGTGGCCCATGCAGGTCGAGATTCGCATTAGTGCGATTTTGTAGTAGCGCAATGACTTAGTTGTACTACTACGAGCCTGCTATAGGATATATAAATTAAGGTGTTAGGATGAGAGGATACTCAATCACTGTTAGGATTCCTTGAGAGATTCCTGGAAGGACCCTTGAGAATCTCATTTTGAATTCCGATTTAAACTCCTTTTCCTTGTTTTGATTCACCTTTTTTCTTGATTTGAATTTGATTTTGTGGATTCATTGTAGAACTTTAAATCCTGGTATTAGTTGATAATTTTGATAAAATTTTATTGTTGTTGATTTAATTTTGTATTTAGATTAATATTTTCAAATCCAAGGTACTCAATCACACTTAGGATTCTTTGAGAGATTTCTGGGACGACCCCTGAGAAACTCATTTTGAACTTCAATTGGAATTCCTTTTCCTCTTGTTTGGATTCACCCTCATTCCTTGCTATTGAATTTAAGCTTGATGGGTTCCTCTCGTTTGAACCGATGAGAAGGAACATATCTTCATTATTCTTTCTCACCATTATTCCCTTGTATTCTTATTTACCTCTTATCTTAAACTCTGTCTCATTATATTAATTACCCATATCTTGTCGTCCCTACCAGATGTACTTCGAAACCCTTGAATCTTCGTATCTTTTGCATGGGGAAGGCTAAGGAAGTGACGTAAATTATGTAGCTCAGAGAAGACGTAACTGGTTATTTTATGATGATCTAAAGGAAATCAAATGTGGAGTGTTCCATAGGGAAACTTGAGATCGGAATGTGGTAAAGGTCTCGAATAGAATAAAGAGATGTATACTGCCAATCTGGAAACAATTACATTTAGAGAAATTTTGGGGTTATGAGATAGTTTATAGGTGTATTCAATACTAATGAGGATATCAGAGGTCAACCTAGTTTTGAGAACTTAGAAAATCTTGGTTATTGATTCTGGGGAAAACTTTTACTCTGAGGCTATGTAGAAGGTTAGTAATGGAAAAGAGAAGTTAATTGTGTTTAATAAGGATATTAAACAAGATGTTGCGAGAAAATGACTAGGGATAGAGAGAACACAAAGTTATGGAAGTTTAGATATTGTTGTGAAATATTTTTAGGAGAATAATATTCAAGGGTGTATGTCGAAGAAAATACGGAAGTTGATTTTATGATGGAATATAAGTTTTGTAAGGCCTAGAGATTTAAATTAAATAATACGAGGAGAACAATTTGAACAAGTTCAAGGAATTCGTAAACGGGATTTAGAGGTTTTGGGTCAAATTTAAGACAAGGTGAAAGAACTTGGAAATTTAAATAAATGGTTAATGTTGATTTCTAAATGTGAGGGTTGTGCTTCAAGAGTGATGTTTGGAAATTGGGAATTGCCTACGGTAGTTATGGTAAGGGTTTAAGTAAAGGTTAAATTTTCATATGGAGACTGGTGAGATAAAGATATGATTGGCAAGTTATGACCATATGAACTTAAGAGTATCAGAAGCAGATGACTAACTCGATCTTCATTATTTTTGTGCATTAATTAACACCTCTTGAACTCCCACTTTCTAATTGAGATCCTTGACGTTCCTTATCGTGACTTTGATATTCGAAATGTAATACTAGTTGTTACCCTCCAACAAATCTTATATGCAAGACCTAGATGAGCTAACCTTCGTGTAGGTATATCATGTCCCACTAAAATCCGTCTTCTTGTACTCTATTTTCTTGATATGATTTTCTGGTCAACTGGCTAAACTATAACCTCTACCATTATACTAAATTTCTTCTTATTTTAATTAGAAATCCAGCCTTGACTCAATTCTTTCGACCCGACATGTGATGGTGTTCTGCTTGTTTCCTTAGATGCTTAACCTTGTACCTTATCTGATTACTTGACCCGTTGGTTAAGAAACTTGGACTATGTAATTCCTTTCATCATTACCACCCTTATATATTGTGCTGCTAAATTAGCCTTAGTTTTGTAAGCTTATCTATCTTCGAGCTTGGTCATGATATATTTTATTGGGTAGCCACCCACTAATATATTGTCTAATCAGAATCGGTACATGATGGTCTGATCAACCTATTGCACTTTGGTTCCCTTTTTTTATGTATCAATCTACGAGAATGGAGACATAGTTAAACTTGACCCTAGAGTCTCATTCGCGACAGCCTTGACAATTCTTCTTGAAATCTTTTCATCGCCTATGAACCTCGTATTCGTACTCAGTCGAATTAAATTTAATCATGACCTGAACCTCCATCATTAGATGCTCGTGCTCATACTTTGATTTCATTGATTTCCCTTCTTGCCCAAATCTCGTTTTATCCCGAAATTGATCAACTTAGATCGTGTCAAGACAAAAATCTATTTGTGATTTGTTGTGCCTAAATTTTCAATTTTTGCCATTTTATGGAATAGTAACCTTTTAATAATTTCTTAGTTGCTTGTTAATGACCAATTTTTATATAGGATGGTAGACAGCCCTACAACCTTGATGATTGTTGTTCCCTTACCTTCCCAATTAGGACACCCTAGATTGTTTATGTGTTGATACCATAGTACTATTTTGACCTAGAATGACCAGTGCACCTAGGTGAGACTTCCAACTGCTACGGTATGCCCTGACCTTGTATACTATTCCTTCAAATTGCATGATTTAGAAAAAAAAATTTAGACCTTGATTGTTGGGAGATAGGGACGTCATCCCATTAGTATCAGTTGTAGATATATATAGGTTAGTCCTTGACGTGGGGATGTGTGTCTATAAACATGTAGCTTAGGAGATTTATGAGAGATTATAGTATCAGCCTTGATAGGATGTACTAGTCTTTTGGTGAGTATAAATGTGTTATGAGAGATAGGGGCCGATATGTCTTAGTAATGCATCGTTCCTATGGTAATAGAATGTATTAATAGATGGTTAATAAGAAGATAATAGTTTGAGAATACCTATAGCCTATGATCAGTTCATTTTCATCCTTAGTTAAGACCACTTTAAAATAGGTCCAGTCCCTTGGATATAGGTTCCAGTCCATATTTTATTGAAGTTCCATTACCGTCGTACAGCAGAGCAGTATTGGAGGTATTCCTAGATTGACACTTTTTATATGTTCGTTTATTATTCCAGTGTTAGGAAGTGTTACCTTAGATATTGGGTAGGTTAGAGGCTCTAGAAGGAGTACTATCGATCTTAAATTTCGAGGACGAAATTTTTCTAAGGTGGGTAGAGTTGCAGCACCCAGTTTCCCAAATAAGGGTAATTTTGAAATTTCATGTTTATAATTATTTTAATAATGATATTTAATTCATGATATAATTTTTGCTGATTTTAAATCATTTTAAAATTATTTAAATCAATGACTTGTGGTTTTGACGTTTTGCTAGTGAAACCCTAGAGACTGTTTGACCTAGAGCCTAACCATGTGATTATGATATTTTAATGTCATTTTTGGCCTAAGTATATTTTTTTGCATTTGACCTCTTTGAATTATTTTGATATTATTTTATTATTTATGATATTATTTTGGGGTTATTTGAGTCGGGTTCGAATTTCAACTCAATCCGACTTGAAACGGGGACCCGGGGGTAGTTTGACTCTAGTGGGACCCACACACTAGTTAGACATGGCCCATATGATATTAATTTTAGTCCACATGATAGAAATATTTTAGTTAGAGGTTAGACTAATTATTATGGATAAGGTTAGTGTGATTAGAGACTTTAGAATGACTAATTTAGCCCCAACCAATTAGTCCTTTCCTAATACTCATAGAATAGGTTAGTAGGGGCTTTTGGACTTTTCCTAATAAGACAAAACTACCTTTATGGCCAGCCACAATAAGGATAGGGTTGAGCCTCCCATTTTTCATTATCCATCTATTTTTCTCTCTCTTGTTCTTCCCCAAATTCCTAGAGAGCAATTCCTAGCAATTTCTCCACCAAATCCTTCCATTTCACCACCAAATCTTCTTTTCTCCTTCTCCATTCTAGCCAAGGAGGAAGCTGCCCAAGTTTGGAAGGATTCGGAGCTCGTTCGTGTCCTTTTGGAATCTCTACGTGTCGGTGTCGCTCCGGGAAGGTTTTTCTTCGATTCGATCTACCGGGAGGTATAAATATCTTCTCCTTTTCATATCCTCATGCATATAGGTCTATTTTGAACCCATAGGAATGACTCCCATGGTTGTATCTCCATTTGTGTCCATTTTGTGTCCATTTGGAGGTCATAGGAGTGTCCTTTGTGTTGTGGATGTGTTCATGTTACATATATATATATATATATATATATATATATATATATATATATATATATATATATATATATATATATATATATTTATATATGTAATAAATGGTTTATGATGATTATATAATCAAGTTTGTGAGTGTGGTTCCTCATATTATTATTGCTATTATTGTTGTGGATAATTAGGATATATATTGTGTATTCTTTTGGCTCAACCTATCCAAATCCGTCATGATTTTTATCTACGTTTTTAATTTCAGCCATAACTTAGAAATGTCATAACTTCTAGCTCAAAGCTTGGTTTAATCTCCCGTTTTTTTTAAAAAGAAGAGTATTGAAGTTAGCTTTCCAAAAACATGTATTAATAGGCCTAATTCTTTCTGTAACTTTTTGGAGAATTATTTGAGTGTCAGCTATACGAAAGACAAACGCGTTCTCGGTGTTTTCGCGATTCCGGGAGTTTCCGGAAACAAAAACGCGATCCATTTGAAGTTTCGGAAAGCTAACACATAGATCTATAACATACTTTAATCTTAGATTTTAATTCATGCTGAGATGGTACAGTATTGATTATTAGTAGGAGTTACTATTCGGCATATGCATTTTGTGCACCCTTGTGTGTAATATAATGTTCTATTTGATTTTAACCCATGTTAATGTATATACATTATGTAATTAAATAGAGAATGCAAGCATGAGTAAATGGTTAAATAAATGATGTACGAGGTGTAAGTATTCTATCTAATGTAAGCATGTATAAGTATGGCTTGTAATGAATATGTAGGTTCCATAGTATGTAATATATGGTACATATAGTAGTGCAAGAGAATAAATGAATGATGAATGAATGCAATCATGAATGTAATATAATAATAGATGTAATGTATGAAATATACAAGTTAATGAGATGTAATGTTCTATGTTAACACAAATCCTATATTACCTCATGTACCCCCTTACACTATGTTGACACTATCACACTTGACACATTGTTCACTTACACTTTGACACTCTTTGATATATATACACTATGTATGCCCATTTAACCCTCACTTGCCCCTTTGCCATGTTCACATACACACACATAGCCTCTTAAATAAGTATTTATGAATATAGTTAACTTAGCTATGTATGTATATTATATATATGTTAGCATATTGTGTTGTAATATATAAGTTTATATAACCATTTGAAATACCATGATTATAGACCTAATGTTGAATACCAATATATGCATGTGTATATATGTGTAGACATATATAGTTTAAAGTAATAGATTACCTAGTGTATATCCAATGTGAATTCTTGCATATTTGAGTATTGAATAATTGCATGCTATATAGAGTTGGGTGTATGTTGGCTTGTATAGCCTTGTATTGATGTGTGCTTGCTAGGATAAGTCTTGGTTAGGCCTAGTAAGACTTGCTGGGTTAGGACATGACCTAGTTTGACCTAGTTTGACTAGTGCAGTTGACCAGAGTTGACCAAGGGTTGACTTTGGCCTAGTTTGACTTAGATTCATGTAGAATGCATTGTAGTGCTTTATATTACCCTTCTAGACATATTGTGACTTGTGCTGTTCTAATTAGGAGCTAGACACCTCTCCTCGGACAGTATCTTTACCTTGGACATTCAGATATCAGGCGAGTACATTCTCTGATCATTTTATATCATGTTTAGGATTATATTTCCTGCTTTAGACTATCTTACTTGATGCTGACACGTTGGTAACACGGATTGGTACTATATGGATCCCTTCATGAGATGTTATCCCTCTCGGGAGCATCAGATAATTTTGTCATGTGTGTTTCACTTACATCACGTATCTCATGCTTCTATTATCATGAATCTTCAGGAATCAGCTAGTGACTCATGTACCCTCATGATCACCGAGCCTTCACAAATTAATTCATGAATCACCCTTTATGGGCAACGTAGTATAATCATGAATCTTAACGTAACTTGATTGGATCCTTGTGTATTGATTGGGAATGGGGGAGTATAAATGAACATGTGAATAATTTCAAGTAGTGTAATCATGAATCAATTCCAAGTAGTGTAATCATGAATCAGTCCCATGCCATTCACATGTTTATCCTGTACTCTGAATCACTAGCACTGTCTCTCTCTATATATCATAGATATTTACTTACAGTCTCTCTTTTACATTATGCTATTTCTTCAGATCCTGTATTTTATTCTCTAGCATGATTATATTTTCTTTCATGTTATGACTTGTTGAGATGTAGTGTGCTCGCTCTTGTCCTGACTGGACCTGTTGATAAATTTTACAGATAGCCTGGAGGTTGCCTGCTAGCCTAGAGAAGACAGTAGAGGTTGCATAGATAGCTAGGGTTTTTGCTTATAGTTTATTCTCAGTTGTCTTGAGATGTATTTATGGATTACTGTATTTGAGTTTTGAGATGTATTCTGAGTTTATATATCTTAGACACTTAGACTTCTATCTGTTGTATCTCTTTGGATTTCATGTTTTATCTATCTTCCTTTATGCTCTACCTTAGATGTGATTGAGTTTACATTCTGCTATGTCACCCCCATTCGGGGAGTATAAACTGTTTAGTCTTATACTGTTAGATGCATTGAGACCTAGGACAGCATTCTACCGTCGACACTGCGGCGTAGGCTGGGCGTTGTTACGTTCTCGTGCCCTAACTCTAGGGTGCGGGTCGTGACAAATAGATCACTGTCGATTAATATCTTACCGCAATATTAGAGAAGTGATCGAATCCTGCAGACTTCATTGTTGTAATCAGTTACACTCTTGAAGTCTTGGAAACGCAGGTTTAACCAGTCATGGCGCGCTTCAGGCAGCCATATGGTCTTCTGGTGGTCGAAGCGCTCTTTCAGAGAGTCCCATAGCATCTTCGGCGAGGAGATTTCAATGAACTCTGCCTTCATGGCGTCAGATAAATGCCTGCAGAATAGAATCATTGCTTTGGCGTTAATTGAGCGAGTGACTTCCACTTCATGCTCTTTTTCGTTATAGATGACGTCCAAGAGGCCCTGCGCATCTAGATGGTTCTGGATGTCTTACGTCCAGTCCAAGTAGTTCTTGCCAGAGGCTTCAAGGATGGGAAAATCAATCTTGATCGACATTTTTCTACAACAGGAGAAAAAATCTTGATCAGTCAACATATAAAACGACAGGTTTATATGGATTTGGTTTGTATAAGCAACAACAAACAATCGTAAATAAAACCAACGGTTTTGAAAAAACAATTTTTGTTTATTTTACAAAAAATTTATTATATCGATCGACGGGACGATATAGAGAGTTCAATTAGTTTCTTGTAAAAATGCATAATTATAAATACAATTTGACCAAAAAAAATATTCGGTCAACCCCTTTCAGTAGCTCTACGTGAATATGACCAGGCGAAAAAATGAGGGAGGAGGGTCACCGAGGACCTCTTAAGAACCAAGCCCCAAATTCTTTCTGACATCATACCCAAATAGGTGAGCCTATTCGGAGAGACTTCGTAAAAAAAAATTTCAAATGTAAGAATAAAAAAGATTTTTCAAGAAATTCACACTATTTGCGAACTGTGCAAAATAGGTGACAATTTAGTGCGTGCTCAAAATGAGCGTTGCCTTTGAAAAATTATTAGCCAAAAAAATTATTTTGGAAGGCCCAAATTTGGCGGTGCCAGAATTTATTTATGTAGCCAAGACAATTTTTCAAGATTTTCCGTTATTACGTTAAAAAAATGTACAACATAAACAGGCAATAACACACAAAAGAATTGGTGCCTAAGCAAGCGGCACCAAAAAAATATCAACTATTTTTCCGACGTCTAATGAAGCGACGCCAAAAAAATAGCGAGAAAAAAAAATACAATTTTACTACCCATCTGTTACAATAATTCACTGAGTAACATAAAGAAAAAAAATGCTACTGAGGTGTCGACAGGGCGCAGATGGCACTGAGGTGCTCGCCGGGGCTCTCCAAATCCATCATTACCAAAAAAATGTTAGCTTTTAAATTTTCTTCGTCAACATGAAAAAAAAATTCAAAAAAATTATTTTTTAGAAAAAAACTAACAAATATTTTGTTGGGATAAGTACTATTTAAACAAAAAAATTCTGAAATTGTCAGTTTAAAAAATTTCAGAAGAATGTCTTTTACCAAAATATATACAGTAGACTATTTGATAAACACGCCAAAGTATATTTTGATAAAAAAATTTTGAACAAAATATTGTGTTTTACCAAAGTATATTTTCGTAACAAAATTTCTGTAACAAAATATATTGCTGTAACAAAATATATTTGATAAAAAAAATTTACTCGTATATATTTAAATTTTTTTTTTGAGTATATATTATGAAAGCTTCTACTACTCTTAAAAATCACACACTTCATTTCTTAAACAGTAAGTATGTCCAAATTCATGTTGGGAACGGAATTCGGATGAAAAATAAATTTCGTGACGACTGAAATTAGTCGGAAACATCATGCAATACACAATCAAACCATCGTAAACATAGAATTTTTTATATGAACCATGAAGAGTCTAAGTAGAAGACGAAAAATTCACTAGACGAATAGAAGAGAAAAAAAATCACTCAACTACAATTTCTCCTACCGATCTTAGAAACTTAGAAAATGGACCAACCACAACTACTCAAAATGAAGAGTATATTAACAAATTTTTTTTACCTTTCTTACCTTATGGTGGAAGAAAGTGAAAAAATGATCGGTACGTCGGGTCTCCGGCGTTGCACGAGCAAGGTGCTGATAACGTGTTGTGTGGACAATTAGCTCAACCTCTCAATGTATATCAATATATCTCAATGTGTCTCTACAAGCCATCCCAACCTCTCTTTATATAGGGAGAGAGAGGTTGGGAGTTACAAAGTGAAAAGTCACTTGGGAGTTACAAAGGTGAAAGAGTCACTTGAGAACATGAAGGATTACCATGAGTTACAACAGCATTTTTTTTTGAGATCCCACGCACATGTTGGGTTGTATCTCGTTTCCGGTTGAGCGCTCAAATGGTGGGTGACAATGGAGTTGGTAATTTAGTCTAACATCGGTTAGCATGTGGGATCATGTGGTGTAGATAATTGTGATTGGTTCTGGCCTTATATGAGAATTTTCTTTTAACGCATATGAGCCCAATTCAATATCGCACCTCATGGGTCAACTCCTGTTCGGGTCACACCGCGTTCCCAACAAGTGGTATCAGAGCCCAAGGTTACGGTGCTGGTTTGAGCGGCTCTAATAGGTTCGAGACAGATGGTGTTAAACGTCTATGCGTATAATCAGATTATACAAGCTCTTCTCAAGGTGGAGTAAGAGCATCAACTACATGAATTTGCTTCAAAGGTGAGTTTGACGAGCCCAATGTAGAGCAAGACGTTATGGTTGGCACACAATGGTGGTATGGATGAACGTGTCGGTTTGGCTCTGTGGTCTAATGGATCAAGATAACAATATGTTGGATCTCTTGGGTGCTCGGCTGGCAAAAATAAATAAAAAAGGTAGCAAGTGTAGTGTCACGTCCCTACATCGTGTCCTATTTTCATCTACAGGATGCGCGAGAAAGGAACACTGTTGTTATCGATTCAGTCGAAATCGATAGGTCGGGATTGTAAAACCCCTAAATTTCTACTATGATTTTTTAATAAATATGGTATTGATTTTTTTGTACTTCGTATTTATACGTCGCGTACGAGTTTGCGTTTCGTAAATTTCTCGTCAAGTGCGAAGTACATATTTTTATAAAATATTTTAATTATATAGATGTAGAAAATATTTCAAAATAATAAACGATAAATATTTTATATTGCTTGAAGTTGTAAATACATCGCGTCGAGGATTGTCAAACTTTATTTTTATTTAAAAAAGGTTATTTTATTTTATGGTACAAGTATAACCAGTAATTTAGAAAAACTATGTTTTATGTAAGTATTATTTTTGCATGCGAGTGTATATATATTTGTATTTTTGAAATTAATTATTATCATTAATATATTATTTCAAAAAAGGTATATTAAATATGGGTTGATATGTAATTAATTACGGTGATTTAAGTTGGAAAAAAATATTAAGTTATTTAAATACAGTTTAAATTAGAGGTAGAATCTATCTACATTGGATTATATTTGATTGAGTTACTTTTAAATCAATTTGAATTAAATAGTGGAAAATCTAAGGGGAATTAAAACTCTTCTTAGTCCTTATCTATATAAGACTTTTGTAAACCCACTAATTTTTCAAAATAAATATTTGTAGAATTTTTGAATTTTTAAATAACTATTTATTGACTTATTATACAATTTGTATTATTTTACATATATTTAGTATAGTGCTCATTAGTGAATTTAGTATAAAAATATATAAAGCTAATTTTCTAGTACATTAAGGATCTAAACTATATTATATATTTTTTCTCAAAATTTTAGGATTTATTTCATAACTTTTATTACTTTTACATGTTACTTATATTGTACACTATTTACATAATATAGTATAAATGTCAATTTAGTATTAAATATTTCAGCTTGTATAAATGAGATTAGATGAAGGTTGTTTAAATAAATATTAACTCTATTTATTATCTATAGTAATTTTAAATAATATTATAGATAATTTAGATAAATATGAACTATATTTAAAGTTAATCATAATCCTAAGTCTAATAGGAAAGCATCCCTATCTATATTATATCATAACAAAGTAACTCCTATCAATTTAAATCAAATCCTATCTAATTTAAGAGGTAAATCTGAAATAAGTACCTATATATACCCAATACATTCCCTTCCTATCAACCATAATTCAAAATTATTTTTAGTCCAATAGGAACTCAAAAATTCGTCATCAGAATTTAACCCCACTTTTTAGTAGCAAGAGCAACTTGGAACGACGATATCTCCTAGCTCCGAACTCCGTTTTGCCTCCAATTTTTTTAAAAGAAGCGTATCGAGGTAAGATTTCCATAAACATATTTTAATAGACAAAATTTATTCTGCAGATTTTTGAAAAACTGTTTGAGTATCTAGTGTCCCAAAAATAAACGTGTTTCAGTATTTTTGCGATTTCGGGAGATTTCGGAAACGAAAATGCGATCCGTTTAGTTTTTCGGAAAGCTGATACGAAAACCTATGCCATATTCTAATTTCAAAATCTATTAAATAAATTTAATAGGTGCAGTATTAATTATAATTAGATAATAAACTATTTTCAACATCCGAAGTTGTTCCTACACCTTCCCCTTTGTGCGTTGTTGTTGATTCGTCGTCAGGACATATCTTACCTCACTTCGGACATCAGGCAAGATAACTTGACATAATTTATTATTTATAATTAGTCTGTGTTTTATTTATTGCTATCACGGTGTATTTATTTACAGTTCTTTTAGCTGTACCATTAATACAGTTCCTGATCTAGTGCCTGCTCAGTGATATTAGTTGTACTTTGTTATTATCCTTTGATTGTATATGGACTTAGAGTTAAGAGACTAACGTTTGTAGTGTATTGCATATACCTCGACACAGTTGTACCACGAGTATGTGTGAGATGGGTAGCATGTAGAGGTCCTTGCGTGTTGGCTGATCATGTCACGCCCCGACCCGGAATCACCCGAATCATCGTCCTCGCAGGGGGCATGATGCCGCACGAGCCTGGAGTTGCGCTCGTGCAAGGCATGATGACAAGTTCTCAAATGGTTATCTTTTGATTCGATATTAGCAACGATAGGAAAACAGAGTATACGAAACAATTCTCTATATTGATATCCGAAACTGAGATTACAATGGCTTTCGATAGCCTAACAATATATGCCAGATTGGCTACAACACTCAGGTTCTCTCTTGCCCACAAAGGATTTTATCGTTCCATACATCATGCCTTCTATATCTCGGCCGCATCAATCCAGATGCGTAGTCCGAGCATCAATGCGATCATACGCTTCAATGCGCATCAGCATTCCAAGCCTCAACACGTTCAAGCAATGCTTCGCCACGAGCAATCCATTCCCTGTACCCTGCATGAAGCTAGTGGGGGATCAGTATGTTCGTCCTCGCATGTACTGAAGCAGAGATCATCTTTCCAAACCGACATTTTAATATTTATGTTGAATCATGCAACTTAGCTTATGATCTTGCTATGTTCTCCTTAGGGTCAATTTTATGGCATCTTCGAAAGCTTAAAGCATGTTATCATAGCATCATGTTATCGAATTGAATGTACAAGCAAGCAAGCAATCTCGTGTTTGATTCGTGGCACGACTTACCAAGTTGACGCACTCGCCCTTGTACCGATGCAAGGTGAATACGCCGTAATCCTTTCCTGTCATGTTATATGTGCATCTCTAAGCAGGATCTCTATGCGGGACGCATCTGCGCCTACACTTTCAACCCATCGTTCCTTAACTATATGAAGGTCGTGGGCGTATCCATGCCGGAATGGACTAAAGGAGTTTCTCTTTTATTTTTCCTTACTTTCTTTTCTCTCCTTCTTTTTTCTCTCGTATTTGGGTAGCCCGGCGTTTCACGGGTTGGGTTGCTATCCCAACAACCAAAACTTACCGCGTGCCTACTATCATTTGCGGCTTCTTACATTTACGACCGAGTGCTAATCGGACTTCGCAGATATGCGCCTATCAAAGATTATCATCCCTCCTAGGCCGAACGGTCCCGGTGCCCCGGTATGCCCGTTCGGAGGGAACGTTCCGTGCACGGAAGATATCATCGTAATTATCTCAAGTCCATTCCATTCGACCATGCAACGCACTATCATTCAAACAACCAAGCATAGCCTTGAGTCCAGGACTCAGACTTTTATCATCTCGGATTTCTTCCGTTAACTTTCTATGTTCTCACGTTTCATACTTCGTTTCAATGATCAATGGCATTATGTCTCAACTCAATGCTCGTCAACCGAACGACCCGAAGGTCTCGAACACCTTTCGAGGCACCATATCATATCCGACAGTTCCGCCACATTCATGCCACAACTGTATTCTCTCGCAACGAAGCCATCTTTTATTATCTCGTGCACGTAGGCACATTTCGACCGTATTTCCCTGTTCTATAACTTAGCATTCAATGTTCGGGGCTTGCGCGCTAGGGCGCTCGCCTATTGTCTTCCAATGTTCTAGCCGTCTAACTCGTGCAGCAAAGGCACGGTATGGTTTGTGCACTAAGGCACTTCCGATTACAGTTATCCCATGTTCTTGTGGCTTGTGCACCGAGGCGCTCGCCTTAGCGATATCCAATATCCTATATCGACTCGTGCATATTGATGCACGTTTCATTTTAATTGTTCTAACTTAGTGTTCGACTCACACTATGATTTATCTCCGATCGGACCACGCCCGTGGCGTCGATAGGTTAACTTTTAGCATACAATGATATATTTGACTTATCGAATGAAGGAGTAAAAGAAGTCAAACCTCCCACCTTGAGTCGATACGCCTTCGTCGTTTTGCCGAGCCGATGCGGCTCGATTCCCTAACTTTGTTGTACGGCCACTCTCCTGACTTAGCCATTCGAGCACTTCGTGCTTCGTTGAGTTATACGCCCAATTCGCCTTAGCATGCCCAAGTCTTAGCCCGTCGCAAGGCGACGATTTGATTTCGCGAACCCCTTACTAAATATTACAAAAGATCGACCTCTAATATTTTCCCGTCAAAGTATAACCTGCACACGAAATCAACTAAAATCAATACTTGCATCGATTTGGACTTGCGCCTTGGTCGATTCGATTTCTTAGAATCTTCGAGCCGATTCAACGCACTCATCCTTCGGGGCAACACGGCGCTTTGCATCGATTCAACTCGATGCATTCTTTCGGGGGCAAGGCAACTCTTCGCATCAACTTAGTTTGATGTATTGCTCGGGACAACTTAACTCTCGTATCGTTTTGCATCGATACATTATCGGGTCAACGCAACTCTTCGAGTCAACGACTCAGCATAATGCACCGTGCGGAGCGGGGCATTACAGAATATACCACTCAAAACAAGGTTCGTCCCGAACCGAAACCAATACTAAATTTCCAAGGGTTTCATTAGATCGTTCCACGATCTCGTCTGACTATCGTTTGGATCGTACAACTTAGTTTGGAATCATACACATATTTTAGGCGTTCCACCAATATATGCATTTCGACCAAGCTCAGTTGTAAGATATCGAAACAATACAAACACGTAACTTCTCATTCTTTATTACTTGCCATCTTGTATTCTTGATCGGACTTGGCTCTATTACTTGTTCTCGCAATTCTAGCGGACATGCATATTGATACATACGCGATTCGCCAACAAAAGTCAAGGTATACGATACGATTCAAAAAATTGCATTTCTTACTTTGTATGTTTCATCGGGACTATCAATTCTTACGCGTCGCGTCAAGCAGTCGCGCATCCGATCACAACGAGTCTCCGCAACGCCTTGCGTTCGACGTCACTATCCAATGATTTCTGATGTTTCACTTTGTTTCCTATCTCGACATGATTCTTTTTGTTGACTTGCAAAAGCATCAACATTCAGGACTACGTCCGCTAGGTTACTTACCTAGGCACCATGCTCAAATCCTTCCGACGCAAGTTTAAATTGACATTACACAAAGGCCACAATCTATCCGACTCAATAGTTTACATCAAGGCGACGGTGCTCAAGACAACGATCGCCTTGACACGAGGGTATTTACGATACGCCTTACATTCGATTTCTAACGAGTAGGAATTTACTAGCCAAATTCCCAACTTACCCGTCTCGCAACATCGAATATAGGTTCGATTCACGCAAGCTCAATTGCGAGGTGAATCCGAATCTAACGGTACAACTCGTAAGTCATTTCTTTATCGTTCCCTCTTGTGCATAGCACGATTCTTGCAAACGCCTATTCGAATCACCAAGTTCGTTGGTGAATTTTCTAGTTTGTTCGTCGACCAACATAACCATTCAAATATTCATCCAACGAATACTCAAATCTAACTATACCATTCTCAATCGAAAGTTGTTCTAACAATTCTCGATCGCCTAGACTTATCGTCAACATGCACCACATTGTATTTGTTATCGATACAATCTCATATGCGATATCGCATGGGTCATCTTACGGTCTGCAGTATTCAATTCGATTTGGCGGTCAAGTCTTCTAGGGTCAGCTGCCCCGAAGCTACGCTCGATAATTGTGGATCATCACCGAAGGACTGTTTACTACGAACCATGCTATATCTTATTTCGAAGCCAAATCACGTTCCGACAATTCTATGCGACTACCCAATTTCGGACAAAACCGTTTCTATCGGCGCAACTGATGCACAACTATCCTCCGAGTCAAGTCATGCACTACCGTCGATGATTTCGCAATTTACGAAATATCTACTCGCATCGAGTTCGAGTCTATCTTATTTGCGGGTCGACACACGAGATGCTATACGCATCGAGCAATCGTCGATGACTTATAGTCTCGTCTTTGATCAATCACAAAATTTACGATCAACTAAGTTCGTTCATTCTCGTATCCTTACTTACAAAAAAAATTTTGATAGCGCAAGGCGTACTCCATTTTGTATTCTCACATCGTGCTTACGTTTCCTTGCATATCGATCTTGATAGTTCATATCAATTTCGATAGCAAGAGGGTCGACTTTGAATCCGTTTCAACGTCAACTTAACTCGTATCGCATACATCCAAGTTCGCAACAAACTTTTTCATATGCATCCACTCGTTCTCTGATTCGCCGCATCCCGCTATACTTTGATCGCGTAACTGAGTTACCGATTATCCAATATCGAACCCTCGAGTTATACGATCACGCCCTCTAAGTTTTGAGTGTTTTCCAGTCGTACTCAAACGAGTGTCGCCGTAGCGTAACCAACTATTTCTTAGGCATGATTACTCACGTCAACCAACTCTTCACCGAAGTCACAATTCGTGTGATTCGAATACAATTTGCATCGCCTAACATTCCTATCAAAATCGCAAGTCGTGCGATTTGATTCGTCTCGCCCAACATTTCTACCGAGATCTCAAGTCATGCGACTCATTTGTAAGCTCGAGTATTCCTTTCCCGTCGATCCGATTATTGCTTCAAGGCATAATCGTTTTGCTAGTCTCGGTCGTCCGACCAACTTATAACTTTCGTCCGACGTATCGTTCATCGATACAAGTCTCGCCTTATCGTCCCAACCAATTTTTGAAGAACACTTGCATCATATCGCCATACAAATTTTCAATCGAGTCTCGGTACTCCCCCGTCCGTTGTGGACAATTCTTCCGCAATTCTCACAACACGTCGATGCAATTCATCGCACAAGTGATATACCATATACCACTCGAATTCGAGTCATTCATCGCCTACGTGGTATGGCATATACCACTCGGAATTCAAGCCATTTCCCTCGCACTATACTTAGTGTAAACCAACGATCTCTTCCGACTCACAATTTTTGCAGTGATCGTGCTTGATCACAACCGTAACTTTGATTCTATTAAAATCCGACACGATTCGGTCAATGTTCTCGTTTGCCAACAAAAGTTTGGTGTACAATCGACGATTTGTTCAATCGATTTACGATTCCAATTCTTTTCTTACGTTGCATCTCGTGCAACAATTTATTTGATATGCGTTGCACCCCGTGCAACAAATTTTACTTTCGATACGCGTTGCACATCGTACTACAATTTATTTTCGACACTTTCATTTCACTTTGTACAACGATTTATTTCCAATTTCCTTTACACTTCGTGCAACGATTAATTTGATATGCGTTGCACCACGTGCAATAATTTTTACTTTCAATACGTGTTGTACATCGTGCAACGATCATTTCCGACATTTATCGTACCTCATGCAATGAATTACTCTCGACTTTCCAAATCAATGCACAATCCATTTTAACACATTCGGGATTGGCTTATCACTTCTCACTTTCTTTTTTAACACATATTCACATTAACTCGCTGTACTTCGTGCATCATTTTATTTCTCATTCAACATGTTACATTGCAACAGTATCTCAAATCGTATCTCACAATTTGTTACGCTTGCAGCAACTAATATTTTTACGGCTCGTTGTATTCAATGCAATATACCCTTCGCGACTTTCTTAGCAAACATCATAAAATTTCCAAAATACATGTGGCAAAATTTCACGATTTGTATTAGACTTATTGTATGGAACATCCAGTGCGGCATCGAGTAGAGTCAAGAGTGATATCAAGTGGTGGTGGGCAACTTTTCGAATTGTAATGAAGCGAACGTCCAGAGGAAATTGAGCCTAGAGCTCTGATACCAATTTGTCACGCCTTGACCCGAAATTACCCGAATCATCGTCCTCGCGGGGGCGTGATGCCGCACGAGCCTGGAGTTGCGCTCGTGCAAGGCAAGATGACAAGTTCTCAAATGGTTATCTTTTGATTCGATATTAGCAACGATAGGAAAACAGAGTATAAGAAACAATTCTCTTTATTGATATCCGAAACTGAGATTACAATGGCTTTCGATAGCCTAACAATATATGCCAGATTGGCTACAACACTCAGGTTCTCTCTTGCCCACAAAGGATTTCACCGTTCCATACATCATGCCTTCTATATCTCGGCCGCATTAATCCAGCTGCGTAGTCCGAGCGTCAATACGATCGTACGCTTCAATGCGCTTCGGCATTCCAAGCCTCAACACGTTCAAGCAATGCTTCGCCGCGAGCAATCCATTCCCTGCACCCTGTATGAAGCTGGTGGGGGATCAGTACGTTCGTCCTCGCATGTACTGAAGCAGAGATCATCTTTCCAAACCGATATTTTAATATTTATGTTGAAACATGCAACTTAGCTTATGATCTTGCTATGTTCTCCTTAGGGTCAATTTCATGGCATCTTCGAAAGCGTAAAGCATGTTATCATAGCATCATGTTATCGAATTGAATGTACAAGCAAGCAAGCAATCTCGTGTTTGATTCGTGGCGCGACTTACCAAGTCGACGCACTCGCCCTTGTACCGACGCAAGGTGAATACGCCGTAATCCTTCCCTGTCATGTTATGTGTGCATCTCTAAGCAGGATCTCTATGCGGGACGCATCTGCGCCTACACTTTCAACCCATCGTTCCTTAACTATATGAAGGTCGTGGACGTATCCGCGCCGGAATGGACTAAAGGAGTTTCTCTTTTATTTTTCCTTACTTTCTTTTCTCTCCTTCTTTTCTCTCTCGTATTTGGGTAGCCCGGCGTTTCACGGGTTGGGTTGCTATCCCAACAACCGAAACTTACCGTGTGCCTACCGTCATTTGCGGCTTCTCACATTTACGACCGAGTGCTAATCGGACTTCACAGATGTGCGCCTATCAAAGATTATCATCCCCCCTAGGCCGAACGGTCCCGGTGCCCCGGTACGCCCGTTCGGAGGGAACGTTCCGTGCACGGAAGATATCATCACAATTTTCTCAAGTCCATTCCATTCGACCATACAACGCACTATCATTCAAACAACCAAGCATAGCCTTGAGTCCAGGACTCAGACTTTTATTATCTCGTATTTCTTCCGTTAACTTTCTATGTTCTCACGTTTCATACTTCGTTTCAATGTTCAATGGCATTATGCCTCAACTCAATGCTCGTCAACCGAACGACCCGAAGGTCTCGAACACCTTTCGAGGCACCATGTCATATCCGACAGTTCCGCCACATTCATGCCACAACTGTATTCTCTCGCAACGAAGCCATCTTTTATTATCCCGTGTACGTAGGCACGTTTCGACTGTATTTCCCTGTTTTATAACTTAGCATTCAATGTTCGGGGCTTGCGCGCTCGCCTATTGTCTTCCAATGTTCTAGCCGTCTAACTCGTGCAGCAAAGGCACGGTATGGTTCGTGCACTAAGGCACTTGTCGATTATAGTTATCCCATATTCTTGCGGCTTGTGCACCGAGGCGCTCGCCTTAGCGATATCCAATGTCCCATAGCGACTCGTGCATATTGATGCACGTTTCATTTCAATTGTTCTAACTTAGTGTTCGACTCACACTATGATTTATCTCCGATCGGACCATGCCCGTGGCGTCGATAGGTTAACTTTTAGCATACAATGATATATTTGACTTATCGAATGAAGGAGTAAAAGAAATCAATCCTCCCACCTTGAGTCGATACGCCTTCGTCGTTTCGCCGAGCCGATGTGGCTCGATTCCTTAACTTTGTTGCACGGCCACTCTCCTGACTTAGCCATTCGAGCACTTCGTGCTTCGTTGAGTTATACGCCCAATTCGCCTTAGCATGCCCAAGTCTTAGTCCGTCGTAAGGCGACGATTTGATTTCGCGGACCCCTTACTAAATGTTGCAAAAGATCGACCTCTAATATTTTCCCGTCAAAGTATAACCTGCACACGAAACCAACTAAAATCAATACTTGCATCGATTTGGACTTGCGCCTTGGTCGATTCGATTTCTTAGAATCTTCGAGCCGATTCAACGCACTCATCCTTCGGGGCAACGCGGCGCTTCGCATCGATTCAATTCGATGCATTCTTTCGGGACAAGGCAACTCTTCGCATCAACTTAGTTTGATGCAGTGCTCGGGACAACTTAACTCTCGTATTGTTTTGCATCGATACATTATCGGGTCAACGCAACTCTTCGAGTCAACGACTCAGCATAATGTACCGTACGGAGCGGGGCATTACAGATCACCCGTGCGCATGCATTAGGGCTAACTGCTATTAGAGGTATTTTAGGAGACCTAGCAGTTAGTAGAGGTATATGGTTGTGGATGTGACTTAAATAAGAGCATTGGGTGGGGAGAACAATACCTGACATATGGGCTTCTTTGTACTTCCCTGATTACCTGTGCGCTCCTCTGGAGACGCAGGCTCCAGGTGTCCTCTGACGTTTTCTAGAGCGTTATAGACGTACCCTCTTGCACATGATGCCCTCTGACGATCTTCGGACGTTACGGACGTAGGCTCCTGGTGCCCTATATGGGGACTATGCCAATCCTATTTACAGCCAGGACACATGCGTCGAAAGGATTGTTTCTCAACTGCATGTTAACTTAAGTACGATTAGGTTACCTTATTAATGTCATGTCACTTACTTTTAATTGTGGCATATTTTATATTCAGTATTTACATGGCATGTTGTTTATTGTATCTTGTTATGTCCCTCTGAGGACCTGGTGAATTCTCCAGGTGTGTGTTTGTGGTTTTCGCAGGTGCACTCTCCATGGCCATGTTTTCTTCTCTTCTTCCGAGGGATTGCACTTGGATCGCCTTCGCATCGCTCGACAATTTTTTTTTATCGTGTATTTCTTTCTTTCTAGTTGGTAGTAGATTTGTCTCCACCCAACAACTTGTAAATAATAATTCATGAGTTTATTATAAATTCTTTCACCTTTATTTGTGGATGAGATTAGTGTCATGGAATACTGCATTTTACAGCTTATGTATACATATGAAGGTTCCATAAATTGGAGTTACTTCGTATATATGAAGCTGGCATGTCGACGTACTTAGTCCTAAGTATTTTGGGACAGGGGCATTACATATTTTTGTGGTGGTCCATGCAGGTCAAGTTTATCACTTCGGTTACGTTATTGTACCGATGTGAGCCTGCAGATAGGATTAGAGTCTAGGATCTCATCCATATACTTGATATTCTTTCTTGACTCCAAACTTCGATCCTCAATCCCGTGCATGTTCCGTGCACGTAAATTCTTGGTTGTTCGAATTAATTCGTCAAATTTTCAAGACTACACATGTTCAACGACACTCAATCCAAGGCCTTGCATACGTGCGACGCTTGCTGATAGACTCATCGACACCCCGAATCCTCAATCGATCGATGACATCCCTGAGGCTATCACATACACCACTTAGGGATGAAGTCATTCAACAAATCCACAACACTATCATTCGAATCAAAATCTACTTCTTCGAATTTTCGTCCGAACGATTCCTTAAATTTCAAGCACGCTCACCTTATATCGTACCGACGATAACATCGTCGTTCGATAGCACCCCTATTGATAGGATCCCACTTTATTCAATCGAGTTCAACTCATTCTCGTCCGACACAATTCGATTCCCGCACTCGACTTTTCTAAGGTCGACGCAACTTTGGTGTATATGCCCAGCCCGACTTAGCCAACCGTGCTTACGCGAACCATCTTTTTGTTTTGTCAAAAACTGTACTCCTATATTTTACAAAATAGTTAGACTTATTGTATGGACATCCCGTGGAACATTTGAGAGAGAGCGCACCAACGATTTCAACTTGCAGAAGCAATAGAGTTTGCGAAAATAACGAGTTAAAGAATTCAATCGATAGTCCAAGGACGTAAAGCCGTGCTCTGATACCATTATGTCACTCCCCGATCCCGTAGGAGCGATCGTCCTCGCTAAGACATGATGCCGCACGAGCCTAGATTGCGCTCGTGCAAGGCGGGTTCCATAACGGCCGATTTCAGCGGCTGCGACGGGATCGTCGCACAGAAGTCCCATGCAGAGACATTGAACATGCAGCAGAAATTTAGAACAAAACATAAGTTATTTAAAGAAGCTCTTTTATTGATATTGAACAAGGTTACAACGGGGGCGCAAGGCCAAGATTACAATCACTCAAATACACTCGTCGCACATTACAAATCACTCAGCTCTCTCTCATCTCTCAATTACAAGTCTTGAGCCAGCGGAAGCTTTGGAAGGCGATGTCCATACATTATGTCCCGTATAAGTCTTTACTCCATACGGCCACACGCTTTGAATCACCAAGGAACTCCGTGCCTTGACGCATCCAAGCTAGCTCTGTGCCACGAGCTTCTACCTGTGCCAGTACATAAAAACTATATGGGTGTCAGTACTCAACTGTACTGGTGGAATGAGCTCCTCGCCCATCTATACAAAACTGACACGTTTGATTTACTTTGTGCGACATAGTCCCTTTTTATCAATTATCTTTCTATTCTTGCCTTAGGATCAGTTTTAGGACCGACGCCTTGGCCTATTCTGTGTCGCTAGACCATCTCGTGCTCGCAACATCAATGTTAACTCAACAATATTAACCTATCAAGTCGTACTTGCCTTTCGGCCAAAATCAGAGACTTAACTACGCGATAAGACTCCTTTTCTGTGTGACCGTGCTATAAGTCCTTGTTGAGGCCGTGCCTCGGGTCGGTCCGGTACCATGTAGGGGCCAGATCCTGTATCATGCTGGCCGCTGCCTCAATCTGGAGCCTCGTCGGGATCTCAGCCAACCTGAATATTTCCTCCATGTGCTCAATCCACTCGTCGGCATACAAGATCCCCTCTGTCCCTCGGAAGTCTCTCGGGTGCATCTTCTGAAAATCTTGGATGCCCTTCTCCCGCGGCTGGTGCGGCTGCGGGGCTGTCGCTGGCTGAGCTACAACTCTCTCTACCGCAGTCACGGCCAGCTCAATGCCTCGTGTGAGCTCTGCTGTGTGCCTCTACTGCTGGGTCTGCTGACCCTCCATGTACTGCCAGAAGAAGGCTAACAGCTGAACGGCGTCAACTGTCTCTACAGGTGGTTGCTACTGTTGAAGCACATCCGGAATCACCGGACTCGGCTCATGCCTCACAGGTGGAGGGGCTCCTCCGAAAGCAGCTGAAACGCCTACCCCAGCTGGCATGACTGGGGCTGCAGTACCAGGGGCTGGCTGCTGAGTATGAGAGGTGGCAGACCTCTCTTCGGCGTCCCCCTGGCCCTGGCGATGTGATCTCGTCTCAACCATCCTGGAGACAGATAAAAAAGAAACAATTGCTGAGAATGAGTCAAAATATCAAAGGAGGACAGTTTAAATTCAAAGGAAGACAATAAGCAGCAAAATTTAGATATACGGAATCTAATAGAGAGTTTTCCTAATGTGATTGAGTACCTTCAAAATTTTCCTAATTCTACTGCAGGCTGCAGTGATATTCTAGTTCGTATACCACTATATTTCAATCTAGACCTGCATGGGCCACCACTAAAAATGTGTCACGACCCGCACCCTAGAGTAAGGGCACGAGACGTGGGTTCGTCCAGCCTACGTCGCAGTATCGGCGGTAGAACGTTGTCCTAGGTCACAACATCTAACAATATATGCTAAACAGTTTATACTCCCCGAATGTGGGTGACATAGCAGAAAGTAAACTCAATCACAACTAAGGCAAATGATAAGATAGAAGATAGATAGATAGATACTGCTGAAATGAAGGAAATCTACAAGTACAAATAGAGAGTATAAGTGTCTAAGATAAATATATATCCCAAATCCTAAGTATCAAATATGTACAGTCATCCAGAGAGTAATGTAAATGAAAACATCCTAGTCTAGAAGAGTGTCATCCACTGCTAGTGGGACCTGCTGCTGGTCCAGGTCCAAACACTCATCTAAGGTAGCACCGTAATAAGTAGAACAGAAGGCCTCATCCTCATCCTCTGTAATATTTCAACAGGTCCAGTCAGGACAGGAGCGAGCACAATACATCTCAACAAGTCATAGCAGGAAAGGAAATATAATCATGCTAGAGAATAAAATATAGAAAACTGAAGAATAGCGTAATGTAAGAAAGAGACTGTAAGTAAATATCTATGATATATAAAGAGACAGTGCTAGTGATTCAGAGTATAGGATAAACATGTGAATGGCTAGGGACTGATTCATGATTACACTACTTGGATTTATCCACATGTTCATTTATACTCCCCCATCCCCAATTAATACACAAGAATCCAGTCAAGTTACGTTAAGATTCAAGATTATACTACGTTGTCCATAAGGGTGATTCATAAATTGATTCGTGAAGGCTCGATGATCATGAGGGTACATGAGTCACTAGCTGATTCCCGAAGATTCATGATAATAGAAGCAAGAGATACATGATGTAAGTGAAATACACGAGACAAGAGTATCTGATGCTCCCGAGAGGGATAACATCTCATGAAGGGATCCATATAGTACCAATCCGTGTTACCAACGTGTCAGCATCAAGTAAGATAATCTAAAGCAGGAAATATAATCCTAAGCAAGATATGAAATGATCAGAGAATGTACTCATCTGCTATCTGAATGTCCAAGATGAAAGTACTGTCCGAGGAGTGGTGTCTGGCTCCTATTCAGAACAGCACAAATCACAACAAGTCTAAAATGGTAACATAAAGTTCTACTATGCATTCTACATGATTCTAGGTCAATCTAGACCAAAGTCAACTCTTGGTCAACTCTGGTCAACCCTAGAAGTCAAACTAGGTCAACTATGGTCAAACTAGGTCTAACAAGTCTATTCTAGGCCTAATCAAGACTAAACAACTCTATCTAGTCTAACAACACACCAAAGGCCAAATACCATATATAGAATATATGTATATATATATATATATATTACTATTCACATATACCCAAGAAATGCCTAATCATTAGCTACTACACATATAGAAATTCCACATCCTACTCTACCATTCACACATCACATATCATTATTCATATACACTGTATAAGGCAATACCATATTGGCATTACACTACACATTTACACATAGGCTATTATAACTATTTACCCACATATATATATATATATATATATATATATATATATATATATATATATATATATATATATATATATATATATATATATATATATACATATATATATATATATTTTGCCCACACACACACACACATATATATATATATATATATATATATATATATATATATATATATATATATATAGGGAAAGGATATATCATGCAATGTGTGTGTGTGCTAATGAGGACTGAAATCAGTGTGCAACATGTGTGTATAGATGCAAGGTTATCTCAGATTTTGCGTGTGTGTGTACATGGAATAATTAGGATAGGGTGTCACATAGAGGGATATGTGTGTTGCCTGTGTGTGAGTGAATATAGGAAAACAGTGTGACAGTAATGAGTGTCATGTGTGAGGAAATTGTGGCTCAGGGTGATAGGAAATGTGTGTGTGTTAAGAGTTCATAGGAAATCTATGTGTGACAGGGAAACAGTGAGGAAAAATTAGAACAGTGTGTGTGTTCCAGTGTGTGTAGGTAGGAACCTGTGTTTTCCAGTGAAGGAAATCAGAATCAATGTTAAATGGGAAGGAACCCAATCAGTTTAAAATAGAAAAGGAATTAGTTCCCAGGTTAACAGTGAACCAATTCCTATATCTCAGGTTTGGTATGGCAGTAAGTGCTATTATGTTCAGGTTTTACAACAATGTGAGAAACAAAACAGTGAAGCATGTGTTCTCAGTGTACTCAGGATTACACAACAGTAACATATGATAATGTGCTCAGCTCATGAAGAACCCTTACTGAGATTGAAATCTCAGGATATTTACTGACATAAAATAGGAAATCATTCAATGGGTCAATGATTTCCTATTCCCTGTGTCTCAGGAATTCAGATTTGAACAGTGGTCTTCATTACTAGTTGATGCAACCCAAAACAAATGCCCATTCGAAATAAATGTGAAACTGAGATTATGATATATTAGAACATTAGGAATACTAAATGGATCTCAGTTTTGGAAATCTGGGTTCAAATGCCAAAACCAAATGTGTATCAATGAACTTGCAAAACCAAATAAAATTGAACTCTCATTCATCAATTCACACAAAACAATAAACTCTTACAAACCTAAACATGATATCTCATGTAATAGCAACTAAACCATATTTATTTTCATGATATCAATATTTAAATGCAAATCGAAATGGGGAAAACAGTGAATAACTCACTGATACTTAACAGTATCAAAAAATTGGGATATTCCTATTTCGACATTTAAATAGCAATTAACAAATGGGATTTAGGTTGGTAATTAATAACAATCATGTGTTCGTGTCATACATCTACTGTTGTGTCCAAACATATGACATGAACGTGTCCACAACACATGCAAGCCCAATACACACAGATCTGGTCAGTCGACTGGTGCGCGTGTCCAATGCACGTGTCCGCACGTATCTGACACGCATCCTTAGGACACGAAACCTCGGGGATGACACGACAGTCACTTCCCCTTGCTTCACGTCCAGTCACACGTGTCCACGTGCTCTGTGCACTGAGCACGAGCATGCTGATAGCAGGGGAAGGCTACCCGCACGTGCGCGTGGTGCACCCCGCGTGTGCACGTGTCCAAATCGACACGACACGACACAAAAAACACCTCAGTCCACCAAAAACGTGTAAGCGACATCAAAACTCAACTTCCTATTCAAATATTTTTCCAAATATCGATCGAAATGCCCACTGTGGCATTTCGTCGAACACCTGCACACCACTGATACGTGTCCGATACGGACACGTATAGGACACGAAATTGGACAAAATCTATTCCTACAGGACCAGGACACCTAGGGCTAGGTGTTTATGCAAAGAAATCCTAATTTTAATGGTGGAATAGAAATATACCTATGTGTGTTCTTCAACACAAAAAACTTCTTCAAAGGGGATCTCCAAAAGCCACCCAACTTCTCCAAATTGATTCAATCCTGTGATTTGACTCCACAAATAGTTGGAGAACAGTGATTAGAATAATATAGAAGAAATTCCATTGAAAATAGAGCTCTATTGATTAATCTATGGAGAAAAGAAGTGTAGGCTCACCTTGTTCTTAGGGAAAAATGATAAAATAATGGAAAGAGGCACTAATTTCTAAAAAGATATTATATAGGCAAGGGGGGTCTTGGCTGGCCACTTTAGCTAGGGTTAGGGTTTTTAGGTTGCATCTAAGGGCTAGCAATAAATCAAGGCTAATGAGTGGCCTAAAATCTATGGCTCTTTCCTAGTTAAGTTGCAAATCACCCACTTAGCTAAAAATGACTCAAACCACTATTCAATACTAACTAAA
Source organism: Iris pallida (assembly GCA_029216955.1). Taxonomy (NCBI): domain Eukaryota; kingdom Viridiplantae; phylum Streptophyta; class Magnoliopsida; order Asparagales; family Iridaceae; genus Iris; species Iris pallida. The sequence continues at coordinate 9,089,374 of JANAVB010024999.1, read as the reverse complement.
CTCAATATGGCTAACTAGGCTAGCTATGGCTAATCTAGGTTAGGTCCAATCTAGGTTAGGCTAACCAAAACCACATAGCAATAAATAAACTAGTATTTAAATCACACCATTCAATAAATCATTTAAAATTCCTAATAAAATATATTAAATTTAATTTATTCAAAAATGACAAAAATACTCTCAAACTAGAAATGTGGTAGTGACACAACTTATATGCCAAGATTATGACTCGACGCCACACCCCTGTGCCAAGCATGTCGTCTATGTTGAAGTCATATCTTAGGCCCCAAACATCATGTTCTAACTTGTATACACCTTCGACTCGACTCAATTCCAAAGGCATACGCGCGGATAGCCGTCATTTTGCCGACATCTATATGAACACGGGTCACTGGCATCACAAGCCATCCTGGACTCATAGCTGGCGTATAGGATGGTCCGGTCAAAGCAAGTAGCGAGCTCCAATGACCGTCCACCGAATACCTGTTGCCTCTACCTGGCACAGCTATCCCTGTTTCCTCCTAGGTCGGATTCGGTCCTGTGGCCACAGGTTGTCGATCCGAGAAAACCCTTTCTTCCTTGTACAAGTTGTCCATGACCATACAAGACTCGATACAAACTGACGTCTCACACAGACATTCAACTTCCAATGTTACCATCTCTTTCAAAACCAAGATCAAGACTTCTATCCTTGAGACCCCTCGACGACCCACAGTCGCGAGCATTCTTTCCTTAAGACCCCTCGACGACCCACGGTCGCGAGCATTCTTTCCTTGTTACCCTATCATATAGTTCAACTCATGAACGCCTATTTAATAGTCCTTTCTCAAAACTCACTTTGAATCAATTGTGGCCCTTGCCTTAAACACTAAGTCCGTGTACCGTGCCTTAAGCCAATCATGCTCTACGCGACACTCCTGCCCAAGTCGATGGGCCCTGAGATCATGGGACTACTTAACTTTGACAAACCGCAAAAGAGCGGGACGGTACTTGTAATGTCTTAGGTCGACCGGCATAACTTTGTCTAACTTAACTTCGCAACAACTTAACGAGCAAAGGCTGCGTCAAGCTTTGCCTTAACGGATCATGCCGTGCACGCATCCAACTTGAATGACCAAGTCACTCGGGTGCCTAGACTTAGGTCACAAGCCGCTCAATACAACTTAACTCATGGGCAAGCCAAGGCTATGCCAAGCCTTGGACGACGGGACCGTGCATGCTTTATGAAGCATTCATGCGGGCGACGCCTATGACTTAGGCTACGATCATAACTTTGCCTACTCAACCAACTTTCCTTCTCCCAAGCCACGGGACGAAGGATCGAGTGTCATTTTTAAAGCACACCGTGCACCAACTCTAAGCCGACCGTTGGACCTTTCCATATTCTAACTCAATTCGACCCGTCGGGATTATTTCCTTTAGCTATGTGAATTCGTCTCTTTTATTATCAAGCCTACTTATGCAAGTTGAAAATATGTAATTTTTTATATGAAGGCTAAGATGAGGCAAGTTCACCGAAACTACCCCACCTGAGCGAGTGGTCGCCTTGACCGAGCAATGTCTCCGAGCAAGCCGTTGCAAGGCTAAGTTCGAATGCCGTCGACGTTTCGATTCCTCCGATTGACTGAGCGGGACGGGGCACTACAATGGTAAAGGTTATAGTCTAGTTTTTATGACCCAAAAGTCATATCATACAAATAGAGTACCAAGGGACGTGTTTGAGTGTGACATGATATACCTACATGAAGGTGAGCTCGTCTAGGTCTTACATATGAAATTTGTTGGAAGGTAACAACTAGTATTACACTCCAAATATCAAAGTCACGGTAAAGGACACAAAAAGATTTAAAATAGAAAGTGGGAGTTCATAAAGTGACAATTAATGCACAAACATTAAAGAAGATCAAGTTGAAGCATGAAATAAAATTAATTAATGAATCTAGTAAAATAATTTAGGGATACAGTTTTCAAAGAGAAGATAGTCTCCTAGGTAGATACAGTCAAAGAACGATTAAATCATTTCTCAAATTTCAAACGGTTAGAAGGTCACAGTAAAGATCTGGATTTGGAGAAAAGTCGAGTAAGTCAAAATTGAGATATAGTCACATGGTTTGGTCGAATACTAACTATACTTGTGTATATGCAACTATCTTTGTTATGGATGGAATGTAGAGTACCTCTATCTCATTAGGGTGACCTTGCCTGCTTCTTGGTTCTCTATTAAGATAAGATTTAATCTCAAAATTTGAGTTCCCAATATGTATTTCCAAGCTTGACATAATCTATGATATTCAAGCATAATCATAAAAATAATTCAAGTCTTTAATAACCCTAAGGTAATCCTTAGTATGACAAAAAATATATATATTTTTCCTCCAATATGCACAAACTAAATTTTTTTATTCTATAGTCGGTTGAGGTCATCCATCATAACTTAAAAAAAATTAGATTCCTCTAATCAATCTCAAAATAAGCTTTATCATATCTCTTAATAAATTTTCCGCAAAATCATAATATTATAAATCCAAACTTTAAACTCAAGATTTAGATAATCTTATCAATCATGAATTATGCGACAAAATTTGAAGATTTTTTTTTCACAATTGAAATATTAACTCAAAAATCTAAATAAATTTATCAATCATAGATCGTATGACACAGTTCAAAATTTAAAATTTTCCTCAAATCAATTTATATCCTCAAAAGATATGAATAGCTATAACCCAAAAATCATAAATATTTTCTAAATCATAAAAATCAAAGATTTTACTCAATCTTCTATCAATCCTTTGGTGAATACTCCTAGTAGTCTCAAGATAAAATTCTCTATGTCCTCAAAGTTGGTAATATTGCTACTACCCAACTTAGAATTAACTAATCCTTAAGATCATGCTTTTAGAAAAATAAATGCCTCTATATCTTAAATAAGACCTCAATGTATACTAATTGTGAATGTAATCCTTCTAGTCACGTATTTGACCTATGAGCATATACTAGTGTAGTCATCTTCCTAACCGACATTAAGCACGAGAAAGTAAGGATTTATGGTAGAAAGGGGTCAAACAAGATGCAATCAAGAGAGGTTTGCGAGTGTGAAACGTGAAAATGATTGAGTAGGTAAAACTGAATTAAAAAAAGTTAGGGTGTACGAATGGATGACTTGATCGAAGAAATTAATACGGATCGTATATGAAGAGTTAGCACGACAGATAGATAGCGTACATGATGTTTGCCATGAATTATAAAAGAACAGAACACTTATATCGGAGGACTGGACTTTTACTTCACAATACAAACCCGCTTGTACAAAGAAAGCATAGGGACGAAAACCTAGGTACAATAATCTAAGTACAATTGTTTATTTTAGATTCTGGGGGGTAACGATAGAGGCTCGGGAAAGCGACGGCAGCTCTGCCTTACTCCTTGGACGATCGGATGCAACCTTGGCCCCGGTGAAGAAATGCTCTTGGACGTATGGGAAGACTCCCTTGCCTTCAGTTGATGGCTCTCTGGATGTCTCTGTAGTGCTCTCTCTCCTTGTCTGCTCTCCTCCGGTGCTCTAATGCTCTATAAAATCTCCCTTCTGCAAGGGAATGACACCTTGCTATTTATAAGAGTGGGATACGATCATTAGGGTTTGCTAATGATTGCTTCCTTGATAAGTTGGCGGTTAAGGATCAATTAATCTGGGCCATTAATTCTGATTGTAGCAAATCTAGGCCATTAATGTGGATTACATCAAATCTCTGTGGACAATTAATGATGATTGCCATAAATCCTTATGATTTATTATGCCAAGCTCGGATCTTCCGCCACGTGTTCAATTTGCATGATTACAAATGATCTGATTTGATCCCAGTAATTATGAGGATGGCACTAAACCTGGTTGTTGGAATTTGTTAATAAATCTTGATTGATTTGATGCCACGTGTCCCACTATTATTATGCTGCTAGCTGTAGGGACGCGGGAAAACTAATCTTCTGCCACGTGTCTTAACCGCGAGCCACTTAGGAAATCCGAACCGCATGAGGATTGTTCCCTACTGAGCCGCATAAGACTGGCCACATGCCAAGGCTGCTTGGGCGTGGACTCTGAACATTTGAATCGTATGGAGATGATCTGAGCCGCATGAGCGTAGGCGACCGCATGATGGATGGCTTCTCAGTGAGCCGCATGAAGATAGTCCTCGTGAGCCGCATAGGGTAGACTCTGTCTGAGCCGCATGAGGTAGCCTCTTTCTGAGCCGTATGGGGTAGCCTCTGCCTGAGCCGCATGAGATGGCCTCTGCCTGAGCCGCATGCGACTGTCCACGTGTCAAGGCAGCATGAAGTATTTTGGGGTTTGATGGATTGTGTCAGAGATTTCCTTCATTTTCCTAGGAGTCTACCATTATGACAAAGTCATTATTGCAGCTTTATGTCAGAGCCGTCAGTTCTTCTTTATGTCAGAGCATTAAATAGGGCCTTTGCTTAATGGTCAATTATAGAAGCGAACCACAGAAGGCCACGTGGTGTTGCTTGAGCCGCATGTCCAAGTTGGTGACTTTTGAACCGCATGTTGCTCTTGAGCCGCATGAAGCTCGTCTGTTTTTGAACCGCATGGGTTTTTCTGTTCTGAGCCGCATGGGCAATCATGTTCTTTTCTATGCTTCTACAAGACCCCCTTCAAAGTTTTCAATTTACAAAATTGAAATACTTTGAATAAGAAGCATGGCTATGTGAGCTCCGCTGGCCGCATAGGATGCTCTGGCCGCATGTACCTCTTTACCGCATGGCCTATCTAGTCGCATAAATTTTCTAGCCGCATGGGCTCCCTGCCACGTGTGCGTGTCATTAATTGCCTTTAATTCATTTTAGAGCCGTCTTTTGGGGGAATTCCAAGGGTCGGTTCATTAAATCTTTGGATTTTATGCCCTGGGTGAATCTCCTTTATGAGAGAGGGGGCGAAATTCGAGGAGTCGGTTTTGTTTTGCCTGCAGCACACGACCCGAAGCGGTTATTGGTCTACGTACCCCCCTCTTTTGTCCTCCTATAAATAAGAGGAATTAAGAGAAGAAATCTCTTTACTCTCTCCTTCAATTCAAACCTTTTCTGCCCCGATGGTCATCCTCTTCTTCGATAACCGATGGCTCCCAAGAAGTCTGTTGAGGCGAAGGGTAACAAGGCGGCGTCTTCGTCGGCTGCGGCAGCGAAGGGCAAGAAAGATGCTTCTACTTCGACCGTGGCGACGAATGATAATGTGGCCGCTCCTCCGTCAGCCGACGTGCCCGCAGTTCACCCCGACGTCCACCCCCCTATTGCTGGTAAGGTTACTGTGTGAGCTTAAAACCCTAACTGCTGTGGCTACGTCGCGTGCTTTATGTGCGAGCCTTCATCTTCATGTGTGCCGTATGTATGTCTCGTGTCCGAGCCGCGTGAGCTCCCCTTTTGGACTGTGCTGCGTAAGGTTCTGACCATCTTTTGACTTTGTTTCTTTTTTATCCTTGACTCTTACAGCAATCCTGCCGAAGGCTGAGATCATTGTGAAGGAAGAGTTGCTGCCCCCTTTCAAACAAGAATCATCGTTTGTTAAGGAGGAGGTAATACCAGAAGCGGAGGAACAAAAAGGAGAGCTGGCGCCCATTGCTGTAAAGGATGAGCCCCAGTCTGATGGCGATAGTACTGGAAGTTCTGATCTTTCGATTTCGGACGAGGATCTTGCTCAAGTACATCCTTCATATGCAAAATGGTTGAGGGATTGGTATATGCGTCCCCGCAACTAGGATTCGTGGGCTCTCACAAATTTTTATCTTTGATAATTCTGTCTGTTTTTAGCTGGTTTATGCCTTGCTTCTTTTGGATATTGATGTAAGCTTCTTTTCTTTAGTCTGAATGAAATGATAGAGAACTTTTTTGGCTTGCTCATATGATGTAATCGTGTGAATGTGACTGACTTTGAACAGAACACATTTGCTCTATTCTTGGCTTTGTAGTAGTTGCCCCGATGAGAGACTTTTTGTAGACCTAATATCCGTGGCGCACCCTGGTTCTGGATACGGATAATAAGTTGGGAGAGAACCAACATATTTACTCAGAGGTAATGAGGACATAGCAAATATGAGGGTTTCTTCGATGGAGCCTTTCCACTCAGAGGTAATGAGGACATGGCAGGAGTGGGCTCCATAAAGGGGTACATAGGACGACTCAGAGGTAATGAGGACATAGAAGTTCTATGTAGAGGGGTGATTTGTTTTTGGCGGAAGTGAAACGACTCAGAGGTAACATCGACGTGGTCGTTTTGGAAATTTGTGGATCCGTTACCCTTTTTGTTCGTTGAGAGTACGGGTAGTGGATCATAAGGGAGGAGCTCTTTCAGAGAAATAAGTTCAGAGGTATGATCATACATGACTTACTACCTAAAAGAGTGACCGGAATATAAGTTCAGAGGCACCTGCGGGTACATAACTCGATAATCTGGGATGTTTGGAAGAAAAGCGTGAGTTCAACGGTACTAAAAAGTACATGACTCGTCATTCTGGAGGATTTGTAGTCGGAATGTGAGTTCAGCGGTACCAGCATGTACATAACTCAGCTATCTGGGATATTTGGAAGAAGAATATGAGTTCAGCGGTACTGGAGGGTACATAACTCAACAATCTGGGATTTGTGTGAATGTGAGTTCAGCGGCACCGACGGATACATAACTTAATAATCTGGGATTTTGTGAATGTGAGTTCAGCGGCACCGGCGGGTACATAACTCAATAATCTGGGATCTGTGAGTTCAGCGGCACCGACGGGTACATAACTCAATAATCTGGAAGACTTAGAGTCGGCATGTGAGTTCGGTGGTACGAAAGAGTACATGACTCGGCGATCTGGAATTTGGAGGATATGAGTTCAGTGTTACCGGAGGGTACGTAACTCAGCAATCTAGGATTTTGTGAATGTGAGTTCAGCGGTACCGATGGGTACATAACTCAATAATCTGGGATATTTGGAGAAAGAATGTGAATGCGAGTTCAGAGGTACCGGCGGGTACATAACTCAATAATCTGGAATTTGGAGACTGTGAGTTCAGCGGTACTGGCGTGTACAAACTCAATAATCTAGAATTTGGAGAATGTCGTTTAGACATAATATTTCTTCAGGAACTTGCCATTGACGAGCAACATGAGCAAGTCTCCGTTTTGTTTTGCGAGGCGGTAAGCACCGTTGGAGAATACGGCCTCAATGATAAATGGACCTTCCCATTTTGGCTGAAATTTGCCGGCGATTTTGTGAGTCATGACCATCGGCCTCCGAACTGCCAGAACGAGATCGCCCACTTAGAATGTTCTGATTTTAACCTTCTTGTTGAAGGCTCTGGAGATGCGTGCCTGGTATAGCTCGATTCGTTGCTGAGCTAATAGGCACTTTTCGTCTAAGGCCTCCAACTCTTGTAGCCGACGACGGTAGTTATCGTCTGTCGTCAATTGGTAAGTGAGAGCGACACAGAGCGAGGGTATTTGAGTCTCCAATGGGAGAACTGCCTCACTCTCGTATACCAGGGAGAATGGTGTGTTCCCTGTGGCTGTTCGGACTGTAGTATGGTACGTCCATAAGCATTCACCAAGCTTCTCGTTCCAGTCACGTTTGTTGGATGATACAAACTTTTTGAGCAACTTGATGATGGTTTTGTTGAATGCTTCTGCCAACCCATTCGCTGTCGGATTGTATGGCGTTGAAACAATATTCTGGATACGGTGCTTATCGCAGAACCGATAGAAGGCGTGGCTTGCGAACTGTGGACCATTATCATGGATGATCCTTCGGGGCAGTCCAAAGCGATAGATGACGTGATGCTTGAGGAAGCCGATCATATTTGAAGTCTTTACTTCTGCCAGCGGAACAGCTACCGCCTATTTTGAGAAATAATATGTGATGGCGAGTATGAAGCGATGTCCTCGGGAAGAAGGTGGAGTGATCGGGCCGATGATATCCATTTCCCATACTTCGAATGGCTAGGATGCCACTGTCGGATATAGAAATTCGGATGGCTGGTGGATGAAGACCGCATGGACTTGGCAGGCTTTACACTTTCTTGCATAGTCTATCGCATCTGCTACCATCGTAGGCCAGTAGTAGCCCATTCGGCGAAGACGGTCTTACAATTTTGGACCAGGATGATGGGCCCCGCAGACACCATCATGAGCTTCACGTACGGCTTCTTTGGCTTCTGCGTTTGACAGACATCGAAGCAATAATCCATCGTAGGATCGACGATACAGCATTTTCGTCTCTGTATCGTAGAAGAATCTGAGAGAACGCCTTCTGATAGAGGTGGCTTCCTTTGGTTCCTCCGACAGAATGTCGTAGACTACGAAGTCTATGAATGGTTGTCTCCAGTATGAGACTTCGTCAATCGTCTGAGCGGAATAACTCGCCACGAATTGAACATTGTTCTTGGGACAGATCAGTTCATGGCCTATCGCATCCACCGATTGATGAGCATAGTTCGGAACTGCTAGAGAAGCGACAAGACCTGCTAAGACATCGGTTTCGATATTTTAGAGTCTGGGGACGTGTTCGATGAAGAACCCCTCGAACGACGAGATGATGTTGATTACTATTTGGTGATAGGGGCTCATGTCTTCATGGCAGACTTCGTATGAACCCCAGATCTGATTGACGATTAACTGTGAATCGCCGTACGCTTCAAGATATTCTACCCCCAGCTCTCTTGCCAGTTGGAGGCCAATAACTAACGCATTGTACTCGGCCACATTGTTAGAGCAAGGTTCCGTGAGGAGTAAGCGCGATTGATCACCAGTCCGGAAGGAAAAATCAGCACCACCCCGACTCCGACTAAGATGTTGCCTTTGGGTCCGGTCCTTGAAGCACCGTCGAAGAACATTCGCCATATATCATCGTGAGAGGTCGTGTGTGAGTCGGCGATCTTATCTGGGATTTTTTCGTATATTCTGGCCGATTCTGAGCCTGGGTGGGCTGCTAAAAAGTCTTCCAGAGCTTGACCTTTAACAGCCTTTTGTGGGACGAAGATCATATGGTAGGGGGACAGTAATATTGCCCATGTAGCGAGGTGAGAGCTGAGTGCCCCTGGTTTAGTCATGAGGACCCTGAGGGGGTTGACTCGTGATATCACATGTATGGTTTGCCCCATGACATAGTGTCGCGTCTTTTGAATAGCGAACACCAGGACGAGGCATTCCTTCTCCATGGCGGTATATCGGTGCTCTGGCCCGATCATCATTCGACTGAGGTAATATATAGCTTGCTCATGGCCTGCGTCATTATTTTGTGCTAGCAGAGCGTCGAAGGAATGGTCCATTTCTCGTACATAGAGCAGGAATAGTTTTCCAGCAACCGGGGCCACCAGAACTGGAGGGTTCGTCAGATATTCTTTGATGCTGTCGAAGGCGCACTGGCATTCTTCATCCCATACGAATGAAATGCCCTTCTTCATGAGGTGAGTGAATGGCTGACATCGCCCAGATATGTTAGAGATAAATCTCCTGATGTAGGCCAGCCTTCCTTGAAGGCCTCGGAGTTCACGAAGATTTCTCGGGGGACCCATCTCCATGATTGTCTTTGTCTTCTCAGGGTCTATGTGGATACCCTGGGAAGTAATGATGAAACCCAAGAACTTCCCGCTGGATACGCCCAAGAAGGATTTTGTGGGATTCATCTTCAAGTTGTGCGCTCGCATTAGGTCGAACACTGTCCTTAGATCATGCAGATGATCTTCCTTAGAGCGGCTTTTGACGGCGATGTCGTCAACATAACACTCCATGGTCTTGCACAAGTGGTCCCTGAAGATGATGCTCATAGCTCTCTGATAGGTGGCGCCAGCGTTCTTTAAACTGAAAGGCATGACTGTGTAGCAGAACGTGCCTATTGGTGTTCGGAATGATGTATGCTTTTCGTCGTTGGAAGACATCTTAATTTGGTTGTACCCCGAGAAGCCATCCATGAACGACATACGTTCGAAGCCGCAGGTGTTGTCAATCATGATGTCTGTGATAGGGAGGGAGAACTCATCTTTGGGACACGTCTTGTTCAGATTGCGAAAGTCGATGCAGATTCGAATCTTCCCATTCTTCTTGAGGATCGGTACTATGTTGGTGACCCAGTCCGAATGTTGTTCCTCACGAATGAAGCCGCTGGCTATCAGTTTGTTGACTTCGGCTTCGATCGCATCCATGATGCCTGGGCGGAAGCGTCGTTGCTGTTGTTTGACTGGCTTCGTATCTGGCCGAATATTGAGCTTGTGAAGAGCAATATTCGGATTTAATCCTGGCATGTCTTCATAGTTCCAGACGAACACATCAATATATTCTTTGACGAGTTTCAGTAGCGATTCTCGCTCTTCGTCTGTCAGGCTTTTACTAACGAAGATTGGTTTTGGAGAAGAGTTGCTGCCTAGATCCACTTGCATGACCTCATCTTCAGTAGGAGGCTCTCTTTGTTCAAACCGCTTCTTCCATTGTACATCCAGCTGTTGGGCCCACGGCTCTAATTGAGGAGTTCAGAAAAGTCTTCACCTTCTTCGTAAGCATCAACGAACGCCATATTGACAGACAAGACCTTCCTGAATACATCCTCGATGCTGATATCCGAATCAGAAGTTGGTGATTCGGTTGAATGTGAATGCTAGTCACATTCCTCATCTGAGCTTTCAGGGGTCGTTGTAGGCGTAACATACCCCAGTCCGCATCGGGTCTTGTTGTAGTAGTCCTGTGGTTTGCCAGTCGGGACCGGCGACTTTAAAGGTAATCGTCAACCAGTGCCTACTTCAAACCTGGCGTAGTCTCCAGATCATACCCCTATTTTTGCATGAAATATTTGGACTAGGGGCTATATAGATAGAGAGGCAGTCTCCCAGCGTCCGATTCGAGATCGACTTCTTCTATGGTGAAGGGCTGTGGATCATTCTTTCGACCGAAGATGATTGGATGATCCTCTCCCTCGATTATACGGTAAGCATCTTCCGCGGGAGTGAGCTGATTTGAGGCGTAAACATTTGTCACCTGTGTATATAGGTGAGTGCCTATACCGTGTTCCATAGCATATATTGTACAAAGCTTGTTGAGCTCGATGTAGTTCAAAGATAGCCCTTTATTGATGAAGTAAGGTATCTTTTCTAGCGGGATTACATCATCTGCGGATGGAACATCAGTGTGAACAGCCACATACTTGGCCAGTTCTGGTTCTTCTTCGGCCATCCCCTGTATAAGTGAAGACTGAGAGGATGACTTGGGCAACTTGATCATCAGGGGTTCTGCTGGTGGAGCAGAACGTGGAGTCGTTGGCAAACTAACGACCCCCAGTTTGGTACTCGATGCTGGACGGGGAGTTGTTGGCTCGCTAGAAGCCCCAGACTTTGTATCGGGGTGACGATTCCTCTTGGGAAGACGTATCGTCATTGGCTTGTCGGAGGGATTGAGCTTCTCCGTTTGTGGCCGGCCAACTCTAGGCAGTTTGATTGTCAGTGGCTCCGTCGTGGGTCTTGGCGCTTGGCCGGACCTTGGCAGCCGAATTATCATTTGCCCTTCTTGTGCCGAGAGACTGATTGTATCCTTACGCAGAGCGGCCGTAAGGGGTGCGGACTTGCCAGGTTTGCGAGCTTGGAGGTGGATCGTCAGAGGTTCTTCTGATCCTGTGGCCGTCTCAGTACGAGCTTGCACATCTCCTTCACCAAGGTGCCTCTTCGACTTTTCGTATAGGCAGGAGTCTGAGTAGTAGGATTCGACCCCTTTGAAGGGATCGATATCGGTAAATTCTGTCCTCACGAAGTCGTATTTGTCGACATACTTGAAGCACTGGTGCAGCGTGGAAGGCACGATCATGTAATCGTGTATCCAAGGACACCCCAAGAGAATATTGTAGGAAGTGCATGCATCTATGACATAACAGGTCACTTCTGACTGAAGATCGCCAATTTGGCACTTCAAGCGAATCTTCCCAATCGGGTAGCTCTTACCCGAATTGAAACCGCTGATGGCGGTGCTTGTTGGTGTCAGGCGATGCATAGGAATGCGGAGATGATGTAACAGACCCTTCGGGATAATGCTTATGGAAGAACCAGGATCAATGTGCATCCGATCCACCTTTACGTCGCCGATGTATCCAGTGTAATATAACGGTCGATCGAGCATGTTGGTTTTGATGAGCATGTCCTGTAGAGTGAAGACAATGTTGGGCATCGCTCCTGTGTAAGCGCTTTCTTGGAGATCTGCTGGCGGGCTCTCTCCCGTGAGGTTGACCTGAGCTAGATATGCGTCGGCGTTCTGGAGTGCATCGCTCAAAGCTGCGCGAACATCCTTGGAGAGTCTCAGTAGCTCGTATAATGAAAGTTTGGCTGGTGTGTTGGCCAATTGTGCCAAGATGTCAAAGTTGTAGGGCCTCTCTAGCCCATAAGATGCCTCTTTTCGGAGGGATTTGTTAAAGCGAGTCTCCTTCGGCCTAGGCTTGTCGGTCGTCGGAGGTTGAGAAGGTCCCGGAGCGTCAGCAGTAGCCGACTGATGCTCTTCAGTCGAGTTATCTGGCGTAGGTTGGGATTGAGCACCAGACCGAGTGACGACAGCTGTGACTTCTTCGACATCTGCCGAAATTGTGCGACAGGATCTGACCTTTCCATCCTTCTTTCTGCCAATGGGGAGTGGTGTGGACCGAGTCACTTCAGGTACCAAGTCCGGATGGACCTACATGACCTCCCCTCGTGATGTTGTGAGGGGCACTAGACCAGTAGCCTAATCTCGAGGAGGTAGAAGATTAGCAATCTCCATTGTTGCCCGAAGGATGGGTATCACGCCGTCTTGAGTCTCTATCGGAGGGAAGCTGCCAAATTGTACGGACACCATGTTGGCTGCTACGGTTACCTCCTCGAAATCAATGGCCAGAGCCTTCGAATCGATGAGATGTTGGATGTATCGCTTCAGTTGGTAGCAGTCATGTGTAGCATGGTGGACGTAGCGGTGGTAATGGCAGTACTTTAGGTTCTCCATTTCTGTCGGTCGAGGTTCCCGTCTTGGTGGGGGGAGCTTAATTCTATCTCCTTGTATGAGCATGTCCAAAATGGGCTTGACATGGCCGTCTTCGAAGGAGTAGGTCATTTGTGGCCACTGCTTGTGTGCCGATTTTGACTCAGGTTTCTGGGATGTGTCGACCACCATAGCCTGCTTGCCCTTGTTGTCCCGATTGTTGGAGGAGTTACCACCATTGTTGTTGTTGGTATTAGGGCGCTTGCCCTTGTCCTCTCCCTCAGAGATGTGCAATTCCAGTTGGCGAGCCTTCTTCAACCTGTCCTCGGCGCTAGTGGTACTGATGATGAACGTCTTCCAGTCCATGAATTGACTTTCACCCATCCAGGGGCTGATTGTTGGAAGCAGTCTCTTTTGGCAAATTTCAATTAAGGAGGAATCCGGATTACCGGATGGTAACTTCATAGCGATTTGGCAGAACCGCTCAATATAGTTCCTTGTTAGCTCTTTCTTCCCTTGAACGACGTCCATGAGGGTGGACATTGTGATGTCCTGTCCTACAACGTAGAATCTCTCCAAGAACATGCGCTTGAAGCTGGCGAAGGAGTGGATGCAGTTGTCTGGCAGGTTACGGTACCAGTCGAAGGCGACCCCTTCCAATGCCCCGATGAATAATCGCGTAAGGATGGCATCGTCATGGGGCAGATGGTCGGTGGTGACCTCAAAGTAAGTGATGTACCGACTTACGGAGGTCTTCCCATCATATGGATTGATGTGGAATGGTTTATACTTTGGTGGGAAGGGAACATCTCTCCACGCAGCGGGATACGGTTGTCGTATCCTGAGGTCTTGGCAGTTTTTTCGGGTATGGAACATGGCCCGGAGCTCCTGGACCTCTCTTTTTGCCTCCCTGGCCTCGTATGCAGCGGTAGGAGCCGACATTTCAGGAAGATTATTGCCCGGGTTCGGTACCGCTGAGTTCGAGTCTGTATTGACCGTGGGACCCAAGTTTGTTTGGCCAGGCGTCCCTCCTTGCAGAGTAGGGAGGGCTGCTTTGATCTCGTCCACGGATTTGACCAAAGTGCGTAGTATGGCCTCCAGAGTGTCGATGCATTGGCGATCACTGGGACCATCTTGTTCATCGTTTGTCATGAATGCCGTCCTCACATGAGTAGAAGTGGAAGGGACGGTGGATGACGTGCCCTCCGAATCATACCCCTGTACCGAGAAGTCATCGGGGTATGTGGGAATGTTCTCCTCTGGTTCGGATTCATAAGGGATAGTACCCCCAGCTTCCGAGTTTGCCTCGTCTTGGGAGTTGTGGACGTCCTCGGGGACGTCGGGATTTATTGCATCTAATGGGAGAGTTGTTTCCCCCGGCTCGTCCACTTGGAACATTGGATTGTCGTGAATGTTCGGAGGAGTGTTACCCCCAGTTCCGGCAGCCCCCAGTGATGTGGATGAATTTCCCCCTGTAGTAGATTTTGTCTTTGAACGGGTGCCTTGGAAAACTCCGGTGGTAGGCAATCGTTTAGATGACAGTTTCTTAGTCACAGCGGTTGAAATCTTCGGTCTGGAAATATTTATCTTCTTCTCTCTCCCATCGGCGGAGATCTTCTGAGCAGAGTTGCAGGAGACGACGGGAAGTGCCTCATCCTCTGAACATGGTTGTTGCAGTCTTTGGAAGACGGACTGCCGGTCTTCTCGTACCGTCGCATTATTACAACAGCAGTTGACGATGACCTGGGTGCAGTGACGTCCGTGGGAGGACTCTTTGCACCCCGAGACCTCTTCTCTTTCCTTGCACTTGTGGAGGATGGCCTCACGCAAGTCAGATGGGTCTGGAACGACCATGTTTGCTTCCTGGATTTTGGAAGACTTTTGGAAACCACTCTGTCCGTTTACCGCTGGGGGCTGGACTCGAGTGGTTCTGTACAACTTCCCATCAGAGGCCCGTATAACAGTATGTGGAACGCTCAGATGGTCAGAGGTCGGGACAGCGAACTGAGCTCGCCAAGCTCGCGCTGCCCTAGACTTCTTCACTCTAGTGCGTGAGGGCACATAGTAGGAAGAGTCTAAGTGATGCTGGAGAGAGTCAGACATGTTTTCTCGGGAGCACGAGAGATCAGGACCATAGGAGAGGCGATCGAAGACCGAGCCGCGTGGAGCAGGCGACATGCGGCTGGAATCAACAGGCTTCATGCGGCTGACAATCGTAGCCGCATGGGCTTTCTTCATGCGGCTGGAAGTCTCAGCCACATAAGTCTTCTTCATGCGGCTGGAATCTTAGTCGCATGAGTGTTATGCATTCGGCTGGCAGTTTCGGCCGCATGGACATCATGCATGCGGCTGGCAATCTCGGCCGCATGAGTCTTCAGCCTACGGCTCGTGCCTTTGTTCGGCTTCTTCCTGGAGCACATAGAATCAGTCTTTTCCCCTGCAAGTCTAGCATCGTAGTGCTTGCCTCTGCCGGACTTGGGGACAGCAGAGTCTTCTATGGCTTGAAGTGGGGCCGTATGAGACTTGCCTTCGCGGTCTTGGACGGCAGAGAGTACTCCGTCCAGAGCTTGGGGAAGAGCAAATGACTTTGGCCTCCATTCCTTGCGAGCTTTTTTCGTACGGGTTCGCTTCTGGACCGGGCCAGCGCTCCCGTCGGAGAGCATTTCTTCAAACGCCTGTTGGTCGAAGCGGACGACCATCTTCTGTTGTGTGGAGCCAAGTTTAGCTGCATCCGATTGTGTCACCAACTCCTCAGCCGTGGAGAAGTTTGTCACCAGCAGAGTCGCCATCGTGTTTTCTATGAATTATAAAAGAACAGAACAATTATATCGGAGGACTGGACTTTTACTTCACAATACAAACTCGCTTGTACAAAGAAAGTCTAGGGACAAAAACCTAGGTACAGTAATCTAAGTACAATTATTTATTTTAGATTCTGGGAGGTGACGGTAGAGGCCTGGGAAAGCGACGGCAGCTCTGCCTTACTCCTTGGACGATCGGATGCAACCTTGGCCCCGATGAAGAAATGCTCTTGGACGTATGGGGAGACTCCCTTGCCTTCAGTTGATGGCTCTCTGGATGTCTCTGTAGTGCTCTCTCTCCTTGTCTGCTCTCCTCCGGTGCTCTAATGCTCTAGAAAATCTCCCTTCTGCAGGGGAATGGCACCTTACTATTTATAAGAGTGGGATACGATCATTAGGATTTGCCAATGATTGCTTCCTTGATAAGTCGATGGTTAAGGATCAATTAATCTGGGCCATTAATTCTGATTGTAGCAAATCTAGGCCATTAATGTGGATTGCATCAAATCTATGTGGGCAATTAATGATGATTACCACAAATCCTCATGATTTGTTATGCCAAGCTCGGATCTCCCGCCACGTGTTCAATTTGTATGATTGTAAATGATCTGATTTGATCCCAGTAATTATGAGGATGACACTAAACCTGGTTGTTGGGATTTGTTGATGAATCTTGATCGATTTGATGCCACGTGTCCTACTATTATTATGCTGCTAGCTGCAGGGACGCAGAAAAAAACTAATCTTCTTCCACGTGTCTTAACCGCGAGTCACTTAGGAAATTCGAACCGTATGAGGATTGTTCCCTACTGAGCCGCATAAGACTGGCCACATGCCAAGGCTGCTTGGGCGTGGACTCTGAACATTTGAATCGTATGGAGATAATCTGAGCCGCATGAGCGTAGGCGACCGCATGATGGGTGGCTTCTCAGTGAACCGCATGAAGATAGTCCTCGTGAGCTGCATAGGGTAGACTCTGCCTGAGCTGCATGAGGTGGCCTCTTCCTGAGCCGCATGGGGTGGCCTCTGCCTGAGCCGCATGAGGTGGCCTCTGCCTGAGCCGCATGCGACTGTCCACGTGTCAAGGCCGTATGAAGGATTTTGGGGTTTGATGGATTGTGTCAGAGATTTTTTTCGTTTTTCTAGGAGTCTACCATTATGACAAAGTCATTATTGTAGCTTTATGTCAGAGCCGTCAGTTCTCCTTTATGTCAGAGCATTAAATAGGGCCTTTGCTTAATGGTCAATTGTAGAAGCGAACCGCAGAAGGCCATGTGGTGTTGCTTGAGCCGCATGTCCAAGTTGGTGACTTTTGAACCGCATGATGCTCTTGAGCCGCATGAAGCTCGTCTGTTTTTGAACCGCATGGGTTTTCCTGTTCTGAGCCGCATGGGCAATCAAGTTCTTTTCCATGCTTCTACACATGAAAAGTTAAATTTTGAAGTTACGCAATGACTCTGATGATTGGAATGGATGTCGTTCGATGATTGAGTTAGCAAGAATGATACGAATTGAGGAAACACGTTGGTCGATGACTTGAGATAAACGGATGAAAAATATGCGAGATTGGGTTTGAGGAATTTGATATTGCGATTGATTCGAGGGATAATGATCGAACTTGAATTGAATATCGAGGAGATTATCCAGTCGAACGATAGCATCATTCGCACGACTCGAAATTGGTTGCAAAGGAAGATCGTTAGGTTACGCATATCGTTGATAGTATTGAGGCGTATCAACGATCGATATGCGATAACTCGGGGGTACTCTGACTCGGCGAAGGACGATCGTACAAGTGTTATTGTTCGGTTGGATGCAATACTTAGGATTTTGACTGAGACAAATGTTGGATAAAAGTGATCGTGTTTTGATGGTTACTCGGATAACCACAGCGTCGACGATCTTGTCTTGCACGAGCGCGACTCTAGTCTCGCACATACGTTGCGTCGGATTTGGGGCGATCGTTCCGTGTGAGCGCTGACATGGTGATTTATGTCGCGGGAATGATCGAACTGGAAAAATCAGGATACGACAACTTTGATGGTCTCGACTTGTCGGTTTGATGCGAAGAAAAATTTGAGGATGTTAGGACTTGTGATTGTTGGCTGAATAAAACTTGAGGATTGAGTAGGTCCAATCTGCGCATCGAGAATGAATTATTCTAGACACAATAACAAGAGTTACGTCCCGATGAGAATGATTATCTCGCGGGAGCGTGCATGGTAATTCATGCCCACCGCGGATAATCTGACTCGCATGAGATCGGGGCACAAAATATTGTTAATTCAGACGTCCTAGTGATCGATTACGTGAATTGGGATAAATGACTTAGGGAGTATGGAATATGAATTATGGTTTAGCGATGAATTGTGTCGTAGCATGCTTGACTTGGAAGGATTGATAGGCAAACTATATCGAACGTGTTCGGAGAGATAGACTATACAAGAGGGTTTATTGAACGGGCGATATTGATATGTCGTAGAATTGGTTGAAACGTGAGCGATCGTAGGATGGCTTTGCTGAATGACTCGGACCCCGTACGACGAATATTGTGGTGTACGTAGGGAATCGATCCTCGATGTTTAGAAAGCGGTGTGATACGAGCTTGGATAGAAACCCCGTACCATCAATTTGGTTTGACCTTAGGATATGGTCAGTATTGATATTGTTGTTTGGGAACTATGATTCCAATAATGACGGAAAGACATAGCCTAGCGGTTAGGCAGACATCCGAGTGCGAAGTGGTAGGATTATGGAGACACCACTCGCGAGCTCGATTGACATGTATGTATATCAGAGATGCCTGAATATGTGCACGATCGGACTTGAGTGGTGATGGCGGATTCTCTATCACGAGGCTTGGCTGAAATGCATGTATTTTGGAGACGCCTAGAATATGTGCACGATTCAACTAAGTGATACGTTGAATCAAGTGAGACTTGAGGAACGGGAAAGTGTCGAGGATTTTAAAATCGTAAGTTTCGAAGGAATGTTGATGGTATTGCGATCATTGAATTGAGACGAATTTGAATATTGGTTGATCGGTTGTTGTGTCTTACGACTAAGTTGGCGATAAGCACGAGCGTGGCTCGGATTGAGGGAACGTGTAGGAGTAGTATGTGCGAGAAACGTAGGATGTGAATCAAGTTATAAGCCGATGAGTGTACTCAGTAAGTTTCGAGGATGAAACTTTTTCTGAGTGGTGTATGATGTAGTACCCCGTCCCGCTCAGTCAATCGAAGGAATGGAAACGCCGACGGCGTTCGGACTTAGCCTTGCAACGGCTTGCTCAGAGACATTGCTCGGTCAAGGCGACCATTCGCTCAGGTGGGATAGTTTCGGTGAACTTGCCTCATCTTTGCCTTCATATAATAAATTGCATATTTTTAACTTGCACAAGTAGGCTTGATAATAAAAGAGACGAATTCACATAGCTAAAGAAAATAATCCCGACGGGTCGAATTGAGTTAGAATATGGAAAGGTCCAACGGTCGGCTTAGAGTTGGTGCACGGCGTGCTTTGAAAATGACACTCGATCCTTCGTCCCGTGGCTTGGAAGAAGAAAAGTTGGTTGAGTAGGCGAAGTTATGATCGTAGCCTAAGTCATAGGCGTCGCCCGTATGAATGCTTCATAAAGCATGCACGGTCCCGTCGTCCAAGGCTTGGCATAGCCTTGGCTTTCCCATGAGTTAAGTTGCATTGAGCGGCTTGTGACCTAAGTCTAGGCACCCGAGTGACTTGGTCGTTCAAGTTGGATGCGTGCACGGCACGATCCGTTAAGGCAAAGCTTGATGCAGCCTTTTCTCGTTAAGTTGTTACGAAGTTAAGTTAGGCAAAGTTATGCCGGTCGACCTAAGACATTACAAGTACCGTCCCGCTCTTTCACAGTTTGTCAAAGTTAAGTAGTCCTACGATCTCAAGACCCGTCGACTTGGACATGAGTGTCTCGTAGAGCACGATTGGCTTAAGGCACGGTGCACGGACTTAGTGTTTAAGGCAAGGGCCACAATTGATTCAAAGTGAGTTTTGAGAAAGGACTATCAAATAGGCGTTCATGAGTTGAACCATATGATAGGGTAACAAGGAAAGAATGCTCGCGACCGTGGGTCGTCGAGGGGTCTTAAGGAAAGAATGCTCGCGACCGTGGGTCGTCGAGGGGTCTCAAGGATAGAAGTCTTGATCTTGGTTTTGAAAGAGATGGTAACATTGGAAGTTGAATGACTGTGTGAGACGTCAGTTTGTATCGAGTCTTGCATGGTCATGGATAACTTGTACAAGGAAGAAAGGGTTTCCTCGGATCGACAACCTGTGGCCACAGGACCGAATTCGACCTAGGAGGAAACAGGGATAGCTGTGCCAGGTAGAGGCAACAGGTATTCGGTGGACGGTCATTGGGGCTCGCTACTTGCTTTGACCAGACCATCTTATACGCCAACTATGAGTCCAGGATGGCTTGTGATGCCAGTGACCCGTGTTCATATAGATGTCTGCAAAATGGCGGCTATCCGCGCGTATGCCTTTGGAATTGAGTTGAGTCGAAGGTGTATACAAGTTAGAACATGATGTTTGGGGCCTAAGATGTGACTTCAACATAGGCGACATACTTGGCACAGGGGTGTGGCGTCGAGTCGTAAGTCTTGGCATATAAGTTGTATTTGTTGCATCTGAGTTGTCTGGAGTCTAAGTCAGGAACCGCCACAAGGCAAAGTCGGTTGACACAAGTTCAGAAGTCTTGATTGGGTCAGTTGGTGATATCAATAGCAAAGGCCGCGAGGCGGCAAGGGCCGCGATACGGCGATACGATTGAGTCTCATTTGAGTTACGAGGCATAGCCTCAACAAGGACTTATAGCACGGTCACACGGAAAAGGGGTCTTATCGCGTAGTTACGTCTTTGATTTTGGCCGAAAGGCAAGCACGACTTGATAGGTTAACATTGTTGAGTTAACATTGATGTTGCGAGCACGAGATGGTCTAGCTATACAGAATAGGCCAAGGCGTCGGTCCTAAAACTGATCCTAAGGCAAGAGTAGAAAGATAATTGATAAGAAGGGACTATATTGCACAAAGTAAATCAAACATGTCGGTTTTGTATGGGTGGGCGAGGAGCTCATTCTACCAGTACAGTTGAGTACTGACACCCACATAGTTTTTATGTGCAGGCACAGGTAGAAGCTCGTGGCACGGAGCTCGCTTGGATGCATCGAGGCACGGAGTTCCTTGGCGATTCGAAGCGTGCGTCCGCATGGAGTAAAGACTTATACGGGACATAATGTATGGATATCGCCTTCCAAAGCTTCCGCTGGCTCAAAACTTGTAATTGAGAGATGAGAGAGAGCTGAGTAATTTGTAATGTACGACGAGTGTATTTGAGTGATTGTAATCTTGGCCTTCCGCCCCCGTTGTAACCTTGTTCAATATCAATAAAAGATCTTCTTTGAATAACTTATGTTTTGTTCTAAATTTCTGCTGCATGTTCAATGTCTCTGCATGGGACTTCTGTGCGACGATCCCGTCACAGCCGCTGAAATCGGCCGTTATGGAACCCGCCTTGCACAAGCGCAATCTAGGCTCATGCGGCATCACGCCTTAGCGAGGACGATCGCTTCTACGGGAGCGGGGCGTGACAACCATGATACCGATATATTTTTCGACGAAGGATAGGGACTCAACCTCGACTCAATTATTTCGATCCGATATGTGATTTTGTTCTACTTAATTCCTTAAATGCTTAACTTTGTGCTTTATCTTGATTGTTTGACCCATTGTCCCATCACACTACTAGTTTAACTCTTGTAAGTTGGGTAGAATACCTCATGACCTAACAAACCTTTGTCCTTGTGACCCATATTGATAAGTTTACTTAGATTATAGAATTCAAAGGACCCTAACTTATCTAGTCAACTAAGCCATAGATAAGAAAATACTAGGACGACTGAATAAGCCCAAACTTCGGGCAAGACTTAGATTTTAATGGATTTTCGACTATTTAATTTCCTTCATTAGTATTCCTTACTTATATTTTGACTATCTTATGATGCTAATTTAGCCTTAGTTTTACAATTTTATTCTTTTATCGAGCTTGTTCACGACATATGTGTTATTGAGGACGCCCACTAATACATTGTCTAATCAGAACCGGTGCATGATGGTCTGATCAATCGAGTGCACTTTGGTTTACTTTTCATATATTGTTCGACGTGGATGGAGACATAGTTAAACTTGGCCTTTAGAATTCCATTCGCGACTGCCTTGGCAATTCTTTTTGAAAATTTTCAATCGTCTTTGAACCACTTATTCGTATTCGATAATATCTTCTTCGAACTCTTTATTATTTTTGTCTTTCGCCTATATTAGAAAGACAAACACTCGTACTTGATATCTCCTTAGTTGCCCACCATCTATTGCCAAGATAGTTAACCACTGACCAACCAATGTGACTATATCCCCGTCTTGAGTTACCTTTTTCCTCTACCCTAGATTCATTATCGTAACCTTCTCATCGTTCTTGAAACTTGAAAATGATTTAAATCATTTCCTTAACCATACCTTAAACCTAGACGACTATATTCGCTCAAAAAACCATCTCTCCTAAATGTCTAAATTATTATTTTTGACCTACTCAATTCATTTCTATTCTCTAATTCGTGTTATCATAATTTTATTACCTTAACTAGCGACCCTTCTTCAATTCCATAACTATGATGTATTTTCGTAAATATCAAAATCACGATCTTCCAATGCATGTTTGTGTCGAACGTCGTTTCTTCACCTCATCCAAAAATTTAATCGTATTTCGGTATTGATGAACTCTTTCTATCTCCCCAACCCTAGCTATTCCTAAATTTTGAGGATGAAATTTTTGTAAGTTGTGTAGGATGTAAAATCCCTAAATTTTTACTACGATTTTTTAATAAATATGGTATTGGTTTTTTTGTACTTCGTATTTGTACGTCGCGTACGAGTTTACGTTTCGTAAATTTCTCGTCAAGTGCGAAGTACATATTTTTATAAAATATTTTAATTATATAGATGTAGAAAATATTTCAAAATAATAGACGATAAATATTTTATATTGCTTGGAGTTGTAAATGCGTCGCACCGAGGATTGCCAAACTTTATTTTTATTTAAAAAAGACCATTTTATTTTATGGTACAAGTATAACTAGTAATTTAGAAAAACTGTGTTTTATGTAAGTACTATTTTTGCACGCGAGTGTATATATATTTGTATTTTCGAAATTAACTATTATCATTAATATATTATTTCGAAAAAGTCATATTAAATATGGGTTGATTTAATATGTAATTAATTATGGTTATTTAAGTTGGAAAAAAAATGTTAAGTTATTTAAATACAGTTTAAATTAGAGGTAGAATCTATCTACATTGAATTATATTTGATTGAGTTACTTTTAAATCAATTTGAATTAAATAGTGAAAAATCTAAGGGGAATTAAAACTCTTCTTAGTCCTTATCTAGATAAGACTTTTGTAAACCTACTAATTTTTCAAAATAAATATTTGTGGAATTTTTGGATTTTAAAATAACTATTTATTGACTTATTATATAATTTGTATTATTTTACATATATTTAGTATAGTGCTCATTAGTGAATTTAGTATAAAAAAATATATAAAGTTATTTTTCTAGTACATTATGGATCTAAACTATATTATACAATTTTTTTCAAAATTTTAGGATTTATTTCATAACTTTTATTACTTTTATATGTTACTTATATTGTACACTATTTACATAATATAGTATAAATGTCAATTTAGTATTAAATATTTCAGCTTGTATAAATGAGATTAAATGAAGGTTGTTTAAATAAATATTAACTCTATTTATTATCTATAGTAATTTTAAATAATGTTATAGATAATTTAGATAAATATGAACTATATTTAAAGTTAATCATAATCCTAAGTCTAATAGGAAAGCATCTCTATCTATATTATATCATAACAAAGTAACTCCTGTCAATTTAAATCAAATTATATCTAATTTAGGAGGTAAATCTGAAATAAGTACCTATATATACCCAATACATTCCCTTCCTATCAACCATATTTCAAAATTATTTTTAGTCCAATAGGAACTCAAAAATTCGTCATCAGAATTCAATCCCGCTTTTTAGTAGCAAGAGCAACTTGGAACGACGATATCTCCTAGCTCCGAAATTTGTTTCGCCTCTAATTTTTTTTAAAAGAAGCGTATCGAGGTAATATTTCCATAAACATATTTTAATAGACAAAATTCATTTTGCAGATTTCTAAAAAACTGTTTGAGTATCTAGTGTCCCAAAAATAAACGTGTTTCAGTATTTTTGCGATTTTGGGAGATTCCGAAAACGAAAATGCGATCCGTTTAGTTTTTCGGAAAGCTGATACGAAAACCTATGCCATATCCTAATTTCAGAATCTAGTAAATAAATGTAATAGGTACAGTATTAATTATAATTAGATAATAGACTATTTTCAGCATCCGAAGTTGTTCCTACACCTTCCCCTTTGTGCGTTGTTGTTGATTCGTCGTCAGGACATATCTTACCTCACTTCGGACATCAGGCAAGATAACTTGACATAATTTATTGTTTATAATTATTCTTTATTTTATTTATTGCTATTACGATGTATTTATTTACAGTTCTTTTAGTTGTACCATTAATACAGTTCCTGATCTAGTGCCTGCTCAGTAATATTAGTTATACTTTGTTATTATCCTTTGATTGCATATGGACTTAGAGTTAAGAGACTACCGTTTGTAGTGTATTGCATATACCTCGACACAGTTGTACTACGAGTATGTGTGAGATGGATAGCATGTAGAGGTCCTTGCGTGTTGGCTGATCACCCGTGCGCATGCGTTAGGGCTAACTGCTATTAGAGGTATTTTAGGAGACCTAGCAGTTAGTAGAGGTATAAGGTCGTGGATGCGACTTAAATAAGAGCATTGGGTGGGGAGAACAATACCTAACGTATGGGCTTCTTTGCACTTCCCTGATTACCTGTGCGCTCCTCCGGAGACGCAGGCTCCAGGTGCCCTCTGACATTTTCTAGAGCGTTATGGACGTACCCTCTTGCGTACATAATGCCCTCTGACGATCTTCGGACGTTACGGACGTAGGCTCCTGGTGCCCTATATGGGGACTATGCCAATCCCATTTACAGCCAGGGCACATGCGTCGAAAGGATTGTTTCTCAACTGCATGTTAACTTTAGTACGGTTAGGTTACCTTATTAATGTCATGTCACTTACTTTTAATTGTGGCATATTTTATATTCAGTATTTATATGGCATCTTGTTTATTGTATCTTGTTACGTCCCTCTGAGGACCTGGTGAATTCTCCAGGTGTACGTTTGTGGTTTTTGCAGGTGCACTCTCCATGGCCATATTTTTCTCTCTTCTTCCGAGGGATTGCACTTGGATCGCCTTCGCATCGCTCGACAAAATTTTTTTATCTTGTATTTCTCTCTTTCTAGTTGGTAGTAGATTTTTCTCTGCCCAACAACTTGTAAATGATAATTCATGAGTTTATTATAAATTCTTTCACCTTTATTTGTGGATAAGATTAGTGTCATGGAATACTGCATTTTACAGCTTATGTATACATACGAAGGTTCCATATATTGGAGTTACTTCGTATATATAAAGCTGGCATGTCGACGTACTTAGTCCTAAGTATTTTGGGACAGGGGCGTTACATGGATCGATTGAATCGGTCGAACGTGATTGAATTAAGATCCTTTTTTCGCTATGGAAATGCTTCTTCGGAATCAAGTCCCATATTCAGCGGGTAGTACCTTGAGAATAGCCGTTGCGGCTGAGTCGGGAGAGACCTCCCGTTGCTCTGTTTTTCATGCCGCAATTGCTTCTTTAGCTTTGGTTTTCTGAATACATTTTCGATAGTTTTCATAGCTTGCATTTTCGAACTTCGCATTCGTATCGAACTCATTGAATGAGATAGTGTTCTAATCAGTTGCTTATGCAATTTCAGGTGATTGTGTAGGTGTCGTCTAGCGCAGCCAACGGGACCGATTCGGCCTAGGAGAAACACGGTATATCCGAGTTGGGTTTAAGCAACGGGTAATTCGGGGACTTGCAATAGAACTCGCTACTTGCGTTGAAAGGATCCCATCTAACTAGGCTTTGTCCAGGATGGCTAATTAATGCCAGTGATCTCCACATCACACACTTTCTATTCATTACTATCAAACTGACAGGGAAGATGATGGTAAGCTTTATGTTGTATGGTACGCTCTGCCGTGGATAAGTTCTAGCGTAAAATCTCCTTGTTTATGTTTCTTCAAACTGCTTCTATGAAACTGACTAGGAATGACTAGAAAGATCACTAAAATATGACGTATGGTTTCACCTAAATTCTTGAACCAAATGAGAGCATGGAAATTAATTAGCCACTCGCCAGTACACGTATAATGTACTGATCCTCGCTCTCCGCAGGTACTATAAATCGGGAGGAGCGTGCCACCTGACTGAAGGCAGCGCTTATGTGTTTTG